>CM062267.1:9125611-10325611 GCA_031216635.1 Dissostichus eleginoides | reverse complement strand
ATGATACTTAGTTGTTACCTTTTTATTATTTTTGTTTACTTGATCACATTATCTTAACATTAGTTCATTACTTATGTAGGGTTAAATATGGCCATAGGAAAAGTTAAGATGCTTCAAGAATCACGGAAGCTCTTTGCCTTTTCAGTAAATGCAGCAGAGTTAGTTGACGCTTGTGTGTACAGTAGATGCCTCTAATGGACGTGGAAATCAGCAGAGAAGCAGTGTGGGTTATGGCAGATAATGTGAGTTATCGTGCTGTAAAGCACGTATCGTGCTGTAAAGGCTCCGCTGGGATGGCAGTGATCCGGCCTCTCTAATGTGCCCAGTGTAAGTGTGTGTGCTGACTCATATTCCCCTGGAGAGCTCTAAGGCCTTTGTTCCCAATATCTACATGCTGAAACCTCTCCTGTTACATGTCACCTCGCCCAGTGTGACACATTCATGTTTAAACCCGTCAAGAAGGAAATCTCAGTGTGCAGCTGTTGTGCAGATGAAGGTGTTTATGTCTCCATAATGCAGCTCCTTTCTCTCAGTATAGAGAATCTTTCAAATCAGTTCCTGAATTAACCTTTGCATAGAGGATATTCCCACATTTGAAATTATCCACACTTTAAAGAGGAAATATTATATTCTGCCCATTTTCAGGTTCATATCTTTTATGTTGTTCCTCTACTGTGACATGTTTGCTGGTTTAATGTTCAAAATGTTGAATGCTGCAGCATCCCAGTCTGCTCTGATTGGTTAGCTGGCCTGCTCTGATGTGATTGGTCAACCGCTTAGAGATGTCCCGCCCCTTAGCCTTTCACGTACAATGTGTTGGAGCGCTAGCCAATAGATGAGAGAGAGAGTTGCATAATGATGTAATTTTCTTACGGAAGTCAACAAAGGAGTCCAATGGAGGCGTTTCAAGCAGGGGGGGACTTTGGGATTTTAGTCTTTGCAGATCATTAACATGCCCCCCCAAAAATAACAATAGGGCCTCATTAAGAGGTGGAAGTGCAAGGCGAGTTCAGCTCATGACCCAAGCTGCACACATTTCCCTTTGAGGATTGAGTTGTTATTGTCTTGGCTGAAAATTCACACCTGTGACATTTGTCTCGTGGTAGAGTTACGAGATGCAGCTGTGTTGAGTTTCCCTCTGTACACACACCCTGGCCTTTTCCACATAAAGGAACCCTTTTTATTTAACTAGGGCACGCACGCAGAGAGCCGTGTAAGTCATCATTTCTGTGATGCGTTGTGAATGATGCAAGGCTTGAATCATAGGTCAATTATATTCCACGCCTTTAAGAAGAAATATACTGTATGTGTACACTCAGTCATCCATAAATAAACACGTCGGGTTGAAGCAGCAACACATCTTGTTCATAGTTTGAGACATTTCTCAGGCAAAATTCCTCAACATTAGCAGGCTTTAGTGTCTAAAATGTGACCTTTTATTGCTGTTCTCTGTTTTAATGTGTTATAGTTTTTGGACAAAACAACTACTTTCCCATTCTCTGGAACATTTCTAGACTTTTTTCACTGTTTCCTGACATTTACTTTAAAGACCAAGCACATACATGTAATATGTTTATAAAAATAATAGTTCCTTTGCCTGTTGCAACCCTAGATGGAGTGCTTGTTTTTTCTTTTATTCGCATAATTGAACAAGAGATGCGTTCAGTCACATAGAAGGTCATCAGTGTGTTTTACAGATTGTCTGCCTCCCAGTCACTTTACATGTTCATCTGCATAATACAAATCACAGCAGGTGAACAACAACAACAGAAACCTGCTTCAGTCAGTAAGCGCTACAAAAACAAGTTCATCATCACTGTGCGCTGTGTGGATAAAGTGATTTTAAAACGCCATAAATCTGCTTCCACCACAGCTGAGCCCAGAGACACGAGAGCGTAAACACGTGAGCTGAGAGAGAACATCCTCATCGTCTTTCCTCCATGGAAACGTATTAATGATCCTCATGTGCAGGCAAGCTAACTAATTGAACAAAGAAATAGCAATTAGAGGTAGATCCCATAAGCCACATAACAACTGGGCTGATGGAGTAGAAGGCAAACACAGATGCGTTTCTGCACTTGATACACAGTCAGTGCTGGTTGTTAGTTTGAATAGTGTTTCAGTTTATAGAACATGTTGGTAGTAGTGCTGGCTGGTTGTTTTCATATCAAAGCTTTGATTTGAAAATGCATTTAAAGTGATAAAGTTGCTGGAAACGGATGAAGTTGTGTTCATTCAGCTGACAAATTCAAATGCAGTCACCATACTCATAGTTCAAGACTAAACATTAAGCTTAGGACAACATGTTCCGCACAGGCTTTTATCCTAAAACTATGGTTCATTTATTTTATTTTGTAAGTTTAAAGCCTGCTATTAGATGGAAACAACATATTTCTAAAATAATTGCAGCGTGGGATGAGGGGATAGTTGCTAGCTGGCTAACTTAGCGCTAACACTGGAAACAGCTAGGCTAGCTCTGTCAAAAGGTAACCAAATCAGCTTACACTTCTGAAGCTCACTACTTAACAAGTTACAGGTGGTTTGTTTTATCTGTACAAACACTGAAGTGTAAAAATGACACATTGTGCGCTAGAGTATTTCTTGGCTTTCACCATTTTGCTGCTTTTGGACAGAGCTAGGCTAGCTGTTACCCTTTCTTTCAGGTCTTTATGCTACGCTATGTCTGCCGATATCTTCATACAAAGCACAGACATGTGAGTGATGTGATGTCCGTCTTATCATCTAGCACGGCAAGAAAGTAAATAAGCGTTTACCCAAATTAAACTATTTTTTAGCAACAGTCAGGTGCATGTTGGTTAACTAAACATTGTGTGTGTGTCATTAAAACAATTCAACTGGCCCACTATGCATCTGTTATTAGTATGGCATTGTTAAATGTCAGGTTTATTTAGAAACGTCAATTTTACCACTATTGAAAATCTTAATGCATTTGCTAAAATTAAGCATACTTATACTGACAGAACATATTGCCATGATTCTTGTACCCCCCCCCCCCCCTCCCTTTAAGTATTTTGTCAGTGTTTTTTAATAATCTTTTTGTGAAGTAAACTAAAAATAGGATAAGTTTGTTGGTTTCTTGTGAAATTAGACTGTAAAGTCATCTTTTTATTGACTTCGTAGACCACAGGCATAGACCATGATTGTATTGATCACAATTGTGAAATTGGTCAGAAAATTCACAATTAGATAATTTTCTCATATTGTGCCGCACTAATTGGCTAGTTAGTGAAAGCCACAGGTGTCTGAACTAAAGGTTGAGGGAAAGGTAGTCCTGCAGATGTAATTATAAGACGCCGGCCTCCCGCGGTGATCTGGCTCGCTAATGAATGTGCAGCGCGGCTATCTCGAAGACAATCTCTGGGAGGATCTCACCACCGTCTGCAGCCGGGAACACAGAGCGCCTTATTGTGTAAAGTAGACGCTCTCAGGGAAATGCCAGAACACAGTGACATTTCCTGAGGTACCACTCTTACCTACAGGGGCTTAAAGTTTACCCTTCTGTGCACAATTTCAAATTCCCAGGCAGCATCTCTCTTTTCCCCGAGTGGCTCGTGACCTCTGAGGGAACGACCCTGGGTTGCTTCCTGTTTGGCATGGCGCTCGCTTACTGTACATAGGAGACCGAAAACAATTGTGGGAGCTTTTATTTTGTGAAAGTGAAAGCTTCTGGGAACAAACTGGCCCCGGGTCAGCGTGTTGCCTCCAGTGTCTGCCAGCTCGTTTTTATTCCTCCCTCACTCTTTCTCTTGTTTCCTTTCAAGACTCCCCCCCCCCCCCCCCTCGTGTTTCTGAGAGATCCGTAGCTCAGCCGCTCAGCTGTCGTGTTACATGCTTTATTACAGGCTCGCTGTAATGTAGTCAGTTATGCTGCCCATGCAGAGCCGTGGGATCTCTACAATGTGTGTAGGCCCATGGGGGATGTTCATAGACTAAAGCTGCAGGAGAAGAACAGCTGTGACAACTTGTTTATCTTTATTAGAGGACATACTACATCAAACTACTCCTTTTCTTTTCTTTTTTCTGGGGCAGTGTTATTTTTTGTCCTCTTCTCTCTGAGGAGTTTCCAGCTGTATAGTGTTGTAGTGGTTGGCAGGATCCGTGACCCAGTTAAATATGGACTGAGAACAGGAAACAGAAGAGGAATGAATGGCGGATTCGGAGCTCTACTTACTTTTTAGCTGGGGCACTTTCTGGCCACACCTCTGCCGGTCCTTTTAATGGTTTCAAGCTCTTTCTCTCCATATTGATCAGTGCTCTCTCTTTTTTCTAAACCCTTTGCTGTGTAAGTACCTTTTAGACAGACATATGGACTCTGGTTGAGAGGTATGACTAGGCAAGTGAGAGCCTGAGTTGGAGATTCGATGCAGCTTTTTGGTTTTTCCTGATGTAATTAGGACATTCTATTAGCGGAGTGCTATTAATCGGTGCAGAAATAGGAGTTAACACCTTTTTTGTATTCCCCCTGCTGCTCAATTGCTCATGTTCTGCCTTGTTCTCACTCTGCACTGGTCAACCTTTTTAAAAAGCACTTTGTGATTGATTCTGCTGAAGTACAAATTCACCAGACACAGTGATACGTCCTCCCACGGGTCCTGCAGACTATTGAAGGGAGACAGCGGGGTGATTTATGTGCTACACCTCCGCAGCCACTTGACATCCCCCCTCCTCCCTCTTGGCAGGTGTAATGAGAGCGCTGGTCATGGACAGATGATGGACGTGGAGACGTCGTACTCAGACTTCATCAACTGTGATCGCACAGGCCGCAGGAACGCAGTGCCCGACATTGAAGGGAAGGGAAAAGGAGCGGCCAGCACTAGTGAACTCACCAAAGACATGGCAGGGATGGACCTCAAGGCTGCAGGTCAGTCAACACACACATGAACACACAGTGTGAAAGCAGAGGTAATGTGTGTATATATGCATACCAAGGACCTGGTGCTGGGTTCACAAAACACTTATATCTAGAGCTAAGGTCTTCATTTAGCTTTTAGATTTAGTATATGGCAATTTGAGTTGCTGTAAAAGTAATTTAAGAACAGTCAGACAAGTCATGGTCTGACAGGAAGAGTTGATGATTGATCAGGTGTAAAGGGAAACTGATCATTTGATAACATTTCAATTTAAATATTTAAATATCTGTGTGTAGAGTTGAAAAGGCTACGACAGCATTTCCTTGTTCAGTCCTGTATCGCATAATGACAAAAAAGCTGCACTTGGAACCTTTATGACCACAAACTATAAGAAATTACCTAAAAGGTGTCTAAACAAGGTCTTACAGCTGCGGACCAGTGGCACCAAATGACGAAAAAGGAGTAAAACTTGGCTGATTATTCGCTAACAATGTATTGGATTTATTATGAGAAAAAGGAAAAGGTGTGTAGAGTTGGAAATATAAACGTATATATTTATAAAGAAGACTTTGTCGTTGTGCTTTGCCTAAAGTCTGCACTGTGTTACTGGTACATTTTAATCGCTGAGTTTTCCAATAAAACGTCCTAACAAATGTTAAAATCTTCCAGGAAACATCCGGACCAAATTAAGCTGAGTTGTTTGTCAAAAAGTTACCCAGATTTCATGTCAAACGTGTCCTTCAACAGAAACTAGACGGCTTTGTCTGTGTCTCAAAGCTCCAAAGCTCCAAAGCTCCAAAACATCCAAACAGGTGGCGCTGCTCAGCTGGTAGACTCAGGGAGATCTGGCTGTTGTTGCCTCAGAGATAAATGAGTCGTAGCGGCAGCACAATGACAGATTCTTCCTCTAATCTCAGCACAGTGTCAAGCTGTTCACAGGAACATGTCTGAATGTGACGCAGATGTTGCCTCTCTGACCATTGTGTGTGTTACCTCCTTGTTCTTGCTTACTTCCTTTTTCAGTCAAAGACATGTTGACATGTTACCCAATCTTACATCACTCTTGTGGGAAACCTCACATTTGGAAATATCATGCATGCATTTACTTGGTCACTTACAACATTCTCTGCAACATTTAGCTTATTGTATTTATTTTTGACATGTATAAAGTTGACTTCATCTGCATTACTTGCACACGGTCTTGCAGGATAACTATTTGATTGTTTTTTAGATTTGTTTCATGTCTTTATATTTATGTATGTTGCATTGTTGGAGGAGCCTGGGATTTAAGATGTTTACATTGCCATCTCTAGACTGTAGTTGCTGTGCATTTGACAATAAAGCTTTTGAATCTTGACACTTAGCTACAGGAAGTTGTAGTTCCTTCCTCAGAATTCTCATTATTCTTCCTCTTGGGAGCAGATTTATTACAGGCTGTACAAACGATGCGAAACCACTCTTGAGCTCGATATTATCTACAATATTTGACAGATGTTTTGTTGCATATTGTTTCCTCCAGGAGGCGACCCGGGGGCCTCCCCAGCCCCTGAGGCCGAGGGCTCCACCAGCCAAGACGCCCAGGGAGGGGGAGGCCCGTCCTAAACTCAGCCAGAGACCAAAAGGGCGGCAGAGCCAAGGAATTGAAAAGTAAAGAAGGAAGCGAGTGAAAGTGGGGAGAGAAAAGAAAAGAAAGAGTGTATATTGGTTGTCCTACGTGGACACGAGGACACCTTCGCTCACTGCCAGCCTGTTTGGAGATCCAGCGGCCCCAAATGTTCGCCTTTCATTGGATCCGATTGTAACACGCGGAGCAGAGCAGAAAAAGAGCTGACTATTGAGATGCTGCTCTTTTGCTTCATTCTCTGCTGGTCATTTATATTCCCGGGGGAGGGGACGAGAAAGCACAGAAACTTTGGATTTATCTCTGTGGAGTTGCTGAACAGAATCCATTTATAAAAAAAATATTAAAAAAACGTTGTTCCAGCCCGGTATGGAACTGAGTCATGGATAATCATAATCATCTGTTTGTCATTTTCTTTCTATGTATGCGTGTGTTTGTGACCCTCTTGTTCAATTACATCGCAAGTCCCTTTCTTTTTCTGAGTAACGAAGCATAGTCGCCATTATACTGTCATGTACAGACTTCATATTTATTGCTTAATGTTCAGTGATAACTTTGTGATAGCAATTTCCTTTGTGTAATAAAATAC
This sequence comes from Dissostichus eleginoides, assembly GCA_031216635.1. Lineage (NCBI taxonomy): Eukaryota > Metazoa > Chordata > Actinopteri > Perciformes > Nototheniidae > Dissostichus > Dissostichus eleginoides. Next base: position 10,318,530 of record CM062267.1, on the reverse strand, counting down.
TTATGAATTACTGTAACATTTTGTGTTTTATACTTTCAAGCGTGAGTAGCTTTCCCCTCGAAGCAGGTCTGAGAGCTGCAAAGGCGCAGTCCAACGGGATTAATGAGTTCAGTTTGCTGAGTCGTTCCAAAGCCATAAATATTATTGAATGCAGCTTTTGTGGACATTAGCATGGCCGCAGGAAGGCAGTGTTTACGTTTCAACCTAGCATGGTCCCAGTGTTCCCATTCATCTCCTTTTATACGTAAAGAAACAGAGGATTAGAGCTGTAGAGATACAGATCTGTTTTTATTGCATTATCTCATAGCATAATAATAATAATAATAGATGACATTTGTATAGCACCTTTCAAGGACCCAAGGCCGCTTTACAAACAAACAAACAAAAGGGGCAAATAATAAAGTTAGTTTTTTAGTATGAATGACTCTGTGCCTTTATTTCATAGTGAAGAAACCTATAGGAATTACTTAAAGATATTTGTAGTAACTAAATATTATCAGCATAAAAAAGACAAGACACCTCAACACCTATTTATTATATTCAAAAACGCTTTCCATAAGTGTGAGTCATACATTAAAGTTATTTTGTATATGTGAAATTTTAAAAAGAGATATTTTAAATAAATATATACATTAGAATAACTGAGTAATTAGGATATTACATTTCATTACATGTTACTTGTTAGATGCTTTTATCCAAAGCGACTTACATACTCAATACTGTGGGCAATCCAGCAATTTGGGGTGAAGTGTCTTGCCCAGGGACACAACGACATGCTGACTGCAGTGGGACTCGAATTTGCTATCCTCTGACACTGCGCCACACGCCTCCATATGCTGCTAAACCACATTAAGACCCTGGTTTGTACAGCTAGGTGACCATATTTCGCACCCTTGCGTTAGAATGATCCGTTCCAGAGCCATAAATATTATTGTATGCAGCCTTCGTGTACACGAGCGCAGCCGCAGACAGGAAGTGTTTACATACTTCGGACTAGCATGGTCCCAATGCTTCCATTAATCTCTTTGTATATGAAGAACAGAGGTTGAAGGAGCTGTTAAGATAAAGATCTGTTTTATTACCAATATCTCTTAGTGTCAGGCTTGAGCTAACTCTCTTAATCGTGGTAACTACTTAAAAACCTCTGTACCAAAGTGACTTTTTTTATAGTGAAGAAACTTATATAGGACTGACCTAAAAATATGTTTTAATAAACAAACAGACAGACATGCAGGAACATCTTAAAACCTTTTTTATTATATTCAAATATGCTTTCCATACATGTCATACATGTGTGTTATAAATGGAAGTGCTTTTTTTTTATAAGTGAAATGAAAAAGAGATATTTTAAATAAGCATATACATCAAAAAGAATTGAGTAATTATGATATGCTAAACCACATTAAGACACTGGTTTGTCCAGCTAGGTGACCGTAGTGCGCCCCCTAGTGTTCAAATGTAAGACTTCACTTTTGGTATTGAGCTTTTTATGGTGTGAAGGGCAAAAATGACAGGTTTCTGACACTGGATTTCCTTACTTCTCCCTTTAACCAAACAATGGATATTCACAGTACACCATAAGTATTACATTCCTCTATTATCCTCCTTTAACGTCAAATTACCAACCTTATCCCTCACTTACATGCTGACAAAATGTTAAAAACTTAAGTAGTTGTGCATTAAAAAGCTTCCCTGATTCTCTTTATAACAACAGGTTGTAAACACAAGATTAAACATGTTTTCACATAAACAAAATCGGCTTTAAAAACACAAAGCACCCGTATTATTCTTAACTTTGCAGAGCACCATGACATCCTGTGGAAAGTGTCATGTAAACTAAAGTATAAAAAGGTATATATAAGTACTTAGATGGTAGGATACTGACAAAACACAAGCTGGTGATGAACAAAGTGTGATGTGAAGGCAGCAGTTATATGATATACAGCATTTTTTATATATTAGGTAGGTTACAAATGAGGACATCCCATGGTGTCAGGTCAGGAGATAAAGGGTTCAGAGCGATTTGTCCCTGGGTTAGGTCACGTTTCCTCCTTCCTCCTTCTTCAGATTTTTAAAAGGCGGTCGACTTTATCATCCCGTAGGCCTCGTGCAGTCTCTGGACGAGATCCTTCTTCTCCTTCTCAGGCAGGAAGCTCGACTCAGCAGAACTGATGTTCTACAACACACAAGGAGGCAAATAAGTTAACATTTTGTGTGCTGGTATGATTTGATGTCACTCTCTGTGCCTGTAGCCATTTAGCTTAGCCAGCCAAATCTAAACCTGTAGTACAACGATAACTAAATCTGCCAACAAGAGGCATTCAGTACATCCAAACAGCAAATACGAATCTGCTATGACTCGCAGTGTGTTACTCCATTCTTAAAATTCATGGAAAAAACCACGATGTAATAGCTGTTAAACCTTGTAAACTAAGCTTGTACAGGCTGATTTTGTAATGAACCAAACCAAACATCCAAATGTAGGACTTCCAACTTGGAAAAGTCCCTTTTTAAGTAAGATGCAATCACTTTTCTTAGGGACAAAGGAAAAGGGACTAAACAGAGACGATGTATAGGCTGAACAAAGTGATTAAAATTCAACACACTCTCTCCTCAACTCTCAGCATATGAAGACTTTGTGAGGACCTCCTGCTGTTTCTTTGTAATGTGCAGGGTAGTCTGATGACTGACTGTGAATTTATGCAGAACTTCTTGGCTAGATTTAGAAACAGATCATTTGGGTTTGGGTTAAAATAAGTATGTTTGTTAGCATACTAAACTAAAGTTACATATGTAAGTTAAGTAGGATACTTAATGACGTAAATTAAGTTTGTTTATTAAAGGTAAATTGGTTTAGTTATGGACACAAACAAGGGCCTCCTGGTTGAAAGTCCTCTGTTTTTTCCATCCTCTGTGGACTCTACTTTTCACCAGACTTCCTCTTTTATTCCAGTTATAATTTATATGGCTTCTAGAGGCTGCCCTGCATGTGCAAAACCGAAACTAAAGCGGTACTTGGAGAATCAGTACGATTAGCAGGCCTACATCAACATATTACCCACCCATAAACCACATTTGTACAGTTTCAATACATAAAACCAGATATAATGTTATAGTAATTGATCTAAAGGTGGGCAGATTTCATTACATTGGACAGGGATGGGATAGCTGTTTCCTCCTCTGTTCACTAACCCTCCTCTTGCTGTAGATTCATATCTGTACTTCATACTGTATATGAGTGGTCTCAAACTGTTCATTTAATTATTGGCAGGAAATGAAATTGGAGTGTTTTCTATGTCATTTCAGCGTCAATCCATAGGCAAACCTAAGGGAGTCTGGATGTGAAGCCCAATTCTTCAAAATACATTGATATTAAATGATTAATCTGAGGCTTTGGAACACTTCTTTCGTTCCTGTGTTAATCAGCAACAGAGAAAGGCATAGCATTCAGAGGACGTCTACACCCCATGCTATCATTTCAAACCATATTCAAATGCCTTCATCCTGCGGTAATTATTCATGCATTTGATCTCACCAGTCGTTTGAATTCCTCCTCGGTGAATCCCATGTATTTGTGCGCGGTGCTGTAGTCGAGGTGCAGGGTTGAGTTAAAGATCAGAGGGTCATCTGTATTCAGGGAGTAATTCGCTTTGTCCTTCCTGAACCTGAAGAAAGGAAACCATTACATCCAATTAAATTAAATACTGCTTTAATGCAAGATATATTTACCAGACTGCCATTTAAAATAAAGACAGCTCACGTGATGGCAGGATGCTTGGTGAAGTCTTTGTCGCAGGCACCTGTCAGCTTACTGGAAATAGGACACACCTGCAATGGGAGCAGCACAGGAAGCACTGAGTAACATAACGGGGCTCAGTCTGTAGGGACTTGCTTTGGAAAGCAGAGGGTCGCCGATTCAAGTCCCGTAAAGGACCTATAACGGAGACTCGGCTTGTACTTTGAGATAATCAGTTCACCTCCTGGGCACCGCCAGCAAGGCCCCAAACCCTTCATTGCTCCCCAGGTGTTGTGTATATAATAGCTGCCACTTAATACTAAGTGGGATTAAAGTAGAGTCTAATTTTCACTGTGTTTGCCCTGGTGTGTACATGCATGTGACCTCTAGGCTCCACTAGAGGTCAGTATATCACTGTTTTCCATACCAGTATATAGTTGTAAGTACATGATAAAAAACATCTTCTGATAATGATACAAATTATCCACGGTTAACGATAGACAGAGCAATAACAGGCTCATTTTTGCATTTATTAACAACATTGTTGGTAAGGCGGATGTGATGAAAAATGTATTTATTCTGGACATTTCCTCACCTCGAAGTGCATGTTCTGAGCCAGCAGGTTCTTGTACAAAACTTGGTCTTCCAGGGTTCTGTAACCGTGTCCAACGCGTTCAGCTTTCAGCACTTCTACAGCCTAAAAATGTCAGGACAGGGGTTAGGAGGCAAAAGGTTATGATCCACAAAGAAAGAAATCCCTCCATGTTGTTAATGTCAGCAGAATCTGCAGGCTATTTCTAGAAGCAACTGCTGTGGCACATCTGACCTGTCACTACGAGGAATGGCTTTCTTAGAAAGTGGCTACTTATTATGGGAGTGAGACATACTGTAGTTTTACATTAAGGAGGCCGAGACACAGTAGCTTCCAATCTCATGCATCCACATTTTAATTGTGTTTGTGTGTCCCTTTGGTGACCAGTGCAATGCATTTTCCAGACACACTAAATCTTCAACTGACCAGCTTCTTGTTTCTTTTGGATCCATGCCTCCAATAGCCGCTTAACTGATTTCCATTATGTGCATGATTTCATTGTTTTGCTTAGTTGCCGAGACACTTAAGTTCTCGTTAGACATGGAGTTCAGTAATGTCTCGTGTTATTGTTGCTCGCTCACCTCCTTCACCGCAGACGGCGGGCCCACCTCTCCTGCGTGGACCGTTCTGTGGATCCCACAGCGCACTGCTTCCTGTCAACAAAATCAATCGTGAAATACGTCAGCAACAAAACATCTGGGTTTCACATCTGCAGTACTCCAGCATCACATAACATTTTTGTGCTAACTTCATTTGTTTCATTGTGAAAAAAGATGTTGCACAACGAGCCCTCTGGTTTGTGCATGAAGATGTTTTCATCTTTGCGTTCTTAACCTTTGACACACTGTGTGTTGCGAGCCTAATCTGCAGATATCTTGAGGTCATGTAGTTATGAAGATAACCTTCAATATTAGTGTGTGGATTCTGCTCGTTGAGTTCTGCTTCTTGTTAATTATTGAAACTTGTTTCTTTTCTCTTCCATTAATCGATGCTGCTTGACAGGATTTCAAAACCTCACTAAACTTCACATAGTGAAAACACATTTCTGGAGAATTGCACAATATGTATAATATAGTTGGAAAGTAAACACATTATGTAATTATGACTCACTTATCCACACCATATATAACCCAGTACTTAAAAAGGAACCTACAAAATAACATGATTTATTCATTAAACATAAGAAAAGTAAACACTAAATTATTTAATGAATCATACAAACAAACAAACATGAATTGCACTTCATACACACATATTCCAGTCACTATACATTCATAAAAACACACATGCGGGCAAAGTAACCAGAATTCAATAAAGTTATAAAAAGTATTTCAATTAAAACAATCAGAAACAATTTAAAACAATACTGATTTTGCATATTTAATTTAGTGTGATCACGTGCCTTAAATGGTTTAAATGGCATGATTGCTCTTGATTGATAAAGAGCTAATCAACAGAATATCAGCAACGTCTGCAGTTACAATCTCTCAACTCCATTAATTTGATTTTATTGGCATTTTATTAATATTTGACCGGTTCAAGGTTCTTTATTTGTCATACGAACATAGCTACAGAATTAATTGCCGCAAATGACGTTTGACAGGTTGCAAGAGTATAAAAAAATCCTTATGAATGCACAACTTCATACCTACACACTCTATTGAAAGACACCCATTAATAAATCCTGGTTGGTTTTCTATCTCAAGTATGAGTCACTTAGAGGCAAAGGACTCATAAGTCAAGAATTCATTCAGTTTTTACAGTCCATCTTTCCCCCTCTACACTATTACGTCAACGCACTACACACATAACGAAACTTGTAATAACAGAATACCAAAGCTAATCACCAGTACCGCCAAGATGTCTATAGGACACTTCCTCCATGTAATGGCTGAAATAATACAAACTGTCTCTGTGTTGACATCACCTATCCTTTTTCCATACATTTCATTTCAGGTCAGAGTTGTTCCACGTCCTGCGCTGTAGTGTATTAAGTGATTAATCTACCGCATTCATTATAGTCTGACAGGCCAAATTGATTTCCTACTGAGGTACTCTCTGAATTAATCAATAAATGCTGGCTGAAACTAAATTGGATTTTTCCTGAGAGCAGTCGGTGCTTAAGAGGAAATTGTTTTTAAGAGTTTTAGGTTTTACTTCAGCTCTGTGTTGGTTACAGATAAAGACATTTAAGGCCTCATTGGTTTGAAACAGTTAAAGGTAGAGAAGTAAAACTGTGTGTCAGCTTTAAGTAGTTTCACAAAACGAGTTCTGCATGTTGGTAAGCACAGAAACATGGCATAAATATCACGTTGTTATGACAATAGGCCTTCTTTGGTAACAGAAAGGGTGCGTCATGTTGGTATTAATTAAAAATCCAGCGCAAAACAAGTCTGAGAAATGGTATCAGCACATTAATAGTTGATAGTTGATGGCGTCTACAGCCAAGGTAATGTGGTGACTTAATGAGGCTAACATTTGAGCTAACATGCTAACCTACACTTTAGCCAAGATTAAAGGGCAAGCCATCCAATAGTGGTCATAGATTTCAGTCTTGACTCTCCGAAAGCGAAACCCGTCCTCTCTGTAGCCACAAAACACACCTTTACAAAATTGCCTTAGGATTCCTGGAAGTTGTTGGAGCAATAAAACTCAATCATATTTCCATTAGCGTGCAGCCTGTGAACACGAGTTGGACTCTTCGTCTTTAAAACCTCATAATAGTGCAATACACTATCAGTAGAAATAATGCCCACTGGGTTTGATTGCCAAGGTAAGCAGCCTGATTATGTATTTACACCATCTTTAATTTTCTTCTTCCAACGATCACACTTCTTGTTAAATGGTTTACGAAATCACAGACATTTTCAAAAACACATACAAGCACAAAACACTCGGCTCTTGTTGATGCAGCAGTTGTGTCATTATTGCTATTGTTGCTATACAAGTTATTGTGTTTGACTTATTAGGCTATGACTTAAGTATACCAGACACGCCAAAGACTGAAACAAAAACCTTGTTAGTATTATGTTGATGTGTTCACACGCTCACCTCATAGGCCTTCCTGTGCCCTGGATTGGCTTCACAGTTTAGGGACTCGTCACCTGCCAGATCAATGGCAACCACTCCTTCGTGCTGATATTTCTTACACAGCTCCACAATCTCCATGGACCAGCCTGGAGAATTTAAAACACACATATATTACTAAACAGTAAAGTCCTGTCAACTCAAAAACATGCAAATGATGAAATGTGATGATAGTCAAAACATCATGCTACATCCATTTGCAACATCTATGACAAGCACAAGACATATGGAAGTAGCTGTGTTTGTCTAAAAGGAATAGTAGACATTTTGGGTAATGTGCTTTTTAGCTTTGTTTCCAAGAGTTAGATGAGAAATTTGATAGCACTCTCATGTCTATATGGCAAATATGAAGCTACCGCCAGCTAGCTTAGCTTAGTTTAGCTTAATTTAGGCTGACTTTGCAATTTGTAACAGGGCCAAGCTAGCTACTTCCTACTTTTTCTAGTCGTTCATGCTAAGCTAAGCTAACTGGTACCTAACAGACATGAGATTTGTATCAGTGTTCTCATTTAACTCTTGGCAGAAAAGTAATTTAGCATAAATATTCCTTTATTTTCTCCTCTCACATCTTGGCTTTGATTACATGTATGAAACATAACCTACTTTTACAAAACCAAAACGTTTCATACATCCAAGATCACCATATACACTTAATCTAGATTAGTTTGCAGTATATAAAAGATAGCCTACTGTTTTAGCACCTACTTGGCTCCATACATTAATGCTATAGCTTAAACAATCATCCTAAAATAGCACTTCTCATCAGCAGTATAATACCAAAATCAGATATCCTCAATACGTTCAGGAAGTCTGTTACATAAAGATGTAATCGGTCACTGTGGGATAATATTACAACATGTTTTTGCAAGAGCTGTAATGTGAAAACAGAATGGCAGATATTAACTGCACTTGGCTGCTGGGCAACACAGGAAACAGCTGCATAAATGGAGCAGAGCACATTTGTATACACATATTTTAAATATGTTTACTGTAATCTTCCATGTTACTTGATTTTTGTAAAACTTGCTTTCATTAATTAGTTACATTTTTCTCCAATTAGGTCCATGCTATGAACCAATACCCAAAAGAAAATTCCTTATATGTGAAAACCTATTTGGCAACTAACCAGATTCTGATTTGCAACAGACTTGTGACTACAGCCCCTTCTTGTGTTACAACAGTTACTTTAACTTGTGCAGCTTAAAGACTGCAGAAAGTATTTTAGCACTGCTGTTGTCATTTTGGATTAACACTATTAGCAACCACTTAAAGTACTAATACTGTATATGCACTGTCCTATGTAATCTGCAGAACATTGACTTCTCATTAGCTAGGGTTGGCATTTTCAGTCTTTTGATCTTTGGTTCACAACTTTAGTCCAGATTTAAATATATCTTTTTGCTCTTACTCATTATCTAATAACGACAGCTTAGAGACAGCGCAGAAGACAGTACATTAGGAGCCTTATCTCACAAAGATGTTTGGGCAGACAGGCAACAGTTCATTACTTGGCATGTGGCGCATGCAGCATAGAATGGACCTGGCTTTGATATTGAAGGCCTGCTCCCCGTCTGAGACCCTCGTTGACCAGGTGCACCACCTCGTCCGGGCTCAGGTCCCCTCTGAGTGGAGGAAACAATGACTGTGATTTATGTGCAATATACATATAAATACCGCTTTATAATTTATTTGTACAGGCTGCTATCTCGTAGTTAGACAATTCAACTACTGTAAGACAAGTCATAACTGTGCAATATATACTTTTATTTGTACTACTGTTATCTGGAAGCTATCACACTTGCTACACTTTAAATACTGTTACTGTACTTATAGTGGTCCACCTGGACGTGTACTTTTGTAAATTGTAATTCCTGTAATTTTTATCTTCAATACTTTATGCATATCTCTTGTTTAACATTTTGCCACTTTACTTTTGCTGTAACAACGTACATTTCCCCTCTGTGTGACTAATAGAGGATCTGATTCTGAAAAACACGCAATGAGTTAAGCTTAATATATCCCTGCCTAAAACAATTAAAAGCTACAGAAATGACTTACTCTTCCTGGTCCCATGGTATGGGATCCACTTCTGTGTTAGCCAGAAAATGTGGGCTGTATCTGACCTCCACATAAATCACTCCCTCCTTGGCTTTGTCTTCAACAAACTCATAGGCTATCCTCTTTATGGCCTCTCTGTCTCCACTGGAAATAACAACAAAGAAAAACAAAATATTAATGACATTGACCTTTGGCTCTGATTATCTGTCATCTCAGTTGTACACATAAAAGCATTTAACACAGCTAATCCATCATCTTAAAGGTCCCATGACATGGCCATTTCTACTGATCATAATTCCATTGTTGAGGTCTACTAGAATAGATTTACATTGTGCAATTTTCCAAACTCACATTGGTTTTCTCATACAGCATCTCTGTAAAGTATGTGTATTCACTGAATTTCACTCTCTGTCCTGAACGTCTTGTTGGAGCTCCTGCCCCCCCTCCCTGTGAGCCCAGTGTGCTCTGATTGGTCAGCTCGCCCACTGGCTCGCTGCTGCGAGGAGCTGACACTGTGAGCTGGCTTACTGGTGTGGTTTCCTGCTTGCTGCGAGACAGCGAGACAGCGAGACATCGCGAATGGCTCACTAATAGGCTTATACTGCTTCATGGGACTCATTTAAAACTATTTTCCACATACAGTACACTTATGGACTTAAAGAGGTAGCGGGGAAAAGTGAAATACTGTATGTAACTGATTGGGGAATTGTTTTTGCTAAATGGAGGTTAGTGTGACTTTTAGAAGAGTATGAAAGAGTCTTATTTTGGATTTATATTTTATTTTATGTATTCAGCTTCCCCTTCAAATTGCATTAGAAAGGCAGCATTAGTTTGTGCCACAGGTCATAAAGGATTGATTGGCCATTACAACACAGCAAAGTAAAATGTGTCATATAAAGTTAGCCTTGCCAACCGTTTATACTAATTGATGCATTTGCAAGAATGTTTGTAAGAGCTGCAACGATTGGTTCATTCATTGCTCGATCAGGAAACTAACTAGAAAATATTTGAACAACATCAGGATCAGAATTGGGTTCATTGCCAAGTAGGCTTACACATATGAGGAACTTGCTATGGTTTAAATGGTGCATAAATAGACAAAGAAAAAGGGAAAGTTGTAGTAAAAGGAGCAAAAATAGAGCAATTATATAACAATTTTGATGACTATTATATCAGGTAAAAAATAAAGCGAATATCCACACAAAACATAAATATAACAAAAGATATAAAAAATACTATAATTAAAAGTGGAGAGCTGTGCAGATTTTTCTTGGAAAAGACATAGTGTTTTTTCAGGCGCCCTTCCTCGCCACAAACATTTTCATTAAAACCTTAACCTTGTAATTTTCCAATTTTTCAGCTGCAATATTTTTTGTTTGTCTTGCTGGCATGATTGTGCCGGATGACAATACACTTTAGTGTTGTGACGATAATAGAAAGAACACAGCTCCATTTCACCCTTTCCTTTCCCACATCACATGACGTACAACACAGCTTCCAGCATTCACACAGGTCTGAATGCATGTTGTTCTCCAGCATCCTCTCATTAACCCCCTGCACACACATCAGCCACTGAGCTTATACAACAATTCTGCATGCGCTAAACTCAGCTAGCATGTTCCCTATGTTGTTGGACACAGGGCTTTCAAGAGCCTCGATACAAGAGGGGCCATTCAGCAGAACTGCACGCTGCAGCCCGGCCTCTACAGACCGTCATTGTTGGTCGTTTTTTTTGTGTCTTTATTTGGTCGTTTTCTTAACAGTTCAGCAGCCCTGTCACTGGAGGACTAAATATAAGACTCCGGAAAGACTCTACTCTCCTCTTAGTTTGGTTGCCAGGGTGTCACTTGATCTCGATAATGATGTGTTCCTGTTCCGCATGTCTGGCATTTAAAATCCACTCCCCCATCATCAATCACAAACTACACACTCCGCTTTTAACCCTTCAAATGCATCTTAACTCAGATAATATAACTGTGCATGTGTGTTGCTAGCTGCCTGGACATTTACCCTCATACAGGTGGTGGAGAAACCTTCCTGCAACACTAACAAGGTGAACCCTGACTCTTGGTCTCTACACACCAACCTGAGACCGTCTGTGTGTGCCTTCTTATCGTTTGTTTTGGTCCCTCACTTCCGCTTCACTTCTGATGCACTGATTCGCTAAGCTGAACAGCCAATCAGAGTGATTGATTTGTCCCGACGTTCTTTGGCCTCCCGCGGCCGATTCAACATGTTGAATCGGCGGCGGGAGGAGGCGGGAAGAGGCGGGAGGGTTGAAAATGTGCCGTAAAGAGACGACACACCAACCTGAGTAGTGCGACGCGAATGCCCGACTGCCTCTGACGGCTTCGGACGGCCTCTGACTCCCAAAGTCGGTCCGGTGTGTAGAGGCCTTAATAAGGTCTCTACACACCAACCTGAGACCAAAGAACGCATACCGAAGGCGTCCCGACTTTTACGTCAGCTACGTCGGGCTTCGTTGGCTTCGTCGGATAAAGCCGCCCGCCTACGAACACACCGCAAATACTTCAGCCGACGAGTGGCAATAACTCTCCTTACCAGCAGGCGGCGGTAGTGTGTATTCGTCATTCAAAAGAGGCGACAACCGGAAGACAGACTGCGTTTTATACACCGAGAGAAGAAGAACAGACTTAGTAATATAAGCAGTTGATCAGTTGGTCTTCACTTTCTTCATTCCATGCCGTCATGATAAAAAAGAAACTCTTGCGTCCGGGTGAGATGAAAATGAGGAAGATTAGCCGTCTGTGTGTGCCTTCTTATCGTTTGTTTTGGTCCCTCACTTCTGCTTCACTTCTGATGCACTGATTCGCTAAGCTGAACAGCCAATCAGAGTGATTGATTTGTCCCGACGTTCTTTGGCCTCCCGCGGCCGATTCAACATGTTGAATCGGCGGCGGGAGGAGGCGGGAGGGTTGAAAATGTGCCGTAAAGAGACGACACACCAACCTGAGTATTGCGACGCGAATGCCCGACTGCCTCTGACGGCTTCGGACGGCCTCTGACTCCCAAAGTCGGGCCGGTGTGTAGAGGCCTTAAATCACTTCCAATCTGGCTCTTTGCACTCCCTGTCACCTGTTCAGCAAGAAAACACCTTTGGCCATAATTAAACTACTTATTAAACTGAGTCATTGAATGAAACATGTCAGCACTTACGCAACCACGTGCATGTACACTGCAAACTTTCCCAGGAACTGCGTGAGGGTGGCCGGCTCTTTAAGGATAATAAGCTGCGTCAGCTCCTCCTTGGTGTTTGCTGGCAGATGGATGCCGCGTCTCCTGGAGAAAAGTTAGGGGGAAAATGAAACAGTTCAGGGACAGTTTTGACATTTAAAGGTGTACTTATTTTAAATGTATCCCAAAATCGACAAACTCTTAAAGGGGCCCTATTTTTTATCATTTTAATTTTCAGGTTCATATTAGTATTTAGTTCCTCTACAGTGACATGTCTCCATGCTTTATTGTTCAAAAAGCTCTTTATGTTTCTCATACTGCCTGTGCTGCAGCACCTCTTTTCACCCTCTGTCTGAAACCAGAGCCCAGTCTGCTCTGATGTATTAGCTGGTTGTTTAGTTAGCTCTGTTGTGATTGGTCAACCACTTAGAGATGTTCCGCCCCTTAGCTTATCACGTTCAATGTGTCGGAGCGCTAGCCAATAGGAGCGCAAGTGTTACGTAGTGATGTCACTATGTTCAGGAAGTAAACAAAGGAGTAAAGGAGGTGTTTCAGGCAGTGGCACCATTTACATGGACAAAAACCTTTAGTTAGTTTACACACTACAAGAAAAGGGAAAACCCCAAAAGAGCATAAAAGGGCCCCTTTAAAGTTGAACCGTGGGTTGCTGTTGTGTGATGTTTTGAAGGTTTTGTAGTTAAAGCTGCTCAAACAAATATGTTTTACACACAGATAATCTTGACCCAATGTATCCTGTATTATCCCTTTAGCACTTTAGCATCTTTTAGCTCATCAATTTGGCTTTTATGGGCACTTGCAGTTTTAATTTCCTATTGCTTATTGGCTCGAGCATTATATCTCTAAAATGCTAGTATGTCTATAAGCTGGTGCTCTATAGTTACCTTATCCATTATTAATATTTATAAATACTGTATTCAACCAAACGGGTGGAGTAGCGTTTCAAACTTCATAAAGGAAGAATTATATTTTCTTAATAACTCACTTGGCAACATCGAGAATGGTCTGCACCCGGATGGCTCCATCGAGGTGCACATGAAGCTCAACCTGTCGAGGAGGAAGATAAACCAAAATGTTTTATTAACCTGTCAATCAAAAGTAGTTCTACAGATTAGAGGGAAAAAACAGTCAAAGAGGAAAGAGTTCCTTGATGGTGGTGTTGCAATTCAGTCTTTTAGCTGACACCCATTGTGAATGCAGCGACATGACTGATCAGCGAGTGGTTCGAGGCCAGAGAAAGGTTAAACTAGTTGAATGTTCTGGCTCTCCTTCAAGCGCAGAGAGCTCTGATTTATTCAGACAGATGACAGATATATTTACGCTTCTCCTCTGAAGTCTTATTTGTGTACATCAGTCAGGGTGTGGTCAAACTGAAACAAAATCTGACAGCAGATATTGAATTCATATTTTGTGGTTTGGAAAGAAGACAATAACATGAGTGTGGTTGTGAATAAGATGCAGCTTGTTCTCTTCTGCTTCAGCAAGACTTTATTTGGGATAGTGATTTAGTACTGCCAACTTCAAGGCCCTTGTTTTTTCCCTAATAACTTTTGACTGAGTGATCCAACATGGATGAACAACTGAATGTTAAAACAAAATTCAACATTAGTTAAAATGTCAGTAAACATGTTGGATCCATAGAGATGAAAAAGAGCAGTCATTGATAAATAAATAACTACATCTTAAAGTCAAAACAATAACGACCAACTAAAACATGAACAAAATCCTGTTAGAAATACGTCAGTCATCAGCTTTTCAATATTTCTCGTGCGTGCGACTACAACAATGAATAATTATTCATCAACTGAAATGGAATTAATCAGCTCAGCCTTCAAGCCCACACATGTTAATATTTGCTGTTGGTTCAGTTTGGTATTATTATAAATTGAGTATCTTTCCACTTTAGTTGAAAACAAAACATTTAAAGGCACTACCTTGGATATGAGGAGATAAATTGCAAATAGAAGGTCCTTTTCCCACTATATTCATACTATGTGAGTCACAAATGATTCATTAAGTAATCAAGAAAATATGCTGAAATAAGCTGTTAATATATAATGAAATAAACGATAAGCATGACCAACTGCTATTTTATCTGCTTCCTTATCTCACTGCTCATATAGAAAGCAAAACTTGTGTTACATCCATGTCCAACTGTGTGGTAAAAGACTAGAAAAGATCTTGAGATAAAATGTTTACACCAAGAAGAGATATGTTAGCAGCTCGAGCCTCTATGTTGCTTACATCTATTTTCTTCCCTTAAAAGCCTGATGTGATGAGACAGTTTGCAGCTGGTTAACCCATAAACAACACCAGGATACTCTTTCAGTACACACTGCACTTCCTGCAGCACAATGTGGTGATTTATATAAGTAATTGTATACTAATGACATTGTTCATGTATAGTTAATGAGAAGCACCGCACCAAATTACAGTTGTAACTCAACCAATAAAACCTTTTGCCTTCTACCAGAATCCGTTTTTATTTAAGTTTTGTATTTGTGAAAATGTATAGAATCAGAAGCTTATTGCAACCAGACAATATTACAAAAACAAGTGGCACACATATTGTAGTTTAGGTTTCTCAATTGTGAGGGTTTTGACACTTTTTTGTTTCCTTATCTGATCCAGTTGTATATCACTGTAAACCTACAACAGATATTTGACCAAAGCAAACAGTTCATTGATTGATTGATTGATTGATTGATTGAAAGAAAATAAAACATAAACTATTTTCATTATTGATTTATCTTCCAGGTCATTTTTTCTAATAACAAATAAAAATATGCACAGGTTTTTCCGGCAATTATTGAGGCAATAATCAGGAGATTAAACACTACTAGAAAGTAATTATTGGTTGTTGTTTCTTATCAATTCCATTTATAACATGAGCACACACTGTCATGACTGTGTAGCCATATTGTTACTTTAGTAAGTGTATGAAGCACGGCTGGGGGTATAATTTGCACAAAGCAAATGCATATTTAATGAGACTATCTCTGCAAGCAGTCTCCACCGACCTGTGGCCTCTCCTTCAATAATTCATGATCTCTCTCTCTCTCTCTCTCTCTCTCTCTCTCTCTCTCTCTCTCTCTCTCTCTCTCTCTCTCTCTCTCTCTCTCTCTCTCTCTCTCTCTCTCTCTCTCTCTCTCTCTCTCTCTCTCTCACACACCCTTTTTTAGTGAATTTGTCATTTCCTGTCTCTTATCAGCTGTCAGCTCCTGGTGCACCAGGTGCCTGCTCAGTCAGCACTCCAAAGGTTACACTGAACACTCAGTTTACATTTCACACATGAGTGCTTAATGTGCATATGCAACTAGCTGTAAACTGAAGGGGCATTTCACTTCAAGGCATTGTTATGAAAGCCAGTTGTCTCTATACCAGCCAATAAAATAACTACCATAAAGAATTCAAGCAAAGATAATGCAGTAATAATGTTTTTCTGTATGTGTTTGTATTGCAGTGTGAATAAGCTCTCATGAATGAAAAGGAATTCCCACAAGCTTGTATTACGCTAATGCAGAAGACAAGGTGTTAAGAAGCAGGATCCAAGTTCACAAAATCAGCCTTATGTATTTGCTCCATGGCAAACATTGTATATATATAGACCAAAAATGATAAAGGTGTGTTGACTTGCACAATGAAAAGAAAAACACTAATAAAAGCGTTTTTCATTCATCACAGTGTCTGTGTGTTCCGTGTAAAGCCGGGTAGTCACATGTCAAACTGCAAGCTTCCGTGTTTTATAATGAGGAATAAACCACAAACAGAAAGCTCTATATGGCCCAATGTATTTTTTTAAAATCTCAAATTAGTTTTTTTTTACGTTTCAAAGCATTTTCTTGTCATTCTTTTGTTCATGAGCACCCAAACAGAGATTACGGGAGTCAAAACGTGCGTAAAACCAGGAAAAAGTACGCCCTTATATAAAAAATACCTTTACATGTTAACCATTAATGCTGTGACTGTTGTTCCATCTGCTGATAACGTACCTTTGGCTTGTTGAATACCACTTCCTGAGATTCGGCCATCGTACAGAGCTTGCTGCCGGAGAGTCTGCTGTAGCACAGAGAGCTGAAGCCTGCAGCAGCTCGTCTGGCTATTATATGCATGACTCCTGGACACGCCTTCGTTTATCAAACAGCACAAAAAAAAAGCAGCCACCGAGAAAACCGGAGTCTGTTGATCATGAAGCTGCAGGTTCACGGTGTTTTGATCAACACATGTTTGTAGTCTGCAGCAGGTGGACGGATTAACGGCCCTGTATGGCAGCAGCTTTGCAACCATGTGATGAGAGCTTTAAAGTCGAGCTAATTAATTCTGTCAACAAGAAACAAACGTAAAGTGTATGTAAAGTATAGGCTGCAAAAAGTAACTGTCATTAGATTAGATTTAGTTGAATGGTCCAAAAGTGAGCAATTGTTTTGTAATAGCAGCATAATTAGGCATTGCACATACATTCATATTATAACAAATATGAAAACATATACAGTGATTATACATAGAAACAGTAGAAAGATATACATCTATTAGAAACGTCAATAAAGGTAGAACAAGCTGAAATAGAGCTACACATATATAAACATAGCAAATAATATACATTGCATAATGTCATCATGTTACATTATATCATAATTATGATTCATGTTTAGAACTCGATGCCAGTTATAGCAAAGAAATTATATATTTACTACACGTCAATCCAATTATAATCATGCTGTAGGTTATAAAGACATCTATACATGCACATACTGTACATCACGTTTTCTTGACTGTGTTTTCACAAGAGTCAAGACTATAGGCCCGATGAAAAAGAACAATATTCTTCCAGTCCATTTGTATGCATTAAGTATTTATTTGTATGGTTTTCACCTTATATAATACTTTCACTTGAATACATGTTTAAATATATGTCTGTTCTTCTGTTCACCTAATTTGTTCAGCTTTGAATACCTTGTCTCAGCTGTCACTTTGTTATCTAAGTACTTTGAAAGCAATAACAAAGAGAGTCAAATTCCTTGTTAATCCAGGGAGGTGTGTGGCGCAGTGGATAGAGCCTTGGTGTTGGGATAAGGGGGTCACAGGTTCAAACCCCACTGCAGTCAGCAAGACACTTCACCCCAAATTGCTCCTGTGGGGATTTTCCACAGTATTGAGTATGTAAGTCGCTTTGGATAAAAGCGTCTAACAAGTAACATGTAATGTAATGTACACACACTTGGCCAAATAAGATTATGCTGAAATGGACAATTCTATGTGTATTTTGATGCTAACATGTTTGTACTTGTAACAACCTAAGTACGACATTGGCTCTACCATAAAATTGCTGATATAAAATTTTAAAGCTGATTTTGATCTTCAGTCAACACATTCAAATCTGAAAGCCCAGTTTGTGTCAAAAGGGAGGATTTACTCATAATACTTTTTTACAGTTTTGGTTTCAATAAAGTGTTATTCATGTTTCACTTTACTAATGCATAGCATGGGATTATAGAACAATAAGGGGTATAAAGCCAATATTAAAATAAAAAACCCACAATATTTAACATCCACAATCCACTAAATCTAACAGCTGATGTAAATGTTTCAAGTGTCAATGGTTTAGCTGCTTTGGCTGCATATTTGCATTTTTAACCAGCAGTGTCCTCTTCTGAAACTAACACCATCAGCTTTTTGCCTCGTGTGTGTGTGGGTGGGTTTGCTACTTCCACTTCCAGATAACTGCTAATGATACTCGAAAGCTTTGTGGCTTATTGTTTTCGGGCTTTGACACATTGTGAAATTGTTGCCCTGGTTCCTTTATGTAGAGTTTCCTTTGTGAGGTCTCTAGTAGATCTTGTAGTCATAAGAGCTAACAAGTCATATCAGCAAAAATAAATTCACAGTTGTTTCATTTAATATTAAATGTCATGGTATCGAAGATCTACTACTTTACATTAAGGTACAGTTCTAGTTATAAACCCTTTCAAACTGTGCAGAGGTTTCTTTCACATAAAGCAGGGGTGTCACACTCAATTTCATTGCGGGCCACATTAGCATTATGGTTGCACTCAAAGGGCCGTTTGTAACTATAAGACTATATAAATATACATATATAAATATATAATATGTATTAAATAATGTATTATATTACGACTGATTCTATAATTTAGGGTGCATTTCACATCAACAAAACAGTACAAAAAAAGTGTTCTTTCTCAATAAAACAATCAGTGGTTCAAGTTAGTATATTCCTCAGTGTAACATATCCACTAGTTGCAAAGCTTAAACATTTTTTTATGTTATCTATTTTAGATATTTTAAATTTGAAAAAATGAGGTGCAACATAGTTGACAATGAAACTCAAACATTTGATGCAAATAACATAGTTGACTGGACACATTATTAACCATCAGCACTATGTTCATTTCAAGGCAGAAGTGCACAATTCCATTGATAATGATGTGTAATGATGTCTACATGTCATACAAATTGTCAACTAGGTTACCTGTCAACTAAGTTACTACAGTTATTACATTACTGGGTAACTTAGTTGACAGGTAACCTAGTTGACAATTTCCCTATTTTGACCCATCATTTCAATGGTAGGCCTTGCCTGGATGACCACATGTCATTTTCTTGAACAGGTTAACATCACATTTGAACATATAATTGAATTAAAATCATTAAACAATTGTAAACCATAACAATGTACGTAACATTGTTGACGGTCAATTAATATACTCATTGACAATGTGCTATTATACATAAAATATTGTAAAACATTAGAGGACAATCACCACAGTGTGTTCAAAATGTCTGCCAAAGAGGAACATGGCATCATGTGATGCTGGTGACATGGTATTGGGACAAACAATTTTTGAGTTAAAGGGGGGAGTTCTGTTAGTAACATAGTTGACAGAACTTTTGCGGACATTCATATATTAAGATATTTAAATTATTTAAAGGAGGAAATCAATTAAAAAAATATTATTATTCTTTAGTATTTAGACTTTTGAAATAAAGGAATAATTTTTTTACTTTACTTTAATGGTTTTTATTCATTATTTTGAAACCAAGACACCCTCAACTGAAAAACGGACATAGCAAAAACTGACAATTTAAGAACATCATGACACATTTCAAGCTAAATAAAGCCTAGGATGCACATAATGTGTGTGTGATATTATAACATGCTTTCCAATAATAGGCAAAATATGATATTTTTGAAGAAAATAGTTAGAATAATTATAATTATCATCAATGGACATCAATGGACATGGAATGTACCCTAAATTGTAGATTGGCTCTGCATTGGATTATTAACAGTTCTGGTAATAACTTCATAATTAACTACGTCTGAAAGCAGAAGTCTATAGGTCAAATAATTGCAAGCTCTTGCGGGCCACATAAAATGAGGGCCTTGAGTTTGACACCCCTGACATAAAGCATCATTTGGTTAATTGACCACTTACAGTAGCACCACCTTGTGGTTGTAGCCCTCAGTAAGCATGCAGTGTTTTATCAATGGACATTGTGTTCTTGATTCTGATAAAACTACACTTTTGTATTGGAATAAATAAGATATATATTATAATTGTTTCCACCCCTCAGCTGCTTATAATACATTGTGGCCCACTGGCATGTACTGTACACCAACAAGCGTCAATGACGGTTTAGCTAATCGCTTTTTAACATTATCCTGATAAGTGTCACGGCTGGAGGGCAAGGTACACAGGACCCAAATGCAGAATATCCAAATCCAAAATACTTTTATTGCAGAACTATCAACAAAGTAAAATAAGGCAAGGCAAAACATAAAAATCCCTCTGAACAAATCCTTCCAACAACATCAATAATCTCACAACGACAGACAGAAAAACCAGAACTTAAATGCACACAAGACCAATCACACAAACAAGACACAGGTGAGGAGGGAGGAGAAAACACAGGGCACAAGGTGAACACAATCAGGCAATCAGGTAGGAGGGAACACAGAGACAGGAAGCAACAGGCAAGACGGGGGTTCAAAACAAAACAGGAAACCAAAGACAGAAAAAGACAAGACAAAACACAACACAGACAGATCCTGACAATAAGAAAGATCCTGCAATAAAAACCCTTGACATAAATGTGTCTTCTTATCTCAGAGCCTTGGTTTCATTTGTCCTTGCAGTTTTATACAGGGATAAAACACAGACTTTGGCAGCATATTTGAAAAAATGCATCACAAGTTGTGAAAGTAGTGTGTGTAAAGTATTAGCCAGTCCCATTCAGAAATATATAGTATCTTTCTAGATTGTGTTAGTTATTGAGTACATAAGGAACACGTCAGGGAAAATTATACACAAATAACTGAAACAGATTTAGCCAAAATAATAAAACAATTGAAAATGCCTCAAGTACTTATAAAGCACCATCTAGTGGCAGCAGAAATAATTAGCTTTGTTTTCGATATGAGTGCCTTACAAATGAACATAATACTGGATTGATGCATGAAATAAAAATAAATAATTGACTTGACTTTATTTATTTTTGTTGTCAATTTATTGAACATGTCAGAAACAAAACATACAACAATAATAATAATATATACATTTTTTCTTTTTTACTTATAATAATAATTATAACAAAGTACAAAAAAATAATAATTCTCAAATAGTCTGTCATGTTCAACAGGGGCAAGAAGAAGCTTAAAAAAACTGTTCTGGTCCTACCCCCTCTAGCATTTCACAAGGTTAGTGGTTAATCAGATATATTTAATATGGTGCTTTAACGACCACTGTGTAGCGCACGGTCACGTTTGACCGCTACAAACCAAATCTCTGGCAAAAAATAAATTGCTCCATACTTTCTCCCAATAACGCCTCAGAGACAGCTTTTTGTGAATCATATGCGGTTAACATTGTGCAAGTAAAATGTCAAAGAAAAAGCACCTTAGTCAGGACAAGAGGTGATAGCAGCACTCAGATTGTGTACTTGCATGTAAGTAGAAGTAGCACCCTGCTGAAAAAACCAGCTAAGTTGACCAGCCTGACCAGCCAGAGGGGTTTTGGACACTTTAGCTGGCCAGGATGGCTGGTTTAGCTGGTGCACCAGCTAAACCAGCCATCCTGGCCAGCTAAAAAAAACAGCATAGACCAGCATAGTATGCTGGTATGCTGGGCTGGTCACCAGCATCCATCTATCACCAGTTTATGTTTAATAATAGTATTAAATATACCATGCTGGAAGCTTACAGGATTCCAGGTGACCAGCATACATTGTCTAAATACTGGTATGATTATTTAAACCAGAGAACATAAATATATTACAAAGATTCATTGTGTCATGTATTCTGGTATCTACCAAAATAAAGACATTGTATAGTGTTCATAATAAAATACACAGTAACAATACAATAATTATACAAATAACAACCAACCTGCAAATCAACCTACACATCAAAATAAATATATTATCTAAAAGAGGTGCATTTGATTTAAAATAAAAGTAATTAATAGACTTCAATATTTAAATGGTAACAAAAACAGTAACACTATGTCTGATAAGAAAAAGGCAACAAAGAAAGTGTTTTTTGAATCGGATCAGGATTCGGTATTGGCAGACAATCAATATCAAATGAATCGGATCATTATTAGCATCAGCATTTGATCACGTTTGTCGACTTGCAGCCTAAATACAAAGATAACTCCACTCTCCTACCACTCTTACCTCTAATGAGCCTTGGTAGAACTAGTGTCCGAGTCATGGGGTCCAGAACTGACTGAAGACATGTGGAACAGAGGACAGGCATGGTTCCATGTACAGGGAACTGGAACTTTGAACAGGTGTTTTCATCTTTTCTGCCTGAAGATTCACAAGTTCTTGATCAGGTGTTTGATGTGGGCTCGCATGATCCTTTCTGCAGCGATAAATAAAGAAAACAAAGAAAACATTAATAATAGTAATGATGGTAACAACAATAATATTAGTATAACTATTTATATAGCACTTACACAATTGCAAAGTGATTCTCACAACAAAAAAATAAAGAACAAAATAATACCAACAATAAAAAAACAAATTATTATAGGAATGTTAAGAGTCGAAGAAATGATAAACATTCTGAGAGGCCGACTACAAAAGGTAGACTCAATGGCTCTTGATGACATCAATGAGCAGTCCCAATAGATGCTGTTGTATAAAAAGAAATAGAATAGGTCCAGATTTCTTCTATTTTGTGTTGGATGATTTGTTTTATTGATTGCTGATGGATGTTAAGATGTGTTTTACAATTATAACAAAAAGATTATTGTAATTGGAAATCATAGTTTTAATAAAATCACAAGCAATATAGGGTTTATTCAACAGCAGTAAAGCATTAAGTTGCTAAATTAACGTACACTGAACTGTAAAACAACTTACCACTATTTAGGAAAGGCTCTGATCAGGAGGGTTGACTAGTAGGACAGCAAAGAGGCGGAGGAGGTCTATGTCATGTACAACCATTGGTAGATGTTACACCTGAAAGAAAGATAAGGAAATAAGACAACACAGGACGACAAACATCCTCTTAAGTAAAAGACCAAATCATGTCAAGCTTTAACCTGAGCCTGTTTTTTCAGTCTTTACAATGCACTGTTGGAAATTTCATTCCAAAGGCTAAATTCAAACTCAATACCATAAATAACTGGGTACCAAAGTGCTTTACCTGATAGAACACGTTCCACACAGAGCAGCAACCATCCGGCTCGGCCTTTTGCTGCATATCATCTCCTCCCTCTCCACTGTTTCCAGTAGATCTCTACTATCCAATAAAACTGAAATTCCCCAAAAAATCATATTAAAAATGTTAAAAACAATAACTTGCTTTTGGCATTGAAATGGATTAGAATCTCACCTTTTTCCTGGATGTCAGGAAGTCCAGGAAGTCGTTCCCTTCAAGTCCGCAACCAGTCATAGGAGTTCAAATGCAAAGCCTGACTGATGACAAGAGCGGGAGACTTACATTTTACAATTATATTTTTAATTAATACCAGAGCAGTGTGTACATAGGCCCTGTACGACATGCAGAGAACAGATCAAATCCCCTGACAGACTCACACACTTTGGTGATGTCCTCATCTGATAATGTTTCATTTTTTAGCAGCAAAGTAACATTACTCAAAGTATATGTCGGACCCAACTCATTTACAGTATGTTTTGCATCTCCTCAACAATGGTCTGTATCATTGAGTAGAAAAAAACTGTCCCTACAATTTCAGGTAGATTAACACACATTTGTAAGAAAAGTTTACAATGAAGCACAAAACCCCTCCTCCTCTTTGTATTAAGCGAGCTGCCACAGAAAGTACAGCTTAACATGCTAACCTTTGGTAGAGTGAGCTACAGTTAGCTAACTTCATGTTCAACACAAAACCTCTAATGGCATTATATTGACGATTTTAAACAAAACTTAACTCTCTCAACTTGTAAGATAACGTTAAGTTAACTTACCCTTAAATAACTACACCCACGTTTTTCAGGGGAAACACAAACTGCAGAAAACGTTAGCTGCTAACTGTTGTTAGCTAAGACAGCTAGCTCTTGTTAAAGGTCCCATGTCATGCTTTTCCGGTTATTACCCGTCCCCTTGTGTGTTATGAAGGTTTTTATGCATGTAAACGGTCTGCAGAGTCACAAACCCTCAAAGTACGCCCTGTAGCGAGTAAAACTAACACAGAAAATAACTGTCTATGCTGCCCCAGAACGCCTCGTTGGAGATTTCTCTTTTCCATTGTTTTCTTCCTGGGTACAGTGACGTGCCCATACCCAAATGGACCCATTGGTCCAAATGGACCAATCCGTGGAGCACACACACACTCAATCTTTTCTCAGCTGCAGCTCCGCCGATTTCTCCTCCCTGAGACGGTGGGACGCGGCGAGGCTGTGAGTCGGTGTGTGAGCACACACAAACTTCCAGCCAGGCTGCGGGTGTGTGTGTATGTTCGGGCTGGGTTTTGCTGTGTCTCGCTGTCTCGCAGATGGCCACTGGGCTCATAGGGAGGGGGGGTGCAGGAGCTCCAACAAGCCGTTTAGGACAGAGAGTGAATACACATATACAGAGATGCTGTATGAGAAACCAATGTGATTTTGGAAAATTGCACAATATAAATCTATTTTAGTAGACCTCAACAATGGAATTATGATCAGTAGAAATGGTCATGACATGGGACCTTTAAGGGAAGTAACAATAGCCACCTAGCAAATGTAAGGTTAAGTTAACATTAACATAACGTTGTAAGAAAGCAAAACGAACCTTCGAGAAGCTTTTACTCTCAGACTTGGTGAAATTGTGTAGTGTTGCTTACCTCCAGAAGGACTTTTAGTGTGTTTCCCAGTAGACAGAGCTGTCAGAGCGGTTCCTCTCAGAAGGAACCACCAGCCGCTGGGCGGAGTCACAGAAACGCTCAACTGATCTTCACTCCCCGACCGTTAGTGCCAGTCAAAACCATGTTTTATACCGCTTTGTTTCAACCACTGCCGTCTCGCCGTTCCCCCGTGTCCCGCCCTCTCTGTCTGTCTGTGTCTGTTTCAGTTTCGCCAGCAAGACTGCTGGTAGACCAGCATAAATACCAGCTTCACCAGCATAGACCAGCTTAACTACCAGCTAAAACCAGCATAGCCCAGCATGACATCCATGCTGGGCTATGCTGGTTTAGCTGACCAGTCTGGTCTTGAACCAGCAAGACCAGCCTGGCCAGCTTGTCCAGCCTGGTACACCAGCTAAAACCAGCTAAAACCAGCAACCATCTTAAGCTGGTCTATGCTGGTTTTTTCAGCAGGGCAATCATACAGTGTAGAAATACTTGGATATAAGTAAAAGTCCTGCCTTGACTTGAGTAAAAGTACAAACGTTTTGGCCTCAAAATAGTAGTCCTCATTATGCAAGGGCAAGGGCCTATTCATACACCTTTTATTTTTAAATATTCTATCATAATTATTGATGCATTTATGTGTTCATTCCATGGTGAAAGTAGAGTTTATTCACATATACTACTGGGTAGCATAACCTATAATAATATATGATATTACACTAGTTGATTTATATGTTGTATTAATTATCCAAATGTGCAAAGTAACAAGTAACTAAATCTGTAAAATAAGTGCAGTAAAAAGTACAACGCTTGCCTACAAATTGTAGTGGAGAAGAAGTAAAAAATAGCATAAAATTAAGATACTCAAGTAAAGTACAATTAATTACATTTGACTTAAGTACAACTTGAGTACATGTACTTAGTTACATTCCACCAAGACTCTCCGTTTATCTCTATTTGGTTGCAACCAGTAAGCAGTTTTTGTAATTGTCTTCTACATTGTTTGTCTTACAAGGCCAATCAAATAGGATGTGATGAGACAATTAGTTGCTCGTGTTTTTTTTTGTTTAACTTTGGCCAGCTTTCATCCTGTTTCTGGTCTTGATGCTAAACCAAACAAACGTCTTTTAGCTGCGTCATTTAATATCAAGTCTACAACATGGGACTGTGATCCAACTTCCCCTTTTAGCTTTTTCTGATATAGTGCATGAAAACATTAACACAAATGTTGAGATATTCCTGTAAAACTGTACAATAGTGTTTCCTGCAATAACTACATTGGCAGGACATAATGTGAGCGTACACTATTTGACCAAAAGTATCACTAACACCCACTTGTGATTTCTTTGGGAAGACTTTCCCACACAAATGTTGAGCAATAAGGCTCTCAGTCTGTTTCAGTTAATCCCTATAAGGTGCTGAGTTGGATCGAGTTGTGTTCATCAGTGTAGGACATGTTCATGTTGAAACAGGAAAGAACATTCCCTGAAATATTGCCACAAAGTTGGAGTTATATGATGAAATAAACAAGGAATAGTTTGACGTTTTAGGAACTTTTCCTATTCCCTTTCTTTTCAAAACGTTTTATGCATGACTACAGTAATTCTTGGCCGGGGGTAGTGACTTCCTAGGGTCTTGCTAAAAATAGTCTACACACGTCTTTTTCGTGCGGATAATGTGTGTAGTTAATTTTGTAACTGTTAACTTGGGGTCAAAAAATGTGTGTCCTCTTTTTTCAGTCTTTATGCTAAACTACATATGCAAACATAATGTTAATAAAGCTGGCTTATCCAGAGTTAAAGATAAACGAAGATAAACTGAGAATAGAGTTGTAGTAGCGCAGGCAAATCTGTTAGCAGTACGGGACGTGCTTCACTTAAAATGACCTACCTGGCCTTCAGACTTGTGTCCAAAAAATGAAGAAGACTTTAACGTTGAGTCAGTTGATGGATCTCCAGTCTCAAAACAGCTCTCTGGTTTGTTGGATCTGTCAGAGTGCTGCTTGGACATGGTGGCAGAGTTCAGCCGATATTCTGGTCAAAGACAAACCTTTCCCCAGCTCTTCAGCTCACCTCCTACTACAACTACCTGTCCACTCCTGAGAAGAAACATGACTCTGAGCTGTCCTAATTACAGACAATTGGGTCTGGACAGCTTTTCAGAAGGCCAGTGATTGTTGTTCTGGGTTGTATAGTCCCCTGCTATATAAATGTCCAGAAGGGGGCAGTGAAACATAACCTAAACTATATTATAAAAAACAGCCTCAAACCAGAAGTAGGTCCACACAAGATATGGACATGCTTTCTGCCATATAGGGTTAGATAAGTACTCTACTTGGGACACACTTAGCTTTTTTAAATTGTAAAGCATGCAGGCGGAGGTTATTTAGAAGAAAATGTTTTACATTTTGGTTTTTATCGTCTGCATTTAAATATAGGCCAATACTTGATGATTATAGCTGTGTATTAAACCTTCATTATGTTCAAATCTACCCATCCATCAAACCTGAGATCTAGATTTAGTCCCTGACCAATTAACCCATTTCATTTTAATCCACCTTCATATGAAAGCATTATTTCACTATATTCGTTCTACCATCTACAGAGCAGCATGAATTGGTCTGTGTGATGGAGGAGGGTCTCTTGCTTTTTCTTGTGTTAAAGTAACCATTTAATATGACACTAAAATGTCCTTATTGTATCTTCATATTCTGTCCAGTACAACAGACATATCTTCACAGCAGACCATCATCAACTAGCCTTACTTGGCCACTAGAGGTCTCTTTGACCTTTCTAAACAAGTATTTGTTCAGCATCTGATTCAAGAGCGACTGAAATGGCACTGTGGGTTAGAGCTGTGTGTTCCAGAGCAAAGCATGACACATAAACATGACTTTTTTTCACAGCGGACATTATAACTTGTCATAGAAGGTAAAATGGGGGTTTTGTGTCACAGTGTAAGTGTAGTCAGCATGCACAGTAACAGTCACCCTGGTAGCAAAGCAGCTAATTCAGGTAAAAAAAATCATGGTTCTCATTTTTAACACGTGTGGTTTGTTATTTCCCTTGAACAGAAAATATGACTACAGTAATGACTCACTGCCATGTCATTTAGACTGGGGGAGGGAAGAGGAAGTGTCACACTGATAAAGAAATGTGGGTTCATCCTGCATTTTGGATGATATCATTGATGGCAGTAACACATGTCTTTAAGAAAAGGGGCCTTTAACATCACAGTTAGAGACCCTATTACACCTTCACACAGAGATCTGTACCAGAAACTAATTAAAATAATTCAGGAAATCTATAAACATGGTGAAGGTGACTATGCATGCTGTTTTCAAATTACCAGTGAGAAAGCAACAGTAGATTCTGTTGTGCTTCATTACTGAACCAATTCACCCATAATTCAGTTATAGAGCACCTTGTCGTGTTCAGCGATCACTGTTTTATCTCAGCACTGTCAACAACCTTTATACTCATGGATTCTGAGCTGTACTTACAATCTTGTTGGTGTTATCACCGGAAAAGAATAATTCAATTTACCAAGATATGAACAATAACATGTAGTGTTCCCAGAAAACATTCAACAAATCATGCAAATTAAAGCTGAATTCTTCCAAAACTAGTTTAAATGTTTCTCTAACAATATCTTGGTAAAGTATCTCTTACTCTCCTAAAAGTTCCCTCCTATGTGTCCGCTGCTTACAATAATAGTTTCCAGGACAGTGATTAAGAAACTCCTGAGTGAGCGTCCTGTGTTTCAGCTGTCGGCAGAATATATCTTTCCTCTACCTCATGTTAACGCACAATCTCAGCTAAAAATATTGACTTTGTGTACCATGCTAGGAAGTGGTCACCTTCATGAATTGAGTCTGTGTTCCTTATTTATTTGTTCCCATTTATTTTTAGCAACTGTTGCTCGAAATGGATGTGTTGGTTTTGGTGTGTCAGTGAATGCTATTTCCACACTGTGTTGCTGCAATTATCTCTCCACAAACACGTCCTGAACTCCGCCATGGGCAAAAAAAGTTTTGCATAATAGGGAGGATGATGAGCCAGCAATATGGAGACAGAGTTTTTTGCATACCCCCCATATTGCAACCATTGTGTCAGGGGATTTATAGCAACATAATTGTAGCAAAAGCAGGACTAAGAATCTGCATAGCGTCTCTGTGAGGCTGTACACAATGCTTAAATAAGCATGATAAAAGTAAGAATGCTAATCCAATGATAAACTTGTCTCATGTTAACAGTTATCCCCATCTTAATGTAGCTTATAGTATAGTCTCTATACTCTATGCATTACATTAATACACACAATGTTTTATTCCAATCCATTGCAATGTAACTGTATAAATATTTTACTACATTTTTTATTAATTTTAATATTTTTTTAGTTCTCTACCTTTGTTTTTAATTCTTGTTTTACTTTTATGTATGCACCACGACACCTAGTCAAATTTCTCCTACGTGTAAACCTACCTGGTAATAAACCTGTTTCTGATTCTGAGTGTAATATAGTATTGTGGGAGTGTTGCAACTGATTTCCTAGATAGATTAGATTTCAATTTGATTTGATTCAATATTAATTTGATCAGGGATATTTATATTTCAGTTACAATTCTCCCTGGAAATGAAAGAGATTTGCATCGAACAAATGCTCTAAGTTACCTGTTGCTTTATTAAACATATCGATGAACACTGTTTGAAAGTTTGTGCCAATCCATGTAAGTTGATCAACTTGATTTCACTGTAACCTGTTGGTTGCACCATTTGTAAAGCTGGGGTTTCAAGTATTCTACACACCGATTCTCTGTTCAAAAAGTCATAACAAACCCATCTAATAGTTGTTGGAAAAATGCAGTATTTCAGACCAAATGAGTGTACAGGTTGCCGGCCCAAGATTGATATTGCCGTCCCTATAGAAAGCAGATTAGGAAACAATTTAAAGCTACATAAATACTGCACATAATGTTCTAAGTGGCTGCACAGGTGGGTGAGGTATCTCCTTAGAGCAACATTCATTGGGTTTTAATACGACATTTGATGTTGTACAGACAGTTGTTTCCACATTTTCTAATCCATCTGTCAGTGCAGCTGTCACGATGAGTAGGTGTGAATGAGTGTCTGGACGGTCTTTGCTTTTCTTTTGTTGCTGTATACACGGCGGTGACCTCTACTCCGTGTACGTCAGGAGGAGAGCTTAGGTCAAGGCGATGTCCTTATCGTCAGCTCTGGGAGTTCCTGTGGCAACATTGTGGGATTTTCACACATCAAACTGGAATGTCTGGAATTCTAGGTGTCACTTTAGAAAAAATATTTTGGCTGCCGCGGAGTTATCCATGTTTGGAGAGCCCTGGCTGTGTGTGTCTACTACAGTAGATGTTGACAATTACATCTAGATACACATTAATTGTATATATATGGCAGTAATTTGCTGTTCACAAAGGACTTGCATAATCAGTTCTTGAAAAAAAAACTTTTTCTCTGGTAAGTTTACATTTTGTGGTTTTTGATTCTATTATTGGACGTTTTTAGACTTTCGGTATGTGGAATTTTAGGTAATTACCATATTTAGTCTCTGGCTGAGTGGCTAGCCTGAATTAAATCATGTCTCAGTTGGTCATTTTGGATATATTAAGACCGCTTTGGCCCATTTAAGTTGTATATTACATCACATAACAGCTGTGCACCTGTAGTATTTCATCTGCAGTTTCAAAAGAGCAATTTCATGGGAAATGGCCATCTTAGTGGTGAAAGTGCTTTTTCTTGAAATTTTTCCTACTATTAAGAGGAGGCTGTTTAAAGCGGCACTTTGATCCACACCAGACAAATATCTAGTGGTCATTTAACAAAGAAGTAATTGAGCTCTACGGTCTGATTTCCAGACAGTGTTAATACAGACGTCATTATCTACAGTGCAATGCCCTTGTAAGAGGAATGCTATTTGAGCTGAGGTTTTTGAAGGAGGGCTAAAAAGAAGGATGGAAAAGAAACAGACGGACAGACACAGTGCAGTTTGGGCGTTTATTGTGTCTAAAAGGGATCAGGACAGCTCTGTCTGTGACCTCTGTCGGGTGTGGTGGTGATCCATTGATGCCCGTCATCACAATCCCTCTCCTTACAGGAATAATGAGTCACTATAACTCATTACATCAACATCATAGCCATAGTACAACTCCCACGTGCTTTCCGATTTGAGGCTGAACCACTTGCACATTGTTTGCTATGTCTGACTCTTCACAGCAAATCTGCCCTCTTTGCTGAAAGGATACCTGCAGATTTGGCACCTCCAACCTGCCAATGACTGGAAAACTTTCAGCGACACTTGGTGCCAAAACCTCAGACACCAATTCCCAAGTGGTCTGTATGTTATGCATGTGTGAAATATTGTCCTGGGAAAAGATTTGGGTATTATTTGGGGCTGCCCACAGCCTGTTTATTCACACTCAAATCAGACTTGGCACCACCCTAACCCACTAACTGGCACTTTTGAATATTGTCTGGGTTTGCTGAGGTCCAAATGTTGGGGTTACGAAAAAAAAAAAAAAAGCATAAACCTAAAAACGTGTTGAGTGTTTCCTTTTTGTTCTATCACATCAGAAATAGGACCAACTTAGGAATGCATAGATTTAGTAAAATGCTTTGATTTAAAAAAAAAAAAAGAAGGGGATTTTTAAATGTGGTTTCAATACAAGGTTTAGGGTTGATTTATATGATTGTAGTTGCTCTGTCATTTTTTCTGTCATTCATCTATCAATTTCCTGTACAGCTATACAGTAACTTTAGGCTAGCTAGCAAGCAAATGTGTGTTTGTGTTCAGATCAGCCTTTGACTAAACGCATCTTAATTTACATCTACTTAGATTTTACCATTTACTTTGTATGCAAGCGTGCTACCTCTAAAATGTTCTCTGTGTTGTATCTGAATCAAATTACAAATAAGGAGCCCAAAGACATGCTACCAGGCTATGCTTTAAGCTAAATGCTAACTAGCGATAACAATTCTAACACACTAGCATATATAATGTTTTAACCATGTTTGCCATCCACGTTTAGAAAGCTTGCTGAGGTTAGCTCGATTATGACTTAACACAAAGTAGAGTTCAAGCTGATGGAAATGTCATTAATAGGCTATTATATGTCAAAGTTATTACGGGTATTCCTGAGGAAGTGAGTAATCATTGTACCACATTTTATGGCAATCCAACCAATAGTTGTTCAAATATTTCTGCGTGGAACAACGTAGTGGACAGACAGACACGGCACTTGTTCCTGTCTGATTCCACTGTGAAATCAGTCTTTACAAATAGTAAGGAAATACTGACTGAACGCTCACATCTGTAAATGTGATTTCTGCCGTGCATGCCTGTAGCACAGTCTCATTACAACAGTCTGAGTCTGCGCTCTTTTTTCTTCTTCTCCCACTCTGAGGTATTCTTTGGTTGTTGGACAACTTTTCTGAACATGTGTTAGACATTTCTGCTCCGCTGTGAGAGATTTGGTAGAGTGATTTTCCTTTTAGATCAGTGCATTCTTTTCCAACATTTACAGGACGAATAATATTTTCATTACTCTGCCCTGCAGTTTTTGCATTTGCGAATCAACAAGGAATCCAATGGGGTTTTCCTACATACCATCACATACCAAAACAATATTCGCCCAAACTGAATGAGGGTCATTGTACAAGATTTTGGGGGTTTCTTCCAAGTGTCCACTGTCAGTGAGAGCGATACTTTACTGTCTGGGAGCTCTCCAACATCTGTGTGCTCTGGAAAATGTGTTAAGCGTTTTCTGACTCTCAGATTCAATTGGCAGATACTGTGTGATTTCACTATGACTGGGAGTCGCCGCAGTTGTTGATGTTATGACTTAGCTTAATCTTTTTTACACAATTATTGTTGAAGCATAATTAAGCTAAACCAACAGTCTATTTTACAATGAGTTTTACAAGGAAACTCAAAGAGGTGCATTTTTTGTGCGTGTAAATAGTCTGCAAAGGCAAAAATCCCAAAGTTCCCTCCAGAGGGAGTTTCTCTCCCACACACTCCCCATCCTGCCGGTAACGCCTCCATTGGACTCCTTTGTTTACTTCCGTAACATAGTGACATCACTATGTAACACTCATGCTTCTATTGGCTAGCGCTCCAACACATTGTACGTGATAGGCTAAGGAGCGGGACATCTTTAAGTGGTTGATCAATCACTATAGAGCCGGCCAGCTAACCAATCAGAGCAGACTGGGCTCTGGTTTTAGACAGAGGGTGAAAAGAGGTTCTTCAGCAAAGACAGTATGAGAAAAATAAAGAGCTTTTTGAACATTAAAGCATGGAAACATGTCACAGTTGAGGCACAAAATACAAATATGAACCTGAAATGAGCATAACAGGGCCTCTTTAAGATCTTTCAAGAACTTCAAGCCTTGAGAAAAGCATTTTCATTCCAAATAATAGTCTAAGTGAGCTGTACTTGTTACAAAATAGAGTGAGATCTTGTTACAGACTTGTGTATGTTCTAGTAGAGCCATTACAATGCAATCCTTCCAGACTCTGTCATTCTTGTAGAGCATGGAAAACACATGGAGTGGCGGCCAAGACAGCATAGTTTTTAGGGAAGGCTAAGAAGCCTCGCAGTAGATCTACTCTGTGAGCCACCTGGAGCCCACCTGCCCGGACATGCATACTTTCCTCTTCTCTTTCTTTCTGTCTGTCTGCTTCTATTTATAACTCATCACTGGATGTCTTCACTGCCCACCCAGCTCTGTGAGAAAGGGCTGATGTTTAAACTCAGGAATCTGGTGTTACTTCTGACTGAATCTCTCAAACATTAATTGCTTACTTTCTGTTTCAGGGACTTTTGCCATAGTGTTTATATTCAGGGATATTTTGGCTATGACGGCATCTTTGTAACATGATGTAATTGTGCTGTAAATCTCAATCTGTCCCTTGCTCCACCATTTTGGTTGGGACTGACATACATAAACAACTATTGGATGGATTGCTGTGAAATCTGGTAGAGTCTTTCACTGACCCCATTTCATTAATCCGGTGGAACATCTCAACATCTACTTGATGGATTGGAGCTAAAGTTGGTCAAGAGATTCATGGCTCATAAACGATGCATCTCAATGACTTTGTTGATCCTCTGACATTTCCGAGTGCCACCTTGAGGTTGACATTTGTGGTTTTGAGTGAAATAACTTTGATGAATTGTCATGAAACCTGGTGCCCTCCACTGCCATTGCTTTTAGTGCCATCATCAGGTCATAAATGTTCCAATACGTTGGTAGAATGGTGCATTGAATCTCCCTAGACTGACAATGAGATCATGTGTTTCAATGTGCCCTTTTGGCCTCAGAGAAGTCATGTTTACTTCCAGGCTCTTATTTGAATTCTCTTCAGAGAAAGGCTTTTCTCTCAATGAAAGATCAAGTTCATGCCAGCCCCTGACACCATGGAAACAAGACGGAATAGAAGCATTGCATCTCTCTTGAATCTGGCTGAAGTTACACATTATGGTTTCAGACTTATTTTAGGTTTCTGTAGTGAAAACTAAATTTGGTAATATCCACTTATATTCGTCTCTTCAATAGATCATCCACTATATCCGACTGACCATACATTGAAGCAGCAGTCTGGGAAAACATCAGCAAGATAAAACATCTTAAATCGGAATCATCGCCACAAGAGCCCCGGAGGTTGTTTGACTTTTAGACAACTGGGCTAATGTATTTTTCTCTCCTCATCTCGTGTTAAGCTGTGTAAACTTAGAACGCCACAAGACTGGAAAGAGAGGGAGGAGAGGAAAAAGAGGGGGAAGACTTGTGTGTGTGTGTCTGGAAGTGGAAATGGGCAGCAGGGAGGAGGAATGTGAAACATTTCGGATGCCGGTCCAGTGGCTGTTTACACGGTAGTCAGCCTGTGACATCAGAGTCCAGACTTTATAAATGTCAGCAGGCAGGAGAATGAGCAGATAGCGAACAGCATCACAGGTCGGTGAGACACACTGAGACACACTGAGACACACTGAGACACACTGAGACACACTGAGCCCCCATGGACCGCCGGCTGTGTGACGGTGTGATCGCTCTGGCTGCTCTGCTGTGTGTGGCTACACAGGTGAGCCCACTCCTCATATTTACTGTAATTTGTTCTGAATGAGATTATTATGGGCTGTGAGTGAGGAAGGACGCTGTGTGAGTATTCTTCACTGACTTTATTGTTACAAGATTGATGAATATTGTTGAAGATTACAAAGAGTGTTAGTTTTATAGTGTATCCATAGTGTTAGTTATTTTTTGTGTTTTATGAATGAAATTATTTGATGTTAATAAGAAACATTTGATTGTAGCCATCCTGTCTTGACAAAAATAAGATCACAGTGAACAAGATATGCAAATACAAATATTAGGACTTAAGCTTTAGCATTTTTAATATGTGTTGATTATTTTCCTGAATAAATTCTTAGTTGTTTGGCCTATCAATCAAATGTCAACAATTAATCAAAAATGGACATAACAATTGACTTCATCTCAAGATTATATCATACCACACAGGCATTGATCACAGAATGATTGTATAATATATATGGACACTTGGTATCTTGTAAAATGTACTCTCTTTATTACTTGGACGTCCATTTTAACTGTTGCATTGTGTATTTCTATGTTTAATGGTGTTTTGTGTTATGTGTATTGTAAGTACCTTTTGTTTAACTTAGAAAAGCCAAGAACCCAGAATACAACAAATTCAATCTAATTGAAGAAATGTGCTTGTTTGTCCAAAAAAACAATTGCAATTCCAAATATGTAATGATAACATGGGATAAAGGGCATGAAACACTAACATTTAAGACGCAGGAATTAAAGAATGCATGGTATCTTAGCTTGCAAATTAATCAAGAGACAGAGATACTATCAAAATTGCTGCAGATTTATTTTCAGTAATTGACAAAATCATTTCAGACATAAAGATACAAAAAACTATTTATTTGGCGCAACCCCAGTGACACTAGATACTGCAAATAACACATTTTTGTCTTTCGCATTATCATCTTCCTTTTTTAACTTAAACGTGTATTAACATTACAGAAATAAGGTGTAATGTGCTTGAAGTTTTTGTGTTTTATAAGAGCTGCTTTATGTTGCTGGGCAGTGAGTAAGAAAACAAGCAGTGGTCTGTATTTTATTTAAGGGATTATTCAGCTCTGTTAAATAGAGACTGGGCTCCTCCTGATCCTGCCTGTGTTTTGGCTCCATCACTTACATGTAATTTGGGTGTCTGCAGGTGCGTTCCCAGCTGTGTGACAGACCCTGCCTTTGCCCCTCAGAGGTTCCTCAGTGCCCAGCAGGCGTCCCTCTGGTGCCCGATGGCTGCCGGTGTTGCCAGGTTTGTGCGCGGCAGCGAGCCGAGCCCTGCACGGAGAAGTTTCCTTGCGACAGTCAGAGGGGTCTGCAGTGCGACTACAGCGCCAGCTTCCCCGGAGAACCAGGGGAGTGTGTCGGTGAGTTCCTCCTCTGACACGCAAACTACCGGCAGGCTCTGGGAGTAACGGATTACATGTTAGTCTATTTGTAAGGCTCATAGATTCCTGATGTGAACCCGGAAATGCTGAGCCACCCAAAGTTTTATGACAGAAATGTATAGTTCGGGTCCCCAGCACATATACTCTGCCGGGTACTAACTTGCATATGTTGGGCAATTGCACAATAAGCATTAATTAGCATTAATTAGCATATGCATAGTTAAAAAATGGCTTGGCCGAATTTGGACAATTTTGAAGTGGTTCTGGAGGTATTTGAGGATGCTGAATCCATTTCTGACATTTCCAGGATCAACAATTATTTAGCATTTGGCAGTTTCTGTGCTGGGGACCCGTACTATACATTTCTTCATAAAACGTTCAGGGTACTCAACCTTTCCTTAAGCTTAAACAGCATTTTTAAACTGTGACTGTTACTACATTTTTATATGAAATATCTTGGTTACTTCTTTTCTAAGGTTACATTATTACAAAAGTTAAAAACATCTTATTGTTATTTATTTTCTCTTATATTTATTTGCATTGCATTTGATATTGAGGTTATCCAAAAGTAACGTTGGTAGGGTTAGGGTCAGGTTTCATTACTTTTATATTTAGATACTCAGATTAGGTAACTGATTCAATGTTTTTGACATGTAGTAGGCCTACTGTAGTTAGTGTAACAGATAACACTTTTAAAGTAACGCTGCCAGCCCTGACTACCAGGCTGATGTTCGTGTTTGGAGGAGGTGTTAAAGCCTCAGTCTGCAGGACAAACACACAGACAGTTAATGTTTAAAGTCTGCCCGTCTGAAACTCCAAAACGTTTCAACTTCTATTTCCAGGACCGCTGTTGACACATTTCCTCTAATGACTGGCCTTTGAGCCGCTTGATAGATTGCAGAGACAACACTCACGGATTGAAAAACAGACTCCTCAGTTTCTCAGAGACGCCTGGCTTCCCATAAAACTACATAACCATTGGCAGAGACAGCCGCCCCTGTGTCCTCACCCCTCTCTCATTTTCCTCAGCTGTTTGCTCCCCCTCCTTTCCCTCTTTACCTAATCTAATCCTTTCACTTCCTGATTGAGTTTCCCACTTTAAGGGCTCTGTGCGGTGTGTTCCTTGCAGGTCAGGAGGATCTGGGCTGTGAAGTAAACGGCGTCTCTTACCATGACGGCCAGTCGTTTCAGCCTTCCTGCGATACTTCCTGCCACTGCAGCGGCGGGGGGGTGAGCTGTGTGCCAACTTGTCCGCTGAATTTCCATCTCCCCACTTCGGACTGTCCCAACCCACAACGTATCCGGCTACCGGGGAAATGCTGCAAGGAATGGGTGTGTGAAAACCTGGAGAACACAGTCATACAGGACGCCATCACAGGTAAACCCTACAGATAGATGGATCAGTTATGAGCAGGGTCTGAAATGGTGGCAGGTGACACTACATTTTGACCTGCCACAGCCAAGATGTACCCTGTATTTGGCAGGTGGCAGGGGTTCATTTTAGTCCTTCATTATTAGAAAGAAATAAACCGTTAAGAAGGAATATGTATAAAATCAGCAAATGCCTTAATTTATGTTATAAAGGAGACATATTACGAGCAGCAGTGTACTACAGTAAAAACATCATAGCAGACTTTAAGAGACGACTTTGAAATTGTCTATTATCTCTCATGTCTGTACTGTAAATATGAAGATACAGTACATCCATCAGCATATTAGCTTAGGGCTCGGAACAGGGAAAACAGCTATCTTTGCTCTTTCTAAAAGTTACAAAGTTTGCCTACTAGCCCATCTAAAGCTCACAAATGAACATCTTATCAACTCACTTGCTTACATTTTTTTGGCCAAAAACAGCAATTTGACTTATCAAGCTAGCTGTGTCCTTCTGTTTACACTTTTTATATTAAGCTACAATAACTATCTTCTCGTTTTAGCTTTAAATGTAATAAGCAGACATAAAAAGTGTCCATATTATCAATATTTTCATTGAATTACCTGTTAGAAAAAAATTAGACAATTCCTCAAAATGTTTGACTTTTCATTTTAAATTGTATCCTGACATCAGAGCTGGATATTTACAACACATTTCCAGTGTCTGATGTATTTCCACACATCCTGTATTCTATCACTGGCTTTTTTTGCTACAAAAGTTGCCCATAAATGATCAGTCCATATGGCAACATAATCCTTCCCTCAGTTATACGAGGCTTGTGTGGTGGTCATGTCTGGAAGTTTTTACTGGAGCATTTTTGAATTAAACTGGGGTGTGTCTGGCCAAATGAAAAACTCCCAAAGTCCAAATATAACCAACATTTCTTTTTTGAAAAGTCAAAACATGTTTTTCTCTTAGTCACCAAGTTTCCTAGTTTCATAACACAAACTGTTGCTGTCTAACAATTAAACAAATTAAGCCAAGTAGAGACTATTACTGCATTAAAATGGGAGTGTGTTCGTGAGAAGGGGTGTTAGGGAAACGAAGCCACTCTCAAAACATCTAGTATGCCAAACACTTTCAAACAATGTTATGAGAGCAGCAAAAGAACATTTTGTTCTTGGATACAAAAACTGCAATGTCATCCCCTAAAATCAGCTGATTATTATGACAATGCTTTTTAGTTTTGGGAGAAAAAAAATGCTTTGGGTTTTTCAAATCTCAAAAAGATGAAATATTAATTGGATATTTTCATGAGGAAAAAACTATAAAATGGGAACTATATATAGCATCTAGTTTACTGCAGAGGTTCTCAAACTGGGACGGGGTCTGAATTTTTACTCTACTCATTGTTTCATTTGGTTTCTTTAGCCATGAGACCTGGCAGGTTGTGGCCGTCTCTCCCGATGGATCACCCTCTGAACAAGCTTGTCCTGCCTGCCTCCCCCTGTACGGAGAAGAGCACCCAGTGGAGCGCCTGTTCTCAGAGCTGTGGGGCCGGGGTCTCCACACGAGTCTCTAACCAGAACCCGGCCTGCAAGCTGCAAATGGAAACTCGACTCTGTAAAGTTCGGCCTTGCAATGCAGTTCGGACTCGTCCAAGGACACCCATGGTGAGCTTAAGTGTATTTCTGCTGCCTTCATGTTCTTAGGTTCTATCTTCATATATCCCATCACCATCCATGCACATCTTTATATGGTCAAACTACAAAAGAATGGTTTTGGTTTAATGCGCTGAGTTTCGAAATCATTTTCTCTGAACCTTTATGGTCAATACTTTACTATAAAAGACTTTCTCAGGAATAAATATCTAAAAATCCAAAGGTTACAAGGTAGCCACACACATCTTTAGGACAAAGGTGACTTAATTCCACCAATTTATTCTCAAACATATAAATGGAAGTCTTGTCCAATGCCATTACTTCCACTTTACTTGTGCTCTAAAACAATGTTAGCATGTTTGTTTGACACGGAAAAAACGAAATGGTGAAAACGCAGTTGTTTAACTTGAATCTGAAGATCTGTGAGTATGCTACCTTTTTATGTTTAGGTATTCAACGTCAGAAATTTATAAACTTAGGTTTAAGATGATAAACAAATACTAAGCAATGGATAGATACAACAAGGGTTAGTTACAGATATATGCTCATTGTGAAAAAAAATAGACTTCTCAAAGATTTCTCTAAATCAAAGCCGCAATGCACAGCCAAATTAAAACCTAAAGGTACCCTGTGAAGTTCTGTTGCTGTAAATGTTGTGTGTGCATGCTTTTTTCCCCCAGTGGGGTCAGCAGGGACAGTGCAAGGCCAGCTACACGTCACCAGGCCCCGTCCGACTCGTTCACCAGGGCTGCTTCAGCACTCAGGCCTTCCAGCTCCGGTACTGCGGACAGTGCACCGACTCCCGCTGCTGCACGCCGTACCACACCACCACGGCTGAGGTCTCCTTCCACTGCTCCACCGGCAGACTGCTCCAGAGACCCGTGATGATGATCCACTCGTGTGTTTGTCATAACAACTGCCCCTACGCCCCCTACAGTAACCCGGCTCTGTGGGGATATCGGCCCTGAGCGGCCTGTGTGAGCGCCGGGTCGCTCAGAACAATAAGACTTCACTGAGGCGGATCCACATCCTCTCAAAGACTGACCCAACAAGAGAGAAAAGGATCATTTTAAATATAAACTGTGATTGAGTTGGGATGAACGCCGATCTTCACACATGCACAATCTCAAACTGCACTTATTCACAACTCCTTCTAATTCCCACACCTTGGGGCACCATTAATGATGTGTCAAATCCAGAAGAACGAAAGAAGCTCTATTTACCACTGTGCTCTTAACACAGAGGTTACAAAGTGCTTTAGATGAATTGGATGAGGGAATGATAGACCAGACTGAGAAGGCAATCAATAAAACAAGTATTACTGATTTGCCTTCTCTGAGACTTCTCCTCTTAAATGTCAGACGTGTCACATACTTAATACCTTTTCTTTCAAAAGTGGCATTTTAAAATCAATCCTCAAAATGACAGGCTGCCAATAGAGAGGAATTACAACTGCTGGCATATGTGATTTATCTAAAGTTTTGTTCCATTTTTAAAGTTTTTAGAGTGAAGCAATTAAATTAATAAGTCTGCCTTCCATATTGAGGCCAACAAAACCCATTTGCTTGTAATTTAAATGAATTGTTCCTATTTAAATATGAAGTGAAGACAGTTGGCCCTTGTCTTGATATGGTCATAAAGAACGTTTTAAAGAAATGTTTACATTGCTTACCGGCAATTTACTGTATGCCTTTAAGGGCATAGTTTGTTAGATAGAAAATGATCCCAAAGAATGACCCCAACCTTTGTGTTGACCGATATTGAGCAGTTCAACTTTTAACCTGTACAGTTTTTGTAGTAATGTGACATTGCACTTGATTTTTTGATTTAATGTTTTGTTGTAAATAATTCTATACAGATGTAAGTGGAAAATATCTTTATTTCACATATGTCCTGCATTTTTAAATGATTTTTGTATTTTTATTCATATTTTTTCATATTAGAGTGTTCAAAGATTCATATTTTCCTAATGTATATTTTGTGGCCTTTTTTCATAAACCATTTTTCAGTACACTTCTTCTCTCGGATGATGAGCTGTTAAAAACATGTTTGAAGCACACAGAAATAAACAGCATTTTTGGTATTTTATATAAATAATGAAGCCAAATTGATTGACTTTCAAGGTTCATATTTGTATTTTGTGTCTCTACTGTGACATGTTTCCATGCTTTAATGTTCAAAAAGCTCTTTATTTTTCTCACACTGCCTGTCTTTTCACCCTCTGTCTGAAACCAGAGCCCAGTCTGCTCTGATTGGTCAGCTGGCCAACTCTGTTTGTGATTGGCCAACCGTTTAGAGATGTCCCGCCCCTTAGCACATACAATGTGTTGGAGTGCTAGCCAATAGAAGGCGAGTGTTACATAGTGATGTCACTATATTGTCACAAAACTCTATTTAACACTCTACAGGGAAGGGAAAACAAAAAAAGCATAATAGGACCTCTTTAATTGCTTCTTGTATTGATTTAACCTTAACATTCTCCTGACATCTTGTGAGCATCTACTGCTGAGTTGATGGCAGCACATCACTCTACTGTACATACAGATAACATCAGCTAACTGTTGAGCAGATGCAATAGAAAGTACGTTACTACAGGATGTGGCAAACCTTATGGTTTTTACGCCCCCCAGGAAATAACTGCAATGGGTTAGCCACCAACCGAATGCTTCTCTCTAATATTCAAACCGCAAATTATAAAGTTTATAAAGACAACATTTTAATTTATTTCTGTGAAAACCTGTTCTTTAATTTCAATTCATATTGATAGGGGTGCCTATTTTGGCTCTACACAGTATGACACATACATATCATATAGGCATAGCATAAATGTTTAACACTTGTTACATTGAGTTTCCATTTCTCATAAGGTTGTCAGAGAAAGATAAAGAATGCAGTGATGCCACACATGTAAACATGTACGTGTGGACTAGGATCTGATTAAGATAACTTTAATTGTATTCTATCGGTTTTTTATAAATCTGACTAACCAGCAGAGCATTGTCATTTCCTGTATCTTGTGCAGGTCCATGAAGTTAAATTAGGAGGCGGTGGCTTTAAACAGGAACTCTTCTCTCAACCATCCACGCTGTGATTTACATTGTCTTTGTATTTTGGCTCACACTCACAGAGAGAAGGAACTGCCATCCTGATGACAATGAATTACACATCTTGTCCCCGTGTCAGCTTTGACTTCTCAGGCAGATTTCTGCCTCCTGTTTACATCTTAGTCTTCATCGTTGGTCTGGTAGCTAATGGATGGGGATTAAAGTCTCTACTGCACAACTGGAAGAAACTGGGGAACATCAATGTCTTTGTTCTCAACCTCGGACTTGCTGATGTTTTGTACCTGCTCACAGTGCCATTTTTGGTGGTGTACTACTTAATGGGCAGTACGTGGATCTTTGGAGATGTGTTTTGCAAGATAACAAGATTCTGCTTCAACCTGAATTTGTATGGCAGCATTGGGTTCCTCACTTGTATAAGTGTGTACAGGTACCTGGCTATTGTCCATCCGATGAGAGTTATGGGAAGAATAACTGTCCTCCACTCTGTTGGGATCTCAGTCTTGGTTTGGCTGTTGGTGAGCATTCAAAGTCTTCCAGACATGTTCTTCAGCAAAACGTCTGGAAACAATACTGGGAAATGTTATGATACCACCGGTAAGATCTACGTCGAGGATTACCTGAAGTACAGCCTTGGATGGACTCTCACTGGGTTTTGTATCCCATTCCTGATCGCTCTGGGCTGCTATGGACATGTGATTGTTGTGCTCTGTCGCACAAACACCACTGACAAGGTACTGAAACAGAGATGCTTGAAGTTGTTGTTCATCTTGATTCTGCTTTACTCTGTTTGTTACGTCCCCTATCATGTATTGAAGAACTTCAACCTCTGGTCAAGAGTTTTGTTAAATCAAAGGCTGTGCCGTGAGTGGTCCAATGGAGTCTACATTGCTCATCGGATTAGTCGTGGCCTTGTGTGTCTGAACAGTGCTCTCAACCCTCTGGTTTACCTCCATGGAGATGAAAATATTCCTGCTCAGCTCAGACGACTACTACAGCGAGCTCGCCAAGCTGCGTTGAGACCTTCCAGCACCCCTAGTCAAGTTCCCTTGATGTAAATTGTCTGATGTGCA
This sequence comes from Dissostichus eleginoides, assembly GCA_031216635.1. Lineage (NCBI taxonomy): Eukaryota > Metazoa > Chordata > Actinopteri > Perciformes > Nototheniidae > Dissostichus > Dissostichus eleginoides. The sequence continues at coordinate 10,274,835 of CM062267.1, read as the reverse complement.
TATAAAAGTGTATTGCATCATCTTCTACTATCAAAACATTTATTGAACCTTGTCATGGTCTTTGTGGTGCTCATCTTGCTGTTCAAACGCTTAAAAAAGATCTGAAAATTCCTGTTTATAAAAAAATGATGGCAAAGCGAACAGGACTACATATTGTGTTTTGTTGGGGACGCTAATTTGTGATGCATGCTCTCTGAATTAATAAGGGAAGTGTGAATGTGTAAAAATAAACAGGATGCAAATTTTAAGGCTTCATCTGTTGCAACACGCCTGCATCAACTGCACAAAGTGGTGCACTAGAAAACCCTAAAAAGAACAAAGGCACATTCAAGTGTCAATATTGGTACTGTACGTATAACTAATGTTAGCACAATGTGACTTTAACATTAGATATTTTAACAACTATGTCAGGCTAGTTGTGCACAAAATCCCCCAACTTTAGTGTTACACTGTGAAAATAGTAATTATGTTGATTAACGGGTGGAGGCAAACCGGAATTGTATAACTAATTCAATGATGGGGATTACAAACCAGAAAGAAAAAAAAACAGTCAGACCAACTGTGGCGTCTCTGTAGGCTGTACTCGGGCAGAGCTATGCTTGGGGATAAATGTTAACAAATCTTAGTGTAAGCATGCAAAAATGTGCTTATTAAACACAAAATAGCTGAGGCTGATAGTAATACCATTAGTTTAGAAAACTTGATCATAACCTAAAGCATTGGTAACTGTGTCATGGTGATGGTGCTAGATAACAAATGAGGTCACGATAGGGCAAAAATATCATTTCATGCATCCTGTGTGATTTGATCAGCAAGATTTCCATTTAATCATGATTCTAAGAAAACTCACAGGAAACCACCTTGAAATACAAATTGTCAGTTACTTTGATCATCCTCAGTATTATACTTGCTTTACAGTATTTGCTGCGTTAAGAGAGACAGAATGATGAACAAATCATGTCCCCGTGTCAGCTTTGACTTCTCAGGCAGATTTCTGCCTCCTGTTTACATCTTAGTCTTCATCGTTGGTCTGGTAGCTAATGGATGGGGATTAAAGTCTTTGCTGCACAACTGGAAGAAACTGGGGAACATCAATGTCTTTGTTCTCAACCTCGGACTTGCTGATGTTTTGTACCTGCTCACAGTGCCATTTTTGGTGGTGTACTACTTAATGGGCAGTAAGTGGATCTTTGGAGATGTGTTTTGCAAGATAACAAGATTCTGCTTCAACCTGAATTTGTATGGCAGCATTGGGTTCCTCACTTGTATAAGTGTGTTCAGGTACCTGGCTATTGTCCATCCGATGAGAGTTATGGGAAGAATAACTGTCCTCCACTCTGTTGGGATCTCAGTCTTGGTTTGGCTGTTGGTGAGCATTCAAAGTCTTCCAGACATGTTCTTCAGCAAAAAACGTCTGGAAACAATACTGGGAAATGTTATGATACCACCGGTAAGATCTACGTCAAGGATTACTTGAAGTACAGCCATGGATGGACTCTTACTGGGTTTTGTATTCCATTCCTGATCGCTCTGGGCTGCTATGGACATGTGATTGTTGTGCTCTGTCGCACAAACACCACTGACAAGGTACTGAAACAGAGAAGTTTAAGGTTGTTGTTCATCTTGATTCTTCTTTACTCTGTTTGTTACATCCCCTATCATGTGTTGAAGAACCTCAACCTCTGGTCAAGAGTTTTGTTAAATCAAAAGCTGTGCCCCGAGTGGTCCAATGGAGTCTACATTGCTCATCAGATAAGTCGTGGCCTTGTGTGTCAGAACAGTGCTCTCAACCCTCTGGTTTACCTCCATGGAGATGAAAATATTCCTGCTCAGCTCAGACAGCCGATCCTGCGAGCTCGTGAGATCTTCCGCCGTTTTTCAAACTCCAGCTCTGTGCGTGTAGCTCAGACTACAGTTGAGGTTTAACAAGATTTAAGACAAATAGCAGAATGCAGCTTTTCTATGTCTCACTTATATATCTACATTTATTTTTCATAGTCTGTTGAGTAACAAAATAACAACAAATGTATAATGTGACTTCCAGTTAATTATGGGGGGATTTTAATGCTGTTTGGTTCCTGTGTGTGAATTCAAACGTTAAGGGATATCTTTGTGTATCATCAAGGATATATATATTTCTGTCAGATAAGGTTTTTAGGTTAAAAATATATCCACATTCATTAAACCCTGTTATTGTAAAAAATACAAGAATAAGTTATACTCTACAAATGCTGATAATCTTTACCACAACAACAAATATATTAAACACATTATTGCATGATAAAGCCAGAGTTTGTGTTACTATATTAATTGAATAACTTCTAGGTCTTAACACATGTTTAAGTTTTTTTTTTAGATTGTGCTATAAGCATTGAAGTCATTAATAAATTGTTGGCTTAGTTCCAGACGATTTATTTTTCAGAAATATAAAGTAATAGCATAAGCAGCTTGATATTGTAGATGTTAATCTTAACTAAAATAAAGAAAGGATGCAAAACGTATTTTTTAAAGTTGGCTAAATAAATCCTGAATATTCTTGTACAGTACAGGGACTGAGAAACACTACGACATGTTTTTTTAGTTTTAAACGTTTAGCCCAAACACCTATCAATGGGAAGGGGGGTCAGTTAGACTTTACGCCACAGCCGGTAATCTGACCAGATAAACATCGCTAATATCGGAACAACTGAACATATCGCAAACTTCAGCCAAAGCAAATTAAAACAATTTTATTGAGAACCTATTACCATCGTCAAAGGGTAAAAATAAGTGCATTTTTCAATACTGTATCAATGCTATGCGGTTTAAAAGAAGGCTAATCGTAATTAGCGTGTTAATGCTAGCAACATTAGCATAGACTGTTCAATCTAAGCTAGTGCTATAAAAGTAACACTAAAAATGCTACAGTGTAAAAATGCTCTGCAACATGTATTAGACCTGCATTCAAAAAGTACTTTATAACCAAAGTAAAGGTACTCATTATGCAATTGTTCCTATTTCAGAATGATATATACTCAGTTTTATTATGTTACTTGATTAACATTTTTGATACATTAAAGCAGGGGTGAGGAACCTCCGGCCTCCGGGCCGTATACGGACCACGAGACCATTTGGTACGGCCCTCGAGGTAATTTATAAACACACGCAAAAAATAAAAAGATTAAAGAAATCTAGACCGCAAAAGAATTAAACAAGCGAGTGCCTGTTATTCCTGGCCAAGGTCAGGGTCCTTGAACACAACACGAGCCTAAGTGTCATCACGTGGTATATATCTCGTCTGACCTATGCGTCTGACACATGCTGAAGGAGAGCACCGGAACACCGCTCCGCCACTTCAGAAATTGCAGTACCCATAAGGAGCCGCACACATTCCGCAGTTTTTGCGTGGCTGTGTCTTTAGTTGTAAGCCCAGTGGCGATCTGCTCAAATGTCATACTGATCATACAGTCAATAACTTTGTTGTTATTAGCATCTGGTTAGCTAGCTATGCTAACGAATATAAGAAGCTTTTTCTACAACCAGTGAGGTAAAGGCACATCTTTATATGATTATAGTTATAAAAAAAGAAGAGAATAAAGTAAACCGGTATAAAATACTATATGACAGTAAAAAAAAGTTGTTATTAAAAGGCCCATGTCATGCTTTTCCGGTTATTACCCGTCCCCTTGTTTGTTATGAAGGTTTTTATGGATGTAAACGGTCTGCAGAGTCTAAAACCCTTAAAGTACACCCTGTAGCGAGTAAAACTCTAACACAGTCTATGCTGCCCCAAAACGCCTCGTTGGAGATTTCTCATTTTCCATTGTTTACTTCCTGGGCACTGTGACGTGTGAATACCCAGAGGCCACACCCTCTGCCAGCATTTCATGAAACAAAGCTTCACAAACCTTTCAGCGATTCATGCCGGATATGTACAGCGTAGGGCACTGAAGAACGATGCTGTTCCTACTTTGTTTGGACCAGCGGGAGATTCGGGTACACAACCTGTAAGTATTCATTGTTGTCTGTGTATTTATGATGTTTAAAACAAACAAGGTATCTACCACGACTGTTTAAATGGGTAAACGTTTTTCGGGCTGCTAAGTTGGGATCGCGGAGAAATGCTCTCCGCAGACCCATTCTCACAGCGTTATAAACCTTTTTCTTACTCAATATCAAGCCACACTTATTGTTTTTACTTCGGCTGTGAGTGTTTGTGTGTGCTCAGGATGAGTTTCGCTTGTTCTCGCTGTATCGCCGACCCGGAAGCCTGTTCGCTCCTCGCAGCAGATCGCAGCAACGAGCCTCGCAACGAGCCTCGCAACGAGCCGACCAATCAGAGCACACTGGGCTCACAGGGAGGGGGGGCAGGAGCTCCAACAAGCCGTTTAGGACAGAGAGTGAATACCGGTGAATACACATACTTTACAGAGATGCTGTATGAGAAACCAATGTGAGTTTGGAAAATTGCACAATTTAAATCTATTTTAGTAGACCTCAACAATGGAATTATGATCAGTAGAAATGGCCATGACATGGGCCCTTTAATAAACAAGAATAGAGTTTAAAAGGGGAGTGATTTGTAAAATATCCATAAAGAAAAATAAAATCTGCTTACAGTTCTGTTTCATATGGGTGTTGAGAGATGTATCCATATCTCCTAATGTTGCTCTCAAAGTGCACCAGATTGATGCTTTTAACTTCAACATTTAAAAAAAACAAATCTTCCCGGGGATGCATGGGTTAACTGGGTAAAGAGTACAATATTTGCTTTCAGAATGTAGTGGAGTACAAATGTCATGGTTTAAGTTGTTTCCTGTTTTTCATTGTCATCATCTTTGGATTAAAGCTCGCCTTTTGTTTCTTGACCTTTTTGTCCTTTTTTCCTGCATTAGGGTCCTGATTTTCCCCAAGCCTGAAATATAAAGTACCCAATGGTGGGAGAATTATTGAGATCTTGTTCTTAAAGGTGGGGTAGGTAAGTTTGAGAAACCGGCTCGAGATACACTTTTTGTTATATTCCATGGAATGCTCTTAACATCCCGATAGCAATGAATATTTTAAGTGCTTTGACAAAAAATCCATAAAAAAATGTCATCTGTGGAAGCCGTAGTACTGTAAAAAGCACGACCAATCATTTTAGCCGGCCCGGCTAAAATAACTGGATGGCCTACCTGCCTGTCAGCCTTCCATCTGTGCACAAACTTATCTCGTGCCCTCATTGGTCATGTGCGCGTTCATGTGTGTTGGAGGAGGGGCTCTGTAAGGAAGTGGCAGATTTTTTCCGGCTGTGTATTTCAAATTCTAGCGCACTCGAGCTGGTTTCTCCAAAATTACCTACCCCACCTTTAAGGAAAAATGTAAGTACCAGAGTGCAGGAATACTCTGTTACAAGTAAAAGTCCTGCATTCAAAATGTTACCCAAGTAAAAGTACAAAAGTATTGGCATCAAAATATACTTAAAGTACCAAAAGTAAAACTACTCATTATGCCGAATGGTCCATTTCAAAATAGTATATATTATGTTTTGATGATAATGATTGTGGCATTAAAGTGTTATCAAAGCTGTTAAAGGTGCAGCTAATTGTAATCACTTTGTATACTGCAGGGTAGCTTGTGGATTTTACTCTGGGTGTAACTAAAGTCTTATTTAAATGTTGTTAATATTTCACATTATTAATCAAAATATCTAAAGTAACTAAAGACATTTTATAAATATAATAGAGTAAATCTACTCTTTTTACCTCTGAATTTTAGTGGAAGTATCGTATCGTATAGTATATCGGCCCTGAGCGGTCTGTTGAGCACCGGGTCACTCAGAACAGTGAGACTTCACTGAGGCAGATCCACATCCTCTCAAAGACTGACCTTAAGAGAGAAAAGGATCATTTCAATTATAAACTGTGATTGAGTTGGGATGATCACAACTCCTTCTAATTCCCGCACCTTGGGGTGCCATTAATTATGTGTCAAATCCAGAAGAAAGAAACAAACCTTATTAACCACTGTGCTCTTAACACAGAGGTTACAAAGTGCTTAACATGAATAGGATAAGGGAAAGATGGACCAGACAGAAAAGGCAATCAATAAATCAAATAGAAATAAGTGTATAACCCACAAAGTAAAAGTTATAAAACACAAGTTGGTTTCATTAAATGTGCACTGATTCGCTTTCTCTGAGACTTCTCCTCTTAGATGTCTGACGTGCCACATATTTACATTTTAAAATCAATCCTCAAAGTTACAGGGAGCCAATAGAGAGGAACTAAAACTGGTGGCATATGTGATTTAGTTTAAGTTTTGTTACATTTTTAAAGTTTTCAGAGTGAATCAATTCAATTAATAATTCTGCCTTCCATATTGAGGCCAACAAAACAAATGTTCTTGTTTTTCTAATGATTTTTTCCTATTTAAATATGAAGTGAAGACAGTTGGCCCTTGTCTTGATATGGTCATAAAGAATGTTTTAAAGAAATGTTTACATTGCTTACCGGCAATTTACTGTATGCCTTTAAGGGCATAGTTTGTTAGATAGAAAATGATCCCAAAGAATGACCCCAACCTTTGTGTTGACCGATATTGAGCCGTTCAACTTTTAACCTGTACAGTTTTTGTAGTAATGTGACATTACACTTGATTTTTTTATTTAATGTTTTATTGTAAATAATTCTATATGTAAGTGGAAAATATCTCTATTTCACATATGTCCTGCATTTTTAAATGATTTTTGTATTTTTATTCATATTTTTTCATATTAGAGTGTTCAAAGATTCATATTTTCCTAATGTATATTTTGTGGCCTTTTTTCATAAACCATTTTTCAGTACACTTCTTCTCTCGGATGATGAGCTGTTAAAAACATGTTTGAAGCACACAGAAATAAACAGCATTTTTGGTATTTTATATAAATAATGAAGCCAAATTGATTGACTTTCAAGGTTCATATTTGTATTTTGTGTCTCTACTGTGACATGTTTCCATGCTTTAATGTTCAAAAAGCTCTTTATTTTTCTCACACTGCCTGTGCTGCAGCACCTCTTTTCACCCTCTGTCTGAAACCAGAGCCCAGTCTGCTCTGATTGGTCAGCTGGCCAACTCTGTTTGTGATGTTCAACCGTTTAGAGATGTCCCCTTAGCACATACAATATGTTGGAGTGCTAGCCAATAGAAGGCGAGTGTTACATAGTGATGTCACTATATTGTCACAATATTCTATTTAACACTCTACAGGGAAGGGAAAACCCAAAAAGCATAATAGGACCTCTTTAATTGCTTCTTGTATTGATTTAACCTTAACATTCTCCTGACATCTTGTGAGCCTCTACTGCTGAGGTTGATGGCAGCACATCACTCTACTGTACATACAGATAACATCAGCTAACTGTTGAGCAGATGCAATAGAAAGTAGGTTTCTACAGGATGTGGCAAACCTTATGGTTTTTACGCCCCCCAGGAAATAACTGCAATGGGTTAGCCACCAACCGAATGCTTCTCTCTAATATTCAAACCGCAAATTATAAAGTTTATAAAGACAACATTTTAATTATTTCTGTGAAAAAAGATAAAGAATGCAGTGATGCCACACATGTAAACATGTACGTGTGGACTAGGATCTGATTAAGATGACTTTAATTGTATTCTATCGGTTTTTTATAAATCTGACTAACCAGCAGAGCATTGTCATTTCCTGTATCTTGTGCAGGTCCATAAAGTTAAATTAGGAGGCTGTGGCTTTAAACAGGAACTCTTCTCTCAACCATCCACGCTTGGATTTACATTGTCTTTGTATTTTGGCTCACACTCACAGAGAGAAGGAACTGCCATCCTGATGACAATGAATTTCACATCTTGTCCCCGTGTCAGCAATGATTTCTCAGGCAGATTTCTGCCTCCTGTTTACATCTTAGTCTTCATCGTTGGTCTGGTAGCTAATGGATGGGGATTAAAGTCTTTGCTGCACAACTGGAAGAAACTAAAGATCATCAATGTCTTTCTTTTCAACCTCGGACTTGCTGATATTTTGTATCTGCTCTCACTTCCATTTTTGGTGGTGTACTACTTTATGGGCAATACGTGGATCTTTGGAGATGTGTTTTGCAAGATAACAAGATTCTGCTTCAACCTGAATTTGTATGGCAGCATTGGGTTCCTCTCTTGTATAAGTGTGTACAGGTACCTGGCTATTGTCCATCCAGTGAGAGTTATGGGAAGAATAACTGTCCTCCACTCTGTTGGGATCTCAGTCTTGGTTTGGCTGTTGGTGAGCATTCAAATTGTTCCAGACATGTTCTTCAGCAAAACATTTGGAAACAAGCCTGGGAAATGTTATGATACCACCCATAAGATCTACGTCAAGGATTACCTGACGTACAGCCTTGGATGGACTCTTACTGGGTTTTGTATCCCATTCCTGATCGCTCTGGGCTGCTATGGACATGTGATTGTTGTGCTCTGTCGCACAAACACCACTGACAAGGTACTGAAACAGAGAAGTTTAAGGTTGTTGTTCATCTTGATTGTTCTTTACTCCGTTTGTTACATCCCCTATCATGTGTTGAAGAACCTCAACCTCTGGTCAAGAGTTTTGTTAAATCAAAGCTGTGCCGTGAGTGGTCCAATGGAGTCTACATTGCTCATCAGATAAGTCGTGGCCTTGTGTGTCTGAACAGTGCTCTCAACCCTCTGGTTTATCTCCATGGAGATGAAAATATTCCTGCTCAGCTCAGACAGCTGCTCCTGCGAGCTCGTGGGACGATCAGCCGTTTGTCAAATTCCAACTCTGTGCCTGTAGCACAAACTGCAGATGAGGAAATATTATCTTTACATTGACAAATTGCGGAGTGCCACTTTTCTAGTTGTATGCGTTGACTACAAGATGAATGATGTTGCCTGCTAAATAATTGACATTTTTTTTTATGTTTTTGTAAAACATGACGCAGTTTCAACATGCTGACAAATGTGCTTAAAAAACAGGAACTGAAGATTAACCACAGCCTATTACGTTTCACTGTATTCTTTAGAGCAAGGCTGTGGAGCTAAAGTATAATGATTTAATACTGTAGTTGGGTGCAGGGAAGCCCAGTACCATTTGTTATGTGTGTGTATATTGGCTTAAACAGGAACATGTTAGAGAAATAAAACATGTCGCAAAAATATCTGTCTAGATATACCTTTCTTTCTGTCTATAAATGAAGCACTTGCATTACATTAGTGTAACTGATGAAGTTGATGTACTTAAATTATTTGTGCATTTTCTGTGGTTGTTCTCACATGGTCGAATGCAAAAAGCATCAGCTATACAGTATAAATGCTATGTAATGTAAATATCCACCTAATACTTTGAAACAGGATTGACACTAACTAGAGTTTGGACTAATAACTGATGTTAGTGATCTATGTACCGCAGTTATAAAGTAGATAAATGATTTAATCGGCGCCGGTTTACAGTGGTTAATAAGTTAGTTTTGGGTCATAGGCTACACTGTGTAACACAGAGCTACAGTCTTACTTACCCAGTTCAACCCATATTTAAGGTCAGAAATAAATTAAACTTGATTTATACAGTAGTTATACTTTTCACAGGCATTACAACATAAAAACTGATGATAATTAATTGTCAGAAAGAGGGGAAAGCAACATACCATTGTAAAAGTAATTCATGAAACACTATACTGCATGTGAATTATGCAAAGATCCCATTTTTTTCTTTTTTCAAAAATACATTTCAGTAGATTGATGAATAGTGCTAATGATTTGAACAGTTTAACGTTATTATGAATAAGACTTAACAACACTATCCTGATGTATTAATGTTATTTATTATTTCATAGTTTCTGTCCCACTGTAATTTACAGATGTTTTATCTCACTCTTATTAACTCTCCAGCTTACATCATCATGCGGTTATCTATTCATTCTTTGACTTTGATGTGGACTTCTTGGTCTTTATCAAACATCCAATGAGACATCTACAAGATACCCAAACTAAACCAATGATCAGTAAACCAAATGCTACAAAGACTTCTATCACATCTAGACAGTGATAGGCATACCATGGCAACTTGTATGACCTGTGCGCAGATGGGCTGCACCCTTGTGCCTCATGACGAACTCCATCCAGAAAACGGCACTGTCTATGGGTTTCATTGGTTTGTCAAGATGAAGCTGTGACAGTTTAACCATGTTCTGTTTTTATGGCTTCTTTGGGTCCAGAATATTCTTCAGAGCACTAGTCATAGACTCAACTTCCAAGGTTGTCACTTCTAAAATCTCGGCCACTTCCCGGGACTTCAGACGCACCATGTTGTCATACTGGTCAAAGATGAGAGGAATGCCCAGAACTGGGACACCGTGGTATATGGCCTCGTAAATTCCATTAGTACCCCCATGCGTGACAAAAACCTTGGTTTTAGGGTGACCTAGAAGATCATTTTGAGGCAGCCATTCAACCAGCATGGTATTGTTTCCCAGAGATTTTGGTCTTTTCCCCAAGTGTCTCCACACAACCTTTTGGGGGAGGTTTGCAAATGCTGAGGCGATTATCTCCGATATATCAGGGCCCAGGTCGCTAAGCAGGGTCCCCAGAGTCATTACAATCACCCCATGCTCACCAGAACTCTGCACAAATTCCTCCAAATCTGATGAAAGAGGCTTGGAGGGCTTTCCTTGGAAGCCTCCGATGTAGACAACATTGGGCATGGTGGGACGAGGAAACTCAAATGTAAAGTCAACCCGCATTAGCCAGAGATCAGCACCCTGGATGAGAGACAGGGCGCTGACCAGTAGTGGCTGGTCAATGCAGGGCGCTGGGGCGCCGCCCCCTCTCATAATATCTCGAGAAGTATACTTAAACATGATAAACACAAATTATTATATTTTAAATATTATTAAATAAACGTGTTTCCTTGTACGATGCGCCAGCATGGTAGTCTGCATTCCGTCAAAAATGGTTGCGCATTTCGGGTATTTTTGTGTGAATACATACTTCCTGGTTGAGGGACGCCGGCCAAATGAGAGTGAATGGAAGTCGTTAAACTTTTGGTAAGCAGGTGACCAAAAGCTTCTCGCTGATTGGCGGCTTCAGATTCTCCCACGGGACGCAGCTCTCTGCGCCCCGGACCCTCCCACTTTTTATTGGCAGCGAATCGGTATTGTTTTCATGATCTTTGACCTGATGTGATTGGACCATGACGCTGTCTTTTATGTTCACACCCCTCATTAGTTTTCTGGATGATATTGTTGTCATGGCGACTTCCAGTGCGGCCGCAGAAAATTCAGTTTTTTGTTTACAAAAACACCCTTTCACAAGGCGTCCACTGGAAGAAAAAAAGAGAATAAAGGAGCTTGGACCGGACCGACCCGATTTAAAAATTAATCAGCAGGCAAGTGATCGAGGACGAGCTTACAATCGGGGCTTTACCCGCTCTTGCTACGATAAATGGAGCTGGTTAGCTGGATGTGCTGTTAGCAATGCCTTCTATTGCTTTCCCTGTTTGCTGTTTCAAAGTGTCGGCACCGAAGCGTTGTGGACAACGACGGGGGTACAAGATTTAAAACATCTTACCGAGAAATGCAAACGGCACGAAAGTAGCCGCGGTCATCTAGACAGTATGAGGCTAAACTTTTTGGGCAGGTTTAGCATTGCTGAACAGCTAGATGAAGGCTACAGGATCGGCGTTAGGAAGCACAACCAAGAGGTGAGAAAAAACCACACATCCTGTCCCGAATAATAGACTGTGTGAAATGTTGTGGATCATTTGAGTTGGCTTTGCGTGGCCATGATGAGAGTGAAGGCTCCGATAATCCCGGGATATTCCGTGGCTTGGTGGATTTTGTTGCCTCCCTTGATGGAGTGTTGAAAGAGCACCTTGAGAACGCGACTGTATTTAAGGGAACTTCAAAAACCGTGCAGAACGAGCTACTGGACTGTATGTTGTCTGTTGTTAGGGAACACATCATCAAAGAAGCCCAGAGCAGTGATTTTTTATCAATCCAGGCAGATGAGACAATGGATATTGCCACACAGTGCCAACTTGTTCTTGTGCTGCGCTACATTGATGATAAACACAACGTGCAGGAAAGATTTTTTGAGTTCATCCCTTTGCAGTCAGCTACAGCTGAGTCCATTGCTACAGCATTAAAAGAGCGTCTTTCTGCCATCCTTCCTGAGGATCAGAAAAGCAAGCTCATCTGACAGAGATGACTGACTTTAATCAGAAAGTCATTGAGACATTTGCGGGCCAGAAGGAAAGGAGGGCAAAATTCATATTCAAGTAGTGCTATTGTCCATGAATCACGTTTCAATGTTTTTTTTTTGCGCCCCCCAACATTTTTATCACCAGCCGTCACTGGCGCTGACATCAGGTCCAAAATAATGATTGTAAATGACCTTTAATATGTTTAACCTTTTGTAGAGGTGGTTATATTTGTGTGCCGATGTTTTCCTGTGGTAAAGTTTTAGTATGGTACTTTTATTTTGATAGTTATAAGATCCGGACTTTTATTTTGAAGGGACTTTTGTCGGAAGTGAATAGAGAACGGAGGAGTGTAAACACGTGTAATGACGGATGAATGACGGAGAAATTAACATAAAATAATTAGTTACGTTGGGTTTTTAGCACCTGGCTGATAGGGGCACAAGGTTTGTTATTACTTTAATTAATATGTGTATTGATATTATTTGGTGTTATTTTGTAGTTTTGCAGAGTTTTGAGTCCATTCTTTTGAATTAGCAAAACTGCTATATTAGCCTACATGTGTTCTGCTCTGTTAGTTAGGGGGCAGTAGTGAGCTATAATTACATTATTTAGTTTGTATTAGAAATGTAACGTTTATAAATGCAAGGAATGGAGATGTTTTATCTGTGATATGGTGGCTGATTATTGTGTTTTCTTTCTTTTCATAGCTCTTACGTTGGTACGTTGATACTTAATGTATACATGCAAGGGTGTACAATAAAAGGATACCATCAGTTCGAGAGTATGACCATTATTCAGCTGGGGACGATACAATGATCACACACAGCCTGGTAAGGTGGATTCGAGACATAGTGGTACATGTAAGTCATTGCACTTTGCCGGAATATGTTGTAGATTCTCTGGAAAAAGTCAATTTTGTCAGAGTGGTCAGAGAACAATGCAGGGACATAGGAAAGAGGTGATGGAGCAATCGCAAAGTGTCCCTCGCCATTGAAAAGCTAACGCACATTGAAAACATAGGGAAGCTTGAGATAGTGTGCTAACAGCACTCCACCTGGAAATGCAGGGTCAGTCAGAAACATATCATATCCAGTTTCCTGCAGCTCCTTAATAAGTGTCTTATTCTCGAAGATGCTGACAACCAGTTGTGCCACAACTTTCTGGTTCTCCCCCATCATGTTGAAAATATTCCTATAAAACTCGAGGAGCGCCCATAGTGAGCCTTTATTCTGACGGATCTCTATCGACCTCTTCAGGAAAGAGGTCATGAAGTCTTGGCTCTCTAAGTTTTGGGATTGTTCCTGGCAACACAGTCTCACTCCCTGAACGTCCAGGAGCGACGCTTGGTCAGGGTCCTATGGCGTGCAGTTGTGGCGCGCCGAGTCTCCTTCAGCTTCATAAACGGACGCAAAGAGCTTTCAACTGATTGCAATGTATTCCCATCGGCGGCGGTATTTGACGCTCAGGGAAGCACCGCATCGGTCCATGTCGGCGGCATTTAAAGGCAATGTGAGTGTCCATTCCCATTGGATAACGGAGGATTTTACACCCGGAAGTAAGTATTCTCTTTACTGTCGATTGATTTTACAGTGATATCTGCACTACTCATCAACTCAAAAACACCAGATTATCCTTGTTAATTACACAACATTGATTGGTTTAAATTGTGTACAATGCTTTTGTATTTTTCCCCTTCGATTCGGAGAAACAAATATTTTTTCGGAGTCTAGGATGGCAGAAGACACTACACTACCCAGAATCCTCAGCTTTCGTTTGGGACTACAACATGTGCTTTGCTTCACAAAATACATTTGCAAATGTAAAACGGATCTGCAAATACGCAAAATATTTTTACAAATAAAAAAAAGATCTTTGAATATCTCTTTAACATTTACAACTTTTGATCAGGCATTTGTGAATCCATTTTGTATTTGTCGACCAAAAATGCGCTTGTGGATCTCACATTTCTGCTTGCGGATCTCAAATCTCTGCTTGTGGATCTCAAATCTCTGCTTGTGGATTGTCTTTTTACACACACGGAGTTTTGAGACAACCTTTCCGCCGGTCTCTGCTAAAATCTACGACGGAGTATTAGGGCCACACTAAGAAAAAAAAACAGATTTCGAGAATAAAGTCGTAATAACACGAGAATAAAGTCATAGTTACGAGAATAAAGTTGTAATATTACGAGAATAAAGTCGTAATAACACGAGAATAAAGTCATAGTTACGAGAATAAAGTCGTAATATTTCGAGAATAAAGTCGTAATAACAGTTACGAGAATAAAGTCGTAATATTACGAGAATAAAGTCATAATTACGAGATTAAAGTCGTAGTTTCATAAGTGACTTGAGAAGGAGACAACAGCAGCGTCCTGCAGTTTAGGTTTCTCAAATAACGAATACTTAATCTTTTGGCATCAGCATCAGATTTTCATAAGTATTAGAACTTTGAAAAGGTTGTGCAAGAAACTATGTCTATTTCGAAGAAAGAACCAAACGGACTTGGAGGAGATTGTCTCCTTTCTGCAGGAGGAAATGGCTGGTTCTGGCCGACTACAAGGCTATCGTTGGTTACATCTACGAGCTGTTCAAAGGGGATTTGTTGTTTCACAAGAAACGATGAGACTTGTAATCAAGGCTTTGGATCCAGAAGGAGTCGAACTACGACGAGCAAGACGTCTACGGCGCCGACAGTACCACAGCAGAAGTCCCAACGCCTTGTGGCATATATGGACTCATATGACAAACTAAAGCCTCATGGCATTGCAATAAATGGCTGCATTGACGGATTTAGTCATTACATAATGTGGATGGAGGCATATACCACCAACAGTGATCCAAAGGTAATCGCCGACTACTACATGAGCACAGTAACGCGCATTGGAGGCTGTCCACAGCGGATGCGTGCCGACCCAGGTACCGAAAATGGGCATGTCAGGGAAATGCAGCTGTTCTTGCGTAGAAATCATACGCAAATTGTGAAATGTGTGGAAACAAGTCCTATAAACATAATAACATTAAATACAAATAAAAGCAATACACAGGAATATATGCATACAGTAGAAAGGACACGATGAATATTATAACATTTAATGTAGCCTTACTATGAAGGCTAACCTAAATACGGTGCTTTTTTACAGATTACCTTACCACTGCACTGCACAACAATGAAGAAAGAGTTATCTCTGGGCTGCTTCGCTGCCAGCTGCTCCCCCGGGACCGAAAGTGGCGTATAGCCTGTACTTCAACATCAATGCATACGAATGTGCTCGATATATGCTGTATTGAACCAATAAACTAACACAAACTAACTGTATCACTATAACATGATGATGATGGTGATAAAGAATGCATCTAACATTCCGCTGTTCATTATAATACAAAAACAGCAGATTTAAGGTAAGAGCATGCATGCTCTTACTTTGAAATCATGCGGAAATGTCGTCATCAGCAGGCTATCACGTGGTTTCCGAAAATAACCGAGTGACACGAGTAGATTTTAGCCGAGACCGGCGGAAAGGATGTCTCAAAATTCCGTGTGTGTAAAAAGACGATCCACAAGCAGAGATTTGAGATTTTTGGTTAACAAATACAAAATGGATTCACAAATGCCTGATCAAAAGTTGTCAATGTTAAAGAGATATTCACAGATCTTTTTTTTATTTGTGAAAATATTTAGCGTATTTGCAGATCCGTTTTACATTTGCAAATTTATTTGTGAGTTTGCAAATCTTTTAAATGCATTTGTGGATGGTGTTTTACATTTACAAATCACATATTTACACACAAATTATTTTTCTGTTCACACAAATAATTATGAGACATATCTATGCCCATAGGTAAAGAACTTTGGTACCCAGTATTGGTATATGGTATTGAGTTTGAATTTAGCCTTTGGAAGGTATTTTCCAACAGTGCATTGTAAAGACTGAAAAAACAGGCTCAGGTTAAAGCTTGACATGATTTGGTCTTTTACTTAAGAGGATGTTTGTCGTCCTGTGTTGTCTTATTTCCTTATCTTTCTTTCAGGTGTAACATCTACAAATGGTTGTACATGACATAGACCTCCTCCGCCTCTTTGCTGTCCTACTAGTCAACCCTCCTGATCAGAGCCTTTCCTAAATAGTGGTAAGTTGTTTTACAGTTCAGTGTATGTTAATTTAGCAACTTAATGCTTTACTGCTGTTGAATAAACCCTATATATATATATACATCCATCAGCAATCAATAAAACAAATCATCCAACACAAAATAGAAGAAATCTGGACCTATTCTATTTCTTTTTATACAACAGCATCTATTGGGACTGCTCATTGATGTCATCAAGAGCCATTGAGTCTACCTTTTGTAGTCGGCCTCTCAGAATGTTATCATTTCTTCGTCTCTTAACATTCCTATAATAATTTGTTTTTTTATTGTTGGTATTGTTTTGTTCTTTATTTTTGTTGTGAGAATCACTTTGCAATTGTGTAAGTGCTATATAAATAGTTATACTAATATTATTGTTGTTACCATCATTACTATTATTAATGTTTTCTTTGTTTTCTTTATTTATCGCTGCAGAAAGGATCATGCGAGCCAGAAAAGATGAAAACACCTGTTCAAAGTTCCAGTTCCCTGTACATGGAACCATGCCTGTCCTCTGTTCCACATGTCTTCAGTCAGTTCTGGACCCCATGACTCGGACACTAGTTCTACCAAGGCTCATTAGAGGTAAGCAGTGGTAGGAGAGTGGAGTTATCTTTGTATTTAGGCTGCAAGTCGACAAGAATAGATTACAAATCGCTTAAAAAATGGTTCAGGCAAGAGGCACCATGTGTTACGCAGGTGTGGCAAACACTTGAGGTGGATGTATCAAGTACATACTGGTGTTAATAAAATATAGCGTATATCCCTCAATTTATCGACAATAAGAATGACAATACATACTTCCGGGTGTAAAGTAATATATCTGTCATACTGTAGATCCTACACATCCACTGGAGGTAGATTCTGAAAGTAAAATATACACTTCTCACTAGAAATGTAATCATAAAGCATTATTATGGCCAAACTATCCTACAATTTAGGATTTTCCACTGAAAAAAGTGTTTCAAGATTCAAAGGTTTTATTCTCATATGCTCAGCAGCTCCAGTGTAGAAATGTCAATGAAATTCTTCTGACCTGAGCTCCTCCAACAATGCAACATATATAATAAAATACAAAATAAAAAGTAGTGCAAAAAGTTGTAATATAATAGAATATGATATTTACAAGAACAGAATATGAAATTAAATAATGTAAATTAAGAAAAAAATTAAATACGGTGTATTGCGTGGATAATAGACCCAATCACAGTGAATGTTCAAAACTAAATTTGATAAATTTTTCATCTCACAGTGCACATATTTAAGTAATCATAACACAAAGCTAAAAGTTAATCTGTTTTTCCTTTCTCTTTTCAAGAGTGCTTCAGAGGATGGCTGAATTCACAAAACGTGGAGAAGACCGAGAGGGGCAAGTTGGCCGGTTACTACATTTCACAAAAAATACAGGACCTTGTGAAAAGCGGAAAAAACAGTTGAAGGAAATTGCTTAAAAATATGAAGTAATGGGTGTTGTGAAAATGTTTTCAAATGTTTGTTAATGTTCATTGTGTGTTATAAATTATTGCCCTGCTTCTAATCATTTGATGTATGAGTATTTATTTACAGACAATACATTCTATACATTCTGGTACCTTTCTGGTAAGGTAGGTGCTCTGATCTGAAATGATAGATGTTCATTGAGCTACTGCAATTGGGTGAGAGTGTTTCATCATCATATATGACCAGCTTAACCATCAAGTAATCCCAGCTAAAGTTCTACTCAAGATCATACCAGTCTGACCAGCTAATGGTGACCAGCTAGACCACTGTGACCAAACCAGCTATCCTGACCAGCTAAAGTGTCCAAAACCCCTCTAAACCAGCAAACTAATCCAGCCTAATATTGACTGGACCAACA
The DNA here is from genome assembly GCA_031216635.1 of Dissostichus eleginoides. NCBI lineage: Eukaryota > Metazoa > Chordata > Actinopteri > Perciformes > Nototheniidae > Dissostichus > Dissostichus eleginoides. The sequence goes on along the minus strand of CM062267.1, from coordinate 10,256,672 downwards.
AGGCTGACCAACAAGACTGGACCAACAAGGCTGGACCAACAAGGCTGGTCTAAGCTTTTTTTTTCAGCAGGGTACTAGTGCTGCCAAAATGATAAACTGACTGCTACACAATTAAAATAAATGCTTTTATATATTTCTATTAGATGTGACTCTTTGGCATTTCTGTTATTATTAACACTGCTGCTATTCCTAATTTTAAAGCCGATATTCCGTGGGGTCGGGGGGTCGGGGGCTCGGATCCTTGTCACCGTTTTCATACCTGATGAGTTTGCATCCCTGACTACAGTTGCTTTCGCGTGTAGAAGCTAGTAAGCCTACTATTTGATTTGTTTTAGATAGGCACAACATGTGTCATATGCTTGCACACCTTATTTTCCTGTTCCATGTTAAAATAAACCATTTTCAGTGGTACCGCTGAGAAAGAGTAATTTTTTTCGGTCATGGAAAATTAGGTAAAGATCATGGAGAAGTCATTGAAAAGTCATTGAAAATCATTGGTGAAAAAGTGTATGAACCCTGGTCTTTTCTCAATCTGTCTCAATCTGCCACATTCTAGTCATTGTCCTTTTCTGAGTTTTCTCCTGGAACTGTTATGTAACCTATAGCATCAATTAACCAAGTCAAAGTCCTTGTGACCCTTAACCTTTAAAGTAAACATCAGTGCTCTGTATTATCTTAGCATGAGGTATTTTTGTAAATTATTAAAAGTGAGCACAGCATGATATTCAATGCAAAGGTTATTATCCTAAAATTAAAGCTGTGAGCAATTTTCAAGTTCACCGGGAATAAAAAAAAGACTGATAAAACTATAGGTGGACAGATTTAATTGAAATACTAACAGTTTGTTTGCTATGCAAATAAAACACAATGTGGTTATATTATTCTTCAATATAACATGTTGTATTCTGCTTGTGGTTCAATGGTTTTTCTTATCTATTGATGTTGACGCATTCAATCCCTTCCGGGAAATTCAACCAGCAGATAAGTGACGTTTATCCGTGTTCACCGCACGTTTAGGCATGATCTTCTCCGTGTCTCATCAGATTCGTATCCCGGCACCCCTTTATGGTTTGGGGCAGTCCGGATAAAGTAATTATATATTTAAAAAAATGAATAAATATAAAAGAAAGAAAGACTGCACAGGTTCTCCTTCATACTTTCATGCATATAACTGGTGGTGGTGCAAACCGTGCTTGCTTTTATGATCATACGATCCCCTCTATCTGGTACTTCAATAGCAGACCTCAGCTAATGTCTCAGGCATCAGCCAGATTTGCCAATCACCGGAGCCCGGCAAAAGACAACAGCAGTTCAACAGCTTATCCCCGCTGTATTTAAGAAGCCAATAGACATGAAAGCCGAGAGACCAAAAGAAATAACCGAAGCTATTGGCATATATATATTTCAACGGCTATGCGCCCTTGAAACACTTTCTTATTATTGTTTTGTAATATTTTCAAGACATTGAAATATCTGTTCAATAGAGCCTTTTCCTAGACCTTTTATCTTATTTATTACTACCCTTTTATTTATTTATTTTTTGGTTTGTTTTTTACTGCTTTTTATTCATTCTACCGTGTTGTGTACTTTTTTTATTTTGTTCTATGCTTAATGCTTGTAGCACTTTGGGATCTGAACTCAGATATGAAGTGCGTTATAAATTAAACCCATTATTATTTTTACATTCTTTTTAGTTTTACACAGGGTCGGCTCGGCTCTAGAACAAATCGAATGGGGGGGAAATCATTTACCACGGGGGGGGGCACACACTGCCGTCAACCACCTACACACAAACACCAACGCAACTTCAATTTCAAAACATTCTGTAAAGTCTCTTGTTTTCACACTCATTGCAGGGATGTAGTGCTATTTTCTAGCACACCTACTTGTGCATAGTGGCGTAGCCAGGAATTATTGTGTGGGTGGGCCTGGAGAAATGTAGGTGGGCCAGGGGGAGACTTATTAAAGGGAGGCAATGCTCATGACACGCATTTTTAAATAATTATCATACGATAAAACAGACCAGTCTCTGCCAGTCTTTATTTATTTTTTTAATCTGATGACGTTATCAGTGATTTTAAGCTGATTAATTACCGAAATAACATCAACCCTGTGGGCGGCGCCATTTTGACGAGTCACATGACTTATTTTACCGGACGTGACGTGAACTATGCGTTTGGACAAAATTACTCTAGTTACTCTCCATTGTTCTCACAATTCCATTGAAATATGCCTCATTGTATTTTGTTGCAAATAGGATATATTTTTTATCGTAATGAACAGGTGTTCCTATCACAAATTATATTTCAAGATAAGCTAAGTTTCATTTTGACTTTTTAACAGCCAGTCTCAGTTCTGTCAAAATACTCACAGCTAGCTGAGTGCTTCTAGGGCATTTTGATTGTTTTCACCTGTTCATTGAGAAAAATGTCCACTTCATATATATATTTATTCAGATTTTTTTGGCTGTATATATCTCTTTAGTGATTTATGTTGCCTGATACACGTCCTCGTGTTTTGGTTAATACATTTAATTTCATAGTCAATGTTAACATCATGCCACCATAATAATTAATCTGTGGTAGCAATATATGTATATTATTTACACTGTGAAATATCGGTATATCTAAGGAAATATGTATGAAATTATTACTTTTTAATGATGAATTAAACAAATAAGATGTTTGGCCTGAAATGAACACTTTTCTTATTTAATATTCACGATTGATTTATCATCATCATCATCATCATCATCAATTTTGACATGCTTGACAATCGGCACTACAATTTAAAAATATTGTGCATATGTTAATTTTAATTGTAAAGTATATAATGCTAAGAAGAAAGGGCTGTACCCGTTAAATGTACCCACCTTTCATTTATTGGTTCAACCTAAGAGGTGCATTTCACATCCTTCATGGCAACCAGTGCTGTTCTCAATACAGCTTCTTCTAACACCACAGTGCCGAATTCCCTGTGTAAACATATGCAATCCAAGTCGTCGGTGACCAGTTTATTTTCAAGCTCTTCAAGCTCATGACAACATATGTTCATCAGAGGATTGTCCATGGCTACACACCGACTGCAAGTACACCATTCATGTACAGGTCTCCCTACTCGCCCCCCGAAATCAATTGCACGAGTAAAGGGATCGTCTCCAGCAAGATCACCGTGCTGTTCATCCTCATCGTCACTGGATTCCTGACGGTTCTGGCCACTTGGCTCGAACCTATATGGCTGAATTCCCCCATCCAATCTCTCCACATTGCTCAAAACTTCTTCCTCGGCTGACGAGTCCGAACTCAAATACTCCGCCATGTTTTCGTCGAACAAGCTGTTGTGTGTTTACAAAGTGAACGCATAGATGACGTCACGACCTAGTTTTTTGGATCATGTGACTACTGAAAATGGCCAAAATGGCAGCTGCCTGACGGAATATACAGGTTTTGATAAAAAGAGCTATAAAATCATTATTTACCGGGGAATATCGCTGATTTCTTCAGGGTATGGTTTAAACATAATGTTTCACTAAATACTGAAGTTTTTATTAATTATCTAATGAGTGGACCCTTCCTTTAAGCGTGGGGTCTGAGCTGAAACTTCATTAATGATTTTATTTATTTTTTAATGCACTAATTAAACATAAGCATAAGCATAAATATGAAGGTAGATATGGTGCAAAATGCGAGAGCGTGTAAAACCTGATGTGAGCACTTGCAGAAAAGAAATCTGAGCTTGTGTGCATACATTTACACTTGTATAAAATATCCACGTATCTGTGAACCAAATTTGAAGTCACAGAAGAAAAAAAAAAGTTTTGTAGCTTGTAGAAAAAAAATGAACTTAGTGATGAAATGTTCACTTGCAGAAAAATATATATTTTTTAAATATATTTTCCTTTACAACTGCAACTTGGTTATTACAACCTCTCAAATCAGTCATTACAACTTCACGAATCTGCTCTGTGGCAGTATAAACCGCCGAATCTGCGGCCTTGACTTTTGCTACACTTCTTGCAATGAATGTGTCGCAAAAGTATTTTTCACCTGTAGATGTGGGGGGAGGGAGGGGGGTTGGAGCGAAAGGGCGGAGCTATCAGAACGAGGAGGCTCTCGGGTCAGTCACACAAGTGACTACTGTTGCCCCTTTCACACCAACGCAGCTCCCGTTCTAGCTGTTATTGATCATTTTGGAGGGGGCAGATGTTTTTGTTTTGTATTATAGCTAATATCGTAATATCGTAATATCGCTATGACGCGCTGATTGGCTGTGGGTGGACCAGACGCCACTGGTGCTTACATGCACGGTTGTGACGCGACCACCAAAACAGAAACATAGGCCACCATATAAAAAGTGTGCAGATGTATTTAGTATCCTATCCATGTGAACATGTTTTAGGTGGGTGATGGACCTAACATCCTCTAGGGGGGTCCGGGGGCATGCTCCCCCGGGAAGATTTTTTTTTAAATATTGAAGTTAAATGCATCAATCTGGTGCACTTTGAGAGCAAAATTAAGAGCTATGGATACATCTGTCAACATCCATATGAAACAGAACTGTAACAGATTTACTTTTTCTTTATTTTACAAATCACTCTCCTTTTAAACTGTATTCTTGTTTTACTGTCCTATAGTATTTCATACCTGTTTTTCATTTATTCTCTTATTTTTTAATAACTACAATGATCATATAAAGGTGTTCCTCGGAAATACTTGTTTACATAAATGGTGACCAAACCGTTTGAGACCCACTGAGATAACTTAAGTTAACTATCTAAACCAAGGGCGGACTGGCCATCTGTAGAATCTGTAGAATCACAGAACGGCCGGTCGTCAAGGGTCGTCAAGGGCCGTTGACGGCCGGCTCGGTTCGGTGACGGTCGACACCGCTTTTAAACGGCATCATTGAAGTTGCGCTGAACGGCGACAGAGGTACACCGTTTTCCCGCAGCGAGGCCCCCCCCCCCCCCGTTGACAGTTCACTAGCACCCCCCCGTTGACAATTCACTAGCAAAACAAAAAAATGGCAAAGTGGCAGGGCTTGCCTGCCCTGCGTTGGGGGGGCACAGTGACTCGTTTGGGGGGCATGGCCCGCGAATGACCCCCATGAAGCCGACCCTGGTTTTACAGCTTGATGAAACCTTTTTGTTTGACATCAGCCATTATAGATAATATGGCCATCTGAGTGTGTGTGGTACTGTTTGTGGTTTGTTTTTAACTGTGTAATACAGTTAATTATTCAAAATGTTAGAGTTCCTTATTTTTATACTGAAACTTGCACTACTGTTCAAAAATAAATAACAACAAACCCGGAATTATGCATTTGGGACTTTTTTTTTCTTGTTATACCGAACCCGTACCGAACCGTGACCCCCAAACCGAGGTACGTACCGAACCGTGAATTCTGTGAACCTTTACACCCCTAGTATAAATGCTATGCGGTTTAAAAAATGGCTAATCGTAATTAGCGCGTTAGCATGCTAGCACGTTAGCATGCTAGCAACATTAGCATAGACTGTTTAATCTAAGCTAGTGCTAGAAAAAGAACACTAAAAATGCTACATATAAAAATGCTCTGCAACATGTATTAGACCTGCATTCAAAAAGTACTTTACGAACCAAAGTAAAGGTACTCATTATGCAATTGTTCCTATTTCAGAATAATATATACATCGTTTTATTATGTTACTAGATTAACCTTTTTGATGTGTTAAAGAAACATCACTTTAATGTTGAAGCTGGTAATGGTGGGGCTTATTTTAATAACTTTAAAATTATACTGGTTAACTAATCTGAATGAGCTGAATGAATCTGTGAAAATATTCGGTATGGGCCCTTCGGTACACACGTGTACCGAAGGGCCCATACCGAATATTTTCGCTACGAATACGTATACCGTTACACCCCTAATTGTACATCGTTATAATAATTTAAGTCTATATTTAGTTACACTCCACCAATGTTGTTAGCTATGGTTGTTGGATAAAAGAAACCTAACTTGGTAAGAGATAAATGATCTTTTGGTTCATTAAAGTGATTGAGGAGACATTTTAATTCATGAGACAAAGAGGACCAAAAAACTCTCTTTGGACCCTAGGGAGAGGAGGTCTCCCGCCTGCTGCAGCTGGTCTTTCCTGAAGCGTCCATCCTCTCCATCCTGCCTCTTACCCCGGCCCTGTTTCAGGTGACATGACATGGACGTGTGAGTACTTCCAGCCAATATTAAACGTGTGTTTATTTTGGTACATTGCACTAGAAGGTTAACCGGCTATGTATTTAACATCACCATGCTCCCAAGCTACTACTCAGACCTGTATCACTTAATTAAATGTCCAAAGATGTAACTTTTGTGTTGCACTACATGTTTTTTAATGAACTATCAGCATTATTACTGATTTCTTTATTTTATTTTTTAAACCTTGCATGCAAAAAAGAGAAATATGTCATTTACTTTCTTGTCCAGTTAGTGTCTGTCGAGCAGCCCAAAATCAACTCATGTATTGGCCTGCATTAGTCTTGTGTTATATTATATTAGCACAACCAGTTTAAAGCTTTTGTTCATCTGTGATATGAAAGAATACTTCCTCCATCACTGATTAAAACAAGCTCATGTGAGCAATTTTCAAGTTCACCGGGAATAAAAAAAAGACTGATAAAACTATAGGTGGACAGATTTAATTGAAATACTAACAGTTTGTTTGCTATGCAAATAAAACACAATGTGGTTATATTATTCTTCAATATAACATGTTGTATTCTGCTTGTGGATCAATGGTTTTTCTTATCTATTGATATTTTTTCCTAAACATTCAACATTATGACGGTTTCTTATATTCCATAAACCTTACCTAAACATGTGACAAATACACATTCAATTAATTATATAACTGCCCAGTAATTGTTAGTTTAGTGCACCTGCAAATCAGCCATCCTCATGTCACTCATATATCCACCTGTTATTTTTCATATTCTTGCTCACTCAAAAAGATGATCACAATGGCAAACACACACTGACAAAGAAAAACTCTCAAAAATCACTTTTGTGCTCATCACGTGGTAAACCTTTTGCTATAGATCAGCTAAAACCTTGACTTTCACCCCACCTTGTGGCCATTTTTTGACATTAACTTCACCACAGCTGCCAAGCACCAACAACAAACTGACTTTTTTTTCTATCTTTTAATGTGTGGCATAGTGTGACTGTAGACTTCTGTCTTTGCAGTTTGCTTTTCTAAACCTGAGCTTTCATTTACATTTGCCCTTAACAACATAAAAACTATTCTCCTCTATATTTTTTAAAAGTCAAATCTTCTCAACTTAGTTTGTATGTGTATGTAAAAAAGCATTTGAGGTATTGTTTCACAGTTACATGGTAAACTGCGTTAATCAATGGTATTAGTAATGCTGTTGTGAATAAATGAAAGATAAAAGACTATTAAGTACACATAAAGTTACATTTTCCAATTAAGTATAATTCTGCTTTGTGTACCACAAACATTTCAAGAGAAAAACAACAGCATTCAGATCAATTAAACTATATTTCCCTGAATCTGCAAGTCTGTTTAAGAAGGTTTGGTAAATTCTTGTTTTTAGTAGGAATTCTACCATTAGAGGGAGACTTTTACCTTTATTTTCATTTGTTTAAATTACGAAGCAAACCTGTATCACCCAAACTGCTTCTACATGTCTTAAATGATACAGTAGTATGCACTTTAAGTCTTTGCTAAAACTGTTAACATAAGGATTAATATAAGGTGAGATTTAGTTTTACACCTTTGGACGCGCGAACAGTCCTTATCTGCTTTCAGAAATTCTCTCAAGACCACATCCTCCCACTTGTCATACAGTGGAAAGAATAACAAACAGTTGTGGTGAGTTCGCAAATGGACAAATCATACGTGATGCTGACATATCTTTACTTTGATCTCACTTTTATTTAGCCGTGACATCAGAGCATCAAAAAGGAAGTCTTCTTTGAACAAATCGTACATGTAGGTCAGGTTTTTTTAAACTGCTCATAAGCCAAATCATCTACAGAGACAAAGATTTGTTGTAACGCTCTCTTAATGCAGAATGAATAAGTCTTCTTGTACTCATGTCAGCTTTGTCTTTACACACACATTTCTGCCTCCTGTTTACATCTTAGTCTTCATCGTTGGTCTGCTAGCTAATGGATGGGGTTTGAAATCTTTGCCTCAGAAGTGGAAGAAACTGGGAAACATCAATGTCTTTGTTCTCAACCTCGGACTCGCTGATGTTTTGTACCTGCTCACACTCCCACTTTTGATGGTGTACTACTTTATGGGGAGTAAAATGGATCTTTGGAGATGTGCTTTGCAAGATAACAAGATTCTGCTTCAACCTGAATTTGTATGGCAGCATTGGGTTCCTCACTTGTATAAGTGTGTACAGGTACCTGGCTATTGTTCATCCGATGAGAGTTATGGGAAGAATAACTGTCCTCCACTCTGTTGGGATCTCAGTCTTGGTTTGGCTGTTGGTGAGCATTCAAATTGTTCCAGACATGTTCTTCAGCAAAACATTTGGAAACAAGCCTGGGAAATGTTATGATACCACCGGTAAGATCTACGTCGAGGATTACCTGAAGTACAGCCTTGGATGGACTCTCACTGGGTTTTGTATCCCATTCCTGATCGCTCTGGGCTGCTATGGACATGTGATTGTTGTGCTCTGTCGCACAAACACCACTGACAAGGTACTGAAACAGAGATGCTTGAAGTTGTTGTTCATCTTGATTCTTCTTTACTCCGTTTGTTACATCCCCTATCATGTATTGAAGAACCTCAACCTCTGGTCAAGAGTACTGTCCAAACAGAGAAAATGCCGTAAATGGTTTGATGCAGTCTACATTGCTCATCAGATAAGTCGTGGCCTTGTGTGTCTGAACAGTGCTCTCAACCCTCTGGTTTACCTCCATGAAGAGGAAAATATTTCTGCTCAACTCAGACAGCTGCTCCTGCGAGCTCGTGGGACGATCAGCCGTTTGTTTCTGTCAAACTCCAACTCTGTGCCTGTAGCACAAACTGCAGATGAGGAAATAATATCTTTACATTGACAAATTGCGGAGTGCCACTTTTCTAGTTGTATGCGTTGACTACAAGATGAATGATGTTGCCTGCTAAATAATTGACATTTTTTATGTTTTTGTAAAACATGATACAGTTTCAACATGCTGACAAATGTGCTTAAAAACAGGAACTGAAGATTAACCACAGCCTATTACGTTTCACTGTATTCTTTAGAGCAAGGCTGTGGAGCTAAAGTATAATGATTTAATACTGTAGTTGGGTGCAGGGAAGCCCAGTACCATTTGTTATGTGTGTGTATATTGGCTTAAACAGGAACATGTTAGAGAAATAAAACATGTCGCAAAAATATCTGTCTAGATATACCTTTCTTTCTGTCTATAAATGAAGCACTTGCATTACATTAGTGTAACTGATGAAGTTGATGTACTTAAATTATTTGTGCATTTTCTGTGGTTGTTCTCACATGGTCGAATGCAAAAAGCATCAGCTATACAGTATAAATGCTATGTAATGTAAATATCCACCTAATACTTTTAAACAGGATTGACACTAACTAGAGTTTGGACTAATAACTGATGTTAGTGATCTATGTACCGCAGTTATAAAGTAGATAAATGATTTAATCGGCGCCGGTTTACAGTGGTTAATAAGTTTGTTTTGGGTCATAGGCTACACTGTGTTACACAGAGCTACAGTCTTACTTACCCAGTTCAACCCATATTTAAGGTCAGAAATATCGGTTAAATGGTTTGATTCTGCTTCCAGTATGCAATAGGCTAATGCTTTCTAACTCTACGAAACTGACAACAAGTTTGGTTGTTAAATAAGTCCAGCATCAATGTAATGTTATATATCCAGCTACAAACTGTTTATTTAAAGTTTATTAACACTCAACATGTCCAAATTCAACTTGCTTTATAGTTATACTTATGAGATTTGTATAAAAAGAAACAAGACATGCTTTTGAAAAAAAGAAACGTCAATCATTTTATTATTTTTGCAACTTTTCACAGGCATTGCAACATACAAACTGATGATAATTAATTGTCAGAAAGAGGGGAAAGCAACATACCATTGTAAAACTAGTTCATGAAACACTATACTGCATGTGAATTATGCAAAGATCCCATTTTTATTTTCTTCAAAAATACATTTCAGTAGATTGATGAATAGTGCTAATGATTTGAACAGTTTAACGTTATTATGAATAAGACTTAACAACACTATCCTACTGATATATTAATGTTATTTATTATTTCATAGTTTCTGTCCCACTGTAATTTACAGATGTTTTATCTCACTCTTATTAACTCTCCAGCTTACATCATCATGCGGTTATCTATTCATTCTTTGACTTTGATGTGGACTTCTTGGTCTTTATCAAACATCCAATGAGATATCTACAAGATACCCAAACTAAAGCAATGATCAGTAAACCAAATGCTACAAAGACTGCTATCACATCTAGACAGTGATAGGCATACCATGGCAACTTGTATGACTCTGTGCGCAGATGGGCTGCACCCTTGTGCCTCATGACGAACTCCATCCAGAAAACGGCACTGTCTATGGGTTTCATTGGTTTGTCAAGATGAAGCTGTGAAAGTTTAACCATGTTCTGTTTGTATGGCTTCTTTGGGTCCAGAATATTCTTCAGAGCACTAGTCATAGACTCAACTTCCAAGGTTGTCACTTCTAAAATCTCGGCCACTTCCCGGGACTTCAGACGCACCATGTTGTCGTACTGGTCAAAGATGAGAGGAATGCCCAGAACTGGGACACCGTGGTATATGGCCTCGTAAATTCCATTAGTACCCCCATGCGTGACAAAAACCTTGGTTTTAGGGTGACCTAGAAGATCATTTTGAGGCAGCCATTCAACCAGCATGGTATTGTTTCCCAGAGATTTTGGTCTTTTCCCCAAGTGTCTCCACACAACCTTTTGGGGGAGGTTTGCAAATGCTGAGGCGATTATCTCCGATATATCAGGGCCCAGGTCGCTAAGCAGGGTCCCCAGAGTCATTACAATCACCCCATGCTCACCAGAACTCTGCACAAATTCCTCCAAATCTGATGAAAGAGGCTTGGAGGGCTTTCCTTGGAAGCCTCCGATGTAGACAACATTGGGCATGGTGGGACGAGGAAACTCAAATGTAAAGTCAACCCGCATTAGCCAGAGATCCGCACCCTGGATGAGAGACAGGGCGCTGACATCAGGTCCAAAATAATGATCACACACAGCCTGGTAAGGTGGATTCGAGACATAGTGGTACATGTAAGTCATTGCACTTTGCCGGAATATGTTGTAGATTCTCTGGAAAAAGTCCATTTTGTCAGAGTGGTCAGAGAACAATGCAGGGACATAGGAAAGAGGTGATGGAGCAATCGCAAAGTGTCCCTCGCCATTGAAAAGCCAACGCACATTGAGAACCAAGGGAAGCTTGAGATAGTGTGCTAACAGCACTCCACCTGGAAATGCAGGGTCAGTCAGAAACATATCATATCCAGTTTCCTGCAGCTCCTTAATAAGTGTCTTATTCTCGAAGATGCTGACAACCAGTTGTGCCACAACTTTCTGGTTCTCCCCCATCATGTTGAAAATATTCCTATAAAACTCGAGGAGCGCCCATAGTGAGCCTTTATTCCGACGGATCTCTATCGACCTCTTCAGGAAAGAGGTCATGAAGTCTTGGCTCTCTAAGTTTTGGGATTGTTCCTGGATGACAGTGATGGAGGTGTAATGTTGGGAGAATTCTGAAACGTACCAGCTGGTGGAGGAACGAATAACCGTGATCTGATGGCCCTTTGAATGAAGCGCCTCCAACAGGATTTTCATGTTTAGCCAGTGGCTCCCATCTACCGGATAAACCAGCACTTTTTCACCATCACAACTGGAAGGCAGGGTCGCTGAAAACAGCAGGATGAACGCCAGGGCTGGATATGACCCCATCACTGTATAGGAGACAAAGACACTTTACTGAACAGATTTGCAGTTCATGCTGTGATCAAACTGCTAAATTGTCATCCTATATTTTGAACATTAACTTATCAACAACAAATGTACCATCCAGCTAGGAAGACATGGAGCAACATAGCATTTCTTTAGAGTGGTTTCTGGACACCTGACAAATGTGAGTATAATACAATTGGTTAATAAACTAGATTAACCTTGGTTTTCCTTTTTTTCAGGCTGGTTTTGTGGATTTCATGACATTTTGTTTTAATTTGTAATTTAGTTACACCTTTATTATTAACATTGTTTACATACATAAATTATTATACATTCAATCTCCAGACAAATAGGAGAAGATCTTTTAATATATTGTCTGTCTTCTTTTAGCCTAAAAAATTATAGGCATGCTATGTAAGCAATAATGCAGTACCTCTTTTAAACCTGAGTGCTTTCAAATGTCTGATGAGGCCCGTCTTTAATATATTTTTTATACTCCCAATCTACAAACATGTTTTGAATTGAATCTATGTTTATTGTGTTTATGATCAGTCTTTGGCCAAACAGTGTGTCTTTTCTCAATCTGTCTCAATCTGCCACATTCTAGTCATTGTCCTTTTCTGAGTTTTCTCCTGGAACTGTTATGTGACCTATAGCACCAATTAACCAAGTCAAAGTCCTTTTTTATCCCTTAACCTTTAAAGTAAACATCAGTGCCCTGTATTATCTTAGCATGAGGTATTTTTGAAAATTATTAAAAGTGAGCACAGCATGATATTCAATGTTAAAGTTATTATCCTAAAATGAAAGCCAACATAGCATGCATTGTGGTGTCCACAAAACGACATCTCATTGCAAACATGCAGCACACAGGATATGGTTAACCATAGTCTAGATTATAGACCGAGCTTCAATGCAGACTCACTTTTAAATGCAAAGTGAACTGGGGCATGAAAGCTTTGAAAAGACGTTCACATTTGTGTTGTTTAACCTCTTTACACAAGGGAGATTTTTCTAAGTAGCAGAAGTATGTTGAAGCAAAAAGGCCTGTTAATGTAATGAGCTTAACTGTGAAGAAATTCCTTTGTACAAACTTAAGATAAAAACTAATTACACATGCAGAAACGCACAATTTCTTAGTAAAATAGCTCCTCACCTCAGCCTTCTACCTCAGACCATGAAGAATCCACTGTCCGAGTTTATCAAGGAGCTGTCCTGCTGAGCTGCTGGTAGGAATGCAAGTAAATGTATAACTCTGCATGATCCTGACTTAACCTTTTTGCTGCCTGTTTATCCAAACAAATGCAACCATGCGTAGGTCCCCGCTAAACCCTCCGCCCCTTTTTCCCCCTGTTCTGACTGTTATGCTTCTCTGTAGCAAACACCATCTGGATATGATTTTACAAACTTCTGGAATGTTTTAGAGCTCTGATGCATTCAACCTAACATTAAAGTAGCATTTGCTCTCTGCAAGTGCACACCAATAGTTTTTGGATTCATAAACTGTAGAGTGTGTCTTTAGATAGATAGATACATACTTTAGTCCTTTAGTACTCTTTTCACTTTTTTAATGAAGAAAAAAACAATTGATTACCCTTCCTCCTCTTCTATATAGTTGTACAGAGTAAACTTAGTCTGGTAACTTTGTTTCTAAGTACCTTTCTAAGTAATCAATGTAATTTTCCCGTATGTCTGGATGACCTTTGAATTGTTCAATAATGAGTACATTATCTCGCATGGCCAGGTAACTTCACTTTCACCAATGGTTAACTTTTTGGCACTGTCTTTTTTCCCCCACATTGAGAGGTTTTATACAATAGTTTCCCTGCTTTTAATTCTTATGAGCACAATTGCCAAGAAACAAACTATGTGGTTTTACCCTTAAAGCTTTGCAATTCTTTGCTTTAAAACACGAAAGTCTTGGTTGTTGTTAAGGTGTCAAGGCGGTTAAATAATTGTTTTTTATTATCTTAGAGCAATGGGCCACAAGTACAGAATTTTAAATAATTCTCTAAAACAGCTTCACTGCATTCTTTGTGTTAGACAGTGCAATCGTCAGGAACTAGAGGCAGACCAACTTGTGATGCTTTTGTGTGGAGGTTATGACTGGCCACAAAGGTTACGTTTAAGAGCAGGATATTGATGCAGTGGTAGCTAGAGTCAATAGAGTTTATTTAAGAACTGACAAGGTACACAGGGATACTTGAGGTTGTTCATCTTGTTTCTTTTGTACCTGTTGTCATACTGGTCATGATAGATGGCCTCTTAAAATGCCCCCATGGGTGATGAAAACCTTGGTTTACAGTGACCTAGTATATTGTTTTGAGGCAGCTATTTTCAAGCATAGTGTTGTTTAACAGAGGAAGGTTTTTTTTTCCAACGTGGTTCTACACGTAATTGTAACAATGTGGTAGGTTTCAGCTGTCCATATGTAAGACGTAGAAAACATACGTCCTATTCTTTCGAACGCGATATCAGACTTTGGCACAGACGTCCACATGGACCCAAGGTCATTGTGTCGTCACAAAACATTGGTCACCAACAGAGAACGCTTAAGCTATTTACGACATGTTAAAAAAAATGTCTAAAAGGAGGAAAAGAAATGTAAACTACAACTTGACTGCTGTTTGTACGGCTCCCTGTTGGTCCAAGCATCGGAAATCAATACCGTTTTTTATTGTTTATAAATATATGTTTATCCTATTTAATGTTCATTGTAAAATAATGAATTTGGAAAACTTTAGAGCTGAGGTAATTGGATTATATGAAGTACAGCTTTAAGATTCAGAAAGGATCTATATCTGCTCTCTAAAGATCTGTTTTCTCAGCAGAAATTGTCTCACTTATCTGATTAAGACACATCTTTGTTATTCAGGGCACAACCACACATCATTCCAAGACGCAGTACAAAGGATGTAGCGAAACCATAGCTTAGATGCTCTAACTGGCTCAGATAAAATGTCAAATAAAATGGGCCATGCAAGCTTTGTGTTTTTTGTCTTTTCTATGCGAGAGATTTCTCTCAGAAGGCAGTAGCAGGTACAGCGCATATGAAAGGTCCCAAATAAAGACACAGACTGTTCTGCAGGCCTTTTTATCTAATGAGATGAACTGTGCAGTATTCCTCTGAACAAGCCGAAGATGAAAACCATGTTGTCTATGTGCAACACACACTTTGTAAATAAAATTGTTGCTCACCTCAGACTGCTCCCTCAGACCAGGAAGAATCCAAGGTCTGAGGTCTTCAATGAACTGTCCTGCTGAGATGCTGGTAAATAATGGATAAATGAATAACTCTGCTTTTTCGCTGTCCGTTTATCCAAACAAATACAACCATGCGGACGTCCCCCAATAACCCTCTGCCCATTTTATCCCCCTGTTCAGCCTTTTTTATTTACTGTCCCGAACACCATCTGGATATAATTTTACAAAATCCTGGAATGCAACATTTCACAAAAAGCATTAGCAGCCCTCATTTATTCAAACCTATGATTCAAACCCAACCTCACCACTGCACAAAAATATTGTTTTTGTTCATACATTTCTTTAATTCAACTTTTTTATACAAAAAGTAAAACCTTCTTACCACTTTGAGAATGAGGGGGAAAAAAACATAGGTGGTTTATCTTGCGCTTAAGAATCTTTTGTTTATTAAAGAGTAGAAAGTTGGTTTTGTGACGTTTGGAGGTTATACAATGGTTTGCCTGCAGGATACAAAAACTAATCAAGTTTTCTTCAGTCAACATTGTTTCAATTCTGCACACAAGGAAAACATTTGATCAGAAAGTTCAAAAGTATTTCTATGACTCCAGAGGGAGCTGCATAGAGTCTGGTATATTGCCTTTTTGAAGTCTTTATTCTAAACAGCCAGTTAGAAGCACATTGTTCTTAAACAATTCAAAACACAGAAAAAATCTAGATCATCAAAATAATTCTAGGAGAATTGATGGTGGGTAAGTCGGCTTCAGAAAGAGGACACCAAACTTTCAAATCTTAAAGGGGCCCTAATTTTGCTATTTTCAGGTTCATATTTGTATGTAGTGTCTCTCCTGTGACATGTCTCCATGCTTTAATGTTCAAAAAGCTCTTTATTTTTCTCATACTGCCTGTGCTGCAGCACCTCTTTTCACCCTCTGTCTGAAACCAGAGCCCAGTCTGCTCTGATTGGTTAGCTGGCCGGCACTGTTGGATTGGTCAACCGCTTAGAGATATCCCGCCCCTTAGCCTATCACGTACAATGTGTTGAAGCCCTAGCCAATAGAAGCGCGATTGTTACATAGTGATGTCATTATCTCACGGAAGTAAACAAAGGAGTCCAATGGGGCATTTTTAGGCACAAAAACCTATATAACACACTACAGGAAAAGGAAAAAAACAAAATCATATAGAGTCCCTTTAAGACAAACATGGTAATCTCTTAAAAAATCATGCTTGCTCGTTTTTTTTTTCGAACTCTAAATTGATCGTATAAAGTTAGGATTTGAGATATTCCAAATGTCTTACATAGTCAATAAACATTTAAGCCATGACTGTTCTGTACTGTAAGATAAATACTGCAGTGCATAATTTTCAAAGCATGTCTGAACCTTTGAGTCTGTTCTCATCCCACCCTCAACATTTGTTGAAGAGTGTATTACATGTTTCAGTGACAGCGTTTCTTAAACTGGACATGCATGATGAGCGGTTTAATTAAATGTCGTCCCCTGTGCAACAACAGTCACCCTTTTAAGTGACCTTTGCACATACGACACGCCCTCTGAGTGCAGCTTCTCCTTCACCATGTGTGTGTTGTGAACTCTGGCCCTGGCAAACATTAAAGGACAAGCCCAGTGTGCGGCTATCATATGTCACATGTGGCGTGAAAAGAGGGCTCCAAGGGGTGGGGGTTGCTTTGGCAGAGGGGTTTAGTTTCTTTAAAAAAAGCATCTATTCCATCGCCACCGGTTTATATTCCAGTGTGTGGATTGTGTCGGACGGTCTTTATCCGCTCTGCTGGTTGCTTCCTTGGAGAGCAGTGCAGAATGGAGTCTCCCCAGCTGGAACACTTGAGGCGGCGCAGGTGTGACAGCGCAGGTGAGCCTCTGCACAGAGCATGCCAAAACAATGCATAGAAGACTCCTCGCAGTGGGTTTCTAGTTAAATGTGACATATCCAGGCCATGTGTTCATACGGAGTGCAACACAGATCCAATATGAGGGTAAAAATAGACCTGTGACATATAACGCCTTGCTTTATGTAGCGAGGAAGTGACTTCCTTGTTGAGTGCAGCAACTGCTCAAGTAGCAGTCACATATAAATAGTAAGAAATAGACAGCAGGTTTAGAGAGTGGCCTGTTATCCATTGTTGCTTTTTGTATCTCACTCTCTTGCTTTGTTTATCTAATGATTTGCACACTTACACTTGCGTGAGTGATAACATGTGGAGTGATTTTATGAGACAGTTAGAGAACTAACTGCAACTCAAAACAAAAACACATTAAGATGTGATTCAGTAAGGGAATCGTCAGAAAAAGATGTCCTCTCTGAGGAGGCTTTGTAATAAAAACTGGAATTTTCTTATGTTTAGTTTTCCTAGAAAGAGTTATAACTGCTAATGTCTGTGCGTGTGCAGTCTGTGAAAGAGAGGAGAGCTGGAGAGAGTATTTGGCTTTGTGGCTGTTGTTTGGGACACAATGAACTCCTGTCAGGTCAGATGCCCAATAGAATAGCATGTACGGTACCTTATCTTAATGGTCCAACTCGAGTCAAAACAGGAAGTGGTGGTCATTAGTGCACATCGCTGCCTTTCTAAATGCTGCCCAAGAGAAACAGTCTGTTAGACTTACCGGCTAAAACCGGGTACAAGATGTTCCCCATTTGACATTTATGGATTGAAGGTTTGATATTATGTCATTAATGACCTTTTCTTTTTGGATCAGGCAGGGTATGTTCCATATGTCATACACATAAATATCTGCTGACTTTCAGAGCTGGAAAAAGAAGCATTCAAAGAAAATCAAGTATATAGTCTGACATTTTGAGAAATACGCTTCCCTGCTTTCTAGGGTCGGTTAAATTAGTTGATCAATATTGTTTGATTTGAAGCCATACAGTTTTTGTCAGCTTTGTATGAAGACCACAAGAGATAACATTAATCAGTGTGCTTTTGAGGTGCAGATTTTGTTATCTTTGGATATAACAAGGCTGGCTGTTTTGAGTCTCTGTGCAACACAAAGTTAGCTCCGGACAGAAGCTTTATAGCTAACAGACGGACGTGAGGTATTTCTCCCCTCATTAAACCCTCCCATCAGAAAGTGAATAGGCAATAATGTTGAACTATTCCTTTAAGTGAAGATGTTGCAGTATTACTTTCCTTCCGACGCCACTTCCTAATTTTCAGGGAATAGTGTTGAACACACGTCCAACTTTCTATTTGTAAAATATGAGGTTTTCTTGCAAACTAAGTAGTCAAACGTTCATACATAGTTTTTATTTATAGTATCTTTGTTGCTGGCCTATATGTATAATTTGTTTCATCTTATTTGGTGCATGGTGTTTTTGTTGCTGTTACTGCCCCTACTGGCCCTCTTACCATAAATGATGTCCACGTCCCTGATATTAATAGAGAAGTACTATATATATTTTCATTTACAGGAACTGATGTGCAGATTAATGACTAGTTTAACTTTCAATGCATTTCCTGCTAATGCTTCTGGACTTTTACTGTAATAAAGGATCTGAATCATATTAACCAGTATCTTGAAATGCATTTAAATACATTTAAAGTTAATCTCACTGAAGCATCATCCACTGTGGTTTAACAATGTCAACCCACTCCTCATTGCTATTATTACTGCTTTATTTCGGTGAGTTAGCTGATGACCCTAACCCAAAAACACAACATTTTAATATGTTTTTGGAAAAAAACATGAACTACTGTTGCTCATATAATTGCATATTATTGATATGACCCTTACCCACTCTAACCTCTTAGATTGTGCCAGATTTAAGGTATAAACTGCCCTCTAGTGGTAAAAAAGGAGACCCCCCCATCTCCACTCCACAGTTAGGTAAACAAACAGCTTGTGCAGTACCCACTATGCTCATTTTAATTCATGAGAGGATCCTCACTTTGTAATACTCGCCTCACAGGACTGTTTGAAGCTGTGTCGCCACAACAGGACGTGGATATGAATGTTTCTCTTCTCTCTGACATCACTACAGACAGTTTATTAAGCTCCCTTAAGTCCTTAGGAATCATAAAACAGACCGAGAGACAGACGAGCAGCATGGCTTCAGGTCCTCCCCCTTCCACCAAGTGCTTCTCCTTGGCAACAGTCAGCTGACCTGCAGTAGGTAGAGTTCAGTGAAGCACACAAAGACCACAGAGCGTGCGCTGTCCGTCGCTCACGCTCAATCATGGCTCTCAGCGTGAACAGAGAGCAGAGAAAACTCACACAGACTCCTCTGCTTAAGATCTGGGTACCATGGGTTGGCTGCAACTTGAACCGCAGGAGAGGATGTAAGTGCAGCTTGAATAGAAGAAGAAGAAGCATCTATTTTTGTGTTGCTGCTGTTTGTTCTTTTTTTAATAACTCATGTCTGTTAAAGTGTTTGGTATGTTTCAATGTGCTGAATCTTTCATGTTTAAGCTCCTGTGAGGGGCTGCAGGTAGACAGAGAGACAGACAGTAGACTCAGTCATGGGATGACAGCCAGGCCTCTCTGTTCACTGTCTGACGTGGGCCTTTTGAGCATTTTCCTGACACAGTGTACTCCATTCATAATCCCACGGCCTGGAGGCTCTCCCTGTTCTGTATAGTCACACACTGGACCATCCGGGTACTTTGTGCAACCCTGCAGTCTGCCTTTATAATGCAGTTTTTTTAGACGGACAAGCATTCAACAACTGCGTAATGACTAAACCAATTTAACACAAGGCTGATGCTCTTATGCTGAATGATGTGTCACAGTAATGCTTACATTTTAGCAGCATTCATTGACTATAGCTACAGTACATGTTAATGCATTTGTCTTCCATCAGCCTCGGTGCCTCAGTTCTGTAACTCTCCCACGATGATTGTGATGGTGGGGCTGCCAGCCAGAGGCAAGACGTACATCTCCAAGAAGCTAACTCGCTACCTGAACTGGATCGGAGTGCCTACAAAATGTCAGTGACAGTGAATCCTGTTGAAATCTGTGAATGAGACAAGAAGTGTTTCATGTTTAAAGTTTATTGGATCATCAAACATTCAACATAGTTTTTCTTGCCCTAAAAAGGAATATGGGTTTTTTTCTAATCTCTGTTTCCATTATTTTACTAGCGTTTAACGTGGGCCAGTACCGGAGGGAGGCTGTGAAGATCTACAAGGACTTTGAGTTCTTTAATCCCGAAAATGAGGAGGCCATGAAGATACGAAAGTAAGAAGGACGGTTGATGTAAAAACAGATGTTTATAATTAAGTTTGATATGGTCTGATTTGTCTACATCTGTCATTATTCTGGCCACCTTCATTATTCTCCCATATTGTTGCAGTTTTTGCTCCTTTGCCCATCAGAGTTTCTACTCTCTTTTAGGGCCTGTGCATCTGCCGCTCTCAAAGATGTTGCTGCGTACTTCTCAAAGGAACAGGGACAAGCTGCCGTGAGTAAAACTGAAACTGTCCCTCTTGTTAAAATTAAACATAATGAATATTGCAACCTCGTATTTAAAAAACCCAGTCTGGATCCCACAGTTCTGGCTAATGTTAGGCCCATTTCCAAAATGCCTTTTATGTCAAAAATCCTGGAGAAGATTGTCTACAGTCAAATTATGTTTTTTCTGGAAGAGAACAATATACTTGAGGTTTTCCAATCCGGTTTTAAAACTATGCACAGCACTGAAACAGCGCTTTTAAGAGTTTTTAATGACATCCTTTTATCTACTGACTCTGGGGACTGCGTTGTGCTTCTACTTATTGATTTAACTGCTGCTTTCGATACAGTCGACCATGACATCCTGATCTCTCGCTTGGAGAAGTGGGTGGGCATTGAGGGGAAAGCCCTGGAATGGTTCAGGTCATATCTGAAGGACAGAACTTTCTCTGTCAGCCTTGGTGACTCCGAGTCATCCCCTGCTCCAGTCCTGTATGGGGTCCCACAGGGCTCAGTATTAGGCCCCCTGCTATTCTCCCTCTATCTGCTCCCTCTTGGGTCCATATTTAGAAAGCACGGCATCGCATTCCACTGCTATGCTGATGATAGCCAGATTTATGTCCCACTAAAAAAGAAGGAGGGTTACTCAATTAGCCCACTGCTAAAGTGTCTAGAGGACATAAAGGCCTGGATGGGGTGCAATTTCCTAAAACTAAATGAAGGAAAAACAGAAGTAATGGTTTTTGGTAGCACCACTGGCATCAATTCTGTAGACCTGGGTTCCCTGGCTCAGTACACCAAGCCCACCATTACGAACCTTGGCATTAAAATGGACCGTGAACTAAAACTTGAGTCAGATTAAATCTGTGGTAAAAACAAGCTTTTATCACCTGAGGCAGCTAGCCAAAGTAAAACCTTTTCTCTCCAGACAGCAGTTTGAGACAGTAATCCACGCCTTTGTCACCACTCGGCTGGATTACTGTAACTCTCTCTACATGGGGGTCAGTGGGTCCTCCCTCGCTCGTCTGCAGCGATTGCAAAATGCCGCAGCAAGGGTTTTAACTGGCACACGGAAATATGACCACATTCCCCCATTTTGGCTTCGCTCCACTGGCTGCCAATACATTTTAGGATTCATTTCAAAATCCTTTTGTTTACTTTTAAATCCCTAAATGGCATGACCCCACCATATCTTTCTGAGCTGCTACACCCTTACACGCCCAACCGCCCTCTCAGGTCAGCAGATCAACTGCTCCTGAATGTGCCCAGAACCAAGTCAAAGCTCAGAGGGGGCCGTTGCTTCTCTGTAGCAGCTCCCACACTGTGGAACGATCTGCCCCTGCACATCAGACAGGCCGCCACACTGCCTGCTTTTAAATCGCTTCTTAAAACCCACCTCTTCTCCTTAGCGTATTAACATCTTTTAGAGCGTTGCTTTTATTGCTTTTAAATTGTCTATTGTTTTTACTTGTACTTGTTTTATGGTGTGTGAGCTGAGCTGTGTTACTTTTTGTATGTTCTGTTTTGTTTATTTGCCTGTACAGCACTTTGGTCTGGAGGTTTAAAGTGCTCTATAAATAAAGCTGTATTGTATTGTAATTTATTTTGTATGTATGTCTTACTCATGATTTATACAGTCAGTTATCCCTGAGATAAAAAGTGCACTCCACACCTTGATGTTTTTCTCCAGGTATTTGATGCCACCAACACCACCAGGGAGCGGAGGGCAGTCATCCTGAGTTATGCGAAAGAGAGGGGCTACAAAGTGAGTTTAAACATGCATGTGACATTTTGGGGGAAATGTGCTTATTCTGTTTCTTGCCAAGAGATGCATGAAAAGATTGTTAACACTCTTGTATCTTTCTGTTTAATTTGAAGCTAGAGCTAGCAGGTTGTGTTAGAATGCGTGGAAAAAGGTAGGACCCAAATGCAGAATACAAAAACAAGGTAAAAAGGTCTAGGAACAAAAAGCGAGCTTTATTTTAAAAGCTGATGAACAAAAACATGGCATGAAACACACAGGTAGCACAAGGTAGCAACAACACAAAAACTGACCTTGACCAACATGGAGGGAGACAGGAAAGACAATGTACCGACAAGGAACACAGGGGAAGACAAGACTAAATACACAGAGGGGTAATCACAGGACAAGACACAGCTGGGCAGGGGAGGCAGAAACACAAGGGCAACAGGTGAACACAATCAGACAATCAGACACAGGAGGAAAACACAGGAAGGAAGACAAGAGACAGGGAGAACAGAACAGCAAAATAAACCCATTACAAGACAGACAAAACTAAAATTGTGACATAACACTAGGATCGTGACAGGTTGTTCTCTTGGTTTAGCACAAAGACTGGGGAATAGCTTCTAAAATGTAATACTATACCTTTAGGAGAAAGAATCAAATACACAAACACATGGTCACAATGGGAAAAAATAAAATATATGTTTTATTTCATAAATGTAACTTTTGAATGACTTCCTGTATTCAGGTGTTCTTTGTGGAATCAATCTGTGATGACCCGGAGATCATTGCAGAGAATATTAAGGTCAGTCGATAATACGGATTGAATTTGTTATTGTAAATGTTTGCAGATACTGTAGGGATGTAGTTTTCACAATTACAATTTAAAACGGTCTTTTCTTTTCAGCAAGTGAAACTGGGGAGTCCAGATTACGTGGATCGTGACGAAGAAGAGGCGATGAAAGACTTCAGCCGGCGCATCGACTGTTACAAGTCCAGCTACATGCCCATCGACGATGAGAAGGACAGGTACTGACCCATGATGCATTTCGTCCTGTGAGATTAAAACAATACTCTGTAAAAACAGTATTTGTTTTACCTTTAAACCGGGATAAATTCATTTAAAGGTCCCCTATTATACAGTTTTTCTTCAATATATTATAAGTCTCAGATATATACAAAACATGTCTCTGAAGTGTTTGGCTCAAAATACCAAACAGATCATTGTAGCATCCCATAATCCCCTCTGTTTCAGCCCTGTTTCAAAAGTGCTGATTCTGGGTCTGTCACGAAAATAAGGAGCCACTCCCCACGCCCCTCTGAGAGATATTTGGTTAAATAGAACTCAATGGTGCTCTAGGAGGAGATTCAGGTGATAAGGTGGGGGGGGGGTTACCTTGGTTGGTGATTGGCTAATGGTTACACAAGCCAAAAATCGTTATGACATCATAAAGTGGCCAAAATCTGATCAGCTCATTTTCAGACAGGTTTTTATATAAATGGATCAGGACAAAAAGAGAGAGAATCTTTTTTCCTGAAACTTTCAGAATCTCTTTCCACAGAGGGGACACATGTTGATGTAGAAGAGACATGAAGAATTGGATTTTGCATAATAGGTGAACTTTAATAGTTTGTTTTCCCCAATGCTGACTTAAAACAGGAAGCTGTCCTACATCAAGATCTTCGACGTGGGCAGCCGGTACCTGGTGAACCGGGTCCAGGACCACATCCAGAGCCGGATCGTCTATTACCTCATGAACATCCACGTCACCCCGAGGTCCATCTACCTGAGCCGCCACGGAGAGAGCGAGCTCAACCTGTCAGGTCGCATCGGGGGGGACTCCGGCCTCTCCCCTAGAGGACACAAGGTGAGGAGATTACACGACATTCAAGATTTCAAAGATTTAAAGGTTTTATTGTCATATGCACATAAGCTACAGTGTAGAAATGGCAATGAAAATATTCTGACCTGAGCTCCTCAAACTATGCGACATATATAATAAAATACAAAAATACGAAATACAAAATAAAAAGTAGTGCAAAAAGTCTATAAACATGTCAATATAATATGGGATATGTATATCTGTGGATGACTGAATTCATTTGAAGCAGTAACACCACACTGCACAAATGCTCCTTTTTAAATGTTACTTAAATGTCCCCTATTATGCAAAATGCTGGTTTTAATGTCTTTGATACAGATATATGTCTCCCCTGTGACTCAGAAAGCATTATAAAAGCAAGATTCTACTGTTGTATTTGGTTAAGATGGAGCTGATCAGACCAAAACTAAATATTATTTTTGTTGTGAAATAATTGCTTAATATTTCCTCCATTCATTTATGAATTGCTTCGTTGGAGTTAATGATCTCAAAAACTCAAACATCTAATTCATTACAAATACATTTTCTTTAAAAGAAGTAAAAAAACAGCAAATCATGTTAAAGTTGAATCCTTTCTTGCAAACTGTATAATACCATGTTTATATTCCACTTATTGTTTCCAGTATGCGAAGGGTTTGGCGACCTTCATCGGAGGTCAGAACATCAAGGAGCTGAAGGTGTGGACGAGTCACATGAAGAGGACCATCCAGACCGCCGAGGCTCTGGGGGTCCCGTACGAGCAGTGGAAGGCCCTCAATGAGATAGACGCTGTGAGTTCATTCATAATATATGATTAGGCTTCGTTTTATGTTTTTCAAATGTGTAAGTGCAGTCATGGTTGAATGAATTAGCTCTTCAAATCATTACGTTGACTTTCGAGCTCTAAAGCTAGCCTTTTTAAAGAGGCCCTATTACTGATTCTTTTTGGGGTTCTCCCTTTTCTGTTGTGTGTTAGTTTTGTATCTAGATGGCCTGCAAAGGCTAAAAATCCCAAAGTTGCCTCCAGGGGGAGTTTCTCTCCCACACACTTTGTTTGCTTCTGTATAAATAGTGACATCCCATTGTAACACTCGCGCTTCTAACACACGTGATAGGCTAATGGGTTGACCAATCCCAACTGAGCCGGCCAGCTAACCTATCAGAGCAGACTGGGCTCTGGTTTCAGACAGAGGGTGAAAAGAGATGCTGCAGCAGTATGAGAAAAATAAAGAGCTTTTTGAACATTAAAGCATGGAGACATGTCACAGAAGAGGCCAACCCAGTCTCACGGCATTTCGTGTTATAGTCACGAAATTAATCTATTGATTCGTGTTTACCAACACGATTTCCCCATTTTTTTCGTGTCACACAGAACGATTTTAAAAGAATTGTAAATAATAACAAATTAGAAGGAAAAAAAAGATTTAAAAAAATACAGATTTCAGTATTCTGACACAGAACGATTTTAAAAGCAATGTATTTCTATCGGTAGTATGTTTCGTGCCTGCACCAAATAATAACAAATTAGAAGGAAAAAAATATTTTAAAAATACAGATGTCAGTATTCTGAGGCTCTGAGCCCCATTTCTTTTCCTCACGGACGGCAAAAAAAGTCCGACATTATACTATTTAAAATAAAAGGGATAGGGTTAGGCTTAGGGTAAGATATTGAGTAAGAAAATGTTTTTATGAACCACACAGCTTCCGGTATTCCAAGACCCGACCAGACAAAAAGACGTGGTGCCGGCACGAAACATACTACCAATAGAAATACATTGCTTTTAAAATCGTTCTGTGTGACACGAAAGAAATGGGGAAATCGTGTTGGTGAACACGAATCAATAGATTAAATTAATTTCGTGACTATAACACGAAATGCTGTGAGAGGTTGAAGAGGCACATGATATAAATATGAACCTGAAAATGAGCATAAAAGGCCCCTTTAATGGTTATTTTCATGTTTTTGTTTTCTCACAAAGGGTGTGTGTGAGGAGTTAACCTACGAAGAGATTCAGGAGAATTTACCAGAAGAGTTTGCTCTGAGAGACCAGGACAAGTATCGTTATCGTTACCCAAAGGGGGAGGTAAGTGCTCCGATGAATATTCTAGAGACTTGTTTCATTAAACCATTATAGTATCAGTGGGAGCTGCACGTTTTGCTGCCCATTCAACCACAGTCTGACCTGTTCTGTGAGCAGCTCTACTGATGCAATTTGGTGTTTAAGAGAATATTTCAACATTTTGGGAAAATACGCTTTTTTCTATCGTAGAATCGCGTGCAGAAATGGGGCCGAAATCAAACCCTGTGCCGGTATTGGACATGCGCTGTAACTATTCGGCTAAATTTGAGAAATGTATATCCTGCTGAGTAGATTGTTCTCTAATGTACACCATCAGGCCCGCCCCTCCCTACACGCAGATCACGCAGACAGCGTGGGGCCTCATTTTGCGGAGGGAGTCTCATCTGTTGCGCAAATGCGGCATACTTCAGCTTATGCGCAAATGCAGCGCAATCAAGCGCGCCACAGTTTCGCCGCTGTGAGGCTCCGGTGCTCGCAGTTCACGCGCGTGCTCCCCAAACCCAGCAACCCACCATTGAAGTTATCAAGTACATTAACTATAACAAAAAGTACAATATTGGTAGTGTAGTATGAAGCAGCATAAAATGTAAATCCTGTCGTACAGTACTTGAGCAAGTATACTCAGTAACTTTACATACCTGCAAACAAGACAAAACATGGTCGTTAGTGAGATTTAGAATTGCTTGCAGCTTTATATTTAACAGAGAAGTTCGCCTTGCTGAATCGGCACTTTTCCCACCCAGACGTCTCCTTACAGACACGATCATCATAAGAGAGTCTGCGTAGAGTCAGGTCAGGTCAGTTCATAGCGTGCCCACATCAAGTGGACTGAGAGGCTATGATAGAATGAGTCTGTTTGAATTATTGATAAACTCTTTAATAATTTTGTCCTCTTTTCCAGTCCTATGAGGACCTCGTCCATCGTCTGGAGCCGGTGATCATGGAGCTGGAAAGGCAGGAAAACGTTCTGGTGATCTGCCACCAAGCTGTGTTTCGCTGCCTGCTGGCCTACTTTGTAAACAAACCTGCAGGTACACAAATCCAGGCCTCAAAAAATAATCTGACACAGAAGTATGTCACATTGTTTTCAATACCACAAACGACTGCTACCTATTTAATTTAAAACTGCACGGCTCTTCCACTTCAAATTATGATTAACTGCACATATTTCATTTTTTATAAATATTTTTATATAAATATTTCTTGTTAAATTATTTTTTTATTGTTTTCAAGACAGTTAAAAATGTGCTCCTTTTTACAATTGTTTTCCTCTCACTGTGTTTATCATTCCACGATGATACACCAAAGCAAATTCCTTTTAAGAGAGAAACCTGATTCTGATTATTATTATTTCTTTCCTCTGAAGCTGAGCTGCCTTATCTCAGATGCCCTCTTCACACTGTGCTCAAACTCACACCAATAGCTTACGGTACGTGGTAAATCCTGGAGTGTGTGACGTTTCCATATCTCAGTAAACTTCTCCCTAACAGTCTCACTTTCTCTCCTAATTTCAGGCTGTAAAGTCGAGTCATTTTTCCTCAACATTGAAGCAGTCAACACACACAGAGAGAAGCCAGTGGTAAGTTTCCACAAGCACACCATTTTTATAATAGCACACAGATCTGTCATAATAGATACTTAGCTTTGCCAACTATTGGTCTGCGGTACATTACATACGTCTGATGGCAGGCATTAATGTTAGGTCATTTGTATGTGTAGATGAAATATATATGTATAGGAGTGGGGAGTGACCACAAATGTGGCTGAACAGCTTTTGGTTACATTAGGATGATTTGAAACAAAAAATATAAGCTTAAAAGTGTGAATATGTAACTTTTGTGAAAAGAGGTACCAATATCTTCCTCATAAAAAGTTATTTCATAAGCAAAAAGGTGCAATGATGCTCAATTCCACACATTATTTGTTGTTGCTCCCAAAACTTCACTTGTGTTCTCCAATGTTTGCATATGTGGGATTGACAGCAGTTTCTTACTTTTTGCCCCTTGTCTATTTGTGCTACTCTTACTTTACATTTGAACATGTTACAAATTGTCGTGCGGATTTCTTTCAACTATATAGAGAAAAAACAAATGTATGTCATTTTATCCTGTAATTGCCAATTGTGGCCAAAGTGGTCACTGCTTTACAGAATTCCTACAGAATAAACAGCTAGAGGAGTTATATACTATAATCAGATGCTGTTTTCATAGTAAAATAGTAAATTAAATATGTATTCACAGAGACTGCAAGTTAAACTTAAAGTTAAAGGGAAATTGTTTTAAGATTGATTATTTATCTTGAGATGTCTCACAACCACAATTTATTTTATTCCTTTGGTTTATTTGACAGGGACAATATTATGTACATCTTTATGTAGGTTACATTTAAATAAGGGTTGAAGTATATTCCTAATTAATATATTCTTAAACACACCACATACAGAACATTTTTTCTAAATGAATGGGTCGTACGGGTTTCGGTTTTTAATGGACTCAGTATTTGTGTTTCTTTTGCAGAATGTCGACATCAACAGAAACCCTGAGGAGGCTCTGCAGACCGTACCTGACCACATATAAATGCTGTGTTGTGAGAAAGGGACTACAGACACATGAAACTGGACGTGTTGCTACATATTAGCTTCACTAAATATAAGAGATGCACTCCGGAGAAAGGGTAGGCTTTCAAAGCAGAGTAGAAATGGGACTAAATGTTCACTACAAGAAAAAATCACACAGACTCCTGCTGCACCGACTCAACAGGATATTCTGTTTGAAGCGTGACTGTGAAACCTTCATGTCTTATCTGACTGGAGTTTGCTCCTTTTATTAAAAAGTGTCACATTGTTTACAAAATAAGATTTACAAGCAATACTAATGCACTACGTTTTAACACTTAGAGAAAAACACTTAAAAAGATGTGTAAAAGTTGTAACACGTGTAACCATTGCACGGATTATGTGTTGTTGATAAGCTAATTATAAAGGTGGGTCACCCCGTGGACAGCACCCAAACAAACAAAACATGTAGTTGTTGATTCTGGCACTTGACCTGAAAGTTAGGTAGTAGGTAAGACGACAAGATTCAAAGCTTTATTGTCATGAGTATCTTCAGTTTTGGCAATGAAAATAGTCCAGGGCCATTATGCTTTTTCTGGTTTTCCCTTTCCTGTAGTGTGTTATTTAGGTTTGTGTGCATGTTAATGGTGTGCAAAGGCTTAAATCCCAAAGTTCCCTCCAGAGGGAGTTCTATTGGCTAGCGCTCCAACACATACGTGATAGGCTAAGGGTCGGGAGATCTCTAAGTGGTTGACCAATCACAACAGAGCTAACCAATCAGAGCAGACTGGTCTCTGGTTTCAGACAGAGGGTGAAGAGAGGTGCTGCAGCACAGGCAGTATGAGAAAAATAAAGACCTTTTTGAACATTTAAGCATGGAGACATGTCCCAGTAGAGACACAACATACAGAAATAAACTAAGACTTGTTTTTAAGTTGTTTTTCAGAAACTAAATCCACTTTACGAGTCCTGTTGGGGTTGTTTTGGCAGCTCTCTTATGTTTTTAATCCTCCCACAGAGAAACCAAAACTACATTTAACAAACTGATTTCACAACAGACCAATGAACTGTTCCACTCGGCAGATAATGGGTCTTTGTTAAAGCGCTCTGGGGGAATAGGAAACTCACATTTGGGAGTAATTTAAGGAATAAAACTCAGACTGGAGCATTTTAACTCCGAGAGGAGGAGGGGGAGGTGTTTTGGTAGTGGGGTAATTTCACAAAATAGCAGAGCAGGGGTTAATAATCCCTCATTTCTGGTGCACCTCAGTGGCAGCAGGACGTGAAACCTCCAGTATGCACACACTCAAACTGGGAGCTGCTCTCCTCACACACAGCGGGACAACTTTCTGACTGAACTTCACACCTTTTTGGAGATTTTCTTTTCCCTTTTTTCACCACACGTGACGGATGTTTATCAGAACATATTTCATCTATCACTGCAGAGGAGCCGTTTAAAATAATCCGAGGTGAGGGAGGGGAGAGAGACTGCCCCTTGCAGAAAATAACTTTCTGTGTAAAATGTGAGGTATGTGCACAGTGTCCTGCTGCACACGCTGCCTCAGTCCCGTGGACACCGTGAGTTCACTGCATCTTGGAGGACTGGAACCTGATTTATTCTGGACATGATGAATTTAAGGATTTCCTGCATGCTGGTGTTCTTCACTCTATATCTGCAAGACGGATTATCAAGGGAATATGAAGCTAAACTTGGAGCAGATGTTCTTTTACAGGTATATTTTTCTATTTTCCTCTCCTTAATTACCTTTTCTTCTGTCAGTTTTGTGTCAAAAGTTGTTAATGGCTTCTTTCTGAAACACACTCTTCTGTTAAACCAGGTTGAATGAAAACAGGAGGACAGTATAGCAATAATATAGTACTTTATTTTGTATTAAATAAAAAATTGCTTTACTCTAATAATTGCCAGGATATTATTTAAACTATTGGTGACTACTAAAGTGAGTATTTCCAGCTCTAATACAGCCAAAACAAACTCAATGAGTCAAGATATACAATATAGTCCTTTTTTGTATATTAACTATATGATTTCTATGTTTCTCCATAAAGGGTTTCCACTCTTTACCTTACTTGTTTATGTTAAAGTCCCAGCAATGTCCAGGCTATGTGGTAATGTATTGACACAGCAATGACTTGTGTGCAGAATTAGCCTCTGAGAGCGCACCGTGCAGCCCTCGCTGGCCTGTGTACAGTGAACGCATTTATTTCCAGTTCCACTTCCCCTCCATTCATGAATGGCTTTGATTCAGAGTATTTTGACACACAATCTTGACCCAACCCTCACATAGGAAGAGTGTGGAGATTACTTCATAAAGGGTACCTCCTTTTCTGGAACCAATGAAGTTCATCATGTACTTATTGGGCTTGATCTTAAAATAACATTTTACAATACTACACATGAACGCACGTGATTGACTTTCTGCCTTGCGTGTTTTTCAGAGAATAAGACGTCAAAGCAAACCAACTAAATCAGCGGTAAGTATCAACCCAACTTTAAATGATACTTTTCACAAGAGGAAAGGGATGTGATAGTTGGACTATGTTTGTGCAGTTACTGTCATAAGACGTGTAAAATATCATAACAAATATTTAGTTTATTTTACATCATTTAAAAAAAATACCCTAATTGGTTTCAACACCAAGGGACATGTCCAGTTAAAAGAACATAAAGGATAACACAAGAAAGTTACAGGACTTATTTACATTCTTGTTTTGTTGTAGTCATTGTAATGACTAAGTGTGAGATTTAAGCTCCTCGTACTACAACATGAGTTACAATTTCACTGTTACTAAACATTTACTAGCTATACAGTATGACTGTGTACAAAAAGAAGAACATAACAACTAAGTTCTGCTTCACAGATTATTATTTTTAATCGACAATATTGGATAATTTGAACTCAAAGATATCTAAATCTTTAACACATTGCATTTTTTAAACAGTTTTAACACATTTTTTAATCTTAAATCGTATTTTGATAAGTAACCAATACAACTACACCTATCAATTAAATGCAGCGGAGTAAAATGTATAGCATTTTCTTTTAAGATGTAGTTGAGTAGAAGTATAAAAAAGCATGCTGTGAAATGGGAAAACCTCAATAATGTTCTCAAGAAGTACAGTCCTTGAGTTAAAGTACCTACTCTCCACCTCTGATACAAAGTGACTAGCAGAACCAGCTTCACAGACAGAAAGCACCCCCTCCTCTCTCAGGGAATCATCAGGAGCTCCCCTGAGGTTTCCCCTCTGTTTGCTTCAGCATGAACTGTGAAGCAATCCCCAGAACACATACAGTAATTCAGTATAGCTCAAACCCCCGCTGCGCTGATGTGGCTCTGCCGCCTCATCCTGCAGTCATGTGGCTGCTAACCAGACTCACTTCAGTTTGCAGCAGGCGCCAGCGTTACCGGAGTAAACAGGAGCAGGACAGAGAAACAAGTTTATGATTTGTTTTCCATTTTGGTTTGGCTGGGTAGGGTGATTTAAAGGTCTCCTATTATACTGTTTTTCATCAATATATTATAGCTCTCAGATATATACAAAACATGTCTCTGAAGTGTTTGGCTCCAAACACCAAACAGATCATTGCAGCATCCCATAATCCCCTCTGTTTCAGCCCTGTTTCAAAAGTGCTGATTCTCTGTCTGTTACTTTAGATGAAAATAAGGAGCCACTCCCCACGCCCCTCTGAGAGATATTTGGTTAAAAAGAACACAATGGTGCTCTAGGAGGAGATTCAGGTGATAAGGTGGGGGGGGGGTTACCTTGGTTGAGTATTGGCTAATGGTTACACAAGCCAAAACATCGTTATGACATCATAAAGTGGCCAAAATCTTATCAGCTCATTTTCAGACAGGTTTTTATATAAATGGATCAGGACAAAAAGAGAGAGAATCTTTTTTCCTGAACCTTTCAGAATGTCTTTCCACAGAGGGGACACATGTTGATGTATAGAAGACAGGAAGAAGTGGATTTTTGTATAATAGGTGACCTTTAAGGTTTAATTAAGCCTCCATCGTTGTCTGTTATAGTCACACCTGATTGGTTGTGAGTAAATGTGGCATGTAGCCCTAGTAATGATTTACTCAAGTACTGTACTTGTTTCAATGTTATGCTACTCTATATTTTACTCGACTACATGCCATAGACAAATATAGTTTTTTGACGACACTACACTAGTCTGACAGCTCCTACTTTTCAGATAACAGTTTAATGATACGTTTCCCTGAAGTGAAAACCATCAATCTTCAAACACAGGGCTATTTTTCAGAAAATCTCTTGAAAAGTTGTCTTTTTTTAGATACTTGAGTCCAACAAAAAAGCGGTGCTACAAACATAAAGTGAACGTATCGGATGTGATGAATTGCTGTAGATTAAATGTACCAACACTACAAGAGTTACAATTAGGCAAAACCTTAAATATCTATAGCAGTAAAACGCAGCTAATTAATATTATTCCAAAAACATAACTAGGAGTAAAACCCTAGTAGGAACCATTTTACTTCACACTCACTACTTAAACCCTTGTTACTTTAACTATAAGTGTTTGAGTTCAGTACTTTTACGTGTAGTGAAGTTTTTTCCCACTATGGTACTAGTACTTTCACCTAAGTAAAGGATACATCATAGGGACACTACTATCAGCCCACCAGGGCCATACACCTTCCTTATGTTCAGTGCATGTGTCTCGTCTCTACTTAAACTTTGAGAAACACACAAGAGGAATCTGAAAAGCTGATGTTATTTGTGTTCAGGATCAATGCAGAACATTCACTGAGAAACCTAACTTTCATTGAGTAAATCAAAGTTCTGCATGGTTTTGAAAACCCCGGGGACCTATCACGTATTTGCGACGTTGCCACCTCACAGTCTGTGTTGTGGTTATTGTCAGGCTTATATAATGTGGAAAAAAGCAGATCAAATGCACCAACTTCCTATGGTACATTCGATCAGCTGAATGTTTCTATTTGCCTCATGTAAGCTTCACAATACCTGTCCCTTGTACCTCAGATTTAATTTCTCCTTAACTTAAGTGCTTTCTCCTCCAAACCCTTACATTTGTTATACATATATTTGTGATGCTATAGCTGAAGGTGACAGACTACCATGTGGGGTGTACAGTGGTGTCCAGATACGCTGTGACCACAGTGCAGAGCTCAGTGTGGAACCAGCTGCCCGTCACCAAGGAGGCGGCCTTCGAGGTGGACCTGCCCTCCTCTGCCTTCATCTCCAACTTCACCATGTAAGTCACTGTTTCTCTGTTCTATCCCTACTTCCTGTGTTTGTTTATGTATTTGATTGTCTCTCTTTTAATTTCCTTTATTTCTAATCTCTATGAAAGTCAGGAAATGCTTCCAGTCATCGTCACATTTACTGTGTTTTGATGAGAATTCCTCACAACATATAGGGACTGTTTTCAATATTAAAGATTTTTAATATTACAATTATTATGCTTTTGGGGGGTTTTCCCATTCCTGTAGTGTGTTATAGAGGTTTTTGTTCTTGTAAATGGTCTCCAAAGGCTAAAATCCCAAAGCTCCCTCGAGAGGGAGTTCTCTACCAAACCCTCCTGCCTGAAATGCCTCCATTAGACTCCTTTGTTTACTACAGTCAGACAGAAGTGACATCACAACCTAACAGTTGCGCTTCTATTGGCTGATAGGGGCAGGAAATCTCTAAGCGAGTTACCAATCACAGCAGAGCCGGACAGCTAACCAATCAGAGCAGACTGGGCTCTGGTTTCAGACAGAGGGTGAAAAGAGGTGCTGCAGAACAGGCAGTATGAGAAAAATAAAGAGCTTTTTGAACATTAAAGCATGGAGACATGTCACAGGAGAGACACTAAATAAATATGAACCTGAACATGAGCATGATAGGGCCCCTTTAAGTATTGAAGTTGGCAGGGAAATTATAATATTTACCTGCCATATGTTGAAAAAATTGGGCTGAATCCAGAAACTTCAGAGGAATTATGTAAGGAACTTGAATCGAAGTCCGGAGGAGAGATGCATAATTTGATTACGAAGAGTGTTTTTCAAGACGCTCTCCTTCAAGAAATTGCTAAATATAAACAAAACAAATAAGTCAACATTGCAGGCCAAACACCAAACCTGGAGCTGGATTTGGGAGCGGAAGCAGGTCAGGGGGGGGGGGGGGGGATTGGGGGAACCTGAGGCAGATGAATACAGGGCTTTGTAAACGCAAGTCAGAAAGTTAATAGAGAAAATGACAGGAGTTTACCCAGTCCCTACTTTTCTCCCCTGCACAGTTTACTGAGGCACACTGCCAGTTTAGATACACACACACACACACACACACACACACACACACACACACACACACACACACGCCTACATGTACTGTACATATGCGTGCCTACATGGAGGTTTTTGAAGTATGTGTGATTCTGGAGCTCATACAGGTCTTTTAACACCATAATCCTTCACTTCTGTCTTTCTCTCACACATGCTCACACTCTGTCCGGCCTGTACAGACAGAGAGATCAAGATACCGTGTCCCACAATCCCGAATACAAAAAAATACAAATATATATATATAGAAATATGTATGAAAATATGTATATACCTATATATACACAATCAACAGACACATTTATACATATGGATACATTAAGACATAAATAAAAGCACAACAAAATAGGCCAAAAGCGTGAAAAAAACAAGCTGTGGCAAATGTATTGTACTTATTTACATTTTATAAAACTGTATATATCTACTACATCTTATAGACGAATGCTGTTTAGTGTTTTGACTCCACTCCTTTGGTCGGACAGCTTTTGTTAACATTATTTTTTTTTTAATCTGAAGTCAAACCATCTATCTTGAAATGTAATGATTTTTGAATGATTGTGATAATCTAAAGGAATGAAGAGTCCTTTAAGCGTTAAGAAATGTCTCCTACATCTTAGGTGTCCTTTAAGCGTTAAGAAATGTCTCCTTCATCTTAGGTGTCCTTTAAGCATTAAGACATTTCTCCTTCATCTTAGGCGTCCTTTAAGAGTTAAGAAATGTCTCCTACATCTTAGGTGTCCTTTAAGCGTTAAGAAATGTCTCCTTCATCTTAGGTGTCCTTTAAGCGTTAAGAAATGTCTCCTACATCTTAGGTGTCCTTTAAGCGTTAAGAAATGTCTCCTACATCTTAGGTGTCCTTTAAGCGTTAAGAAATGTCTCCTACAGTACATCTTAGGTGTCCTTTAAGCGTTAAGAAATGTCTCCTACATCTTAGGTGTCCTTTAAGCGTTAAGAAATGTCTCCTACAGTACATCTTAGGCGTCCTTTAAGCGTTAAGAAATGTCTCCTTCATCTTAGGCTTCCTTTAAGCGTTAAGAAATGTCTCCTACAGTACATCTTAGGCGTCCTTTAAGCGTTAAGAAATGTCTCCTTCATCTTAGGCTTCCTTTAAGCGTTAAGAAATGTCTCCTTCATCTTAGGCTCGTCATCACCAAATACCCCAAAAGGTAAAAGAGAAAAAAAAAGCTGTGGTAAATGTGTTAGTTCTTTGGCATTTCTGTGTGTGAAACTGAGACCTCTGTGTTCGGTGTGTCGCTCACTGATGTGCAACCGCTCCTTTTTAACCAGCCACACGTATAAATACAAGCGCCTCCATTTTCCTCTCTTGCCATTCTGCTCTGTTTCTCAAACAGGACTTGCTTCAAGCCTGAGGGTTTATTTGAGTTAGCCCTTGATGTTTTTTCTCTTTGGATATATTTGTTCGAAGGACCTGACCTTAATTTAGCACCTCGTCACTTGTCATCAGCGGTCACCGAGAGACTCTAGGAAGTGCACTGTGTGAGTTGGATGCCACTTGAGCGGAGGTTTTGGTTGGGATTTTGCCGGGTGTTGCACACGGCGGCGCTCCCTCAGCAGCGTCACCAGCCTGCAAGATCTCTCTACATTAATGCTGTTTTTAGAGGGAAATTACTATTTTCTCACTCGCCCTGTTTACGACCCACAGCTCCTATTCAGATGTTATGAACTCCATTTATAAACATAAGCATGATGCGTGTTTGTGAAGCAGCTTTGTGATGGCAATGGAAATACAAGGTGGAAAATAAAGTGAATCACGCTGAGCAGCTCAATGCATGCCAGGCGTGTTTCTGACTGAAATATAATCCGGCTACTGTGAGTCACACAGAGAGCTGTTTCTTCTTCTTATTCCCATTAGCACCTCCAATGGCAAGGTGTATGTGGGCCAGGTGACAGAGAGAGCTGCTGCCAGGAACATTTACGATGCAGCTAAGAAGCAAGGGAAAACAGCCGGGCTCGTTGCTACCAAGTCAGTACCAGAATTTGTTCTTTAACTTCCTCACACTCTGATCAGTTAAGTAATGCATCTTCTAGTTAAAAATATGTCTGTGAATCTCATAAAAAGTTGTCTTTTGTGAGATACTTGCAAAAATAAAATAATCTTTTAGAATATGATGCATTTAACTATCCAACAATATATAAAGGAGTTAACATAAGTGCGATCATCAACATCTACAGCACTAAAATGCAACATACTGTACGCCTTTATGAAGCAGTAATATTAATCCAAAAACATCCAAAGTAAAACACTGACAGGGAACATGGTAATGCACTTCGACTACATTAATTTTTGATTATTTAAGTACAATTTGCTGATAGTACTTTTAGTTAGATTTTGAATTCAGTACTTTGTAGTGAAGTGTTTTTATAGTATGGTACTAGTACTTTTACTTAAATAAAGGACACTTGTATGAGCCCACCAATCTTACATTCAGTGCTTAAAGTTTTTACTTGTAATGTAGACCGTTTTTAAAGAGGACACTGACATCCGA
The DNA here is from genome assembly GCA_031216635.1 of Dissostichus eleginoides. NCBI lineage: Eukaryota > Metazoa > Chordata > Actinopteri > Perciformes > Nototheniidae > Dissostichus > Dissostichus eleginoides. The sequence goes on along the minus strand of CM062267.1, from coordinate 10,218,980 downwards.
TCCAATATTGTGAGTTTTCCTTTGACTTTTTTTGCTATGTTTCAGAGAGCGAGAGATTGAGAAGTTCCGCGTGGCGGTGAGCGTGCCGTCTGGAGCTCGGGTTTCCTTCTCCCTGACCTACGAGGAGCTGCTGCCTCGACGCTTCGGCCGCTATGAGCTCAGTCTGGGTCTGAGGCCGGGTCAGCCTGTGCAGAACCTCTCGTTAGACGTCAGTATAACGGAGAGGACGGGCATCAGTTTCCTCAAAGCCTTTCCTCTCAGGACGAGCCGGCTGCTCTCCAACACCGCTCAAGGTCAAATATGATGAGTTATTACCTGTTATGATGTATTTTAGATGGTTAATTGGGATTAGCAACTTTCAGAGAAGAGCCCTTCAATGCTCTTAGACTCATGTAAAGTACACACCACCTGGTACCAACCATCACTTGTTTAAAGCAAGTGCAGAAGAAATAATCTCAATAGACTTCCTGGTTGAATCAATGATATAATGAATTATATTTGTTAATCAAAATCTGAATTTAAAAGAATAGTTTTGGGGAATAAGCTTATTTTCTTAGTGGTTAATGAGAGAATTGAGCTGTTTAGCTTAGCTTAGCTTAGCATAATAACAGGAAACAAATGGAAACAGCTAGCCTGGCTCTGCCAAGAAACAATATATTGTAGTTACTGTTAGGTAGCCAGGAAACCCCAGGATGTTTTTTCTCCCCTATAATCCCATATAAAACCACTGCTAGTTATTCTTTCATGCTTTTAATTTGGGTACAACCAAGATATAAAGTTACGAGTGCCTTAGCGGTTCTGATAAGCAATTGATCTTACCTTTATCCAGCCATATCCAGGCTATCTGTTTCCAGTCTAAGATAACTTTCTTCTGGCTGTAGTTTCATATTGATCCTACAGACTTGGTGTCTGTGTTCTCACCTTACTCTGCAACAAAGCAAATAACCCGATTTCGTAAAATGTTAAACTATTTCTGGTGGAATTGTTTGCTTAAAGAGATTTAAAGACTCCCACTCGCTGTCTTCTTCACTGACAGTCAGAAGGAGTTATTTAATATGAAGGTCTCCATGCCCAGACCTTCATCAGGTTTTTGCACAAATAATATATAATCAATTTTAAATAACCTGAGAAAGGTCTGTGTACTGAAACGTTGTTATTAGATTAGACTGAAGTGTGGGAGCATTATGTTCCAAATGGTTGACCCCTGGTCTTCTTCTACGCACATGTCTACAGGCGTGTGTCCTCTTTGATGGAGATCTTTATTTAAACATTTTTGATTACTTCTTCATGCACTCCTTACCATCAGGCGATGCAGAAGCCCCGGCCTCCACTCATGTTGAGCAGAACACAAACTGTGCTCGTGTCCGCTACAGTCCCACTATACAGCAGCAGAACAGCATCTCGTCCAACGGTCTCAACGCAGACTTCATCCTCCAGTATGACGTGGAGCTCAGAGACCTCATGGGTGAAGTCCAGGTCAGGAGCGTCTTTTTATTTCTGCCTTTTTAAAGAATGTTCTTGCTTTTCAAAATATATAAATGTGTTTTTAGTGACAGTTAAAGTGGTTTTCTCCCCAATGAATTGTGTATTTTCACCCTCTCTCAGGTGTATGATGGGTATTTTGTGCATTACTTTGCACCCAGAGGACTTCCTGTGGTTCCTAAGGATGTTATTTTTGTCATTGATGTCAGTGGCTCAATGATAGGTACTAAGATAAAACAGGTAAAGTTGACAGTCTCATCCACACCGTAACTTTGTATGACTAAGAATACAAGAGCATGCTCACATCGCTTCCCTGCTGCTTTGTATTTCATTGTCAATTATATTGTTTGTACTTCTTGTCTTTTCCTCAATAGAAATAATCCTTTTTGCATAACTGAGTTTTAATCCGATCAATCAATACAGTTCTGTGATAAGGACAGTTGCTTGATAAAAAACATTTGCAGGATTTCTGTCAATAATTCAAATTATTTCTGTCAGTAGACGAAGCAGGCCATGAGCACGATTCTCGGGGACCTGAGAGAGGGAGACCACTTCAACATCATCACCTTCTCAGACAAAGTTCACACCTGGAAGAAAGGACGGACAGTTCGGGCGACTCGGCAGAACGTACGAGACGCCAAAGACTTTGTGAAGAGGATTATTGCAGAAGGATGTGAGATGGAGTCTGAAGTGATAATTGTGTCCAACTTTTCTTAGTTTTTTCTTCCTTTAACACGGATCGTTCAGCCTACTCACTTTAGTCTTCTGGTTTATTTCATCAATGCTACTTCCTTTCCCACATCCATGCCTGCTTTTCTTCCGGTATTTTATTTGTTGATGTTTTTACTTGTTGAGTGTTACTTTTATCATGTGTATGGTGTCCTTAGGTTTTATGAAAGGTGCTTCCAAATCAAAAGTATTATTATTATTTTATTATACATTTTTTCTCTATCAGGGACGAACATCAACGCAGCTCTGCTCTCCGCTGCCCAGCTGGTCAACCCCTCATCCTCTTCAACCTCCAGCCACCTCTCATCCCGACGTGTCCCTCTGGTTATCTTCCTCACTGATGGAGAGGCAACCATTGGAGTAACGACTGGCGACACCATCCTCAGCAACGCCAAGAAAGCTCTGGGCTCCTCGTCTCTGTTCGGCCTCGCCTTTGGAGACGACGCAGACTTCCTGCTCCTGAAACGCCTCGCTCTGGATAACCGCGGCTTGGCGAGGATGGTTTACGAGGACGCCGACGCAGCCCTGCAGCTGAAGGGTTTCTACGATGAAGTGGCGAGTCCTCTGCTATCAGACATCCAGCTGTCGTATCTGGACGATCAGGCGTTTGACATCACCCGCTCCATGTTCCCAAACTACTTCCAAGGCTCAGAGCTGGTGGTGGCTGGGAGGGTGAAACCAGGGCTGAAGGATTTTAAGGTGTCAATGTCCGCCACTGATTCAAAACAACGCATCAAGTTGGAGAATGAGGTGTTGATTCCCACGCAAAAGGCAACGGCAGTGCAGATTCAGTCGAGTGCTCTGCAGGCTCGGAAGGAATCTCCACCTTCGTGCACCGCCTCTGGGCGTATTTCACCATCAAAGAGCTGCTGCTGGCAAAACTGAACGCGACTGACCCTGCAACTCAGAGGATACTGGCAGACAAGGCCACAAACCTTTCCCTGAAATATAACTTTGTAACACCGGTCACTTCTTTAGTTGTGGTTAAGCCCGATGCAGATGAAGAAACTCCAACCACGGTAAAACCCACCACCGCAGCGACTACAACCACAACAGCAGCGACTACAACAACGACAGCGACAAATACAACCACGAAAGCGACGACTACTGCTGCCATCAAAATATTAGCTGTGAAGAAGCTCAGTTCTAACAAAAAGCCTAAAACAAAACCAGACACCCAGCCACCTCAAAAGCAAACAAAAAAAGTCCTTCTACCAACTTCTACTGCAAAAGTAGGAGTTTCACCATCAAAGAAAGCCACAACCACATCAAGTCCCACCTCTGTGAAAACTGCCCCTGCTCCAATCTCTGGGAAAAAGCCAACCCCTTCCCAAAATGAATCCAAAACGGCCTCTCCTCTTCCTGTCAGTAAGACACACACCTCCCTGCTGAATGCTTTAAAAACAGCGGCACCCCCTGCACCCGGAAAAGTCTCCACCCTGTATCCAAATGTCGTGAAAACAACCCCCACAACCACCACAGTGTTCACCACCAGCACCACGCCTCCACCCAGCTCAGTCCGAACCGACCCTGCTCTCCTGCCTGGGAAACCCCTTACCCCACAGCCCAGTACAGTGAGAACGACCCTGCCTCCTGTCAGAGTGACTGTTCCCTCCCTAGAGGCGGAGAACAGCTCCACCTCTGCTCCACCTGTGCCTGACATCACCACCCCCCCGCCCGAGGCATCCTCTCTGCTCACCTCCCCCACCCCGGTGCCGGCGCCCAGCGTGGACGACCACAACGACACCGAGCTGAGCATCGCCACCTTTGTGTCGGCCACCTTCGCTCCCATGCCTGGTGTAACAGATGGGCCACGTTTGTGGGAGGCAGCAGGGCTTCTGGGTAATTCACAATTATCCATAGTCATAAATCAAGTTACAGTACAAGCTAAATATTAAAGAATCAGAATCAGAAACAAGTTTATTGCCAGGTAGGTTAGCACATACGAGGAATTTGACTTTGTATTGTGGAGCATACATAAAATAAAACAAAAATGTAAAAACACTAGATAGAAAGCTATTTGAAGAAACTATAATAACATAAAAATATATTAAAAAATATGGTAAAAGATAGCAGTATTTACATTGAATATGATGGAGTATGATTGAATATGAAACACCTTTCCTGTAGTGTGTTATTTTGGTTTTTGTGAAAGCAAATGATCTGCAAAGGCTACACTCCCCCCAGTGCCTGAAACTCCTCCACTGGACTCCTTTGTTTAGATCAGGAACATAGTGACATCACTATGTAACACTCAAGCTTCTATTGGCTAGCACTCCAACACATTGTACATAGGCTAAGGGTCGGGACATCTCTAAGCGGTTGACCAATCACAACAGAGCCGGCCAGCTAACCAATCAGAGCAGACTGGGCTCTGGTTTCAGACAGAGGGTGAAAAGAGGTGCTGCAGCACAGGCAGTATGAGAAAAATAAAGAGCTTTTTGAACATTAAAGCATGGAGACATGTCCCAGTAGAGACACAAAATATAAACCTGAAAATGAGCAGAATATGTCCTCTTATAGTGTGCAGACTGTTCACGTTTTCCCCATTGAATGTTCTTCTTCTCTCCACCAGATGTCTCTACTTTCATTCAGAGGAAAGGTAACACTGAATTATATGTTTTTTTCTAAACTATTATTCACATTTATCTGAAAACAAATCTGATAATCAAACGTAATTAGATACAGCTGTTTCATTAGGATATACCATAATAATCAGCCAACAGTGGAAGTAAATCTTTTGTTCTATCTCCTCTAGATATTGACCTTGTGAAAGGTGAGTATCACACTTCATTCTTAATGTTTTCATATTTATTATACTGTCAAAATCAAAAAATGAGCATCACAGCGTGTCCTAAACTCAAACCCTCTATTTCTCAGACTTTGATGCGACCTATGACGTGGACTACGATCTCAATTATGATGCATGTAAGTTTTAAATTGTCATAAGAGTTGATTTAATTTTGTAGTTGCTTTCTAAAGTCTTTTAAATAAAATGTCTGACTTATTTCTAGGGGATGATACTGCAGACACAGAATCGTTTGGTAAGAGCTGGCTGTTACGTACAGCTGCACGTCTTAAATAATATGCCATTTATTGTGGAGACACTGCTTTCATTGTGGAGGACTGTCAGTGAGTTTAATCTCTTGTGCTTTTAGAGAGTTCTCCATCCATCATTCGCGTCTTCTCCTCATCAGGTCAAGATTTGTTTTTAATTATATTACACCGTCAAATTATTTTAAATATTTTCTGTCCTCATGTTGTATTAATGTTAAATATTGTGTCTTATAGTTGATGGAGATCCTCATTTTGTAGTCCAGCTGCCTAAGCTGCGTCAGAATTTGTGTTTCACTGTCGACGGCCGAGCCAATGACGTTCTCAGACTGTTAGAGGACCCAGAGAGAGGTACGCTTGGGAATAAAATCCCTCATTTAAGTGTAAAGATATACATGTTTTATAGGAATTTTCTATATCTTAATATTGGTTTTATTGCATGCCTCCATGGTGAAAAACTATTCTAAAAAGTCTTCATGAATTCAAATCAATTGGGGCTGCGTATAACAACTGAAAAATGGTTAACAACACAACTGGTACGGTACCACTGATCCAGACAAAAGCTCATTACTTCCCAATCACATGCGTTTTTGCATTTCGGATGCAACTGGTTTCATGGTTCATTCTTCGCTACTCTATAGTGAAAATCTGAAGTGTATGCATGTGTGTGGGAAGTAGTGAGCATCAGACTAGGTAAACAACACATGGATGACACTCCAGAAGGTATACGAGAGCTTGTAAATGGATGTTTTAATATAGTCTTTCTTTTTGTGGAATGCAGTGCACCCATTTACTTCAATTCATTAGGACTTATCTCCATATCTTGATGCTCCTTCACCAGGCAAGAATGTGAGAAAAACATTGATTTCTTTAAGAATTCAAGGTGAAATTAGGTAAATACTTCAGCCATTTTTACTACCACGTTAGTAATACATTTTTAAGTGTGTGTGCTCCTCATCCTCAAGGGATAATTGTGGACGGCCACCTCATGGGAGCTCCCTCTAAGCACGGGGTGGAGGATCGGACCCGGACCTACTTCGACCGGATCACCATTTCCTCCGCCACCAGGCTCTCCGGGGACATCATGATCACCCTCTCGTTGGACGCTGTAGTGGTGGAAGGTGAGGGGCGGGACCATCTCCCCATCAATCAGCAGGGATCGGTGACGCGGCAGGGGGTGACGGTCACCGTGGACGACCACCGGAGTTGCTGGATCGAGCTGGACCGGGACGTCCGCTTCCTGGTTCTGTTCCACCAGTACAAACACCCCAGCTACCTGCAGATGGCTCACCTGGGCTTCTACATCAGGGATGGACGAGGGCTGTCCGCTGCAACCCAAGGCCTGCTGGGTACGGACATACAAGCTCACTGACATCTAGAATACAGAACTTAAAATAGAAATACAGCCATGTACAAGTTAAAGTCCTTACCATCTACTTAAGTAAAGCTACAGATACAGCCAAAAGGACCCAAAGTTTCAAAACTAAAAGTACTCATTCTGCAGAAGAGTCTACCCTGAGACTGATGTATTATTATGTGACATGATTGTTTGTAATGATACATCAGTAGATGTTACTGTTGTAGCTAGTTGAGGTGAAACTCATTTGAACTGCTTTATATACAATTACATAGTAGTAGTAATAGTATTACGTACTACCGTTTTTCCCGAAATAGGGATCAAGTGTCCTCTAAAGGAGTACAAGATAAATGTGATTGGCCATGTGCTGATTAATGCGGTAGTAAATACAAATCTGAGTTATGCGATGATAATGTGTACTCATTTGTTTCAACTTTCTTCTAGAAGTCTGTTTTAAACTTCAGTTCAATAGGGTTAGGGTTAGCACATGTATCTGGTTGTAACTTATATATATCAATATTCCACTTACTTGTATATAGACTATTCTGCACTATTTCTATTATATTCTTTTTTATTTTATTTACTTGCAATAGTATCTGTTGTATTGTTGTTGCACTGTTGGAGGAGCCTGTGACCTAAGATGTTCATTGTCACAACTACACTGTAGCTATGCACACATGACAATACAAGCCTTGAATCTTGAATCTTGAAATTGTTGAATAAATGCACTCAGTAACTTCCCACCACCTCTGTCCTATATCCTCCAACAGGCCAGTTCCAGCACGCTGACATGAGAGTCTCAGCACTGCAGGATGCTCAGGATGAAGCTCCCAACGAGGCGGTGTCAGCGCGGGGGGTCCTGAGGTGGGGAGCGGAGCACATGCCGGTCACCTTGCAGGACAAGACGCTGAAAGACACGGTGCGGAAACGCCACACGGGCATGTGTTGGGTGGTGCCCAAAGCAGAGGTAGAGAGACTCCTGGGTCATCCATACGAGAGCTACGTGGTGGAGCATGTGTAATCATAGCCGAGTCTTCTTCTCCGCCTTCTCTGCTGCTCGTCTCGGGTCACAGAGAATATAATAGCGGTGAAAACTGGGACTCTAAAAGGTTTCCACGCTATTCTGTAAGCAGCGGTGGGACACAGGTGTGGTTACAAAAAGAGGAAATGAAGGAGTAATGAGGAAGTATGGTTCAATAGATGTATAAGGACTGAAGCGTGCTGTTGTTCTCCATCAGGGAGTTTGGATTCATGTCTATGACAGAGACTCCTGTTCGCATGCAACCACAAAATGTCCTTTAGCGCAGCAGCTCCAAAATGTGTCGCACACCAACTCACTTCAGATATTTATCAGATTATATTACATCGAGGATTCATTATAAGGCAAAGCCAGATTCTTGTAATTATTCAAACTGTATCTGTAAGTTGTATTTTTTAGAGTGTATATAAAATATTATTATATGTATAGATAACCTTATAACACAAAGAAAGAAACACACAACAGTATCAGGGTCTTTCCAGGTTTGCCATGTGCTTTTTATTTTTCTATAATTTCATTCATAGTTTAATTCATTTTTATTTGTTACACAAGACATTAGGCATTGCTCACATACTAGTGATCAAACAAGGACAGTAAGTTTTTCTACTACTCAGCCTTAACTATTTGTATCTTTTGTCAATTTTTCAAGGGATATTGTCAATAGTGGTTTCCAAAAAAGGCCAAACTGGATGGAAATTAAAACAGTACGACCACACATGAGGCTTTTGTTTTCAATAAATAAAAAGAGAAGACAGTATCTGATGCTGAGGAAGGGGAACGGAAGGGAGGGCTTCGGATATATCGAAGAGTAAACATTATTCCAGTATCCAGGATGAAGACCACACACAATGTTGAAACACACAGCTGTATAGGTTTTAATTGCTAATAACTGATGGCTGCTGCTGTTATCCTCCCATCATAACCTGTTTCTTATTATAATCATATTGAATCATGATGCAGCACTGGAATGATCACTGAATAAGGTAAACATAACACAGCAAATAACAAACAAACAAAAACAAGGAATTTCGGTGTGCATCACTTTCCGTTTTATCATCAGAACAAAATCTAATAGCATAGCATATTCGGCGTACACCTTTTCCACAATACGTCAGTGAAATGTAAATAAATAGAGCATAACAATAAGACACGCCAACACCCCAAACAGCGAGATAACTATGTTTAGAGTTGCTAAGTGTTGGATAAAGTGAGATGGAACTGCTTCAGTGTTTTAAATAAAAACGATCAGGGCGTCTCGTCTGTTTGTTTGTTGTGTAACAAGCCACAGATCAATCTAACTGTACGTGAGATATGAGGAACTGCCTCCGCTCAGGTGTACAGAAACAGCTGATGGAAAACAATATCCCTTCTATAGTATTCAGTCAGATCTGCGGAGCAACACACAACAACAAACTGCACTTTGTCAGCAACTTTTGCCAATAACAGCAACACCATTTTTGGCACTAGAGCGACCTGCCACTAACGGTTAGTTAAAAACAAAGCAGTCATATTTGAAAAGGGTCTAAATATTCTATTAAGACCCCAAAAATTAAGGCTACAACCAATAAAAGGATCTTGGTTCGTTCTCGTGGGGCAGCACCTGCAACTGTGGCTTCTCACCTTTGCTACAAAGTCTTTTAAAGTTACGGGAGTCTCCAGCCTTTCCCTCTATTTAACTACTACAATTTGTCATAGGATGTTTAGTCCCTGGAGAAGTGACTTACCTAAAGGACACACACAAGGGTTGAAACAACCGAACACACTCTGGTGCTTTCACTATCAGCCGAAATTTCAGTCTTCACCCTCTTCACTTAAAAGTGAAACCTCCAAAATCCAAATCATTCCCCGCACACATTCTTGTCCTTCACACTTCCTCGCATCTCAACAATTTTCCGTAATTTGTTTCCTCACTCATTCCAGATCTCCCAGAATAGTTCAGAGAAAGCCTCTTCCTGCCTCTTTTGCTCCTGACATTCCCTTTTTTTTTTTTTTACTTTAAGACCACGGATTCAACCTCAGATCTGTAAACTTCATAACTTCAGCCAGTGAAATGTGCACCAAATATATAGAGAAATAAAAACTCTTCAATAATTTAAAATGTTAGAAAGTAAACTATTCAAATTGACATTACACAACAGAGATAAACAAAGGAACAGTTGTTTTTTTTGTTTTTTCGGGGTGACGGTTAATAGCCACGGGTTAGCTTGCTTGCTAGCAAAGGGAACACAACAGCATTGCAAAGTGAGCACTATCAGCTGACAGACAGCCCATGTATATGTCATTTTTCATCACATTTTTTTGTCTGACCAACAGATTTTTTTGCCAAAAGGAGTCTTTTGACAGGTAAAAGACCAAGTAAGAGAAAAGTGAAAGCAGGGTTGACAGGAGCAATGCGTGGAATGGTCCAGCCTTCATACCGCAGTGTCGTCTATGTAAAATACTACTGTGTGTAAAAGATGCATGCATGTCAACTGGATTCTACACTATAAGCCGTTACAGGTCTCTCATGTTAGACTTCTCAATGCCATCAATCTTCCAACCACCCGACGACCTCTGATATGAGGAGAAAGACGTTACAGAAAGAATGAAAATGCTCTGAAAATCGCCGACGACAAGTAATCAATTCACCTCTAATGATAATATTTAAGACATGGTTATACTGTAAATTCTACAATGGAATGAAAGACCATATCAACCCTGCTTTACAGTGACAGAGATAAGGAGTGTGAGTATTTGAACAACGTGTGTGTATGTGTGTGTGTGTGTGTGAGCGTGTCAAGAGAGAGAGGGACGTAAGGGAGAGGAGGCAAACAGCTGAGGCCAGAAAAACACCCTCTCCCCCACTGATGGTTTTTCAAGGCCCTCTAACAGACCCTCTGCCTCATCTTTTGCCTCTTTTAAGCCCCGCCTCCTCTCCCAGGCCCCGCCCTCTCTCTGAAGCCTCTCTACCGCTCACTGCTCATCCTCCCCAAACACGTCGTTCTGTTTGCGCTTCATGTTCTCAAAGTCAAAGTCGCTGCCGGTCATGCGTTTGTAGATGTCCTTGATGTCGTTGCAGGTGGTCTCGAAGTGAGTGGTGGCATCGTAGGAGCTGAGGCGAAGACCTGGGAGAGATAAAACAACAGACTGAGAATCTGCAGCGACACCAGCGACTCTGTGAGGCGCACTGGGAAACATCACTGGAACAGGGACGTGAGTAAAGGTATGATAAAATATCTTTCATAATATATCCTGACATCACTGCATTAAACTACTATTATTATTGTTATAATCATTATTGTTGAGGGTCTGTGTGAAACACGCAGGAGTGACCATCAGTGCTCTTCAATAGCTTATAAATGTTAGCGACAGTGCTAGCCTGTTTCACATGGTCACCCAATTTCTTTAGCCTGTTAGCTAACACATAGCTGAGGCGGGTGAGAATGAAAACTCATTTCAAATGCACCTTGTTAGGACCTTGAATATCTGCAACAAAATCCATGGCAGTCCATTTAATAGTGACACATATTTCACTCTTTTTTTCTTTTGTATTTCCCTCAAAACTAAAAGTGTCTACCTTGTGATAGATTCATCATCTGGAAAACAGATATGACCTGCTGATTGCACTAGTTAAAAAGTCTGTGGATAATCTAAGTCAGTAGGGTTCCTCATCATGGGACCATGATTGTCCGTATTATGTTCCATTGTAATCCATACAATAGTTGTTGTTGAGTTACAGCCGCGTATTAGCCATGAGCATAGAGTTTCCATTTTCTCAGCAAAAGCTTTTTATAGTTTTCTGGAAGAAAGGTCTTACCTGGCTCTCAGTGCCATCATCTGTGGGCTCATACAGGTCACTAATAGCCACAAACCTGTTAAAAAAAACAACAAAAAAAACATTAATGAGTATTTTCACAAGCATACTTAAATATTTGTATAAAACTCTTTGTCATCAGAAGCTGTTAAGATGCTGACTTCTGGTCGATGGGCTCCAGCAGCTCCAGCGCCGGCTCGATCTCCGCTTCGGGCTCTCCGGTCTCCACTGTGGTGCTGATGATGGCGATGTACTTCCCCTGGGCCGCCACGTTGTGAGCGTAGGAGATCATGCACACGTAGATGTCTGGAGAATTTACAAAAAAGGGGTAAAGAGGAGGCGAAAGTCGAGTCAGAGATACCTTTAAGCTGCTTTAACTGATTTGTTCCCACTTTAGGGAACGCAGGACTATTACTTGTAACAGAGTGTGTATTCACTTTAGTATTGATACTTTAAATGAAGTACAATATCTAAGTACCTTTTCCACCACTGGTTTTTGAGCACCTGATGATATTTCTAACATGTATACACTCCTTTTAGCTCTGCCTGGCTCTTTAGCTACTAAATTAAAAGCTATACTAACTTTTCGTGGTGCTGGTCAGGGAGCTTCAAAAAGATTTCAAGAGATGTTTTCCTGAAAAGAGCTGGCTGCGTAAGGAAACAAGCTAATTCATGCCTCTCGCATAAAATACCAAGAAAAGTTGTGGGTCAGAAAGTCAAACAGTGATCTGATAGATAAAATAAATCTCCGTAGAGCTGAGAGGAACTGCAGAGTCGGTGGGTTTGAGAACCAGGGACCCATTTCACAAGTAGTCAAGAGATCCGTTGTTAATACCAGAACATTGATTATATGTGCTTTTAAAGAGTAAATAAAATAGAACTATGTGCATATTGTACACTATGGGGGATATGAGTCACTTAAAGGGTAACATTTAGAGACATGCATTGCTTCATTTCTCCTCATAAGAGCGCTCCTTTATTTCCTCCAGGGCTTACAATCTAATCAATTATATTCAACAGAACGGCCATCTTTGTTATTGATCTTCCTGCTCCAATTCCTAAGAACTAAACGACGATCCTCACCTGAGTTGCGGTTAACCTGGTTCTGAGGAATGATGATCTGGCAGGAGTTGGCGTCGTTAGTGTTTTTGATCGGGTGGCTGAGGACGCAGATCACACGGATCACCTGACCCGCCTTGCGGACGCGATCCGGGATGTAGCTGGGGTCGCAGATCAGCTGCTTACAACGAGCCACCTGCAGCAGGAAAGAAGATAAATAAGATTAGATTAGATAAGACAAATCTTTATTGTGTCCCTGGGCAAGACACTTCACCCCAAATTGCTCCTGTGGGGATTGTCCACAGTATTGAGTATGTAAGTCGCTTTGGATAAAAGCGTCTAACAAGTAACATGTAATGTAATGTAATGTATTAACAGTGGTGGAAGAAGTACTTCGATGTGTTACTTAAAGAGGCCCTTTTTTGCATGTTATGCCTCTACTGTGACATGTTTACATGCTTTAATGTTCAAAAAGTGTGGGAGAGAAAATGTGTAGAGAAATTTCGGATTTTAGCCTTAGCAGACCATTTACATGCACAAAATAGGGGAAAAGGAAAACCCCAAAAAGCATAATAGGGCCTCTTTAAGTAAAAGTAGAAATACTGAATTGTTACAAATACTCTGTTCGAAGTCAAAGTCCTGCATTCAAAATCTTACTTAAGTAAAATTGCATAGTAGTAGCATTTTTAAGGACTTACTTACTTGTTTATCCCCTCATAGAGCCTAGAGAAAAGTAATGACATTTGCAGAATAATAAATCGGCGTACCTCTCCCTCAGACTTCACTCCAACAACATGGCCGTCTTCCATCACTATCTCCTCCACTGGTTTGTTCAGCATGTAGGTGCCTCCGTAGATTGCACTCAATCTACAAAGTGTTTAAAACCGGTTAAATCATGGATAATGGGATATGTATCATTAAAGCTGTAATAATCAAGAACTAGAGATGTAAAGTAAATGATAAAAGTTACCTGGCGAATCCCTGCGGCAGCTCTCCCAGGCCGTACAGGGGGTAGAGGTAGGGGCTCTTCCCATATCGAGCCAGCGACTCACTGTACAGCTTGATGCGGTTGATCGTCTCCAAACAGGGAACATCAAGATAGCTGAGGAAGAAACAGAAGAGGATTAATAGGGATCAAACTAGAATAATGAGAAATATATGATTGTGTTAATATAATATTCACAGCCAAAAAACTCATCTTACTTTACATACAGTATTGTAAAAAAATGTTTTTGCAGGTTTCATGGTATATTATTATATTTCTATTGATTATGTATTACTATTATTTGTATTATTATTAGTATTAGTGGTACCAGTACCAGTATTATAATTATTTTATTGTATTATTAGTATATATTTAAAAATATTTATATATTATTTAATTTTTTCTATTACAATTATAACTATCAGTTTAATGACAAACAGAACTTGGTATTTGAGTTATATTAACGGATGTCCAAGCAGATTATGCTTCACTAAATGCAACAAAAGTGAGCTTGATTTTCATTGTAATCGTTGTTTGCAGGTTAATTTAAAATAGATTCTTCATATTTGATATCAGGCAGTCATTTACTACATATACTTTTGAAAACCCCTCATTACAACATATTTTCTTTAGTTATTTCATGTTAAAATAACAAAAGCAGCTGTGAAATGAAGCAACTGTTGTGAAATAAAACTGTAAAACATCTACTTTTGCAATTTAATAATGTTATTACTGGCTGCTGGTTCACAACTTCTTCTATGTTAACCAACTCTTATAATGCTACTACTTATTTAATCTTTGTTTGATTTTATTAGATATGTTAATCTGCCCATTTGATTTGCCTTTCATCTGCACTGTCCCCTGTGCTGCAGTGAAGTAAACGTTCCGGCTGTGGTAGCATTAAAGGATTTCTGATGTGATGAGATAATGACATAAGGCTTTTGTTCTCACTCGTCCGTCCTGTAGAGGGCCAGGGCGTGGCCGGTGAAGTCAATCACATCCTGGCCGAGGTCGAACTTCTTGTAGACTTCCCTCATGTCAGTGGTTTTGGGGTCCACGCCCTCAAAGGTTTTGGGATCGTTCTCATCAAAGTTGGCCACAAAGACTAAGAACTTCCTGAACCTCCGCTTCTCAAACATTCCCATCAGATCTGCAAATTCAAACAGAGGCTTTTATTTTGAATACATGATCATTTAAGTATCATACTCCTGATATTTGAGACATTTTTGGGCGGCTTACTTGAAGCTAGTGCCTCGGTCTCGGTCGACGGCACCTTGTAGATCTTTCCTCCTTTGTACACGAAGCTGCCCTCCACCACTTTGAAGTCCAGGTACCGTGTCACTTCTGTGTAAAGCAGCATCTTCACCAGCTGACCTGCAAACACACACACACACACACACTTTACATCAATACAAAATGCCTTTTAAGCATCAAGACAGAGACTGAAACGTCACATATAGATAGTCTGGAGGCTTACTTTAAATGTATATTTGATAGGTATAAGTATAAATAGTTCAGTTTTGGTTTATTTGCACAATTTAATAAAAACTGAAGAAAAGATGCAGGAGTCAGAAAACCCACTGACCCTATTTGAAGCCCGGCCTAAATAATATATTATTATATTTCCCAATTTTAGAATAAGACAGACAATAATATCACTATGATGATAATAGTGATGTGATAGAGATCATAAATTGTTGATACAATTAAGAGCCAACTCAAGGACCCACCTTTTCAAATTTGTCTTTTCATTGAATTATATTTTCTTATTTTCTTGTTTTATTCAGTCTTGTTTTTTGTGATCAGTTGGTATTAAGTGTTTTTCATAATGAATGATGTGTTACTCTGAGTATTACCTAGAAGGGTGGGTGGGCTAGTATAGTTTATTTTATTTAGTTATCTTTTATTGTTTTGGGGTTTGAACAGCACTTAATGTAACCTTTTGTGTATGAAAAGTGCTATAAAATGTTATTTAAAAAAAACACAACAATAGATGTAACAATTAAAAACGACAGGAAATGTGATTGGATGATGTGCATGATGATTTCGGTTTATACACCTGCATTAACTCCTGTCAAAATGTACTAATTGTCCATCTATCTCCCCAGTTTATGGTGAGTGAGTTTTATGGTGATATATTCATTCCTTTGTGTCTAAAACCAGTGATGCGGGACTGACCGTTGGCCATGAGGAATTTGGGGATGAGGTCTACGTTCCAGTCCCTTCCTCGGCCCATGGACTCGGGCGGGCTCTCTGGAAGACTGAAGCGCTTGTACAGCTGTGGAGGATCGACAGTAAAGAGAAACATGAACAACATCCTGTGAAGCTGCATAATGTAAAGCCTCACAAGAGGATTAGACGTTGAGCAGATGAAGACAATAAAAACAGCAGCTGGTGCACAATGGCACGGGGAGTAAACTGAGATGTACTGAGGGATATCAAATATATTGATTTGCTTTTATGGATCCCTGGGGGTGTTTTTTTCTTTACCTCTTCCAGAGGGGTGATGGAGGAGCTCTCGCCTCCATAGTAGGGGTTCCTGTCCATGTGCAGGACCTTTTTCCCGTTCACGGACATGATCCCGGACAGAATGCATTCCTGTATGGAACAAAATGTTATAATTAATTACATTGAATTCAAATGAAAATAGAGATTCATGGCTTTATTGTCATATGCAGAATAGCTACAGTGTGGATAAGGCAATAAAAAGCTTAAATCCCAGACTCCTCTAGCAATGCTACATAAATATATATAACAATGAAACAAAAAACAATAAGGGTGGGGTCTGTGATAAGGCAATAGGTTTATAGAAGAGGTTATGACAGAAGGCTGCAGGGAGGACATAATTAACGTACTGCGCATGCGCGGTTTTATAGTTTCACCCACGTATCTACTGTCATCATAATAATTATTATCCTTTGATAAGTAATACTAATGTATAATCTTAAAAAGAACACCAGCATTATATAATCACATCATATAAAATATAAAAGACCATCCATTCAATACAATATTTGATACCTGTTATACAACTAGGAAAATGTCGACTTTCACGGAACCCAGATTAATATTACTTTTAAATGTATCTGTCGCATTGGGAGTGAGGAGTAAATGAAATTGAGGCGTGGGTATGCTCTGTCATTTCATAAACCCGTGCTCAGGCCTGCGTCAGGATGGAGGCCTGTCTATGCAAAGAGGACCATGACACTGTGGGGTTACGCCTAAAAGATGCTACTGGGTGTAACACTGCCCTGATCCTGCTGCTACGAGAACAATAAAATAACTCCTGGAGGCCGTGTTTCATCTTTTCCTACACATGTATGTCAAAGAACATTCAATTACATTTATCATATTGTAATTTTCTAATGTCATTAAGCCTGGGATGCAGGAGCATTTCACTTCTGCGCTCGGATAGACAAGAGGATAAAAATGGCTGAAAGCAATCATATGGAAGTTGGGACGATTTCGCGTAAAAGCAAATAATGTTTGACTACTTACTGTGAGTCCGGTGCCCAAAACGATCACATCATATTCCTCATCCATGTTGTATCACCGCCTCTCCCGTCTCGCCCTCTTTTTGCCTTGAGAAATGAAGGGTATTGAAGGAAAGAATGAACAGTCCACAAAAACCGGGGATCTAGCTCCCTTTTCTCTGCAAGAGTGCGTCAAACGGCTTGTTTAAAGTTGAGTATTATTTATGAATCGTTAGGCATTGATGACCAATGGAATAAACTGTCCACACTGTCACCGGCGAGGACGACCAAAGATGGCCCTGATCGTGGAGCACTCTAGAACAATGTGATTGCGCGACGGAAAGTAGTGCGTATCCTCCTCTCTTCCCATCCTGCCACACAATGGGCTCAAACTGAAAGGCTGGGTGTAATACGAAACCCTCCGCTGTGAGGTGGCTTTATCCAGATTTTACACATGTTTAGTTTCATTTCATACTTTGGCTCGGAGTTTAACATGTTTTGCCATTTAAATACATTTTGTACAAGTCTGTGCTATCTCTATTTTCTTTTTCTATCCTTCCTTTCCAGTTGTAGGCGCAGCGTTACGCGGATGCAGGCAGTGGTATCCCTCCGCCACCACAGCTGTCTGGATGGGAGTTGCTTTCACTGATCTCACGCAGGCCCTTTTCAATAGAGAAAAACTGTGTCAAACTTTCATTATTTGCTTTTATGTTTTTCTTTAACAGTGTTTGTAAATGCATCTTATGGTTATAATGGGACATGATGATACGAACAGGGAAATATCCAAATTTAGGAGTGTGTCAGCACCATGGACAGTTGCCAGGTGTACCTGCCATTCATTGATAGCGCTGTTCAGCTGCAATATAGGCCTACATAGTATCTATGAATGTCTGTTTATGGCAACCGAAATATTATGACAGTTTATTGTTAAAGCCTCAAATCCTTTCGTAAACATTAGCCAGTAGTTGAAGAAGCATTCGGATCTTTAATTTAAATGATCAATATCACAATGTGAAAAATTCCAGTAAACGTGTTTTAGTCATACCTTACATAAATATAATAAAATAAAGTATTTATCATCGGCAAAATGTACTTAGGTATTATAAGTATAATATGCATTAAAGTGTTACAAGTAAAAGTGTATTATTATGTATTCACACTTTATTTTTCAACCCATAAAGTGCATCTGTCCACTTGCTAACAATCGTTAACGTTAGCATTACAGCAGCTGCACAGACCGGAAGTCCCTGACAGCTAAGGATATCTTCCGGTGTCCTGGCTGAGAGAAATTAAACTATTCCTGAGTTTTTAATGTGACCAGAACAATGTGGACAGAGTTGCAAAAAGACAGCTGAGTATTTGCACTTGTGGGCAAAGCAGAAGGAAAGAAAGAAACCGGAAGTCCGTTTCTTTCAGCACATGACTGTCAGCTGGTTTGCGTCACGTGAGCAGAACTTTGCGGAAAACGGAAAAATGTCAGTCTCGGGGAGCTCGAGTAAAGTGCGATTAATGGCGATGTTTGTGCTTTTATTCGCCCTGTTTTCATCACAGAGCTCCGCTGCTCAAGTGCCACTTCTAATGTGGTCCAGTGAAGGGTAATATTTCATTTATTTTGTTATTGATTCATTACTTTTGACAGCATAACCGGCCAGCTGTGTGTCATGCTAATGCTAACACTTGTTGCCAACTGTTTCTACTTCCAGATTCGACTAGCTAACTCGACCTAAACTAGCTAAATGCATAGGTTACACTTTAATAAAGAAGTATGCACCGTTTGGTGTGACGCATTATTTTCATTTCATATGGTACAAAACTTCGAAAAAGAAACCCGAGTTTCAAAACATTGTTACATATCCTAACTTATGGCTAGTTTCAATGTAATACATATATGTGTTGCCTGTATACAACATTTAAGTGCTGCACTGAGTTAGCCTCTATGATCTAAATTGATTTCCTTTCTAATGATCTGTGCCACACTGGCATGTTTAACAGCTCATGTTATTTTTCATATATATTTGCTCTGTACACATTTGCACTCTTAACACATAGCAACTGCCGCACAGCTGTTCCTCAGGATAAATACAGTTGTATCATATCTTATATTTTGCCAAAACATAATGTAAATGCACTGTTAGTAAAATTTTAGTTTCATCAAAAGAATTTAGTTTAGTTTTTCATAACAGTACAAATCAATTATTTAAAGTAACTTTTACTTGGATCTAGAGTTTCCATGTATATGATTTCTGTTGTCTGTGAACAAATCATTTGACTTCACTGTTACACTTTATTGTTACTGTCTGAAAGGTTGATGATTATACCCAAACATCACAAATAATTTGTTTTTATAGGTGACCGATGGCCTTTTGCATGCCAAATTAGATTATTTGAAATGCTGAATGTACTCAATGTTTATAAAACTTGTATTAGGTTTATTCATTGTTTATCTTGCCTACATGTTCAGCCTGCCACCCCTGGCCTCCCCGGCCGCTGGTCACATCACATCCAACGACCAGCTGACTGCCTACCTCACCTCTGCCTTTGGCTCCGGCCCCAACACTGTGCTGCTATTCCTGCAGGACAAGGTCAGTCCCTGAAACGATAAATCTATACTCCTTCTTTACCACAAACATTATAACAGCATGCCACTAGACATATTTGGCTAAGGGTGAAAGGTGTTGAGAAGTAGGACTACTCTTAGATTTTCATAGATTTCCATATTCATTGAATACAAAGAGAGTTCATGGATATGTAATGTGTAAAACAGGGTAGTAATGAGTCAGTGTGTAGTTGCACTGCAGTCCCATGTGACTCTGTGTAACCGTCTTCTCACCCTGGTGTGACAATGAGCCTCGGCATTACTTCCCCATTCTCAGTTCCTCTCTAACACATTGTCCGGGTCTGTTCTCTGTGGTGGATCGTCATTGTTGTGATAATTGGGATTTTTAACCGTTTTTGTTGTATTAAAGGTAGAGTCAACGATTATGAAGAAAGATTGTTTATATTGGAACAATGCAAACAACCCCCCCCCCCCCTACGTATTTACAGTGTGTATTGCTCCCAATGCCTTTCTCTATTTACATTCACGGCCTTTCCTTTGCCAAAGCATGAAAGCCCTGTTGCTGATATGTTTGATTAGTGTTATTTGTTCCCCATTTACCAAACCAGGGCTGTTTATGAACACCAGATTATTTTCAGAGCACACGCAGAACGAACAGCCAGTAGACTGTGAGGAGATATTCATTGAATCAGATAAACAATTGACTGAATTAGAATTGCTGAAACTTCTCAAATCCAAACATCTTATCACTTATCTGCTTATGTAGTTGTTGAATTTGATATTTCATTGTCCTTATTTGTGTTCAGTTAAGCAAAGAAGACTTCACGCTGTTTGGAGGAGTGTTTGGAAACAAGCAGGACAGTGCCTTCCAAAACCTTGAGGTAGGTTTTTATAGCTTCATACATGACTACTAAATAAAGAGGATTTTGTCCCACTAATAAAACGTACAATTCCTCCCCTCTCTCCTCTCCAGGCTGCACTGCAGGCTTCCCCCTCCTCAGTGTCGCTGCCTGCTTTAGAGTGGTCCGACTCCTCTGTGATGCTGGCTCTGCTGCAGGAGAAGCTGGATGTCTCTCCGGTGCTCGTTGACGCAGACACTCTGTCCCATCTCAGCATAAACACATCCGCCAGCAACCTCCTGCTCATCAATCTCCCCTACTGCAGCGGGTAAGACTTGTGCAGCATCCCAATCAATGGAAGATAAACAGTCTTTTCTGATTCGGTGGAAAATAACATTTATACTGTTTTTATAGCTTGGAAAAGTCTTGCAAGGAAGTCCTGCATGAAAATGGTACGTTTGTAAGGAATAGTGTAAAATAATCAGTATTTTGGTTATTTCAAAGTATATTTCGGATGTGTAACTCAAGTGTATTTTGCTTTCAACAGATGGAATTATTGGGGAGGTTTTGAGTATCATGAAAGATAAAGATGTCCATTTCACTGCGATGTACACGGGACTCCAGCCCTCACGAGTAAGATATTTCTACTAGCACATTGTGTACCAGACTTACCATACATTTTAGTGATTTATATATTTATCCAACATCATATACAGTACAAAATATAATGTCATATAAAGATATAAAGCATTGAGATATTATTCTTAACCCTTAGATCCATAAGTAGGTCTTTTTGGACCCGGTGAGGTGGTTTTCTTAGAGTATCTTTGTAATTACATTTTTTTATCATTTCATATTCCAGATATTCCTCAAAGAACATGTTTTGGATATCATGCCATCCAAATTTTAAATTGACATTTTAAGAAATTGTAGTTTTTGTATTACTACCCCAAGCTTCCACAAGTGGGTCAAAAATGACCCGCATGCATTTTCTATGGAATTTCGTTGTTTTTTTTCAAAATGTAAAAAAAATGTCTGAAAAATTGAATATAAAATATTTCTAGTGTGAACCAAAATATAATACTAAATATTATAAAAGTGATTTCTCCTAACCAAAATGGCATAAAAACATATTATTCTAATACGGGTCCTTTTTGACCCACTTATGGAAGAGTGTAGGGTCCAGTCACTCGTGCATCTAAGGGTTAAATAGCTTTTAATTTGTTTTGCACATTCTTACTCTCCCTCCTTGTGTTTATATCAATATTTGTATTCTATTTTTTAATAATCCTTCATTTTTTCCCAATCAAAGTAGAGCCACTGTCACAAAACCTTATTTCACCCGGGTTAAATAAAGGATTTTGATTGTGATTATCCCTACAGGTGATTTCAGAGATGTCCATGTCTCAGCAGGCTGTGGGCCGGTCCCTGCTGCAGGCCGTGGAGCCCACAGTCAAAGAGCCCATCATGTTTAATGTGTCCGGGAACCCCTGCATCATGCTCTGGGCTCAGAATCTCAACATCAGCCTCACAGGCGAATGGATCGACCTCGCTGCACAAACGCCATTGCTGGACGGATCCATTTGCAACGGCAGCAACTCACTGTGAGATGGCTGCCCGGCATGCTGCCATGTTTTTATGTCAAGTCAAAAGAACAGTTTCCTTTTATTCAAATGAAACAAGTCATTATAAATGTATTCTTCTTTTGTCCCTCTAGGCTTGTCCTGACCTATGCATCAGGCCACATACTACGGTAAGACAATACATTTATCATTTAAAAAAAGTGTCAAATGCTTTGGGAACTTGTTCTTCTCAATATTCTGATGATGATGTTGCTACAGACAGTAGCTTGTTAGCTTAGCTTAGCACAAAAACTGGAAACTGTTATTCCATCTTTTCCCAAAGGTGACAAAATCATCCATCTCCTCAAAAGCTCACCCGTTAGCATGTTTGTTTTGTCAGTACTGTAACAGAAGGGTAAAAACGTGTCTCTTTTTTGTCATTTTCCAAAAAAAAGTCCCACATTCCCCTCAATAAATAATTGTTGTACACTTTAAGTGGAGATTTAAAAAAAATGAGAGCAAATAAGCGTAAAACTTGTGTTAAGCCACTGGGAAATGCTGTCCTTTCTTAAGTATTTCTCTTTCATGGTAACCGTTTGTACAGAGTTTCTGTTTCAGACCCTTTTTAATAATAACAAAATGTAATATTGGAAAGGTTAGAATTAACCTCTGAAACATTAAATGAGTTCAATGCAATAGAGCCAGGGTTAGTGCTATTGCTGTCTGTCTCAGTTGTCTGTCTTTTTTTGATACCACCACTACCATATATTTATAGAAAGGAACAGTCATTTCTCAACATTTTTGCAATTTTCACCAGACTTTTACACATGCTGTCGTTAACATACATTCCTGTTTATCTCCAGTTTTACCATGAGTCAACGGCTCTACAAGGTGTCCGCACGGAACTGGTTCACGTTGGACTCTGTGCAGCTGCAGTCGAAAAATCTCACTGCGTCTTACATCGGGAGACGCAACATCTACGCGCCTGCAGAGTACTCCTTCCACTGCCAGTCCGTCACCAGCTTCAGAGACACCCTGCTGGTGCCGAGCAAAAACAACCCGAACACCACACAGTGGAGGCTCAACTTTGTCGACTTCCAGGTACAAATATATTGCTTTTACAGCCTTAGATTTTCTGCAGCAGTGCATCAAATTATTCATGGTGTGTTCAGGTGTCTCTTGAGTCTTGTTCATTGATGTTTTTTTCCGATACAGATTCAGGGTTTCGGTTTGGCCAACGGAACAAACTTCTCCTACGCCAGCGACTGTGCCGGCTTCTTCACCGCAGGGATCTGGATGGGCCTGATTACCTCACTGCTCATGCTGTGGATTTTTGTGTACGGTATGCACATGATCATGCAGCTCAACACAATGGATCGGTTCGACGACCCCAAAGGTCCTTCGATTTCAGTGCCTCAGACAGAGTGAATCCTTCCTCAAACACACACACTCCTCTGTCCTTCAGTGCCTCCTAGGAGACTCCCTCCTTGTCATGT
Source organism: Dissostichus eleginoides (assembly GCA_031216635.1). NCBI lineage: Eukaryota > Metazoa > Chordata > Actinopteri > Perciformes > Nototheniidae > Dissostichus > Dissostichus eleginoides. The sequence continues at coordinate 10,195,555 of CM062267.1, read as the reverse complement.
TGCTGTGTTTTGGCCTTTTTCTTTGAATATATGTGTTCAAATCTTTACTCTGAATTCCTCTTCTGTCATTTTCTATCCTGAATCCTTCCACAGCTGTCTTTTGGATACGTTATCTTGCAAAGCACATTTCATTTAACCTCCACCAGTGCCAAAGAGGATGCACCTTTTTTCCTAGTTGATGAGAAGTGCATGTGCTAAAAGATGTTTTTGTGCCACTGTTGGCCAGACTTATTTTCCTTAAAATGATCAGCAATAATTTCTCAAAACCAGAGAATGTATTCTGTGCCAACATGAATGTGATGCTTGATGCTGTAGGACCGTATCAGACCTCTTAACTTCTTCTTTTTTTTTCAACATAACTGTAATTTCAAGATTACTGGTTATGAAAAAGAAGTGCCTGTATATAAAGAGTACATTTATGTTTGTGACTTTTGGAATTGCCTTGGAAAGGTATGTTAATAATTAACCTTGGATGTAGTTCTGTTCTTGCTGCTAGCAGACAAATCCAACTCAAGTGCCACAAAGTAATTCAAATATTTCTTCTTGAGTAATTTATTTATGTAAAAAACACGTTTAATGCTTATCTTTAAAGTTTACTCCATTGCTTCAGGTTCATCAAAGAATAATAATGCCTCACTTCTGCTTGTGTCAAACCTTTGAATGTGCAATTGCCTTGACTTGTAAATTGTCTCTAATTGAAAATAAAGATATCTGTAAATCTTGGTGTAAATCGGATGTTTTAATGCAAATATCCGAATGTGTCATTTTTCACGAGTAGGAAACGCCATGAATTTGCGTCAATTAACGTAACAGTTCGGTTGCCATAGTTGCGATGTCAAAACAACAACGTCATCATAGCTAGTGGAGACGTTGCTAACAGCCTGGGAGCGTAATTCTACTTATAGTTTCTTGTTTTTCACCATTTTCTTTCCCACAAGTTGTTTCTAAAATGTCAGAAGCTCCAATTCAGGGAGTCTGGTTCGGCACCTCGCAGGACAGGAAACTTTTCCCCGGAAATTTTGCACCAGACCGGCTGGGAAACCATATGGCACGACCGGAAGTGCCGCACATCGGCCCCGGCAGCTATGACAACCACGAGGTCTGTGTCATCTGCTTATTTTTATATATTTTCACGCATAATAAATCGTCCTTTAAAAATAAATATATATACAAACTCAAAGTGTTTTAAACCCTAATTTGCTGGTTTGCTCTATCATGTTAACGTGTATTGTAATAAACTTTATATATAGCTCCTTCCATTCATATTATATTTCCATTTCTTTGCAGTACGGCACCATAGTGTATGATCTACAGAAGACACCGGGCAGTAAGAAAGGATACAGTCTTTCTGCGAGGACTGCAGCTCGCTTTCCGCCCTGCAGCCAGGTACATATTCACCTCCAATGAGGGTTTTACCATAAGGGGGCTCTCTGCCATTTTTTATTATAATTAGTTTCAGCTTTACTGTATTCATTTTTAGCAAAGTATCATATTTCATAAGCTCTTTGTGTTTTGTAAGCAAACTTAGGCTACCACCATGAACATCCATTATTGCTAAAAAGAGGAAGACAGAACTGAGGTTGGGTTTCAGTTGGATAGGCCTTAGTCTTCTTAATTGGTTTCACAAACACAAACTTAATGTTAAAAGAATGCCAAGATAAAATAATATTTCTTATGCAGGTTTTTGGATTACTGGTGTGTCATTCATTGATTTCATATAATATATATATATTTCAATAGAATAAAAATGTTGTCTCCCAATACCTTCCATGTCATGTGACCCAGTGACTCCAAATCTATATCAGCTTTTATTACTACACTTGACAAATAAGACAAACCTCTTTTATTGAATTTAAGTTATTTTTCAATTAGATTATGAATGTGAATGCCTATCTTAATGCCACCTAAACTAACGTCCTCAAACAACACCAGGAGATATCAAATACAACTACTAAAATTATGTTCTTGGGATTCAACATTTTTCAAGTATGGTGCTACGAGGCTGGAATACCTATCGAACATGTTACGTTTATTTTATTTCTTACATATTCTACCCCCAGACAGCGACCCCTTCCCCACTGCAGTACCAGCAGGATCAGAGCTACTCCAGAGTCCCCCCTCCTGGCAAAACCCCTTTCGCCTCGACCACACAGAGGTTCAAAACCATGTTGTGTACAGCCAAGGACAGCCCAGGGTAACTAACACACACACACACACACACACACACACACACACACACACACACACACACACACACACACACACACACACACACACACACACACACACACACACACACACACACACACACACACACACACACACACACACACACACACAGAGCTGACAGCTGTTTGATATAGGCCTGGGACCTACGCTCACGATGCGGTGACTGACAGGAAGGTGAGCTGGCCGATGTGCTTCGGGAGCCCTGATTGGTCCAGACTGCCTCAGATAGAGAAGAAGTCCCTCAGAGTGAAGGTAAAGTCTTGACTCAAATGTAAAAATATACTAATAGAGGCATTTTGATTGAGCTTCACCATATCCATATTCCAGCTAAATCCAGGATGACTTTTTTTGAATTATTTCGACATGACTTTTTACATTTTTTTGAAATACAAGACAAAGACTTTTCAACACACCGTACTATTGTTTTTTTGTATTAATTCAACATACCCTAATAAGACTTTTCTTCGACATACTGTACTATACTATGTATTTTTTCCACATACTATACTGTTTTCAGATATTCTCGACATACTATGACGTTTTTCATATTTTCTAACATTCCATACTATGTCGTTTTCTTTTTTCCCACATAGCCCTGAATTCAGAAACATGTAATATTATTGTGTTTCAGCTAAACAATGAAAAGGAGTTCATGAAGCACAGAAGGAGAGTGGCCTACCTGAGTCTGTACTATTAATTGTAAAGTTAATTGAAAATGCCATTATAACATTGACTTAAGAAGTTTCCTTTTTCAAATGTTTTAAACTAAATATTTACCAACAATGTAATGGTTGCAACTGTTGTCAGAAATTGATGGATCTATAAAGAGGAACAAATATATAGAAGCTTATTTTTTCTTTATTCACAAAATGACTGTATTGTTTGTTTTTTACACCGTGATGTTGCTTACAATTTTTTGACAAAGTGAGTGCTTGCTGAAAAATGGAAACAAAAAGGATCTCTTCAATAGAAGTCCGTCGGTATACAAAAATCGCTGTGGCAACTGAGAGTCTGTGGTTCATAAAGAGCTCATTTCTTCCTCCTCACTTTGGGCTTCTTCACCGGCCGGAGGTAGGGGTTATCGATCACGCTGTCCTCCGTGGCCTTTACGGAGGGAACGACGCTGCTGGGAGGAAGCATGGAGTTCTCTTTGTCCGCTCCTGGATCATCCTGAGAGGGAAACGGAAACATTTGTTTAAGAGCTATCGTTGCTAAACCCTACCATACACGCAAATCACATTTACAGCATTTATTTTGCTTTATTGCCGGGTGATTTAGAATCTCATCCCTCTTAAATGTCCTCAAAATATGTAGCTTTGGTAATATTAAGCTAATATGAAATATTTATTCGGTATAAACACGTGTAATCAAGAGGGCAAATTTAATTATTTGAACTCAGTTTTTGCGCGTTCTTGTCTGTAAGCTTTTGTGTCGGTTTACCCGTTTCTGTGATTTTATGTCACCTTAAACTGATTATCTGCTTTGCTATATGTTCTGTTACTTCATTTTAAGTTGGCACATTTAAAATGTTTGAGCTGATTGCATACTTAACATTACCTTCCTGTTGAATGTCTTACTTTGACATAATTTGTTTGAGATAATATATATATTTTTTCCCTTAACAATCGTCATTACTTTAAGAAAAAAAGAAGTTTAACGAACTACCCTATGATATTTTATCGACATACTATGACTTTTTTACTTAACTAGGACTTCTTGTTGAAAATATTATACTATGGCTTTCCATAATTTTTTTGTTGACATACTATAAAGTCTGACTTTTGGGGATTTTAGGTAAGGTTTCCTTTGACTTTATTTTGGACATTCTATACTATGACTTTATTTTTGAAATACTAAATGATGTGTGACATATACAAGTATTTTTTTGTTTTAAGTGGCTTACATTGGTGATGTTCCCTGCTGCGTTCTCGCTGTCGGTCTGGTCGTCCTGCTCCGAGGAGTCCGTCTCCTCCAGAGTCTGCAGCTCCAGCTCCGAGGGCAGGAGCGCGCTGAGATACGGGATGGAGCTCGGCTGGGCTGCGATCACTGAGAACACAATCACAGAGATAAGCAATGACGTAAAAACAAATACTACTTTCAGACATGAAGCTGCAAACCATGGTTGGATTACTGAACTGCCTCAACAGACACAGGGCCCCCCCCACTGGCTTTGACCTGCTAAACGACTCAAGTCCCTCGATGGACAAAAAACTAGGGAGAAACCCTTCTTTAAAAAGTAGTAAAATGACCTGAGAGAAATATACAAAGACTGCCAAAAGATGTAAAACAGCGGCCATGACACTTATGACGACTATAAAAAGCAGCAAAACCAACAGAGGACATAAAGTAACTACAAAGAGACACAAAACAACAAGAATAAGAATGTAAAGTCTGTGTTTTGCTCTTATTAAGAAATGGCTGTGCCCAGGGACCCATGGTTTCATCACACTCCATCGTGTACAAAACCTATTACAACAGAGTTTGGAAAGACAGGCTCTCTTGTTGTAATCACTCACATGGGAAGGCAGTGATGTCGTCTTTGAAAAGGCTCTGGGTCTCCCCGGTCTTCGCCATGAAGCGAGTGAGCGCTCGCTCCACGTCTCTCCTCTGACTCGCTGCCTTCTCTCTCACAACTTGGTAGTCCGATACAGGCTCTCTGAATGTCTGAGTGGAGATAACAAATGAATAAAAAACACTTCACCTTCTGAATTTCATCCGTTAGACATTAAGAAGGGCTGGCTGGCTAACGCCCTGATGAGTGGAGTAACTGAAGGTCAACATAATACATTTAATGGGAAATGGCATTGGTTCAGGATTTGTTGGGAGATCTTTATAACAGCCAAGACAACGTTTTTACTCACGGGTGTTTTGATGTAGGTGTGAGGGTCAGGGAATTCTGGGAAGTGGCCTTGGATGTAAGCAGGATGTGTGCGTTTCTGTCCCGCTGACAGAGCTCTGGGAGTCACAGGTTGGTTCGTCACTGGAGCTGAAGGTGACAGAAAGAATACGTTTAAATATATTTTTCAAATAAAGATCCAATTTAGAAAGTGAGACTACCATTACTCGTCAATTTCCTAATCCATACTAAGAGTGTAAAGCAGAGTGTGTACTTACGGGCAGTTATGACCATCCTCTGTGATCTCTTGGCGTACACAGGCAGGGTGTCTGCGTTGAAACCTGCAGTGACACGAACATTAAATCAAGTCCTCTGCGTCACCTTGTGCATAATTGATATGTCGCCGCCACTGGTACTTACCCATTTCAATGAGTGTGACCACAGTATCTGAGAGGGTGGGGACGCTTCTGGCTGTGTGTTCACAGTAAGCTTTAGCACACCGACCTATTTCAGTTATATCTGGAGAAGGGACAAAAACAACACTGGGGTTAAGAAAGTCTCTGCATTAGACTACATTTAGCTTTTATCCAGACTTACAATAAGTGCAATCAACCAACAGGATACTCAAACTCTGCTCATGAAGGCATAAATAATAAATGCAAGACTCATAGAGATGATATTTAATTTGTGTGCAGTAATACTTTTTGGTGGAATATGTGGAAGCACACAGTGTTGATACAGCAGAATAAAATAGGACAATATTGCTTTTTATTGCAAATTATGATTAAAAAGACTCAATAGGTTGATTGTGATGGGTTTCCATGATAAGGTTTATGGAGAATCCTGTAATGAGTAGGGGTGGGTACCGAGCCCCGGTATTAAACAGGCCCCGGGGCTGAATTATTAAAGACCGTGGTACCGTTAAGCTCCGACGTTATTGGTCTATTTATCGGTAAAAAAAACTTAAATGTAAAAAAGATATGTCATATGTATTATTGCTACACAAACATTATATTGCAGTCTTAGTGTCACCAACTCCGTTTCTAATATGCAAAAATACATATATCATATTTATTATGATTATTTTTAGTATTTTCGATCTTTCCAATCCAGACGAGAGATCTCTCTCCCCCGTCTGTGTGCGAGGGGGCGGGGCAGTTCACACACACACAGCTGCTACATGCAGCAACACACACACACGGAGGAGATGGTGGAGAGAACGCGCTCCGAAGTGTGGTTAAATTTTACCCGTCTCGATGTGGACAATGCTCGTTACCAAAAGTGCAATAAGAGTTTAGCATGTCAGGGCGGTAACACGAGCAATTTGTCTAAACATTTAGCAAAAGTGCACCACATCCAGACGGAGAAATGCACCGTTTGACTGTCTTTCTAGTGGCTCTGTAGCCACATCCACGAGTAACGTTTCCACGTCAGGTGTTATGTATGCTAGCAGCAACACACGGGTTAACTCATTATACAAACATGGGTTACTGATTAGAGGTAACTGAGTTATTTATTTTGTTAAAGTTTCAGCTATTCTGTTTAAAATTCTGTCATCAGATTATTTAATACGATTTGTTAAAACATTGTTGTTTCTTTTGATGTGAAATATTATGTATTTAATTTAAATAAAAAGCAATGTTAGTTTTGTTTTGTTTTTCTCCAAAAGAACCGATAAGAGTACCGTTAAAAGACCGGATCGATAAGCGGTATCGATAAAAGTAGTAGTACTGTTAAAACCTTAACGATACCCATCCCTAGTAAAGAGTCATATAGAGAAAAAGCTTTCTAGCTTCTATCATGTTATATTAGTGAAAAATAGAGCCTGATTATAACATCCGCTGACAGTGAATGGCGCTGTCAACACTTCCAGTTTCAAAGTAAACCCTGTCACTGCTTTCACATTCAAATGCAATATTTGACTCATGCAGATGCAGGAAGCCGCAGCATAACAAGTTAAAAGTGTGCTCAAAGCAGCAAATAAATGATGTATTGAATGTGGAGCAATGTCATAACTTAGTACTTTTTTTTGAATGCATGTCACATATTTAACATATGTAACATTAAGCTGTCTGTGGCTCTTTCCTGCTGTAACTTCGCACATTTCCCCTCCGTGGGACTAATAAAGGTATTCTGATTCTGATGTGGACTTTGCCCAATACACATAATGAGGTCAGTACCAGAGTTCATACTGATCCAACTCAATATCATCAACAATAATGAAGAATGACCGCCATTAGATTCAATCACTATCTACACAAAAAAGGGGCCTGCACAAAGGATTTCAACAGAGAATGGTATTCTTTTTTGCCCCAAATCTTGGCACACAAAAGAAATATTTTATAAATGTGTGATCTCGCACACAGTAAGATAGACATGACTGCGCTTTAATGCAAGTCCATTCAAATGAAAATGAGTCACACTCTTTGTAATCTTGGTCCACAAATAAAATGTGCATCTCTAAGGATAAATGAAGCTCCACTCTAGTATTGATACATACAGCTCTGCATCATCTCAGTGAGCGTCTCTACGGCTGCCTTCTCGGCGCTCTCGAAGCCGCTCTCTGTCAGCAGGGCGCTGACCACGACCTGCAGGGTGCGGCGCCGCGCCAGGTGGTAGTTCTCTGCTGGGCTGGTGGCGGCTTTACCCCCACTCCCCCGCTGGAACACATACAAGGAATAACACATCAAGTAGGTGAGAAGAAAGATCCCCAAGAGGACACATGATCATCACAGTATGAAAGAAGAACAACATAATGTTGACTTAAGGGTGGGAACAAAGCTCAGTTACAACAATCCAATCATATGAGAGTATTACATTACAAGGGTTTTAATGGTCCAAGCTAATTTAGTTGAATGGTCCAAGCTAATTTAGCTTAAGAAGTTTTCTACCCGGAAACGTTTTGTCCTTAAGTTTCTTAAGATGTTCTGAGCTGTAGTGAAGAATAAGTATAAGTAGCCTTAAAGGGAAATACTTAAGTATAGAAATGCTTGAATGTGAACTTAATTACAGTACATCAGTTCATGTACCTTTCGCGGTCTTTCCCATGACATTATTCTGGTTGATCAATAACGTCAATGTTAAAGAGAAAAACAATTATAGATACTTTTCAAACTACTGAGTATATGATAATACTCAAGTAAAATACAAGTATGTTAATTGTTTTGAACTACAACTTTAGTTTATGTACTTCTTGTTAAGTATTTCCCACCACTGCTTGTTGACAGGCTTGAATTATTGTTACAGGAGCACATGTAGCTACACATTAGCAGGTGTAACGCAGGGCAACACATACAGATAATTGTACCTACACTAACAACCCTACTGTACAAATCATATCAGTCACATTGTTAGCTGGTATAGTTATAAAGAGTCTGTAGCGTTAGAAACATGTCCACATGCCTTGTAAATGTAACACACAACGATACTTGGATTTTTCGCGACGGTTAAATTACCATTCATTAGCTTTTACATGCACATTAGTAACATTAGTACGGTGATGTAGCTAACCTTGTCGTCTGTGATGAGGTACAGCAGGCTCATTGTGTATTTAGGAGAAGTTATTTTAAGTTATTGAGACACATTCAGCACAGACGAGTGTCTTCCATCTAACAGCTAACAATTAGCAAAACACCTACAGCTCAGTTAGCTTCATAATGCTAGTGACGGTGAGTATAAAAGCCGTCTCTTACCCCTCCTGCACTCAGTGCGGCCCCCGAGGCCACCGCAGGGTCCGCCATATCTTATTTGGTGTACTGTTTCTCGTTGGAGTTAAGTAATTTAATTATATAGTAACAAAACATTAATTTCTTCGACGGCAGTTTTAGCCCCGGTTAGTAAACAAGGATCTATTTCGTCGTTTCCGGTTTGCGTCACATGGGCCGAAGTTGAAATGAACCCAATATATATTTACTGCCGCCATCTAGTGGTTGTTTGTAGAATTACACATACTGTCATTCTGTCAGTGACTTCTGGACAGTGATGACATGATAGTAGTTTTATTCAGTTACTGTACTAATGTTTACTCTATTTGTCTAATTGCTTGAGTTACACATTTGAGTTACTTTTTGGATCACATTTGCGTTGCTGAAGATCAATCAGCCAAATATTCTTAACATAACAAACGTTTTCATTATGCAGAATGGGCCACTTTAGAATAATATAACACATCCGGATTATAAATATTGAACAACTAAACACATCATCCTCTATTATTTGATTCATATTTATGCTGACAGGAATACATTTTTTGCAGAATGTGTACTTTTACTTTTCATACTTCAAGAAGGCCTACGTTTCGATCACAATATTTACATCCTTTACATAAGTAAGGAACTAAATGCAAGTCTTTAACCTGTAATTGAGTATTTTTATGTACAATCTATTATGTATTATACATCTATTTGATCTTCTTGCAACATGTACAAAGTGCTAGTCTAAAATAAGACCCGATTGAGTTGCTAGCTGAAAAATAGCTTTATTCGAGTGCAAAACGAATTTAATCACACACATTCCATTTTTTTCCCAACACATTCATCAAGTCACATCCACAAGTATCTGCTGCCCAGCTGCCAGGCATTACTGTAGCCTGCAGTGTATATCATTTCTTTCATGTTTAACCAAATCTGAAATAAAAGAACGAGTACAAAGTGACAAGTTCAACGTGGTGATTTAATTTAGCACCATTACCATTTACATTTTGAGTGTTGTGTCCATTTACACCAGTAGAGGAGGGTTTCTTTAAGAACCAAGTAAGCGGATGGAGCTTCTCCTCCGGCCCGTCACCAGATGTTTGGCCTTGGCCTCCATCAGCTCCGTCTCGTACACGTCATCCTCTTCAGGGCTGACCACGGTCATGTCTGGCTTCTTCTCCTTCTTGTTCTTCTCCATGATGAGCTCTCCTAGAGCGTCCTCAACACTTTCCTTCTCCCCAAACGGCAGGAGAACAGTTTCCACCAGTCCTCCCACGACTCCCAGCACCACCAGAGTGGAGCCCAGCATGTAGAGCTTCAGCATGCTGAGGCTGGGCCTCTGGGTCAGCATCTCCTTAGCAAACGGGATGATCTCTCCAATGGTGTCCATAGTGTGATGCTTTGTAAGAGAAGGAAAAAGAAAGAGAATAAAAAGACAGAAGTTTTGTTAGAGAAAACTGTCAGAGAACTATTTGTATTAAAGTCTTTTGGATACTTGATATGCATATACTCACTTTGTCACACACTCCAAACTCTTTTTGGAGAACAAAATACTTTGTCTTAATGATCGGCCAAGTCAGGAATTCACAGGCAGAGAGATGAAGGCAGATCTTGCCATTTAAACCCAAGTGGAGCCAGGCCACCTCCCACAGTGGTGACGGCTTCATGAGGCTTACTGGAAATGCTTTTTGGAGATCAGGGCTTTGTTTGGGTAAAAGGGCATGGGTCTCTAGGACAAGAGGTGAAGCCAATCTTCCCTGTAGGTGAAAAGCAGTTGCAGATACATCATGCTTTCCTGAGCTGATCTGACCATGGAGCTGACCATGAGGTCGTGTGAGAGGGTTAACATTAACACGTGTGTGTCTGTGTGTGTGTGTGTGTGTGTGTGTGTGTTTCCCTGTCTGAAACTCCCTGCCCTTTGACCTTGTCCCCTCACCACAGGACAGGAAAGCAGACGAGTGAGTTGTGAAATGTGTCTGATCTTTGTCACAGAGACACATATCATCAGTTCTCAGAGAAAAGAATTTCCATATTTGCATTTTCTTTTTTGCATTTGTGTAAGGTGTTTTACATTTACAGATTTACCTACGGACTGTTGATCTGTTCACCCAAATAATATCGGAACAAATGTACCTCCATGTACACAAAACGAACACAGGGACACCCTAATCCCAAAGAACTGGTGCCATTTTTCTTTTGTTTTTTGCCCAGCTGTGAGGAAATGTGGCCAAATGAAAGAACAACCTTTCCCCCGTTAGAACGTTTTATAGTGCCCACTTTGCACAAACGCTGCTGGTAATATCTCTATAAATACACTGTCAATAGCTTTCCTCTTTGAGCAGCCTGGGATCTGAGCATGTCTGTTCGCCAGTTCTGAGAAAAGGTTGAGACTGTTTGGAGACCTTTGCCCTATAATTCTGGCTCCTTCTGCTTGAATGGACAGTCTGTCTCTGGTCTTCAGCAAGTCAACAATGTTATAGGCGTGTGTGTGTTCGGTGTGTGTGTGTGTGTGTGTACATAGAAGGTTTTATATGGCCTGTAGACGTGAAAAGGAAAAGTAAACACTGGGTTTGTGTGTGTTGCATTAAGTCAACGTTTGTGTTGTTTTATGTTTACTGACTTTTAGATTTTGTAATTTTGTAATCGTTTAAAATGAGTCTCTTCCTTTTGTTTCCTATTTATTTCATCATGATCTGTGTTAAATAAGCACAACAAATACATACATGTCCATACAGGAAATGACAAAAATAAATATAGCAAAATAAAAGGGATAAAAGATAAGATAATACTGAGTAAATGCATTAATAGCTTAACCTCATCACAATTTAACATTAACATTAGCATTTCAGTTTGTTTTATCGGATGTACATTTCATGGTTGGTGTGGAGTCATTTTTCAAACAAGACATAGTAAAAATGGAGACAAATAAAACGGCAGAGCAAACTCAATGCAGGTTCTGTACAAGCTTTATTTATGAGCATACAGGGATCCATCCTAATACATGGACTAGATCAATAACTGCTGATGCATCAACACAAAGCGGAGAAACGGAAAACTGCAAAATGAAACGCTTACAGCAACACCTATCACAGCGAATATAAATGACACATTATATTCTAGCAGGTTGATGGCATGTGAAAGCTATGAGTTGGCAATATATACTTGATACACTTGTGGCATTTACACTCTTTGAAAATATATCATGTTTTTTGTCTGTATAGCTTTTTTTGTTTTTTTAAAAAGGATTTGAAATACATTAGAAATAAAAAATAAAACCGACAAGCAACACAAAGAATAGAAATGAGTTTATCCGGATGAGTTTATATCATTATGGCTCGTTTATATATATATGTATATATTTAAAGCAGCAGACATGCAGTTTCATATTTTTTCTATTGCGCTAACAAATGTAGTTTTGCAAGAAGAAAGGAAAATATTTTACACATGATGTACAATAATTTATCTTATTGCGTTGTGTGTATTTTCTTAAACATATCCGCATATCCACAATCTGAATACATCTTGACATTTAATGTGCACTGATGAATTAAACTCCCTGATAAAAACAAACAGTAATTGTGATTCAACCTTCATGAGGCGTTCAGAGCTCAGAGACTGCTTCACCATGAATGAGCTTTAGTCTCTTCAATACTGTCTGAACTGCCCTGTTTACTGAAGCCTACCCCGTGCATCTGAGTTAAAGTGAGGCGTGTGCATCTCAATGTGTGAGTGTGTGAGTGTGTGAGTGTGTGTGTGTGTGTGTGTGTGTGTGTGTGTGTGTGTGTGTGTGTGTGTGAGTGGTGTGGGCTTCTGTGTAGCTTCTTAGGCACTCTTTCCAAGAAAATTAAAACGTCCCAGTGACTGTGAGGACCTCGCAGACCGTTAGAGTCCGTCAGAGGTTCTTCCACTTCTCATCACCGTGCGGGGACCTGCTGACACAAAACAGCTGCATGCTGAGTCAGCACTGCAACTGCAACACTGACCTGCAGAGGGAGGAAACACACACAGGGTTAGACACACACACACACACACACACACACACACACACCTGCAATGAGCTGACATTTACACAAAACATGCACAGGACCTTCACATATTGACATTCAAATTGTCAAACAGAGTGCCGTGCACACTCATGGCTGTTTGGATCTATTATGACTGAAGATGGGAAATGATGTGACATTAGAACTCCATTTACTGAATAAAGGGTCTCAGTTTTCATAATTATATATAAGAATAGGCTTAATTCTTCTATATAATAAAGCTTATAGTAAGAGCAGGCTCAGGCTGGCCATGAACATCCTCCTGGGTCCGATATTCCATTTAGTTTTTCCTAATTGTATGAGTATTTTATTTCCTTTCTTTCTTATTTCTTTTTAATCTTATTTATTTGAATTGTATTTCATTATAATGTATTTAAATGTATTTTATTGTAATGACTTCCACTCTCATTCATGTTTGTTGATATGAACAAAAGCCCCTTGAGACAAATGTGTTATTGGGCTATATCAAAAACATTTGATTTGATTCCATTAAAGACATATTTGACCGATCACAGTAGGAAAACCACAGCTGTAAATATTACAATAAATGATGGCGGAGTGACATGAGGCCGTTTCAGCGTCACACTGCCCTGGAAATCTTGTTTATGTTATCAATGACACCAGCGGGCCACGTTTGTTTGACTTAGGATAGTTACACTTGATCAGATAGAGATTCAAATATAGCTACAATGAATTGTATGTCATGAATATGTATTACTTGAACCCACCAGGTCAAATGTCTCCAGGTAAACGTCATGCAGCCTTCACATGACGGAGCAAACTCCAGTCTGCACCCTCTTAGCTATACGGCTTTTAGCGTACCTGGAATTAGAAGAGAGAAGTTTAATCAAGATTCAAGGATTCAAGGCTTTTATTGTCATGTGTGCATACAGTAGCTACAGTGTAGATATGACAATGAAGATCTGAGGACACAGGCTCCTCCAACAGTGCAACACAACAACACAGATACAATAGTGCAAGTAAATAAAATGAAATAGAATATAGTAGAAATAGTGCAGAATAGTACAAGTAATTGGAATATTGATATATTTAAGTTGCAAACAGATGTTATGGATGTTATTTCAAAAGTTCAGTTTAAAAACCTATCTTTTTAATATGGCTTTTAATTTGGGTTAACTTTCAATTCTGACTCGTATCATGTTCCATGTTTTACTGAATTTCTTTTCTGTTTTGCTTTTATTTTACATTTTTAATTTTCTTTTTAAAGTGTTTTATTTGAACATATTATCACTGTAGATGTTTTATCTTGTTCTGTATTCATTGTAATATTATTTTAATATTGTTGTTATGTTTTCTGTGAAGCACTTTGGGCGGCTTTGTGCATGAAAGGTGCTATACAGGAGGCGTGTGGCGCAGTGGATAGAGTGTTGATGTTCGGATCAATGGAGCACAGGTTCAAACCCCACTGCAGTCAGCATGTCGTTGTGTCCCTGGGCAAGACACTTCACCCCAAATTGCTCCTGTGGGGATTGCCACAGTATTGAGTATGTAAGTCGCTTTGGATAAAAGCGTCTAACAAGTAACATGTAATGTAATGTCTATACAAATAAAGTGTATTATTATTATGGCCTGTGGGATGAAACCGTCCCTGAGTCTGGTGGATCATGCATATTTCCGGATGTGATATTAAAAAAATTCGAATTTGCAACATCAGATGAAACAGTTATGTACCCGTTGAGGTTGGCGGGCTCCGAGTGGTACACGTTCTTGCCCTGCTCGGCGATGGAGGGCGCGTGGTGTGGGCAGTCCTGGCTCTGAGAGGTCTTCAGGGCGTGCACGTGGCTCTTGGGCTCGATGGGGCTGGTGGGCAGCGACATGTGGGCCGACCCGCTCAGCTTCCCGTTGGTCTGCGTTGGCCGGGGGTCCGGTCTGTCTGGATCCAGGTTTTGTCTGTGGGTCTTGGGAGGGGAGGTCACGCTGATGGCGGGGACGCTGGGTCTGTTCTGGACCTGCTCAGAGTGCGCCAGCTGCAGCTTCTTCATGTGGTTGATGACCACCGTAGCGTTGTACGCTTTCTGTGACGTGAACAAAGACAAGAGGTTCAAAAAGAGATCATACAAGTCATTCAAAAGTCAAAGTCAACTTTATTGTCAATCTTCCAGTTTGTGTGTACAGACAGAGATCGAAATACTGTTTCCCACAATCCCCAATATAAAAACAAATGTATATAAAAAGATAAAATACGTGTGCAAATATCTATATATAGACTATCAACCTGTGTGAGGGGGTTGAACTACATTCATAATTAGTGATTCAAGTAGTTCAAATTCTACCTAGTAAACTATAAAGACTACAAACTATTTTTGGGCTAGAAAAAGAAAGACATTTGATTTATTTTGCATTTAATCTTATCATTGCTTCACTTCTGTTATTGAACCCTCGTTTTCTTCAAATATGAATTTAATATTTAGTTGTATTTTATTGCTTCACTATTCTAATGAAACAGTTTCTTTTACTATAAGTTAAATCTTTTGGGGATTACGTATGCTGTGAAGAGAGGAAAGAGAGGAGGTTCAACAAGAGATCATATTTACTATCAACCTGTGTGAGGGAACATTTCTAGATTTAAGTTAAACTGCATTCATCATTTGGGATTCAAGTAGTTCAATTACTACCAAGTACACTATAAAGACTACAAACTATGTTTGGGCTAGAAAAATAAATAATAGTTTTTGCTGCACGACTGTTATTGAACCCTCTTTTTGTTATAAATCAAATCAAATATTTTATTCCATTTTATTGTTGCTTTCCTATTCTAATTAAACTACAGTTTATTTTAATATAAGTTAACTATTTGTGTCGGATCTTTTTGTGGGGATTATGTATGACCTTAATTCATTTGATTACACTTTATCTGTATATGTGTGAGTATTTAGGTTTGTATTGTATATGTGCATATATGTATATATGTGTATGTGTGTATGTGTGTATGTGTGTATGTGTATATGTGTATATGCATATATGTCAATCAACAGGTAAAGGAGATGAATAATAATAATAACAATAATAATTAATAATAATGATAATTATTGCAGATTATAGATTATAAATAAATCATTTAGGGACAAGAGAGTGAGATTAAATAAGTTATACTTCTTCTCACTCCTTTTCGAACACTAGATGTGGGACTGTTTATGTTGCTAATGCTGTTGTTGTTGTTGTTATTGTAAATGTCATTTTTTCTTTTGATTTCTCTTACATGACTATGCACTGCAACATTTGTTTTGTTTTGTAATTATTTATTTTACTGGTACGAAATAAAATGTATCAATCATCAATCAATCAATCAATCAATCAATCAATCAATCAAACTCAATTGACTGTCATTTTTTACTAGCATTTGACATTTGTATTTACATATTGTTAGATATTCGAATCACACATTGACAACTTGATCTTTTTCTTTGGTAGTTTAAACTACTTTCTCTATGAGTTTTAGTTGGGTAGCTTTGCTGTAGTTCAACTGTAGATCAACAGCTTTCTTAACCCTTAAATCTACTGAAGCTTACACGATGTTCCTGCTACACTCCAGACATTAGGTTCACTTCTTAGTCATTGTTCCCTGTTATACAATGAAGTGCCCAATCAGCACTGATTGCCGAACAACATCTTATCAAACTCTTTAATCAGGAAGGATTTCGGTAGGCCCCCCGATTAATCCTCTAAAACTGCAGGGCTCTGAATTAGATCCTCTCATCAAGGCCCTGAGAGACTAACCTTCCACTTGGACTTGGCGAAGTTCTTCTGGATCTGAACGCTGACAGAGTAATAGATGTCCTGGCTCCGCGCCGTCTTTCCAATAATCCTGGAAACAGATGACGAAACAGAACGGTTAAATATATTTCCAGGTAACGCTAATCCGCTGTGACCTGACACTGTGAGGATACTCTCCTGTAATAGCTGCTTATTTTGGTTGTAGTTTCACTTAGATGTCATAAGTCTAACATGTTGTTGTACTGTCCGTTGTAGTGGAACAACAGCTGCTATTTGGGATTACTTTGAGATTTGTATAACTTCAAAAAATAAATGTTTTGTGTTATTTTACCCATGATTCAGTAGCTTAAAGACGATATATTATAAAAATAACTGCCTTTATCTGCTCACAATTTTAACTATATTGCACAGAATTATTTACTACTATTGTAAAAGTAATGTAAGGGTAAAAGACGAGACAATTTAAGAGTTTTTAGGAATATTTCGAAGAAATCCTGTGTTTTAATTACTTGCCAATAACAAACTATTAGTGTCTTAATTAATATCCAGAGACAGTGAGGATGAGATGCCTCTTTTACTTTAGCAGCTTAGAGATTATAAATAATTTACTTTATTTTCCTGATCATGCAAACATCTGTCAGCATGCACTGTTATTAAAAGAAATATAAAAACCTAAAACATCTTCTATTTTAGGCTCATTGTTGGGACTGAGTAAAGAATAACAGTAGTAGATAACTAACAAGAGAAAAAATGAATACAAAAATATGTCAAGAAATGTTTAAAATTGCATTATTTCTGGTTATTTGATAATGAGAGCTAGGTTTTTAAGTTGGAAATGCACATCAATATATTATATGTTTACCTTGCATTTTATTTCAGATTCAGATTAGGATTCAACATACTTGGTTGTACATTGAATGTACATGAAATGGTAATGTGTCTTTGGCACAGACAGATAAAGCAACACAGTACAACACACACTTCACACACAAACAAATACATTGCATCTTAAAGTGACTAAGTGGTTGTCATAATAAAAGTTCTTCATGTGGTTTATTTTCCCAATTATACTGAATGATAAGATAATGGAAATGATCACCACAGAGTTTGAGTTAATGTCCCTAATAACCAATATGTGTATAAACCCCTCTGTGGCTGCTGCTGATGGAGACTCACCAGGGATGTCTGAGTGCCATTTCAGTGGAGAAGCGCAGGCTGGGAGTTTTCTGCATCATGTTACGGATGAAGTCTTTAGCTGCGGATCAAAATGTGACACGTGTTAGGGCTGGAGCTGGGTGAAGGCATAAAGCAGCTGCAACAGGCTCTAAATGATATATGTGTTGATGCTCGTGTAAATACCAGATTCAGAAATATCATCCCAGAAGGGCGAGTCGAACTCATACTGCGCCTTCATGATCTTGGAGAACAGTCTTGTCTCGCTTTCTTCGTAAAAAGGGGGATATCCACAGAGCCTGAAACACAAGCATTCAGTAAAGTTGGGAACGTGTTTATTTCAATGCACACTTAATGTAAATAATATCCTACTTTTAAATGTTGTTAGCTGTAATTTGGCCCTTCATAGTGTTTAATGACAGATGGTCTACAGATTTGTATCCTTCACTGTCAACATGTATATAGTATACTTCTTAGTTCTGTTTTTTTAATTTAGTGATCTTATGTAAAACAGTGTGAATAGTAGATGCTCACTAGGGTGGTGCTATGACTTTACCCCGCCTCATTGTTCTATATTAAGCTAACTGTGTCATGCATGACTGGCAGAGGCTTTTAATCTTGAGATCCACTTAAGAAAGAAAAACCCGGAGCTGATTTACAATCTTAAAAGTCTATTTGCATATATCTCTCTATCTTAGTCTAGTTATATGTGCCCACATTAACAATGGCGTTATACTTACAAGATGTAGGTGATCACTCCGATGGACCAGCAGTCGACCGCCTTGCTGTACGGCTTCTGGGCCAAAACCTCAGGCGCTGGAAAACAAGAACACATTTCACATTTGTTGCTTTTATTAGGCCTGCATGCAGAGAAAACTTAATATTGACACTTCTGTGTGTGTCCTATATTTCCTCAGACCTATTTAAGCCCTCCCACCATCACAAAGTGTTCATACATTATGTATTACACTGATATGCTGAAAGTGAGTCTCTAGCACAATGTGTTAGATATTACAGAAATACTAACATTTATTTTACTGGACTCAATTTGTATCTTCATGGTTTATTTAACTTATTGCTTTGGATAAACGCATCAGCTAAATAAAATAAGATAAGATAACATGAGATAGGATCAAATAAGATTTCACAACGAAAAATAATAAAATAACAACAATAATAAAATATTATTTATTTAAAAAATACAAAACAATTAAAGGAATGAAACTTGTGTAAGTGACAGTATAATATATTAAATTAAACTTCACGTGTCTCCTCACCTACGTATCCCGGGGTGCCGCAGGCCGTGGACATGATGTCGCTGTCCACCATCTTGGAGAGGCCGAAGTCGCCGATCATGATCTTGGAGTCCTCGTCCTGACTGTAGTACAGGATGTTCTCCGGCTGCAGGGACACACACACAGCAGCTCTTCACACACACTCATGACCTCAAAGCAGTTCTCCTGTGGTGCGACAAAGCCTCAAGGAGTTCTTTTGCTGGAAGTGACACGACTGATAATGGATTTGTAACACGAATTCTGGGAAATACACTTATTTTCTTGAGTTTGATGAGAAAAACTACTCTCATTTCTGTACGGGAAATGTGAGACTACAAACAGTTCATTTTGATTTTTGATTTCTAAATGCTTTTAATGTTTTTCATTTTTGTAGAGCACTTTGAATTGAAATGTGCTCTATAAATAAACTTGCCCTGCCTTCTACGATTCAATCTTTGACATCATTTGGTTTGTTTGGGAACACTTTGATCTCCTATCTTTTGGTTTCACATGTTTAAAGTGACATTAATGAACATCTGTGCTTGAGTACTTTTGGCACTTAAACAGTTGCATTTATTAACTATCTTTGTGGTGCCTCTTTCCATTCAACTTTGACATTTTTGGTTACTTTTGTTTATGTTTTTATCAAGGGGCTTATCTTTACTAAATATACTTGCATACACATTGTAATGTAAATATCTTGAAATGTGGCTTCATTCCAACGACCCAACTCAAATCCAGCACCAGACACTTTTTACGCTGCTATGGACAATCTTGCACTAATGTACATTTCCCAAAGATATTGAAGTGACTGTTATTTTGTATATATTGATTGTTGTGCTTTTATTAATGTTTGCATATGTATAATTGTGTCTGTTGATTGTGTATATATATATATATATATATATATATATATATATATAGGTATATACATATTTGTATTTTTTGTATTCGGGATTGTGGGAAACGGTCTCTCAGTCTGTACACACAAACTGAAAGAAGTTGACTTTGACCATGCTGTTGTATAGAAACATGTTTTAACCTTGGTGATTGAAAGGGTTTTAGCCGAAGTGAATGTAAGACTTATTGTTATAGTATCTGATTCCTACCTTCAGGTCTCGATGCACGATGTCGTTCTTGTGCAGGTAGCTCACGGCGTGCAGCACCTGGCGGATCACGCTGCTGGCGTCTTTCTCCGAGTACACCCCCCGGTCCAGAATACGGTCAAAGAGCTCTCCGCCTGCAACACTGAAGAGAAAACACCACTGCCATTCAAATGTGATCGAATATCCCTGTTATTCTTTTTTCTTAGCTCATCTGCTCATTTAAATAAGAATGTAAAGGACGCTCACAGCTCCATGACGAGATAGTAATGGGTCCGACTTTCATAGAAATCCTCCATCCCCACCACGTTGTCGTGTTTGATCCTGAAAAGGGAAACGAAAAGGTGCCATCATTAGATCAGATAACATGAAATAAAATAAGATTACATTAGATTTACTTTATTGATCTTATATTGGACAATTATTTTGTTGAAGCAGTTTGTAGAAAAGCCATTGCACATGATTAAAAAATAAAAAATAAACAGACAGTAAATGTCATTTGATTAGACTACATCAGATAGAATTACATTAGATAACTTTATTATGTAAACTTTATTTATCTAAAATTGGGAAATTGTGTAAAAAAGGCATTGCAAATGAAGTAAATATAGACATATTAACAATAGAAAAGTATATATCTATAGAGTACACAATTAAAACATGTACAGAATAAGTAAAATTGCACTGTAAAAGATTAAAGAAACTATAAACCCACAACATAATTCACATATGTCAACATAAACAACAGAAATGGATCAGTGTTCCTCTGCACACTGAGTACTGAGAGAATACGAGATGTTTTGACGCTCATTAAAAATGCAAACGTTAATTACCTCCTCAGCACGGCGATCTCGTTCTCCAGATTGAGGTCTCGCGTCTGTTTCTTCTTCACACACTTCATGGCAAACAACTTCCCCGTCTTCTTCTCCTTCACCATGAACACCTCTGAGAACGCCCCGCTGTTCATCAACACAAACACAATGAAAGGGAGTTATTGATGATGCCTTCACTGACCGCTTTAGAACATCAAAGAAAGGAAGAACAGCAGGAGAAATGAAGCTTCACTTTATTAGAATCATAGGATTGTAAATAACATATTTGGACCAGAACAGCACATAGTAGTTGCCTCTTAATGGACCTACTTTCCATTTTTCTCAGCCAATCAGGATTTCTTCCATGTTTTCATTTCTCTATTGTGTTTATAGGTCAAATGCGAATTATTTTCAGCAATTTTTATCTATTTGCAAGCCTTAAAATACATGAAAGGCTTTTTGATTTAGAGTAATGTAAGTCCCATTAGTCTGTATAGGCAAATGTAAAAGTAATTTAACATTTTAGAAGAGACTCAGGCAGATAATTGGATGAAAATATGGATACGACTCACGTTTTTTCCATTCAATATAGTGCTGATGAAATTAGCAATTTAGCTTAGCATAAGGTCTGGAAACAGGGGGGAACAGCTCGTCTATATACATTCAAAAACCAAATGTAAAAACTAGAACAGTGTGTGACTTTTCCCTGTAAAACCGTAAATGATGAGTTTAAGAGGTGCTGGTAGGCAGGTGTGTGTTACCACTGTACATAACCAAGTTAGCCACATTACATCTTCACACTCTTACAGTGTTTACAACATGTTTCCTGTTTTTCTTCTATACATTTGACAGTTTCATCATGTCATTTCTCCGCCTCCTTGCGTCACACAGAGGTGGAAACGGCCTTGGAGCGAATACAACTAAACACACGGCAGAAATAGCAATATCAAGGGATTCAATTAAGCTGCACTGAAGCTCTCTGTGGATTAACCAATCACATGTCAGAGGCTTATTATGCTGCTCTGTGTCCATGCTATCTTCAGAGTTGTCTGGGAATAGTTGTTCTACCTGCGGGATTAGGTGCTTTATCCCTTACGCAAGGGAACAGAGAGTTGGGGAACAGGGTCAGAGACTGTGAGAGAGATCTGAGGAACACAAGCTGCTGCAGGGGGGGGGGGGGGGGGGGAGGGAGGTCAAGGGCTGAGAGCAGACAGGTGTCACTCTGCCTTCTGAGTGGTGATGACCCTGACCCTGAGGCATGATGGGAGGTTCTCTAACGAGGAGAGACAATCTCCCGCTGGAGGATGTCAGTATTGATGTAGATAAAAAGTGAATTTCCTCTGGTGGGATAAATAATGAAATGTCCTCTTCTGCTTTTTCTTCTTCTTTAAAAATAACTGTGTTCTTAAAAACATAGATAGTGCTTCTATTGCACGCCACTGCCTTCAAATAAATCAAATAATTATTCATATCTTGACTGCACTTTTATTTTTGGATTTTAAACCTGTCTTATTCTATTTGAGCTTGTGTTGATTTCACTTGTTCTCTTGATTTTTTATTTTATAATGGGTTTCTTTGGCAATATATCTTAATGTTTGACTAAACATCAGTAATCCAGTCAATGATTTGTTGAAAAATCACACAAAATACCAGTTTTATAGAGTCATTATAAGCATATCGTTTCTGAGAAATAAAAATGTTAAATGTTTAATATTTATAGTTATCTTGTATAACTTGAGCTTGTTATTCCTGAAGACTTCTTCAGTTGATTTAATTAAGTACGGCATGTATACATCTTCTAACTTGTGTGTTTTCAACATTGAAATCAACGCCTTGATCTAATTCACACTTTACTCTGCTTCTTTCCATAATCAGCCACACCTTCAGTTGTTTCCGGAGAGATAATAAACACAGTCTGAAATGTGTGTGGTCAATTGAGAGCTGATTTGAAATTGAATTGTAACCTTATCAAATAGATTTGACAGATACCAAAAGATTCACACCTATTAAAAACAGCCTGATTGCTCTCAGGGAGGCGGACAGGAAGGAGCTGTCTCCTCATCTTCATCACTGCTCTTCACATCCCGTTGCACAACTGATTTCTCCGTGGTTACAACATCTCATTTTCTTCCGCGGATCTCCTCGAAGCTTATCGTGTCTCTCAAGAGAAATCATCAATCAAGCTAATACCAGACAGAATTTATACATATATAAATATATATTCAACAAGAAAGACAAAGGTTAATAACACTACTGGAGTGTGTAAAGTGGGACGCTTACAATTCACAGATGTTAACGAGAATAAGATTGCTCTGTGCTTTTTGAGGTGAATTCACCCCTGAAGAGATTATCCTGATTGCCAGGAAACAATTATGTTGTTGTTGTTTACACTGTGTGTGTGTGATGAGGCCCGAGGGACAGGCTGTGTTTGGTGTCCTACGCAATCTCCTGTCCCTTTTGGATTAGCTTCCTTTTTATGATGATGGAAAACAGAAAGGGTGTCGCGGAGATCAGGCGAAACAGCAGGAGAGTTCACTGTTGACACCTTTAAAGAGGCCATATAATTCTTTTTGAGGTTTTCCCTGTCCTGTAGTGAGTTATATAGGTTTTTGTGCATGTAAATGGTCTGCGGAGGCAAACATCTTTCTCTCCCACACACCCCCCCCTGCCTGAAACGCCCATTGTTTACTTCCAGAACAGAGTAACATCACTATGTAGCATTTCACTTCTATTAGCTAGCGCTCAAACACATTGTATGTGATAGGCTAAGGGACGGGACATCTATAAGCGGTTGACCAATCACAACAGAGCCGGCCAGCTAACCAATCAGAGCAGACTGGGCTCTGGTTTCAGACAGAGCGTGAAAAGAGGTGCTGCAGCACAGTATGAGAAAAATAAAGACCTTTCTGAACATTAAAGCATGGAGACAAAATAATATAGGTCACAGTAGAGGCAAAATTAATAATAATTACGAATTTGTTAAATGAGGTGTCGAAGAAATAAACTAATCACAAGTGTGTAAATATATCTTCGCCTAGTTTTATATTACGCCTCCAGAACTGTTTTGTGTTTGGGGAAATCACCGTTATTGCTGCACACTAATTGGACCACATATTATATCATGTCCTGTGCTGGTTAGGGACCTCGCCCCCCCCCACTCTGCAATCACCGCTGCTCTGGAACATCCTCGGCCCTCGCACATATCGCTCTGTTTACAAACAACAGCAGCAGCAGCAATCACTCCATCGCTCCTTTGTTTACAGTCGGCCTCTGAGCAGCTGTTCCCCATACACTCGAGAAATACTCCAAAAGACCTGCTGAGTTCACTTCACTGAAATTAGGTCAGGAGACTGTTAGCTAAGACTGTGCACAGTTTACATCAAATATCTACAGTAAAAACGTCTTCAAGCACTGCTGTTTTGTTTATAAAGTGTCAAAATCTAGCTCAAATTTGGCATTTTTGCCTAAAAATGTAACTAAATAATAAATAATGTCATCAAAATATAGTATTCATTATTTCAACGTCAATCAACTTATCAATTATTCAACTGCAGCTCAACTTGTTTTGCAACCAGATGTTTACATTTGTATTTACATTTCTCCTTTCTTTTGTGAGTCTCACAATTCAAGGAAATTTAAATACATTTTTAAAAGACAGATAGATTTTTTAATTTGTATTGACCTGCTTAGGTGACTCACAGAACACCATGAGAACACCATGAGGAGGCAGACAGACTAACCCTCTCACAGGCAAAGCATCTTGTTGACTAAGTCCTCGGTAAAGTAGGCCTCAGCATGTCAATCCAATCATCTGTCCTCAGACTCAAACAGCATGTGGAGGCTTTATCATCACGGCACGTGCAAGTCAACCCACATGGGACACTGTGATCGACTTCAATATCTCTCAAACTAAACATCCAGAAATGCTAAATATTCCCAGAGGTACCACGGAAGAATCTTTGTAGTGTTTACAACAACTGAACAGGAAATTAAAACTAGTCCTCTCAATAAATATTACAAATAAATGTACTCACGATCCCAGCTCCTCCATGAAGTCGAACACCTCCTGGATGTCGTCGATGACCTTCATCCACTCGCCCTCCTGTCGACACATCTCTGCGCAGACTTCAATAGGGACTTCTTTTAGAAAGAAGAAGAAAGAAAATAACACATAAGGTCCACGTCCTAATCACAATCAGAGAAGAGATCATTAAACAGTCTTTAAATGATGGATGCAGGTGTTGGTGCTTTCTTTGTCTGGATGACAAAAGGTTAGGGTTCATAATCCTACAGGAATGATTAAAGCTGTGCAAAGCCAGGACAACTGTACCAGGTCTAAATGACAACATAGTGTATGAATTGATAATATGTCAGAAGTCAAACAAGGAGAAAGTAATAAGAACCTGTTGCATTGATTGTTTTCTGTTGCATCGTCAAAAATGCATTGAAAATATAATAATTAGCAAAATTATGTTGCCAAAATAAGCTACCTGCACAATTAGGATCATCACACATTGTTGTGCAAGAAAAAACCATTTGTTTCACTAATAAACATTAGGATTAGGAGCGAATTATCCAATAAAACCACATGTCCTGAGGAGGATTAGGAGCACTTTAAATGAGCAGGTTACCCAGTTTAGTTTCCTGGCCTCTTTTCTCTTATATATAAGGGATTAACTCTTGATATAGAGACCTGACCTTGTTACAGGTATAAATAAACACCAAAGTATAGCCTCAACAATTTATATGCATTACAAATGTCTTCAAAATGTACCTGTATACAGTAAAAGCCCATAATACATGCATATAAGAGCAAGAGATGAGCAAAGAAAATCTGACATTTACATTTTTGAATCCCACTTTCATTTCTCTTCAAGTCAATGCATACAGTAACTCAGATGATGCAGCTGAACACAATTAAGCGATTAAAATGATTATATACTCTAGATTATTATCCCCACATTCAAACAATGTCCATACACACAGACACACACACAGATACCCCTGAGGGTATGCTGTTTCCGCACAGAACACACAGGTCTGGCACCTCTGGCTCTCCCGCAGTAATTATTTCCTTCACAGCAGTGTGTGTTGTTATTCAGCGGAGCAGCTCACGACATGCATACACACTAACACACACTCACACAGACACAGCCATGCAGAGAAATGTTCAACAGCACAAGCAGCGATGCAAAGCTCATTTGCAGTCAAACCATGCAGCAGGGATGCACATCTCAATGCAGTGTTGTTGTTTTGAAATTGCGCAAAAATTCCTCCACGTTCTCTCCATTCTACAGTCCCTTTCTCTTACGTGCAAGCTTTAGAGTCGAGTCGCGGTTTTTTTTTCTGATGCACAAACACCAGTCAATGCAAGGAAATGCTGCTGTGATTGACAGTGGGTTGCAGCACCTCCTTTCTACTCTAACGCTACCAGAAACACCAAATTGGCTGCAGGATCTGCGGAAACATCACTCTGCGGCAAAAACGATCAGAAATTCAGACCAAGCTCTCACGCCTGAGCGAAAACACCGTAAAACACAAGTTTGGACTCATGCATGATGGATGTTATAGAGGAGAAAAACTAGAACAGAATACAAATAAGGCAACACTGGCGCACTACTTTACTCCGAGCTGCTGTTAAAACCAAACAACAGTTGTTTCCAGGTCTACTTTAAAATGAAAAAAGAGGTTTATTTTTCAGATTTGAGACTTACCCAGAGACTCTGCGCTGGAGGAGCTCCGCTCTGACTCTCCTGCCAAATGCTCTGCGAGGTCTGGACGGATTACTGAGTCTGGGACATCAAAAGAGGAGCTACCTGTTGTGGAGTCAGAGATTACATCCATGGAGAGGGGGAGGGCGCACTGCTGCAGAGATCCGTGCAGCAGCCACAGGTTTATACAGAAAACAAAGCGTGTTGCGCAGAGATGAGCAATATTTCTTTCAAAACTGCAAGATTAATTCTTAACAGCAACATGTGCACGCGCATGCGCAGCTACACGCACTTGAGTTTAGCACGTTTCGGCCCCATGGTTTCAGCACAACATTGATGGTTGATAGTCAACCAGTGGTGGAAGAAGTACTTATATTTAATACCATTCAAAATCTTAAGTAAATTAAAGGTATTGGCATATAAATATACTTGAGTACCAAAAGTAAGAGTACTGTAAGAGTAATTGCACGTTTCAGAAATATAAATATGAAATTAATATTATGATTATTGATGCATGAATGCGTTCATCACAGCTGGTAAATGTGGAGATTATTTTAATTACTAAACTGCTTCTGGATTTTTTTTACCTTTCATATATGTGAATGTTGAGTTTTTAGTTTAAAAGTAATGTCTCACAAATGTAGTGGAGTAGCAGTCTAAATTAGCATAACAAGTGCAAGTTCCTCAACATTTTATTATGTACTTCATAAAATTCCACACTGTCAACATTGGTCAAATGTACCTTATCATATATATTCAAGTATTGAAGACCTACTCAGTTACATGTCAATGTAATCTAGATGCAATAATTATCACCTGAAAACCCCCCCAAAAATCACATGAATCTCTTATCAATTAACTATATATCTTTAAATGTTTTATTAAATTTCAATCAAACTTTTATTGTTTTTTTTTCACATTTATTTTATATTTAAAATGTATTTTATTTGTGTTTTTATAACAGGTTTTTATTTATTTATTTTTGTTGTTCTAATTTAATCATTGTTTGGGACTTTGGGCTTCATACAAATAAAGTAATACATGTAAATTATTAGAAGTAGGCAACCTGTCAATATTTATTTTGTCTTTAAAGCCTTTTAAAAAGAGCCTGCCCTAATATAAAGGTGTGGAGAGAACTGTCGATGTCAGTACACATTTCACAAAGAGGCCACAGACTGGGATGAGCGCAGCATTAGGCTCTAATCATGTTACAGTCTTTATCACGTTATAGTCTTTATCACGTTATAGTCTTCAGAGGCAACTTTTAACAGGATTATTTATTAATCTGCACAAGTAGCTCATCTCACCTGTGACCTGCCTCACATGGAGGAACATGGTCAGAGTAACATTTGGCCCTCTGCACACCTTTACTGCAGACAAAGGACATGGACACAGAAAAGGACTGTTTGTGCCCTGCAGAATAATTACCTTCACATATTTCTAATCAAAAGGAACAGCGACAGTGATGTCCTTTAGACAAATGAAAACATTCTGTCAGTATTCTATCCACCATCAAAGGCTGCAGTGTTGATGAAATGCAGAATACCTGAGGTTCAGGCCCGTGCCGTTCATAGCGACATAATAATATAGCTCGACCTGCTCATCATGTCGTCATGGATACTGGGCGAGGAGGTTGTCATGGTCATTTCTCAGTTTCAGGTATTTTATAACCAGAAGGAGTTGAAGTGTTTCCCTTGAAGAGAGCCAGCATCAGGCCGGCAGGAAGAACAGTTTCTATAACGAGAGCGCCAGGAATGATGATGAAGATGCTTAGTCACAGTTATTACAGAAAAGCAATTAGAGAAACATTTGAGCAGCATTAAAGGAACATTACAAACACATGGTTACAAGTAGAGTCCTGCATTAAGATGTTACTTAAAACGTCTCTATTATGCTTTTTGGGGCTCTGGTTTCAGACAGAGGGTGAAAAGAGGTGCTGCTGCACAGGCAGTATGAGAAAAAAGCAAGAGCTTTTTGAACATTAAAGCAAGGAGACATGTAGAGACACTAAATACTAATATCAACCTGCAATATGTTCTCATTAGGCAACATTCTACTTAATTAAAGACTTCTACTTGTAATGGAGTATTTGCAGAACACCTCCTTCTCTTAAGTAAAGGATCTAAGTGCTTATTTCACCTCTGCTCCTTACTGCCCCATCCCAGGGATTAATACCTTTCTTCTTCTTCTTCTTCTTCTTCTTCTTCTTCTTCTTCTTCTTCTTCTTCTTCTTCTTCTTCTTCTTCTTCTTCTTCTTCTTCTTCTTCTTCTTCTTCTTCTTCTTCTTCTTCTTCTTCTTCTTCTTCTTCTTCTTCTTCATGTATGTCACATAAGTGATGTTAAACCAAGCTGCCCATTGTTCTCAGAGGAGAAACAGAACAAACATAGCGCCTCAGGCTCTTAGGATCCATTGCGACTAAATGAAAGTCATCGAGATTACACTAACAGGATCAGGACATTGTTCAATGCCTTGTATAACGTGATGAGTCGCGGAAAAGTGCTCTAAGTAAAAGTGAAGCGCCCTCACATGAAGAAGAGTAGAAGAAGACATTCAAGTCATCATATTTAACGCTGTGAAAAAATATCTCAGCAAAATTAATCAGGATTTAAATCCACTAAACAAAAGGAGTTCTTTTGAGGTGTTTATAAAGCGTTACATAAGATGATTGAATTGGTTCTGAAATGGTTCACTGCTGACATAACCGGAGATTAATGTTAGCATGAAACTAGTGACCCGTGTGTGATAGCTGCACACAACACATCTCCTGTAATTATTCACCTTCAGGGCTCATTTAATAACACAACAAAGTAGGGCTCATTCTCCACAGAGGCTTCCTAAGATCATAATATCTTCTTAATTTTTACAGTAGGGTTAAATATAATAATAATAATAATATGGGTCCCACAGAGACAGGGGCGGCGCCAGGCGGTAGCTTGCAGTTGCTACAGCAACACCAACAATTGGCCTAGCAACTGCTAAGCAACCCCAATAAATGTACGTTTTTTTTTTATATATGTGAAATTCATAATTTGAAAAATGATTGATTCGAAAATGATATGCTACAGTACAGTACAAGTAGCCTACTTCTGGGTCTTTCATTCAAGCTCGGCTCCGTGTATGTGGCACGAGCGAGCGAGAGAGAGAGAGAGAGAGAGAGAGAGAGAGATATTGTTGTTGCTGCGCTAACGGATATTAGAAGCTGTTTCTACAACTAAGTGAAAGGAAAGTCCTCTCCTGTCAGATAACGTCAGCTCAGTGAGGTAAAGGACTCTCTCAGTGTTTAGATAGTTAACTTTAGTCTAAGTTATCTCAGTGGGTCTCAAAACAGTTTGATCACCATTTATGTAAACAAGTATTTCCGAGGCACACCTTCATATGATCATTATAGTTAGGCTATAAAACAATAAGAGAATAAATGAAAAACAGGTATGAAACACTATATGAGAGTAAAACAAGAATACAGTTTAAAAGGGGAGTGATTAGTAAAATATCCATAAAGAAAAAGTACATCTGTTTACAGTTCTGTTTCATATGGATGTTGAGAGATGTATCCATAGATCCCTTCATTTTGCTCTCAAAGTGCACCAGATTGATGCTTTTAACTTCAATAATTAAAAAAAAAAAATCTTCCCGGGTGAGCATGCCCCCGGACCCCCCTTGGAGGCTGGTCTGCCCCCCACTTATAAAAAAATAGCACTTTACCCTTCCTATATGCCGTGAGCTGATTATCGAGCCTTCATTGTAACAGTCGCGGGTGTAGCCTACTGTATGTGCGTGGGGAGTGTTGCAGTAGAACATTTCACTTTTATGAAGCGGCAAGCTACCCCACAGCACCCAAACAGAAAATCTGTGGCGCCGCCCATGCACAGAGATTAGTTTTGTCACAGTGTAAACTGCAGTGGAGGCATGTTGCTAACTGCATTTGCTCAGCTGCTGCACTTCAATACAATAGAATAACTTTTATTGAAATATTGCGCTTTAATGCTATTTTATACTTGTGCCTTATGTTTTAGAGAAAAAAAGAAATCGTACTTTCTACTTCTCTACACCTACCTGACAGTTATATTTACTAAGCCTTTGGACAACACTTAAGATGACTGTTTAGTTAATAACATTGTTATTCTTTGTACTTTTATACAGATCTAAATGTATGAAAGTGAACCCTAAATGAGTTTCACTTCAATAAAGCCCTTAATGAAAAATAAAAATGCATTGTAATTGTTTAGCATAATTGAAGATAACAATTTACACAAAAAGCCCTAGCCGTATGTTGTATTTACTATTTTATATATTTTTTTAATTTAATGTCGTTGCAATTTTAGATATTTGTTTGTACATGCAACTTTTTAAATAAAAAAATTAAAAGGTGCCCAGTAAGGGAAAAGGTTGGGCATTACTGATGGAGAGGGACAAGTGTGCGCCCTGGAGGTTAGCAGGTAGAATAGCACGAGCATTTCAACTCTATATATATCCACAGTACGTGCTGCAGATATATAAAAAGGGTTTGTCCAGTAACAAACGAACACCCCAAGAGGACTGGACGAGCATTACAATCATTATCAAAAACATGAAACATGAAACATCAAAGTGCATGATCTTTATTTGATATAATGTGAAGGGCCGTCCAGGTGGCGGCAGAACGATGAACGCATACGGCTCTTTTCACTAACAACAAAACAGTCTTTGTCTGGATCTCAGCTATTCTGCCAGCACAAGAATAGAAACACCTGCAAAATGATAAAAGGTAGCGTTTATAAATACATGAAGCAGCTGTTCAGTCTGTTTCTCAGTCGCCTTAAAACCCCCCATGTTTGTATAATAAACCACCAGTTTGAGAGCAGCCGCCGGTGGAAACCAAACTCTGACCCAAGAGGACTGAACCGTCGACCCCTGAGATTAAAATCCAACGTGCAATCGGGAAAAGGACAAGTTGAACAGCAGGTAGTGGCAAAAAAACTCTGGATGATAAAATGAAATCATGAATTTATTACTTCTAATATTTTAAACTAGCTCTTTTTTTTGTCTCCATCTTCATCTATAATTTATTCAGTATACAAACAGTTATACGTAGATGATGTCATTGTGAACAGTAGCACTTATTCATCAAAGTCTTTTTAAAAACTCCATCCATCCTGT
This sequence comes from Dissostichus eleginoides, assembly GCA_031216635.1. NCBI lineage: Eukaryota > Metazoa > Chordata > Actinopteri > Perciformes > Nototheniidae > Dissostichus > Dissostichus eleginoides. Next base: position 10,163,810 of record CM062267.1, on the reverse strand, counting down.
GCTTTTGTTAAAGATCTAAGGCTCCATTACCAGGATCCCCAATGTGGTTTTTTTATGCTGCTTAGTCTTGGCTTTACACATGTTTCTGGCACCAACACCAAACTGGTCCCAGGTTCTGTTTGGATTACATTCTGTGTGATGGATGCAGCAGAAAATCAGCGGTCCATTTTCTTTTTTTTTCTGCTGCTGTGACCCCACTAACACATCAGGTAGGGCTGAGCCACAGAGGTATGAATGCGTCATCTCAGAGCCTCAGATCCCCAGGCGTATGTCTCCCTCTGGGGGCCGCTTTGCAACAGATATTCACTCCTCTGCACCATAAGCCTCACCTTTTTCATCCTAGTCGTACAAAGAGGCGCCACTTGCCACTGCAACAATCATCTTTGGCTTTGAAAAGTCAGGAAGCAGCACATACAGTAGATGTGAGGTCATCTACTGCACGGTACAAAGAGGTTCATGCCGAGTTTGCCTTACGCCCAGTGGACCTGAGCTCCTGCCTTGGAGTGGCGTTTGGCCTCCATGATGGAGAAGGCCTCCTGCTCCTCTCCGATCTCCGTCAGCCTCTTCTCCTCCAGGAAGGACACCAGCGAGTCCCTCATGTCCACCACATCCAGCATCTGTTGGAGGACCCGCTCCTCCTCCGACTGCTGCTCAGGCGTCTTGTCTACAAATTAAATAATGTATCAATGACAATGTGAACAAATTGTGTTTGTAGTGATTGTCGTGTAGAATTATCATATAAAACATATAGTCTTATACTCTGATTGCCTTTTACACTGTTAAATCGTATTTTTTGTCTTGTATGTGTTTAACAGAGACATATGCTAAGGGTTTACATTGCAGGGGGGCAAAGGGAAGTGTAAAAGGGGGATAGCAAATGGTTAAGGACAAGGGGGTTTTATGGTTTAATGGTGGGGATGTTTAGATGATGCCTAAGGGAGTTTAAGGGTGGGACCAGTTGGCTTTTCTCTCTACTATACAGTGTGACTGTAAGCTGTGTTCTGGGTGCAGAACGTCTCTGTCCTCTGAGGATGAAGTAGCTCTGTTCCTACATTTGGGATTGATTTTACTTGTATATTGACTTTCTATATTCAATTATTAAATATAACAAAAGACAAACTTTGTCCATGAATCATTTATAGGTTTCTCTTAAGAATTTCCTCCACACTGATGAAGCTACAGAGATTTAACAGATTATTGTGAGTTTCCGCTACTTATTTAGCAGTCCGGATGCATCTAGAACTGTTTTATCTAGCTCTCACTGCTCTCATTGCGTCGTTTTGCGTCGCAGCAGATAGCTATTTTCTGTGAACAAGCTTTCAAATGTCGATGTATCCACCTACGCACCAAACGGGAAGCAGACATATTGAGTAGCTGTTTATCATTGAGTTGCATTTAGCAGCTTTAGAGACGGATACTTATCTCCAAAGTTGGTAGATACCAAAAAGAGAACCAAGAAAAAGTGAATATTGGACGAACATTACATACATAGGTGGACAAAAACACGACTACAAAATGAATGACAATGTTTATGTGTCTGCTAGATGTGTGAATAAGCAGGCGTTTGCTAATATGTTAGCCATATCAACTTAAACAATGACATGTCAGTGTTTAACAGTTGTTCCTGCTGCCCTACTGTAAGTGGCTACAAATCAGTCCATGCAAGTTTAAATTAACAGCGGAAAAAAAGAATCAGAATAACTTCTAAATTTCATCCTGAGATCTAATTTGGAGAAGGTAAGGTGTGTTTTATTTTACCAAAAGTCCTTGTTTATGCTCACAAAAAAAGGTAATAGTTACTAAAAACCCAGAAAATGTGGTTTTACTCCCTTGATGTCACTAACTAAGACTGCTGAGACTATCAGCTTTAGTTGGGAAAGGGACAATGGATCTCTTACACTGAAATCATTTGAGATATGGATATCTTTACAGCCAGCTTAGTCAGAAAAACAAAATACAATGACTAACAATGTTTTCAATGTACTAAGGGACACGTCTGTATTATTTTAGAGACAGTGTTGATGAAAGACTGACTCAGACACACTATAAACTCACTCAAGGAAACTTGCTAGCCAAGCAACTGGAAGGCTACAAACAACCCATAATGCAACACACTCAGTAGATCTGTTGTTTATCGGGTCCTCTCTGGCATCAAAAGGAATATTAGATGTTAGGAATACATTATGTCTTGTCCTCCAATACAAACCAAACCCTATGTTTCTGATATCATTTCTGTAAACAAATATCGTCCTATATTTGGGCCGATTCACTTTATTACAGAAAGCCCTGATTGTACACAGGATTGGGTTAACAGCCACATTGCCAAAGCACTGATGTTCTCATTAGAGGAGAAACATGCAATGATTATCAGCCTTGGCTAAAAACACAACTGCTGCTTGTTTCCAAGTTGGCTTGCTCCCTTCTCTTCAAAATCAATAGGCCTTTTCAAGAAGCTTCTGCAACAAATGTGCTTATGTTTTCACCCCAAAATACCCACCATTCATCTCCATGTACTTCCTGAGCTCCAGCTCCAACGTGCTCTGCTTGTCCTCCAGCTCCAGCTGCCGAGACCTGAGAGGAAAACAAACATTGGCTGAGTCATGTGGGCGTCCTGCTGGCTGCAGGTCGTCATGAGGCCATTTTACAAATAGAGACTGACTGTTATGAAGATTGGTCGCTACAGAGGTGAGAACAAACAGTAACTAGTGGATTTTTATGATTTGTTTTCAATTTACCGTAGTGTTTTCATGTGGAAGCTGTGATGTGTGGCTACTGTGTCACTTTGCAACAAAGCTGTGATGTGTAGTGTTTTCACTTTATTAGAATCGCCCTTATGTCATTATGTATATATATTTTCAAAGTAATAGTTATTTTTGTTATTAATTGATGTAGTAGGCTATATGTTTTTTTTCCCTTTCATTCACGTAAAATAAAATCCTGCTTTCGGATTCAAGGTACTGATAAGGCATGTTTCTTTGTTTTGTTTTACTTATACCATGTGTTAAAAAAAGAAACATTGTAATTCGAGCAAAGTACATGTATGGACAAACCAAGGTAATAAAAACAACTTTAAAAACCCATAGCTGTGGTGATGTATCCCAGCATATCTACACAGGCCTTTACTGTGCAACAAAGAGCAGCCGATGTACTCATCAGTGTTTTTAATTAACGAGCTGAACACTCACGCCACCATGAGGTCAGACTCTTCAGTCACCAACGAGTTCTTCTCGTGGACGAGTTGGATCCAATGCTCGATCATGTCAGGAGAGCCGTTGCTGCCTGGAGGTGAAAAACACAGCGTTTAGTTATCTATGTGTTCATTGTGTTTGTGGAAATAAAGAGAGGCGGGTTTTTAAGGAAATTCTAGATATAGAGTTGGACTGCATGTGACACAACGTCCATGTAATCGTCTAAAGAAAAAATGGAGCCTCAGGCTAAAGTGAATCTCTCTGTGTCTGGAGGCTGTTCAATGCGAGTTCAGCTGACTATGATTTAATCACATCAATACATTCATGTATTCAATGTTTAAGTTCGGTCATTCAAGAGATCAATATATTCAGTCTTATGGAAGCACCTGGTGTTTTTTAATGGTTTAACTAAGTATACTTACCATGTGCAGACTCTCTAGTTTAATTTAATGCTTAAAATTTGTATTTTTCACATTCTTTTACCAGAACAGAGTTTACATTTCACCACAAAATACAAATCTCAGAATCAATTTCCAGCATTAAACAACCGTTTTAAAATAAAATCAATGTCAAAAGTTCTTCTACATAAAGAAGTAAGATTCATTTCTTTGAAATCCCCAAACAAGGGGCCTGCTGTTAGGGTCTCACCAGCCTCTCCGCGCAGAGTTCGCTCCAGAACGACACCTTTATCCTCCAACTCCTTGAAGGTCACCTCGATCTCCTCCAGTCTCCTCTGGATGGACTGGAAACCACATAAACACGCAGTTAGAAAAACAAAACAAGTACACCTTACAAAACAAGTACACTTTTCAAAACAAGTACACTTTTCAAAACAAGTACACTTTTCAAAACAAGTACACTTATACTGTTTGTTTTTTTGATAGCGCATCAGTGTTTCCGCCGGACCAGGGCTGAGAGGGCATCCACCCCGAGAGCTGGGGGGGGGGGATTTTGAATTGAGCCGTCCCTTATAGATACTATCTCTTTACGTTAGTGAGCCGGATCATTTGACTCGGCTCTCTTAAAGCGCCGGCTCTTTCGGCTCCCAAACGGCTCTTCATGTTACCACAGTTTACCACGGAGCCTCAGTTTTGCACTGCGAGGCTCCAGCACGTGCTCCACTAGCACCCCCCCCCCCCTCATCGCGTCCAAATCGCGCACGTTCCGTGTTGTGCTGTGGCAGGCACCGCCGATGTCGGGGAAACGATCTTCAATACTCCGAAAAGAATCCCACCAGACTCCTTTGCCCCTCCAACAGAGGGATGTCCTTTTTCCTTTTCCTCATTTCAAGCGATAAAAACTCGATCTTCTCTCAAATTATTAATTTTTTGGACGCCCACGGCTCGAGTTCAGGGCGTTCCGAGCTGAATAAGGGCGTCAAATGACGGCAAGACGCCCCCCTGGCGGAAACGCTGTAGCGCATGGTGGAAAGGAGCAGGAAGAAGAACATCTTATTTGACCTGCCCCTTCTTACAAACAAATAACAAAAAGAAAATGAAATAACCATTAAAAAGTAAAATAAAAGCAATATTCTTTCAGTCACAGCTGCTTACCAATACTGAAATATGAAACCAGAAGACAATCAAAAGTCAACTTCATACTGTCTAATTACGCTTTCTTAAACATAAAACATTTCTTACAGCCCTTTAAATCATTCGGCAAAGAATTCCACTTCTTTACTCCGCCTACAGAGACACACATCTGCTTTAAAAGCAGTGCGTGCAAACTGATGCTTAAAATGTAATTTCTTCCTATGTTGCTCATCCTCTGAAATGAATTGTTTTGTATATTTTCTGGCAGTATCCTGTTTTTCTGCTTTATGCACAACTAAAGCCGTCTGTAATTCGATTAAATATTTACATTTGAACAGCCTTGACTCAATAAATAGTTTGTTTGTTCTCTAGGTTGTACATTATGCAACATTCTCACCGCTTTTTTAAATTAAATCACGACTCAGCATTTATTTCAGAAAAAGACTATAAATATATTTTCATTACATCATTATTTATCTATATATTAGTTTTCATTTGAAGTAGAAAGAATTCTCAGGAAACAATGCATGTTTTGAGCTTTTATCTTGTTGATCTCAGCCTCAGTGTTTAATGTTCCACAGTCTCAAAGTTACTTCGAATGCAAATCAAACGTTTTCCACTGCCGTTGCTTCACATTAAAAATGTTGGACTGGTCACAATGTGCAACTTCTATAGTGAAGAAGCCACAAGACATGTATTCATCTCGTTGCAGCTGCAAAGTAACCAACTTTGTGCAGGATCGCATCAGACCATGGTGGCTTAAGAAATGAATAGTGCCCTTCTGTTGCATTTTTCACTGCTCAAGAAGTGTTAAAAGCCCACAAGGCCTGCTATTAAGAGTAAAAACTGGCGCCGCCAAATAACAGGAATGAAATATTAGGGTTTAACACTTAACACACAACAAATATTTTAAAAAACAGAAAACATTGCCTCATCATGTTGACACAGGAGCTTTAAAATGGTACATTTATTTACTTTTACAATACCAATACTACGATCACTGCTTATTGAGTAAACATGGAGAAGCCACTGACCAATAAAATATTGATTAGCTAAGAGGGTTGCACCGGTTTGAGAGCCACTGACCTGAGCTTTGCGTAATCGCTGTAATTCACTCGTCTTTGCTCTCCGCTCAAGTGTCCTCATCATCATTAACTCCATCTTCTCGGCCTGAACAGGGTCTGCTGGCAGCGTCTGCAACTAGAGGCAAAGTGTCAGAATTTTCTTCGTACTGCTGATTAAACTGTAGCTTCTCACTTTCACTTATAATGCAAACATCAGCTCCATTACCTTCTCTTCAAATAAGTCGACATCATCTCGCTCTAATATCTCATCATCATCGTCGTCGTCGTCGTCATCGTATCCCTCGTTAGTGCTGTGTCTGAATGTTGTTTCTGTTGTGGGAAAAGCAAGAAAAGATGTTGAAACAAGTGCAAAAGTGTTTTCCTGTGTAACCGTTTTCCTCCACTAAGCGTCTGTAGAATCTGTTTTATATAATCATGTGTTTTAAACTATGCTAGTGAGTTATTCATTTGGCCTATTTCCTCACCAGCAGTTTCATACATTGGCATGTCTGGTAACTTCTAAATAAGGTCATGAAATCTGGGATCATGTAACGTCTGAGGGGACAGAGGATGCAACATATATGACTGTATAAGGGGCGAACGTGTCTGCTACGTATGCTGTTTGAAGTGTATATAAACTGTAAGATTATCTTGGTCTGTGAGGGCATTACACTATTGACTGCTTAGCTGCAAGGTAATGTGTCTCATTATAGTGCTGTGCAGCAATATCATATTTAACTTCAACCATCTCTGTGTCTGTGTTTTATTGATTCCTCTTTGTCTTATTCTTTAATGTTGTGAGTGTTACATCGGATCCACAAAAAAGTCCACTCACCGACTCTCCCCGGACGATTGACGAGGACGCTGAGCCGGGCGTCTCTGCTGATCCTCGGGGACGACAGGTTCCACGGGGAGAACTTGGACCGGACCCTCGCCTGTCCGCCCGGCATCTCTTTCCTCCTGAAGCAGCGGCGATGCCTCTTCTCTCGCATGTGACTGGCGGTGCTCCCGCTCCAGTAGCCCTCCTCTTCCTGCCCGTCCTCTGGTTTGGGAGGGCTCGTTCCACCTGCAGTAGCCGAGGACGAGGAGCAGGATGAAGATCCACCGGGGGTCTCTGAGTCCGAGTCCACGCTGAGGCTCTGGAGGTTCACCAGCTGGCTTTTCTCCTCATCACTGATCTTAAGCTTTCGTTGCTTCGGGCGAGAGTCTGGTGCTGCCTTTGAGATCTCTTCTGTAGGAGTCGGAGACGATTGTCTTTCTGGAGTCGAGGGGTTGAAGATGTGGACGGTGCGAGGTTTCGCTACGGGAGGAGAGGGCTGAGGGCTGGGTGGGAGCTGGGATTTGCGAGGCTTAGGGACGGGATGTCGCACCGTCTCCTCCTCAGTGGGAGCTGCTGCTGCTGCCTCTGTTATAGATGGAGGATCAGTGGGAGTTGTTGAGTGAGGAGAAGGACCACAGTCCAGAGTGTGCTCATACTCCTCATCTGATGGAGAGGGGGTATAATCATCACTGGAGAGCCTGTTGTCTTCATTGGTTGTTTTGTGATTCCCTCACTATCCTGAATACAGAAATGGAAAAAAAAAGACATTTAAAAAAAGGCACACATTCCTGCTTTTTAACACAAACTATGCTTTGACACCGTCTCTGTACCGGATACCAGATTTGTTCTGCATGTGTGAGCAAATGCAGCTTCCTGTCACTGCCATCGTTTTACGGCGTTGTTGAAAAAGTGCAGAGAATTTCTTTTGTAAACTATTGAACACTCCCAACAAGAAATAAAATAAAATATCTAATAGAAACAGGTGCATAATAAAGACAGGAATTAGCATATCAGAACGTATATTCAATTATAAAATAAATGTTTTACATTTTATACAATTTTAATTTCACAACCATATCAAAATCTAGTGGTCGACTTATTTTTATTTTAAAAAAGTATCTTAGGTTCAAAAGTATCTTAAGTACATTCATATATATTTTCATTATATGACCCTTACTTTATTTAAGCATTGTGTTTAATAGCTTTTCTTTGTTAGTGAATGATGAAATGACCTCCATATTTTCTACACCAACATAAGAGAGAACGTTTGATTTAATCTTCTGTTTCATAACTAGTCAACAACATCATTCTATTTAAATCCCAGACAACTGACATCAATCTTCAACAAACCTCTGTGAGCATTATGGGATGTAGCGACATTTCCACAAATACGCAAAACATGTGTGGAAAGTACGAATCGGGTAAACAAACATTTGCATTATTTGTGAGCAACTGCTGCGAGCGATGGAGCGCTGCAGGCTGAAGACATCGGACCAGACACCAGACGGATGGTTTATCATGCAAAAGGAAATTGTGTAGCATGAGCAACAGAACATTTGACATCTGCTCTGCTCAGTGACCCACCTTACAAGATGTTTCTGCCCCGTTTTGCAGCTCCAGTTCTTCAGAGTGCAGCTCACAGTAAAACCTCCCTGAGGGGACATCACAGACAGAAAGCATGAAGGAGTTGAAAAGTCAGACACAACTGAATGTTGACGTGCCAAAGAAGGGGGGGAAAAAAGAAGCCTGCTGTTTGGATAAATGATTAATGTCCTTTTAGTCTAAATGGAGCCACTTTAAAAATGGTCTTCGTGCAAATTATTAATAACAATAATTAATTAATAAAAAGGCATTGCTTTACTTATTGTTGAGAACACACACGATACAATTGGAGCAATAGCTGTTGAAACCGTTACATGACATTTAGCTGACGCTTTTATCCAACGCGACCAACAATAGTTGCATTCAACCACGAAGAAACAAACTCAAACTGTGTGAGGACCCGTGAAACCAGAAATACAAAAGCCATATACTGTAACTGTGACGAAATTCTAAATATTGCAACATAAATGGACAGAAACTTGAAGAGATACCAACAATATTTTAATAGTTGTCGGTGTTGCATTATAACTGTACACATATGACAATCTTCCTTTTATAATTCTGACAAAAGAGGACATTAAAGGGGCCCTTTTATGCTCTTTGGGGTTTTCCCTTTCCTGTAGTCGTGTGTTATACAGGTTTTTCTGCATTTAAATGATCTGCAAAAGCTACAATCCCAAAGTTCCCTCCAGAGGAAGTTTCTCTCCCATACACTCCCCCTCCCACCCCTGCCTGTAATGCCTCCATTGTGACTCCTTCGTTTACTTACATATCATAATGACATCACTATGTAACACTCGAGCTTCTATTGACCAGCTCTCCAACACATTGTACGTGCTAGGCTAAGGGGCGGGACATCTCTTAACGGTTGACCAATCACAACAGAGCCGACCAGCTAACCAATCAGAGCAGACTGGGCTCTGGTTTCAGACAGAGGGTGCAAAGAGGTGCTGCAGCACAGGCAGTATGAGAGAAATAAAGAGCTTTTTGAACTTTAAGCATGGAGACATGTCACAGTAGAGACACTACATACTGACATGAACCTGAAAATCAGCATAATATGTCCTCTTTAAGTGCTCACCTGTAGTCTGATCAAAGGTGTATCCTCCCAGTCTGAGTGTGATGCTGCAGCGATGGCAGGTGAAGCAGCTTCGATGGAAAAACTTTCCCTCAGCGCTGACCCTCTCCAGCACGTAGACCCTCTGTCCACAGAAGTAACACTCATCACTGTTTGTCAACGACACACAAGCATCAGGCTCAGACTCAAGCTCAGGCACAGGAGCAGGAGTAGGGATAGGTGAAGGACCGCGCTCAGGGGACACCGGCAGCACCACCGTCTGGGGGGAAAAGGGCGGATAAAATCACTCAATTGCCCCCAAAAAAGTAAGAAGTATTATTACAAAAAGCTTCAATCAAAACTCACACTGTCCTCTTCTTCCATTGTGGTATCTCTTTCTTTCTTCAAAGATGCCAGCTTTTCCTGCAGAGGAAAGAAGAAATATTAACATCACATGACGTGATTATGTGGAGAACATTCACATCATTTTAATGATTAAAAAAAAGAACCCACGTCTCTTGGAAAACATCTAATAATTTGCCCCTGAAATAACAGATGTGAGTCACAGGCAGGAGGCCCAGACGTGAACTCCAGCCAAGCACACCAGTGTGTTTGAAAATATCTTTATCAAACATGTCTCGGTGCTGTTAAACAGTGACAGTCACAGTGGGCGTACCTTGCGTCTTTGCAGAGAGTTGTGCTTCAGCTTGTTCAGGAAGAAGACAGCGGACTGTGTCGTGGAGAGACTCAGAGGCTTGGCCGGCGAGGGGAAGGCTGCAGGGTCTGTAGCACAACACAAAATGAAAAGAGAGAAACATGTTATTGAGACAAGCAAGAAATGCAGGTTATCCCACTAGGTTGAAGACACCTGATTTGGCCTACTTGCACAGCTTAAAATATCCTAATTCTACCTTTTTGTAAATCTACATCCTTTTATCTGTAATACTCTGTTGGAAACATCCTCTTACTTGTATTCTCTGTAGCGCCACAGCAGATGCATTTAACTTGTCAATCCGCATAAAAAACTCTTCAGCTGCTGCTCTCACTACTACCACTCCCATGCTTTCATCATTCAGCTGAGGTTACGGGAGAATGATAGCTCCCTCCTGACTGCACATCAGTCGGTGGATCCCATGCAGCGCAGCAGAGCATCACACACACACACACACGGCGAGCATCACACACACGGAGAGCATCTATCACACACACACACACGGCGAGCATCTATCACACCCACTTCAGAGCCTACAAACGCTGGGCTCTCTCATTTACTGCTGCACAAACTCCTCATGCAAAGACTGTGAAAATACCTCTGCTACAAATATCCGGGATAATATCCTCCTCAGACAGTAGACCCCTTCAGGAGATCCTCGTCCCATAAGCCACACGGTGACCGACTGTTTGCTCTTTCTGCTGCAGCTGCTCGGCTGGTTTATGCAGGAGAGCAGCACAACCAGTAGAGGCTGGCTCTGCTCTGAGCTCAGCACTAGCCACTTAAGCCGAATGAATTCTGGGTAACAGGCTCTTAAAGAGACAGCCGCCATTTAATCACTTCTCAACACCAGACACGTTTCAGTGGGAAGGCTCCTGACCCTTTTAGGGTGATGCTAATGCAGTATCTAAGCAACAGAGTTACGTAAGATGAAGCTGCTGTCATCAATCATTGTCTTCAGATATATTTCAGATTGTAAACAGCATTCAAAATTACATAAATAATGAAAATATGAACTGTTAAATTGTAAAGTGGGTTTTTTTTGGCTTTTAAATCATGCTTCAACTTTTTTTTTACCCTTGCAAATGATAAATAGTCAGATGTTTACCTTTTGCAGGCAAAGCGAAGGCCTTTTGGACCTGGGTGAGATAGAGGACCATGGACAACTTGTCTATCTGACCACTGTTGGCCAAGTCGCTGGCAGCCATGACAGGGGGGATGCCCAGCTCCTTCTCCAAAATGCTGAAGGCCAGTTGGTTGTTGTGAACCGCGCTGGACTCATCCAGGGCGGACATGTCACTGTGGAGGAATAAGAAAAACCGGGATTAAATGTTGTAGCTGAAGAAGAAATGATGAACTTGCATCAAAGACAAGCGGTGTATGGAAATAGGCACATTTTAAAGAATATTTATCCAACATATTTAGGTCAGTGAGTAGCTGCATGTTAGCTTGATTGAGAAGTGTATTTATATTTTCAGGGTTTTATTTGCACATAATTGCACGCCAGAAGACTAGACAGTAAGGGACATGTACATTGTATGATCAAAGATATTTACTTTTCTTTTTGATGTCAAATTAGTGTTATGTCCAGGCCTTTTAAACATGTTGTTGTGAGATGGCTGGCATTTTTTATGCTTCACTAAATGCTTTTAACGGCTAAGGAACTTTAAGTGTATTTGTGACCTGCTCCATCGAAATCAGTCGCATTGACCCGAAGACACATTTTGAGTTGTATACACTGTTGGAAAGAGGAGATTCCTAGCTTTCTAATGATATCAGGATTGTTGTTGTTGCAAAATATGTCACATTATATAATGACTGTCACTGAGTCATCATTTTGAGAAAAAGGACTGTGTCATGTTTACACAACTAAACAAATGAACTAATATAAAGAATCCAACAATCGCATGAAAAAAAGTAAATGCTCACATGAGCTGGGGTCCGAAGTGGTGGATCAGAGCGCACAGAGCCATCCCGGACCTCCAGGATTGTGTGAAATCTTTTACATCCACATTCTTATAACCCGCTGTGTTTTTCTGGCACCATTTCAACAACTCCTCAAAACCACTGACAGAATCTGTGGGAAAAACAAAGGCAATTCATCAGACCGTGCTCTACGACCACAGTGGGGAGGCTTTCACAGCCATAAAAACGTCTGTCTGTGATGTGTAAATATTTTGTAAGAGAATGTTTTATTGTTATGATGTTGATCACAATGTGATTCCACCGTTACATCTTTAAATAACCGAGGCCTTGAGAGGCTGCACAGTGAAGAGGAGCTGACCTTGACGCAGGTAAGAAAACCTATTCTTCTGTTTCTTGCTCGCTGGATTGGATTTATCAACGATATATAGGTGCTGCACCTAAAGAGAGAGAGACAGGTAGATCAATTACTATTATTATAATTGTTTTCTCCTGCGTGAGTGGCGGCTTTAAAACTTTACTTTTCAAGCATTTCAACATGTTACACAAATGAATTTATTCCTAAAGAAATACAAAGAACAGACATACAAAAAATGAAAAGAATAATATATAAAAAATAATGTAAAAATAAATATGTCAAAGAAAGAGATAGAACAATAAGCTGTTGTAGAATAAAACGGATGTCATCGAATAATATTGAATCCCCACTCGAAAATACAAAACAAACAAATTGTTCTTCTCATTAGATTTGTCAATAGACTAAACCCATATCCCGTATTAAAGTACATTTTCACTAGTTTACACAGCACGATTTGTAAAGCAAACAAACACATTTAAAATGCAATAGATACATTTGATTCTACTTTATGCCATTCAAAGTATCAGCAGTTTTACTATAATATATATATAAAATACATAATACTGAATAAAATAGACAAGGTACTTTTACAAAAGCCAATTCATTTTTCTGTCTTATTATATCAGAACGTAAAGTATAGTTTCGCATTGCTTTACTTTTATGAGATTATATATTTTTTTTAAACCTGCATCCTTGACCTCCCTAAGCTTCATGAAGATTAAACTGACTGACTCATATCTGTGTTGAGTAAATAGAGGATAACAGTGCTGACCTGGTGGGCCTGGATGGAGGAGAGGTTGACTCTCATGTACCGAGTTTTGGGGTCGATGCTGTAACTGACGTAGTTTTTCCTGCAGTTTTCTGGTGTGGTTTGAGACAGGACCTGGTAGATACTTTCTCTGTGTGTTTTTAGAAGAGGAAACATTCATTTAAAGCGAAGGGAACACAGAGATGCATTGATTGAAACAGTAATATAAAAACTAACACTGGAGGTAAGATGATGCAATTAAAGGTCACTCAACCGTACACATGTACATGTTAGAATTCAGGCTAAATGAACAGAAACAAAACTATTCAGAATAACTTTAACATATAACGAATATAAGGATTTAGTTGGTATTACAGTACATACATCTACATGCACATGCTTTTATTTGACACATTTATATGTAAATACAAAGAACCAGGGAGGCTCTTGACAGTTTTCGTCTGAACGAACATCAGGTTTACCAGGTAGCTTTTACGTGTTAAAATGGGCCAACATGACTTTTGTCCAGACCAGCCTTAGTGTTTCATTCTTGCTACATCAAGTAATCACGCTGAAATATTCTCTTCGCCCTTTTTGCAATCAATGCAACTACCCATCTCACTAATTATTTCAAGATGGGAATCGTGCTCATGAGGAGACCCACATGAATACTAATCAATGTGGTAGATTTTTATACTTTATATTCCCAAACTTTCAAGGCCACCTATTCCCTTTCTATTTAAAACCGTATGTTAGTTTTCCTTGAAACAAAATATCATACTTATAGTAGACCCTACAATTTCAGGTTTAAAGTGCTCCATATCAGTGAATTAGGGAATAGAGAAATAAGTCAGGTAGTGAAGAAACAGGAAGTAGAACCTCAGTGGGTTTTGCATGATATTAATCATGATCTATACTATACTACTACTATGAAATGCAAGGCTCTGTAGTGTGTGCTTCTTAGTAGATTTGTGAAGCAGACCCACCGCTCAGCCAGGACCTTGAGATGGGGGGTCCCGAGGCCCCAGCTCCTCACCATCCACGCTGTGTCAAAGGAAGCTAGAAACCCCCGAGCGATGCCTGTGCCCAGAGGCCAGAAAGGCTGCAGAGAACAGAGAATAAGAACTCATTGTAGCAAAGTGAATCTTACAATTATAAGCATTTAACTCATGCTACAGAAAATAAATCAGCTGCTCAAACAGTCATAAGCTTTACGTAAAAAAGTTCACGGCTAAGTAAGCAGCGTTTTTTTATGAGGCTAGATTCCACCGCGTCCGTCTGCGCCGCGGTTTTGGTCCGGCCTCCTCCAGCGTCATAACCCACCGGGCGCGTTTTGTAATATTCCAGTTATAAACGACATGAATCAAAGATGTGTTGCTGTATTTTAGTGTTAAAAAAATGCATTCATCATCATAATTCTTCTATATATATATAATTGACACAGTGCCTGTAAACCGGAGGAGAACGCTGGCATTTCTCCTCCTACTTGAAAGACTACGGAGGGATAGGGTCTGCAAAATGAGTTTATTTTGGGGATTAACTGGATGCTCTGACTGGTTCACTTCCTGCCCGGCGCTATGCAACGCCTCGCGTCGCGTCGAAAATAGACCTGCATCCTATTTTTAGCGGAGCCCAGCGCCGAGACGCTTCTGGGACGCTTCTAGCCGTAACGCGGCGCGTCTGGTGGAATAGCACCCATTGACTAGAGTGGCCGCGATCGCTGTGAATGCCGCGGCGTAGCCGTAACGCGCCGCAGACAGACCCGGTGGAATCTAGGGGTAAAGTTCGACAAAGTGGCAAATTAAGCTAAATGCTTAAATGTTTCATCAGAATGGAATCATGTTCACCATTTTAGTTTAGCATATTAGCATTTATATATACAGTCTATGATTAGCATGCTAACATGTGTTGAATAGCAATTCAAAAAGAACATCTGAGGATCACAGGAATGTAATTAGTTTGAATGGCCAAAGCTTAACAATTATTTTATGGAAATCCAAATATTGACCCGATGAACAGAGTGTTTGTCAAAAAACACGAGTCCTCAAAGTTATTGAAATATATTCTGAGGGGTTCATGAATATCTTAATTTCATGGAAATCTATTAAAATGTGGTAGCGATTTCACTTAAAACCAAAACTAACTGATATAACACTACATTTGTTACAACCGTGAATGTTTGTGTTAAAAATTGTGTGGGATATTATCACAGGATAAGAAAAATACTTGATCTGTTGGCTACATAAAAAAGGGATTCGTCCTCTGGGGACCATGAATGTTGTACTTTTTGCATGTTCATCTGTAGTTTTGAAATATTTCACTGTAGATCAAAGTGGTGGACATATTAACCACCATCTTTAGAGCTATGTGTGGCTCAAAGAGTGAACTAGGGGAAGTTTGCACCACATCACAATAAATGTTTTCCCCTACCTCCACCAGGCAATCTCCAACAAGAGCCATCAGCAGCTTCTTCCCCCTCTTCTCCCTGACCTGAGAGGCATTCTCAGCACGTTGCATGCAGGTGAAGTCGAACATGGCCACGTCTGGCTTTCCCGCATGGTTTGGAGCAAACTGGAGGTCAGGCAGTTTACCCCCTGTGGAGAACGAGGCGGCATCATATGCATAGCAGCGCAAAGCCTCTTCATCCACGTTTGCAGGAGCCAGCAGCTCCTCTGCGTCGCTGAAGTCCTGCAGAGACGGAGCAAGAGGTGTAATCTGATGAGTCATGGAGACCTTTTTCTGATCCTGAGTGACATGTATTATATATTGGGTTTACTGCTGCTGCTAATGGGCCAGGCTGCAGAGAAAGAGGAGATGATTGACAGTCTATCTCTTCACACTGGAGCACCTGATGTCTGCTTCATCCATCTGGCTTGTTTCTCTTTTTCGTTTTACTGTCCAGAGATGCAGCCGCTGCCAATAGGAATCACACTTTCTCTTGGTAATGGATGTATTGTTCTCACCTGTTTAATGACCCCCTTCTTCAGCAAGCTTTGCTTCTTGGCAGTCATGACGAAGTAGTGGGTGGCGTCTTTGTAGTAGACAATATTCTCCAGATCAATACCTGGAATGTGAAATGGAGAGAAAGCATGCTGGGCTTAGAGAGATAATGTAGGAGAATCAGGAAAGCTGACATTAAAAGCATTTTTTACTTGAGTGATCATTTTCTGCCTCATTAGCTAGCTTAAATATGATTTACTGGAGCAGGCAGAGATAGAGGGAGGTCGTAGTGAATTAAAAAGCTATTCAAATAGTGCTAAGGGTGATAAAGGTGACACAATTTCTGTGTTCAGAATAAAAAAGGTACAGAGAAAGTTAGGGAGGAAGAATGTCTTTCATAAGGGTTAATGCTGCATGTCACAGGAAATGAACTGAAGATTGCAAACCAGATTAACAGCCTCACTACCCTTTTCACACTTCACATTGAACCCGACCTGACATTCATTTCATGCCTTGAGGCTTCGAGCCACAACAGGAGAACAATACAATGAAAATAGAAGCGCTGGTATTCTTATTAGAAATGTTACGGTTCAGCGACTCTACTTCATAGTTCATGTGGTCTCTAAGTGCAAGCTTTGGTATAAAATATGTTGGTTTGAGGCCTCTGGTTTCTTCCCTTTTCACTGAAAAAGAGCACAGGGTTGCTTCACTGCATATCAAGATGTCCTCTTCCGACCTGCTGTACGTGACACTGCTGTTTGGATGCCTACCCATCTCAGTGAGCAGCTCCTGGAAGAACTTCTGGTTGTAAATGCGAGCCACACCGCTGATCTCTGCTACTTGAGCCTCCTCAGCCGTGTGTCTGTTGATGAAGTTGGTTGTGATGCCGATAGCCAGCTTGCCTCTCAGCTCCTTATGCCTGAAACCTGATAGATTGGGAAAGAAAAGAATAGGGGCTGATACATCTTGTTATCTGTATATCACTACTTGAGGAAGTTGGTGACTGTGTTTAACCATCAGTTCTTGCACAATATCTATATGCAGATCTTTGTGTCTTCAAGTGCAATGGTAAGAACAGAAGTGATTCACAGTGTTGTCTCACCATCAGGGACAAACCTGCCTCCTCCAGCCGAGATAAAGACGTCAAACTCGAAAGTAGAAGCAGGGTGAGAACCAGGCTGCAGCTTGGCCATCCAACCTGCAGACACACATGAAACTTTGTTAATAACTCCACTGCTTTACATACTGCTGGTTCATAATAACAACGGATGAAAGAGAGGGCAAGGAAAGAGATTGCTGGTTGACAGATGTTAGTACCGTTATCTCCTGAGGGCTCAATCAAGCTCTGAAACTCCACTCCTGTGTGCACCTCCACCCCGAGGAGAAGGGACACCTTCAGCAGGATCAACTGCAGCTGACGGATGCCTGAAAACACACAATATTATTTAATGTGGGAGGTATTCAAGGTACCAAATACAGTCAGTGATGCAAACAGAAAGTTAATGGAAACTGAAGGCCAATGTAATGTTTCAGATGGCTGCCGTGTCTCGAGCTCCTCTCCAACACTGCATTGTCATTGTTTTATGTTGGTGTTTTTTTGTTGTTATGTTCTTTTTTTGCACTATTTTTGATTGTGTATGTCTTATGTATGTTCATGTTGCATTGTTGGAGGAGCTTGGGACTTAAGATTTTCATTGTCAAAACTACACTGTAGCTGATCAATTATCATACTATTAATACATCAATTAACAGTGTTCATTCTGGCCTTTTCAGGAATTGACATTGTTTGACAATCCTACAACTTTTTGTACACATATCCAGCATAATACAGATCATCTGAACAGACTCTGATGTGTTCCACTTTATGTTTATCACATTTTAGGAAACCTATTCCAACATTTTCAAAAGGATAGTAGTAAAGTATGGCCTTGTTATTGACCTGATGATGCAATAAGGTTATTTAATCCATTTCAAACTCCCAAACTATTTACATGCCATACATTATCTCAAACAATTATTATTTTTCTGTTGATCACTGAACCAAATGAATCATTTTAGCCCTTATAAAAAAACAAAACCTGGTTCACACTACAGGACCACCATTGGTCACTCACTGATGTGATCCAGAGACCCCGTGCAGAATTTTCCGTAGAACTTCTTGGCTCCGAGACTGCGCAGGTCGCAGATGGTGTAGGGCCACAGGTGGAGGACATTGTTCCTGGAGAAAGACTCTCTCTTCTCCAGCACCAGCACCTGAGCCCCCAGCAGCGCCAGCTCGATGGCCGTCCTCAGCCCACATGGCCCCGCCCCCAACACCAGACACTGAGAGAGAGACAAACAGACAGGACAGATGACAATCAGAAAATGAGGAAACGTTGTTGTTTTGGTTGGTGTCACGACCAAACAAAGCATGCATTACCCTAAATGTAAAGACCCACCTGTTCCGCACCGCATTTTACTGACTGTCCTTTACTTTATTTTTTATTCTAACCTTTTATGCTCTTACATTTTTTTAAATTACCATATTTGATTCTATATGCTCCTTAGATAACTTTTTATTTGTTTTTTTTTATTATTTTCTCCTTATAGCATTGTGAAGCACCTTGAGATGACGTTGTTTTTCAAGTGTGCTATATAAATGAAATGTATTATTATTAAATGAGCCGATCAGTACAACCTTGAAATTGCTGGAAATTATGGCATGAATATAGAATAGTGTTTCAAAGCATGACATCTAATAACAAGGTTTGAGACTAAGTTTGAAGGCTTGCACAATGTTAATAGGCTATATCTATTTTATTTTATACTCAAGTTTTCTTTTTTTTTCATTTGCAGCCTTATTTTTCAGAGTTTCTTAAAAGTGTGTCATTATATTAATCCAACAGGAAAGAACAAGGTCGGTCTTAATCTGATCATCAGTAAGGGCCAAAAGTTTAGCATGATAAGAGGATGAATGGACAATGACTCATACATGAACCAATCCCACCAAGTATTACAAAGGTAAAACGGCAGTTTTCAGTTATATATTTTTGTATTATTTTATTGTTCCTTTTCCCCCTCCCCAGAATCAGCATGTATATCAGGGGTGTCCAAACTCTTTTCACTGAGGGCCACATACAGAAAAATATACGAAGGGCTGGGCCACATGGTATATTGCCTCAAAAGTTAAGTTTTAAGTTATCAAAATCAATCAAATGCAAATCAATTGTGCTTGATACTAATAAATATGGATACAGGTCTCCATAGGGTTTCATTTATATTGTTGGCAGCTCATTCCTTAAAACAGAAGCCTCAGATTGCTTATAATAAGGGGAAATAAGAAGGGTGTATTTCTAGCTTGTATTAAGTCATTGGTCTTTTTTTTTTATCAACAAAGATATGTTTGAAAATGTTTTAAACTTGAATTGACTGAATTAATTTGGCTTATTAACACATGAATACTACTGTGTAATATATGTTAACATATATATTTAAGAAATACAATATTAGAAAAGCACAAGTTTCATTTTCGGGCCATATTCCATTATACTTTTTGAAATGTGACAGCCCTGATCATGGGAGGACAAAAGGTCCCCACTGAACCTGTTCAGTATGGGTAAAATGATGTAGTACATTTTCATCATGAACAAATTAAACTATCATTTTCAAAACTGAACAAAAAAAACCACAAAATGAAAATAGAAGAAAATAGGAAGGAACATTTCTTTATTTCTAGTCATCATGGGAAACAAAAATGAATATATATATAATCTTTTGCCAAAAAAGGTCAGCCGAATTCACACTCCTTTTAAATAAAGAGAAAGATTATTCACTGGTTCCGCCTACCTTGTTTTTGGTGCAGACTTTTCCTTGCCGGTAATCCGTGTGAGCGGCTCTTTGGTCCAGCCTCTTCCACAGGGCTTTGGCCTTCCAGTAGTTTAGCTTTTCTTTTAACCTGCTGTAGAAACTCCCGAACTCCTTAGGATTGAGATTCAGCTGCTTGCAGAGCACAGCGAAGTGATGCTTCACATCCTTACAAGTCTGGGCTTGGACGAAGTTCTCAAACGAGGTGTGTGAAGGGTTGTCGGCGTCCTGGTTCGCCATCGTGGAGGACGACGACTGTTCAGTCCTTCTGGTGCTCTCTCTGATGGTTAACTGTAAAAGAGGAGGTTAAATCAGGTTTTTAAGAACTTCCTACCTGGAAATAATTGTGACCTGGGGATCAGATTAGTGTTAATGATCAAAGAGTTACAAAGTCGTTGTTGTTAACATTGGTGCGTCTACCTTCTTTGGTAAAGCTCCTGTCCCTCTAATTATAGTCCAGATGTCTAAATGTGTAGACTTGTTTGTCACACGGACAGATGAGTCATTACTAACTTCCTCAATGTGGTATCTTTTCTTTTTTACAGCTCTTAACTGAACAGCCCTCCCACAGCTGGTGTGTCATCCTCACACAGCCTCAGCAGGGGCGCCTGTCATTACTTAGTTAGTCAGTCAGTACCTAAAAACACAGTTCAATGGAAACATACGGCTAAAAACAATTGGGGATGTAACTATTCAACCAAACAAGAACAACTATATGTGATATGATTTAAAATAAAAGCTTATATTAATGAGAATGTCTTGCATTGGTAGAATGTCTTTAAGACACAGCTTTTTAAATTGTATTTGTCTGTTTATATTAAGCTATGTGGTTATTAAGTGCGTTGTATGACTGAAAAGTGTTGCTCTTTTATGAACTAATGGGTTAGTCTTTATATTTATTGTTTTGTTTTTAGTTGGTGAAGCACCTTTCATTATGCTTAAGTGCTATATAAATACAGTTGGATTTAATGACTCATTGATATGTATCACACCGCTGAAAAATGCATGCAGTTCAGAGTAATTAAGCACCATGAATTTATTATTTGACTGAAAACTAAAACAAGTAGTAGAGCTGCAACTGAGGATACTTTTCATAGATTCATCTGCAGATTATTTTCTCCCTTATTTGATTAATGGTTTGTTCTATAAAAACTAAGACAAACAGTTATCATAATTAATAACAGCCAACATGACGTTCAGATATCTTGCTTTACACAACCTAAAGTCCAAAGCCAGTTAAATGTAAGAAAAGGACAGGCAGTAGAGTATTCCATTTGAGAGCCAGGAAACCACAATTCATGTATTAATAGCTGCAGATAAGTGTCCTGTCTATTGACTAACTGATGTGGCTCTACACTGAAATGTAGAATGAATAGAAATATACTTCATCCTTACTTAAGTTGGAACAACACAATTTAGTAAGTAAAGTAGCTTTAAAGACAATGTCTACACAATTAAAAAGACAAAACAAATATAGCGTGAATGTTTTCCAGTAATCACCTTTCTATTGATAGGAAACATTTGGAAAACAATATGAGCTCTTACACACAATCTATGTTAACATTTACCTAAGGTGGGTTATTTTCAGAAACTAGTGGAAGCACGTTAATCTTTACGTAAATATCACCCTGAAAGAATAAGAGCACTGTATGAAGCACCATTTTAACACTTTTCTTGCAGCAATGTATTGAAATGAATTGCAAAACATGCAAACAGTACAATATGCGTGAAGTGGTGGCTGACAATTCCTGTAACCAACTGTCATGCTGCATGCATCATTTCCTGATGATAACATTTCTCTCACAACAACTCCCCCTCTGCTGCTGAATCTGCAGCCTCCGGCCTCCACCTGAGACACACACTCTATAATTACAGCTGCTGCTGCTGCTGCTGCTGCTACGTGTGTGTGCTTGTGGACCTGAAGAAAAATGCATTTCAGCTTCTATTAAGAACAACATCCTTCTCTAACCATTGTTTTTTGTGTAGATATTCACTGAGAAAGAGCATCACGAGGACCCTTATGCAAACAAAGATTACTAAAGCTAGCTAAAGCTCTTCTCTGTCTTAAAATGTATTGCATTACTGCCTGTATTGCACATGGTTCCAATTACTCACACAAAAGTTACTACCTGCAATACACGCAGAGACAAACCATGCTTGAGAGTCCTTAAGGGCACAAATGATATTGTCCCGACACAGACGCTGGAACATGAAAGTACAGTTTAGGTGAACATCATTAAAATTGTTCATGAGCATCCGGAGGTGTTTAAAATGTTAGACTTTTGAAGGATATTTTAGTTCTGATACCCATGAATAGTAACGTTTAACCTAAAAGAGAAAGCAAATAAGCTTCCTGGCATTTACAGAGTTGAGCTACCTTTGGTCAGAAATAATTAATCCAGATTGTATCAAGGTGAAAGTCTGCTCACACGCTGTAAATGGAGCCAGAGTTCTGACAATAAAACAACATTTTGCAAGAATAAAAAGGGCCTGTGAAGACGAGACAAACTGTCAAACCTAAAAATAACTTGGAAGATCGTCTTTTATCTAATTCTCAAGGAGGCTGCTGTATTTTTACTCTGCTCTGATGCTCTGATGCTCCAACACACACACACACACACACACACACACACACACACACACACACACACACACACACACACACACACACACACACACACACACACACACACACACACACACACACACACACACACACACACACACACACACACACACACACACACACACACACACACACACACACACACACACACACACACACACACACACACACACTTTTAGCAGGAATGCTCTGTGGACAAGATGCGACAGACACATAGATAGAAGCAAACCAGGATTTAAATGGTGAATTGACCTAATTGTCCCCAGTGCCAGTTGATTGGATCGGATTGACCCACCTTATCTCATGTGTAAGCTCTGTGCAGTGTGTCTGGTTACACTGTGTGTATCAGGATGTTGGATCACACACCGATCTGCAGCCTGGCAGGTTTTGGAGACGGACATAGAAAGACAGAAAGAGAACAAACAGAATGAGAGGGGTATAAAGGAGCAGGGGGAAAATACAATTAGGATTTCCTGCTTTTAATCTGGCTTCAACAGGGTTGTAGTGAGACATTAAAACCTACCCTTTGCAATGACATAAGACCGCACAATGATAGGAAGCTGGCAAATGAACAGGAAGGCGTGGTACTGAAAGCAGGTTGCAGTCACAACATGTTACCAAGAGCTAGCAGCCAGATACAGCAGAAAGCCAACAGAGCTGACATATGTGGACAGAAAATATGGCTTACATAGAGCTGTAATACCAACACATTTATTCATACATGAAGACATATTTTAGTGGGAGTTTACTTGGAAGAAGCAAGGAATTTCAGCAGAATATTTGGTTTAACTATATGTAATAAAAACTGTACTGACCTAAATTGGGAGAATAAACTGATTGAAGTTAAAGAAGAGGTGAAAACAGAGCAAAATAAAAATTATCATTGTTAAATCATTCATCTTAGCTAAAGAGAAAGCCCCAGCCTTGTGTCATGCTACAAAACCCTACGGCAAACTTTGAAGACAACTCACGATTTTTAAAAAAAAACGCCTTCCTTACAATGGAAAAACACAATATGTACTCCTTAATAGTTAAAAATGGACCGTTTCGAGGTGTAAAGTGGTTCCTTTACCTGCTACGAAGTCGTGTTTGATCCCGGTTTCCATGAAACTGTATCCTGGCTGTTGTTTCCATGTTGTTTCTCTTTGTTTACAGGTACATGGTGCGTGAGAGCTCACCTGCACCTCGCTCTATTCTGCACGAGGAGCCTCTTCCGGGACTTTCTGGTAATTCTAAACACAGCGCGCGAGCACTGGCGGCACGTGACCACCGGGTGGGGTTAGCTGATATGATTAGCTTGAGGACATGTAGAAATCACTGATACACATGAGGGCTTTGGTATCTTCAAATCTAAAATTATAACAACAACACTAATCATTTTCCTTTCTTTATTCCCTGTTTAATGTATTTTCAGATCAGAAATCAAGAAAAACTACCAAATTGATATACAAAAACATAATTTTAAAATAATATTTCTTTCTTCATCTTTTTTCAAATCAGTATTAACCCATTAACACTAAAGTATACTTGGATCTAAAATGCTTTGATAATAGCAAGCTCACTTTCCACAAATGATCATTACTAATGATAATTGTGGATCAGATAGTTTACAATATGCATTATTCTGCAGCTGTATGAACCTTTGATCATCGACTTGACTCATTTCAAACATAATCTCAGCAATATCGTCCTGATTATAGGAACCACATTCATTCAGTTGATAAACACGAAGGATACAGTTGGCAATATACAAATTTTATTCAAATGTAATTTCAAATTTGAACAATAATCAGTAGGATTTAACAAAGAGCTATTTATCTGAACATTCCCATTAGATACAATAGAAAAGAGTAAATGTAGGAATATCAGAGATTTAAAAAAAAATATCTGCATAGCCAGAAAGAAGACCCACAGTATACCCAACAGGAAATGCCCTTAACTTTAAGCAAGGCTGCAACATACATACAATATGATCTTTTTTTCCGTGCACTTTGCTCATAAGCATTCAGTGAGAGGGGCAGGTCAGGAAAAGAAGGGCACGATGCCAACCTGACTACGCCCAAGCAGGTCAATGCATTCATTGTGGCATAACCCCATGTCCACAGGACACAGTAGACGCTACACAGAAATCAAACTCCCTTCATCCGTGGCAGTCACATCATCTTCTGTATGGAGTCATTAAACATAGAGTGTAGTGCTTTATGAACAACAAGCTTTACATGTCCATTAAAACAATTGTGGAGGTGCCAAAGATTGCAACACAAACACAAACTGTTCATCAGATGTACCCAGAGAAACAGAAAATGTTAAACCATAATGAAACCTGCTCATTTACCAGTCACCATGATAATTCAGAGATTATCAAGATGTTAACATTTTGTGGTTGTGATTGTTTTTATGGGAATCATGCTGGTGGATGATCCGTTTCTGGCAAGTAATCAATGCTGTGAGTCAGGGGATACAGAGCAGTTCTCCTCACCAATTCAAGTCATATTGAAAATGTTCAACCAAGATAAGTTTCACAGAAATACGTTTACAAAAAGTGTTTGTATAATATATTTATATTGTTATTGTCAGGTGTTATTTAACCCATAAAAGTACCATAAACATTAACGTTTCAAAGAATGATGCCAAAATCCAATGGGTTATTTTAAAAGGAATAAATTATAAAGATGATATATATGTACAAAAATATTAGCATTGAGGATATTTACAATTTAGTTTCACGATGCCAATTTATTTGCTATACATGCTAGGGCTTCCTGGTCTGCCTCCTACAGGCTGGAAGAAGGCATAACAATACTCAGAGTAATATCACTCTTTGTCTCATGTATTAAAGAAAACAAATAAAATCTCCAGTGTACGATGGTGCACAAAGATGCACTAGTTAGGGAAATACTGAGGCTGATTGAAAATAGAACCCTTCATATAAATGAAGGTCAAACCTGAAAGGAGACAGTAGGATTCACCTGATTTTTAATTTGAATGCTTGAAAACAAATCAGCGCCTTGAAACCATGCTGGTGAGCCGGTCGGTAATGTACACAGGTGTAGAATCTCAAAACAGTGGATTATCCTTTAAGAAATGCTTACAACAAGTCAAACTTCATTGTAAGAAAAGCAGAGTAGTAAAATACACTTTTACACAGTATAAGAGAGTACAAAAGAGATTTTCATTGGCACAAAAATCCTTGCAGCAGAATTGTAGTCTTCTCCATCCTGAGATGACCAATAGTGATCAGTAGCCATTTGTTTGTAAGAAAAGTCACAATTAGAAAATAGAGGGACAGACTCCTGCCTCGTCTCTTCTTTGAGTTGAGCTGTATATTGGTCACAGCGATAAACCAAATCGTCCAATTGGCGAGTGAGACTACACACTCTTATGAGAATCAAGGGTGTTAGTCTCTTATTAAATCTCACAGCAGTTTGGAAACCAGCCGAAATGAAGCACAGGGGAAGCATGATTACAAAATAACAATGTTCACCTGAATATATTCCAGTTGATCCAGGACTAATAAGGAAATAAAACCCACAATATCCTGGGAAATTATTGTACATAACAAAATAGTTGCTTCTCAAGTGGCAAAATGGAAGACAGACTGACCATACACATTTTTAATAGTGTCCCAAAGAAAATGGGGTAAAAATAGACATCCTGAAGTGGTGCTTTTAGCGGGGCAACACTTGTATCCAACATTCATTCTCTGGACCCCCCATGGTTAACCCCTATGCAGTCTTTTATGTCATTGTCTGGTGCCACCTGCAGTGTTGAAGGTGACAAACGACAGGATTAGTCAGGTGACGCAGGGAGATCGCGTAGGGAATGTACATCCATGGCTCCTTAGAAACACAAGGAAGGTAGAAGAACCTGCTTGGCGTGTATAGTATGTTGGTGATTTGACTGACGGACAAAATTACACAGTACTGTATGAAAAATGCAAAAATAATACCACAGGTGAGTCTTTTGACAGCTGGCATGTTGGAGCTGACTTTGGAAAAGAGGCAGGAACTAAATGTTGCTGATGAGTTTGTTGCCCCACTGATACTCCTTGATGTTTACCCTTTGGACCCAGATTGCAGCCGGCTTTCTGCCCCGTTATTCTGTACATACATCCCCTCACACATACTTGTCCATGCACTCTGAAGTAGATAGATGCACATGCTCAGATTGCACATGCGTGACACATGCACATTTCCACGTTCAGCCCAGTTACAGGTTCTCTCCTGGCTGGTACTGAGGCTCTGTGGAGGTGAAGTAATCCTCCAGGAAGCCCTGCAGGTACTCAAAGGTGGGCCTCTCCTCGGGCTCTTTCCTCCAGCAGGTCAGCATCAGATCATGCATGGATTCAGGGCACTCTGCTGGGCACGGCATCCTGTATCCGCGCTCCACCTGGTCCAACACTTCCCGGTTCACCATACCTGGCAGAGCAAAGGCATGATAATAGCAATTTGATTTATATAATGCCTTATGACTAACAGACTGCCAGTCATAAATCATGTGGCTGTTGGATTAGTGGAGCATGACGTCAGCAACTCACTTCAAGGGCCAGTTGCATAAGAATAGACTAATTTGTCTAAAATATAGCCTGCCATAACCCACATTTACCTGTTGCATAAAGCTTCTTTATAAGCGACTAATGTACCTCTGACTCAGATAGCCTGTGGCGCGATGCATTAGAAAATCAACACACTTTTGTACTTGGTAGAAACCTGTAAGGTGGACTAATACAATGGAGTCAAAAAGTGTGTTATTTAGTTGTTTCATCGACTGAACAGAATTGTCAAAATGAAAATGGTTCTTGCCTGGATAGGGCACTCGGCCTTTGGTGGCCAGTTCAGTCAGCAGGACCCCGAAGGACCAGACGTCAGATTTAATGGTGAAGCGTCCGTACAGAGCAGCCTCAGGAGCTGTCCACTTGATGGGAAACTTGGCTCCTGCAGGATGACAGGTTTATAAGAAAGTTAAAAGTAGATAATTGCAGCACAGACCAAAACAAAAGCACATCAGGCATGCTGCATAAATATAAAAAAGTTTCCTGGAAAGTAACACCTTATAACCACAGGCTGTACATCACCAGTTCCTAACCCCAGAAAATCAGTCATGAAATGATTTAAAAGCATGAGAAAACCTACAATTCTTGTCTTTAAATGTATACTTTCACCTCTTGAAATCAATAAAAACACTAACAGAGGGAAAAGAAAATCGCTTTTTGGTTGAATTGCTTATAACTCAATACACACCAACATAACACGTGTGGTACCAAATGCATACTACTTCACTTTAAGAGGTCAGAAGCTGTATAAAAGATTGGAAACCAGTGTGCTGCATTGAGAAATAGTGTACAGAAAAACAAATGCTTAAAACCTACACCATTGGTCTTACCTTGCCTAGCAGTATATTCATTATCCTCAATGAGGCGAGCCAGACCAAAATCAGCCACTTTGCAAACCAGGTTATCTCCCACCAGGATGTTAGCAGCTCTCAGGTCTCTGTGCACATAGTTCATCCGCTCCACATACGCCATCCCCGAAGCAATCTGAGAAACAGACAAAGCTTTGTGATTGTCTAAACTGAAGGAAAACACCAGAATTACAATTTTGAAGTGATTTAGGTCATGCTGCAGAACATTAACGTGCTGACCTGTGAGGCCATGTCCACCAGCTGAGGGAGGCGGAGCATTTTACCCATGTCGCCTTTCAGGAAATCCAGTAAGCTACCTGTTAGCAGACACATACTGCAGGTTAGCATAACACTGCTGGAGCTGTTGTCGTCATTAATAGTTTATTTCCGCTTTAAATAACCCATTCTTCTATTTTTGCATGCAATATGTAATTAAGTGTATTTAAATATTTGTTTTGCAGGCAGTAAATGCATCATGGTTGGACGTGGCTTTTATTGGCTCCTAATGTAAACAAACCCTTACAGCATTGCATAATTAGAGTACAGTTTAAAAACTAGGCTACAACTATTTACTGTTTATTCCATATACAGTAGCCACATATTTATAAATGATTAGAGTGTAAACAGTATTTATTCTCATTCACAGTACTTCATTTACATTCTGTTTATCGTATTCCTTTTTGTTTGTGTATTCCTGCAGTTTACAGTATTTGCAGAAATTATATCTCTTGCACTATTTTATTTCTTTTTATGACTTAGGCATAATGTGTTGCCTATTCTTTACATTTTTGAAAAAACACAATGAAAAACATTACTTATATACTGTATATAAATGTATATATATATATATATATATATAATGTATGTGAAAGTCCTTGCCGACCTTGTCCCATATACTCCGTGACGATGTAGATGGGTTCCTCCGACACCACGGCGTAGAGCTGGACCAGCTTTTCATGTCTCAGTTTCTTCATGACCTGAGCTTCCATCAGGAAGGCCTCGGGGGACATGGTGCCGGTCTTCAGGGTCTTTATTGCCACCCGTGTTGTACCGTTCCACGTTCCTAAAAAAAATATTTTAAAAAGGAGATGTGAGTCATATGTAGGAATTGATAAAGTATTATCAACTTAAAGCATAAGGTCATAGAAAATCCAAAGAAAATCACTATTACAGACATAGTAATGCTAAACTAGTGCTTTTTCAACCAGTTGTGCCTGACTTTCTTTAGTCAGCACAGAGAAGAGGAGGAAAGATTGTTAGTTTTGAACATCTGAATACCACATGTTTCAAATCAGAGTATATGAAAACTATTAAGAGGCTACTAGGTTTAACAAGAAAAATATGATATATACAGTACTGTAAAAATAGTTATATATAAGTTATAAAATGTGGCAAATGTGATGGCAAACGGTTGAAAAAGCTTTTTTAAAAAATGGTTAAAGCATCTAGCTTCTCCTGTTAAATTGGTAGATGCAAGGCCGGGGTATTGGCAAGAATCTGGAGAAAATAAACGTATAAGGATACAGCGTTCATTATTTGGAATATATTGGGATAATAAAAGCAATAAACCCTAACCCAACAAAAAGCAATTGTTCATTTCTATTTTTAGGAAAAATAGCAGCAATAGACCTACTGATATACAATTTGTTTTGCTGCTTATTCAATTTGATAATTTGTCTATTTGACCAGGACAATGAAATAAGAAATATGTAAATATGTCCTTAAGAGTGTGTGGAAAGTCAGTCATGAGCTGCAGTAAAAACACAAGCATTTAAGGGAAAAGAAAGAAATCCAATGCACTTTCTTTGGGAAAAATCTGAAGAATGCAACTTCTAAATGCACTTTGATCTTCACACAGTTTGTTAATATTTAACTGGAAGTGTGCCTTCAAACATCCTTTTTCAGTGAGCAATAACAGCTAAGTTCTCCACAGAAAGACAGAAAACCTGCAGAATATTTCAGAGGTTCAGTTTTTCTTTTCAAGACAAGATCAAAGCACGGCTTACCCATCCAGACCTCTCCAAAGCAGCCCTGTCCGAGCTTCAGATCCAGATGGAGGGAGTCTCTGGGGATCTCCCAGGCGTCCTTAGATAAGCCCTGAGTCTGAGGCTTCAGAACCGGACAAATGTCTGATAGACTGTGACACAGCCCATCAGCATGCTCTGTGAAACACAAGATAAGAAATGCGGTATAAAGACAATTCCTGCTTCTTTCTAAATTACAGAGTGATATCTTTAGGGTACAGGAAACAAAGCAAGTGTCAGAAAACCCAAATATGATAATGAGAGAAAATGAGACTCACTGCGATAGTGGTTGACCAGCTGCTGCAGGTTGCTGAATTGTGTGCGTGATGTGATGTAAAAGCCTCCGCTGTCCAGCTTCCTGATCTTGTAGTGCTTCACATTCAGCCCTTTGGTGTTGTCATAGTCCAACACAGACAGACAGTAAGCACCTGGAAAGAAGAAAACAATAATACATATGAATTCTAATGATATGGGGTTATACACGTGTTTGCATGGATGTAAAAGAGGAGAAATGAAGCTTTAAAGTTTTGCTGACAGTGTGGTCATTACACCACCAGAGGGCAGCATCAGTCAGGTTAAATAAACAGAGTATTGTACTGTATGATGTGGCCCGGTGGTTGTACAGTCCTCAGCTCCACACTGACCTAATTCTGTCGGGCTAACCCCCCCAATACCCCCCCAACTCACTCTACTCACCCCCCTCCACCCCTCCATCCCCACCTTGTCCCTTTTCTCATTCAACGCCGAGCTGACATAGAAATCCCATAATAGGAAACTACGGGAGCCCTGTAATTTACATGTGTACAAATCCCACACTCTTACACACTAGCTGAGGGGACTGTGTTTCTGCATCAGAGAAGCTGCCAATCAGAACCATCTCCAGTCCCACAGGCGTCTCATCCCACCTTTTCCCATCTGTCCAAATAGTCTCTCTTCTGCACCCACACCGCCACGAACAGCAGAGTGTCACTTCTTAATGCTAGACAGAATTCACTTTCATCTTCTTGGTGCAATTTTTGGGTAATACGTGTCATGAGCCTCATGTTTGAGACCTGAACGTTTGAAAAGTTCAGATCTCATGCAAGAGAACACGAAGTAGTCTTCAAAAACACTTCTACGTTTGACAAAAAGTTGCATTAAGTCGATTTTGTACAAAGGTACTTGGGTACGATTGTATAGGCCTACCATAGATTGAATAATAACGTCTTCTTCCCCAGGTCTTGACACATTAAATATTTACAAACTTACCCTCCAATAGTTTTTGTTAAAACCCTGGTCTGTTAGAGAAAGCCAAAAGTCATAACCCTATTGAGCCCCTTTGGCGAGTTTTGGTAATAAATCAAATTGATAACGTGCAAATCAGAATAGGTATCAGAACAACATATTGCTCATTTCTAATACTGTCAATCGTTCACAACCTCTGAATATTTCTGCTCAACACTACCTCCTTTAATCTACACAGCTCTCCACTTTGAATATAGTATTTGACATATTGTATTTTCTATTATCTTTTACTGATCTTAGTTTTTTTTGGCGTAAATATTGTCTTTATTTATAATTTGTTAAAATAGTCTTTATAACGGTACTATTTTGGACTCCTTTTTTAAAACATATTCCTCTTTCTATGTCTATGTATGCAACATTTACACCAAAGCCAATTCCTCAAATTTCTCATTCTGATTCAAGGCTTTGAAAATGTGTTTTTCATAAAAGATATTAACATTTATTTCAAAAAAAGGTTTTTTAATGTTAAAGCATTTGAATCAAACTTTCTATACTGCTCACTTTATGTAACTCGATGCTAAGAACACATTTAGGTCACGACTTGAGGTTTCATACCCTTACGTCCGGTCTACAGAGGCAGAATAATGATGAGTTTGCTTCTGTGGCTCCACATGCTTACCTTTGGTGGTCTCACTCTCTCGAACCAGGAAAGTCCCTCTCCTGTTCTCTAAACTTAGCAGCAGCCTCTCAGAGTCGCGGCGAGTGACTTTGCCAAAGTACCACCTGGTGAGGTTGAGAAAGAAAAACATGGGACACACAGGGAACAGGTTGGTGAGGGGGCGATGATGAATGTGGGTGTGGAAGAGAAGGAATGACGAAGCGAGGGTCAGTTATTGCTCATCTTTTCAGAAAGTGCAGTGAATCTATGTCTTTGCATACCAGATGCAATGCATACTAATGCCTACTGTGCAACAGCTGCTTACCTGGACTCTAGAGTCAGTCTGAGATGACTGGAGAGGCAGGAGGAAAAGTGAAAAATTGAGTTGTTAGAAAAGTATAAAGTAGTTTGTGTGACTTGATTGTTCAAGCAAGCAGGTTAGCAAGTAAAGAACAGCAGTGCATGTCTCCAAGGAGAAGAAAACAGTAAACGTACCAGAGACATTTCAATGAATACTTCCATATTTTGGAAAATACACTTATTTACTTTCTTGTCTAGACTTAAATGCAATGATTAATACCACTCTCATGTTTGTACGGTCAATACGAAGCTAAAGCCAGTTAGCATAGCATAAGCCTCGAAACGGAGGGAAACAGCTAGCCAAAAAACACTCATGACTGCTTAATTTACATTTCTGCACTAGGTATTTTACAGATGCAGTATTTACTCAAAATATAGTGTGTTAATAAGTGAACTTTAAGGGTCAACATAGGTGGAATGTGTTACTTTTGGACAGAGGCCAGGGTAGCAGTTTTCCCCTGTTGCTAGTCTCTATTTTAAGCCAAGCTAACGTATGCTAGGTGTAGATTCATATTTAACGGACAGACATGAGTGTCTTAATTGTCTAATTTTACTCTCGAAAAATAGGCAAACATCATCAAACTGTTCTTCTGAGTGCTCATTTTGTATTCACATGTGAATAAAAAGCAAGATTATTTTATAGAATTAAGTATTTGAGTGTCATAGCTTTCACATGCTTAATGAAACACAGATTGAAAAGGAAGAGTAAGGAGGAAAAAGGAGGTTTTACTCTTCTGCCTGGATGGAGTCAGATGGAGCCACATAATTGCTGGGGATGTAACCGCTCTCTCCAGTGGTCAGGGAGCGAGCCAGCCACCAGTCGCCTTCTCTGCACAGATGAAAGGAAAACACACAGAGGCTCATCACACATCCACAACACACACACAGTCCTTCTGACTCTAAGGGCTAATGTTTATCAAGTGTCTCAGAGTATGAATACTTTATTGCCGAGGATTTTGCTTTTTTGTATATTCACTCAAAACATATTTGTTGTTGTTGCCACAGTTATTGAGCTCCTGGCTCCTGGAGAAACTTGATAAATAAAAAGCCCAGATATCTTTACTGTTAAAAAATATATTTGAAGGTTATGCAACTATGAACAAACATGCATCCATGTGGGAATGACAACCGTGAGGGATGGAGCTTGTGTGCTAAACTTAATCAGGATGTGAGTAGCTTTGCAGCACTGTATTAATTTAGAGAATCCTAAATTAAATTACAGTTTAATTACAATAATTTATTCGTCTTGTTGAGATTAATTGAATAAAGTGCTGCAAGGCTTTACACCACCTCCCCCTGACTACTGTAGGGTTTATGGGGCATGGGCAGAGTTATGTGGTTTGTGCCTTTCTAGAAGTGGTTTTACGGTGCAAAAGTAGAGCATGTGCTCCAGGTGATACAAACACACAGCCAGACAAACAGCACATTCAAATACAACGCTAGAGGAGCTTCACAAACCTGCAGTTCACCTTCCTCCTGTAAAAAAAAAGGTTTGTGATGGAGAAATGGAAAGTAGAGATGAAAGGGAAATAATGGCAAAGAGATTAAAGAAATACAGAGAGCACGTTTTGAGCAGTGGAAGAACAGCAGAGTACACAGAACACACTCATAATACGACCAATATGCATGAAGCTATACATGTAAAATATTTAAACCATTATATAACTTGCTGACAAAGGATTAGGCTGACTACTTGCAGGGTCATAATAATATCATAAAAAGAGCCCATCAGGTCACTATGCATGGCTTAAAAAGTATAAATGTACTAAGCCACATGTGTCAAACTCAAGGCCCGGGGGCCAAATCAGGCCCTTGGTGGATTTAATTTCGGCCCGCAGGATAATTTCTAATTACAATTAGATCTGGCCCGCTGGTATATTGCACGCACACCTTCACTCAATCAGAGCCTGACCCCAAACATTGATGAACTTGCACCCAAGATGAGATGCCAAGTATCTGGCTTAGTGTGCATCACAGAGCAGCAAACTGAGTTTCAATGTTTCCTTCTGCACTTTTTCTCTCACGGCAACAGGGCACGTTTGGTTTTTTCTTTGAGGGAAATAGTTTTGTTGAAGCTGTTGTTGGCCTGTGGAAAAATGTAATCATAAGAAATGACTCTGCAGATAGAGCCATAAGAAATGAATGCAACTGATTATTTAATGTTTAATGTTGTTTTTATAGGCAATAATTTAGGCTTTGTTAGTTCCAGGTTTAATATGTGCAATATGTTCATTTCAATAAGTTCTGCAATAAACATTGAACCAGTCCGGCCCTCGACTAGTACCCATTTTCTTATTTTGGCCCACTGTGTATTTGAGTTTGACACCCCTGGTCTAAGCTAAGACGAGTGTATCTGACTGTGATAGCCCGTTAACTAATCTTGGATATTTTTAATGGATTCTGGGTGTACTTGACCCAATAATGACCCAGGTCTTTGGCTTAAGGGGCCAGATGCAGCGATAATCCACTATTGTCCTCGGCTCCTGCCTTCTAGGTCAATAGTTTGTTAGTGGGCAAGCAGCACTGGGGGTGATTCATTACAATTTATGGGTCACTGCACCCATATTGTTTCATAAAGCAAGCCCCTATTTAAACAAGCAAGCATGACTCCCCCTAAGGTTAGATGGATGTGGTAACTGGGTCTTGCACAGCGTCTAATTCCCAGGATAAAGCGATACAAATATCCATGTCCATACTGAGGTGGGCTGAGCAATTTATTTTGAATGAAGCAAAAATGGTCAGTGACACAAAAAGCAAGCTCCACTGAGGGAAGCCCGTTTCTATGGTTACAGTGGCTTTCAGAGAGACGACAAGTGACATGCGTTTTGGGTGCAAAGCAGCCAGTCAGACCACTGAGCACAAACTCAGACAGACAGTCTGTGGACGTGTTTATGTGCAGAATTTGTCATCAAACACACAGCGAATGTGTAGGAAAAAGTGTTCTTGGATCAATCTTTAGTTAACTTGTTTTGTAAAAAGGGAAA
Source organism: Dissostichus eleginoides (assembly GCA_031216635.1). Classification (NCBI taxonomy): domain Eukaryota; kingdom Metazoa; phylum Chordata; class Actinopteri; order Perciformes; family Nototheniidae; genus Dissostichus; species Dissostichus eleginoides. The sequence continues at coordinate 10,128,747 of CM062267.1, read as the reverse complement.
CAGAAATGAGCATTGGATTATTTTTGTGTTTTCCTTACGTGTTGTTCACTATCTGGAGGCGTTCACCCTTCCTGAAGGAGAGGTCTGAGGCCGTCCTCGACTCGTAGTCATACAAAGCCACGAAGGTCGTCACGCCTCCTATCAGGGGATAAAGTTTGGAGATTATTAAAGACATATTGTTCACACAGGAAATAAAACAACCGACAAAACAAACCAAGCTGATGTCCTCACCTGCTAGTGTGATTCTGTTGGGAGAGGTGACAGCGTTATTGTCCACGCCTCCAAACAGGGTCAGCTCTGAGGTTTTGGTCATGGACGGATTGCCCCCCAGACCATCCATAGCAGGACTACGGTTGGGTGTGAGGGACTGTTGGTTGGAGTGGTGTCCGCCGGCCCCCCCTCCGGAGCTGAGGGTGCCCTCGAGGCTGCGGGTTCGATGGCCGACATCCTTGGGCTTACTCTTGGATCCCCCCATGGCCCAGGACTGCAGAGCATTCAAGGACAGAGAGGAAAAGTCAATGAGATTAAGTCTAATACAATAAAATTGCATTTCAAGGCACTTTTAAAGAGGAATACCATAATAAATGTACATTGCTTCTAATGTTATTTTCTCAGAATACATGCTCTGGAAAAATTCCTCTGACAGCAAATACGCCAGATGCAGAAACCAGAGACGGAAAAGAGACGTGGCTCTAAGCCCACTGAGACTCAGTATCATGTATACCACATGAACCACAGCTTCCCAACGGATAGGGGAGCAGCTGCCACTCCTTGTTCAGCGCAGACATGACACACACTGCCACCAGCTGAGCACACACACACACACACACCATGTCGCACGTGCCTGCATGCACATGTGTGAGAAACAGATGCATATACAGAGACATATATCAACACTTTATTCAAACTGATCATTTAAAGATGAGTCAGCTATTTTTAGTAAAGCTACCGCCCACCACACCCTTTTTACATCACTGCTACAATACTCATTGAGGGGTAACTAATATCTGCTATTCATCTTTCATTTAGAGCTAAATATGAGCTGATTAACAGGAGATTAGTCACCAATCATTTTAATTAATTTGCAGCAATGAATCTGCAAGGCTATGCTCAGGCAAAGTGTTGCTAACACCAGCAAGCTAACATGCTCACCCTATTAGGCTTTTGTGGGTCTTCCCTTTCCTGTTGTATTTTATATAGGTTTGTGTGCATGTAAATGGTCTACAAAGGCTACAATCCCTTTTTCCCTCAGAGGGAGTTTCCAAACACTCCCCCCCCCCCAACCCCTCCTAAAACACCTCCATTGGACTCCATTGTCTGGCAGTGGCTCAGTCAGTAGGGGCTTGGACTGGGAGCTGTAGGGTCGCCGGTTCAAGTCTCCGACCAGACCTACAATACGGAGTGTGGACTGCTACCTGGAGAGGTCCCAGTTCACCTCCTGCCCTGCCGTGGTGCCCTTGAGCAAGGCACCGGACACCCACCTTCCCCCCTCACATCCATTGCTCCCCGGGCGCTGTACAATAGCTGCCCACTGCTCCTAGTACTAGACTCCTGGTACTAGGATGGGTTAAATGCAGAGAACAAATTTCGCTGTGTGTGCTGTGTGCTCTGCATGTGTGACCATTGAAGAGGGGTTCATCCCTCCCCAATTCTACTCTATTGTTTACTTCTGTAACATATAGTGTCCTCACTATGTAACACTTGCGCTTCTATTGGCTTGCACTTGAACACATTGTACGTGATAGGCTAAGGGGTGGGACATCTCTAAGTGGTTGACCAATCACAACAGAGCCGGCCAGCTAACCAATCAGAGCAGACTGGGTTCTGGTTTCAGAAAGAGGGTGAAAAGAGGGGCTGCAGCACAGGCAGTATGAGAAAATAAAGAGCTTTTTGAACATTAAAGTATGGAGACATGTATCAGTAGAGGCACAAAATACTGATATGAACCTGAACAGGCCCCCTTTAATGAATCTGTTCACCTGTTAGTTGATAACTGAAGTAACTTTGGCCTTGTGTGCTTGGGAAGTAGCTAAAAATTGCCTAGAAGAAACGTAAATGCTCTGTTGCTTGTGTGAACTGTAGGGTAATAATTCTCTGTTGTTACATCACTTCAAGTGCATGACCCCGTTTGCTTTACTCTTAGCTCATGTGATCCATTGTTAATTTAAAATAATTGATCAGTGCAGCTTTAATGGTAAAAAAAAAAAATTAGTTGAAACTCTACTGTGCAGCCACAGATCAATGTGTGTTCTCTGGATCATTTCCCCTTATGTAACAGAACATTACTTGTACATAGCTTTCATTTTATTTTACGTTGCAGACTGTTAAACTAAACCAGTGATTTAGTTTCAAATAAATGTAATCAGTGAAAGCATCAGTGAGTTCTCTGTAAAGGACAACATTTGAGACGATCAAACAAGATCTAATAAAAACAGACCAAAGGTCAAGAGGGCAGTTTTGGATTGGATTTTGTTCCTCTTCATCACTGAAGCTTCGCCCGCCCACTCAAGCTGATGAAGTGGCTCTAATAACAGCTTAGTGTCGGGAAATCATTACACTAAGCCAAGGATAATTTAGAGACTCAAGCCTCTGCTATCATGGTTGGATATAGCCACAGGGGTCAACTAGGAAAGGCTAATTTACAAAAAAAACATTTAGGTGGGGTGGCTTTAGAGTCCATTCTGATAAACAGAGGAGTGTGTGGGGAGTGTCAAGCTGCTCCGCCTTCTGCTCACATCCTCTGCATGACTGTTGCTATTTAGGAGGACATGCATCTGTTGGATCTGACATTGGAGTCAGCATGTCCTCACTCTCATTCACAGGCTAATCCTAAACGAGAGACGAGCTACTACGCTACACAGGCTAGCAGGCACGCTCCCAGTCACAGTGATGCAGTGACATATGGTAGGAAAATGTGTGGCACAGAGAAGAGCACAGTTATCTAACCACGCTAGAGATATTACTGAAGCTGTCATGGTTTCTGTAATTTTGGAAGCTTCCTCATTGCCCCCCTTTTTTTCAGACAATCTGCTAGGAGATAAGACGCAGAGACAATGTAGGAGACAAGGGCTTTCAGTCAGTTTTAGGAGATTTATATACATTGAGTATGTGCACATTGGAGCGCATCCAGCAGTTTAAATAGATATTACAACAGACAGAGCGACGGATAGAGGACCGAAAGGACGAGAGGAGCGAGAAAGGGGAGGGGTATAAGGCTGCTCGATTTAGAAAATATAAATAATGCGATTATTTTGTCCGATATAGGAGGATGTGATAATTTTGCACCATTATGTCATCAATTTCATTGAAAAATATACTCAAATGATCATGGTGTGATTTTTTACAAGGATCACAAAATATATGTTTGTTATGTCTTTAGAACATTATTTGAGGCTGGGATATCTCTGCATTTCCACAATACTTTATTAAAAAAAAAAAAGGTATTTGAACACATATTTAGCCTTTAACAAATATTTCCATCCTGCAATTTGAATTTTGCAACAGTCCATATTGCCATTACCATCACATTTTGATTAATCTTGCAGCCCTAGAGGGGCACATAGCACAGCGGTTCATTTTAGGTTGGCACCACAAATGGGCAAGATGGGGGGGAGAGGAAGTAAGTGGAGAGGGGGTCAATGAGGGCCGGACAGTCGATATCTTCCCCTGAGGGCATGTTTGCACAAAGGGGGTCGCATCCCAGTTAGTGTAACGTAGCGTGCAGGTTGACACAACAGAGCGCAGACACAAAGATGACGGGTGTCTCAGGGAGCAGCTCTTTGTATGATTTGTGCTCAGACTGGTTGCATAGTTAATAAGCCATCGGAGCACGGGGGAGACGCTTTTTTCTCTCATCTCCAGTCATCCGCCGCGTAAAGGCTCTCCACCGTTTGACACAGACGAAGGTTTCACTTAAGGGTTTGTCGCCCTAATGAGATAACTCAGACGGTGGTTAAATAACACATTTTGTGGACAGACCATTACTAAATAATGGTGACTGACTTGTGCAGGCATATGCGTGTTTGGAGGCAGCTGTATATATATATATATTTATTTTTTTCTCCCAATACTCTGACCCAGACTGCGTACCCAGACTAAAACACTGCACAGCGACGACCAAGGAAACACCAAACGGAGCTTTAAGAGAGTCTGTGGCTTTTCTTCACACTCAGTTTGCAACAAAGCCCTCTTTTGTCAGATCACAGCAGGCGGCATAAACAAAACACAGAAGTGGCCTGTGGCTCGCGGGCTGCCAGATTTTAGCGTGTTTTAGCTCCAACAGCCGGCAGGAAATATGGAAACACAGGAAGTCATGAAGCCAGACAATGTCATGTTTTGCAGGAATCATGTTTGCGAGTGTCTCATCAGCAGCCAATATAACGAGCTTGATTCTGGCCTAATGGGGTTTAGGCACTGTAACAAGCACCCACTGTCTGTGGGGGGAGGCAGGGCTGCATGTAAAACCCCTCTGGCAAGCAAGAAGGGGGGTATGTGGCTGGCTGGGTGGGGGATTTACTTAATTATGCATAAGATCTGACAATGAATTCCAAATCTTTCAAGTCTCCTGGGCTTTTTGGTAAAAGGGAATAGTCTTTTAATATTGCTTCCGGGGTTGTGTTCCCCCCTACACATCCCTGTGTTGCTTGCTTTTCATTCGGTATGAAAGGAAAACAATTACAACCCATGAATAGTAGCCTCTCATTGAAATAAAAGAAAAGAGGTGGTGTCATTCATCTAAAAAGAGGCTGATGGAGTGTTTGCCAAGGCAGGATCATGACACTGGTCCATTTTTCACTAACAACACCGGCTTTGTCGAGGTACTGTGCGCTGACTAGTTTAAAAAAAATCTTGGCATGGTTGCAGGACGGATGAAATAGGCATCACATTTGAACAATCTTGCTTCAGATGTTTGTATGCATTCTTTTTTTACTTTCTTTTTTTTGCAGACAACAAAAAACATAACAGGAGGAATAACATAAGTTGCATAACTTCACCTGTTGTACATCAGATATAATCATTCCTTTCCTCATGAAACAACACATGTACAGATACTGTCCTTCCTTCACATCAACAAAATGACACCACGATACCTGTACTGGTATGTTAGTATCATTACATTCCAGAAGAAACAAGTACAAGTGCAGTGAATCAAAGTAAGTACGAAATAAAATAAAATAAATAGGTGGTCCTTGAGTCAGGTGTTGTCTGTTTTAATGGCGACCATGTTTTATTAAACGTATCTGTTTTCAGCTGTAACCTTGTTGTGATTTTTTCCTTAGAATAAACATTTGTTACCCTTTTTTTTACTCAATGTACTATGCTAGGAGAGTGTCGCTTCAGCCAAGAAACTGTTATCATTGGTTCTGCTATTAAAGGTTGAATTCTTAGTAAGAAAACCACATTTCTGTCTGTCAAGGCCGTGCAGTAGTTTGGAATGCATTCTTATCAGAGACTTCCCACTTTGACGCTGAAGCAAAACCAAACTCATACTGAGAGAGACGGTAAACTCAGATATGTGAAGTGGCATGTCAGGACCTGAATGCTGCAATGACAGCTACAGTAGACCCTTCACTTGCCTCTCCTTGCTATGGGCCTGTGATATAACACATGGAGAGGGCATGTTCTGACAGTCTACCTTCACTTAAAGACCCGGCACCTGATGCCTCAGGCAGAAAGGTGAAAAGTCACATTTAGGCATATTATGCAACACTACAATTACAACATGGGACAGTTGTCTTCACACTTTGTAGGAATGAGAAGAGCTACTGCATGAAGACGGGACTTTAGTTAGTTCCTGTTCACATTGAGTCACTGAAGGCAAGAAATATGAGATGAGCTAAAATTCCAAGAAAGAGAAATACAGAAGAAAGTGCAGCCGTAGTTTAAAAAGAAAAAGCACTTTTGACATAGTCTACTTTTTATCTTTATGCATTATTAAATCATTTGAATAACACATTTTATTTCCAAGGTGAGTCTCAAGATACTGTGACTAGTTTGAACATAATTATCAGATTAGGTCGTCAGAAACTAAACTCTTTCCTCAGCCTTCCTGAAACATTAGTGGGTGTGACCCCTCTTGAAGAGCAGCCATGAACCTGCTGTGCGTCATAGGAAGTGTATCCTTCATAATTAAGTGCGCATTTCAGATTAAGTTGTAGCCTTTATACTAGATAACGCCAGTTTTTATATCTGACTTGTTTTAAGATGACAGCAATAAAGACATTGTATTTTATTGTTTTGCACAATTTAAAAATACACAAACATAACAAATAACACATGATACACAGTGCAAAAAGAGTTAAAACACACACTGGGCTTGTATCGAGCTTCCACATAAATAATGTTAAAAATACACATTTTATTAAAAAAATCATCAAAACGAAAAGAAAGGAAAATGTGAAAAGGTGGTCAAAAGATTTTTCAGGCATTTTTCCAAACAATCCTTAGAGGTACAGCATTTTGTTATGTTTGAAAAGCTGTCCAGATTTGTGTTCCCCAAAAACGGATGGAAACCGTAGCTGTACTTACATTTTAATACGCATGATTAGATTAACTATAATACATAGATTTAAGTATGAGTTTTAGATGGCTAGTTATTTTAGAGATCTGATGCTGACACGCTCCTAACGTGGTTTGTGTCTGTTTATAACTCTGTTACTTCAGCAGAAGATGGTGAGATCATTCCAGTCTTAGTCACTGAGTCGACCCGAGCTAGACCACTTATTAAGCAGAAGTACATTTTACATCAGAAAAGCGAGATGAGATCATCCTGAATGAGGCCATTGTGCAGGACGTGTCCCACAGTCTACACACAAGGACCCACAGACCCCAGAAGTATAGGATTATTGTGTATATATCTCAAAGCTTAAACCTATCAATCCAATGTTCATGACTTCAAACAACGCGTTCCTTTACTCATGTTTTTTTGTTTCAATTGTATTTACTGCTGTTTTAATTGTAATGCATTGAAGTCCTAAGGATGCCCGTTAGAAGCAACCTGCCTATGCAGTTCTAACAGCTATAATAATATACATAAATGTATACCATGGGTCCTAATTTAAAGTATCACACACTCTCAGGGTCAGACACTTCTATCAGTTATTTTAAAGGATACAGTCACAGATTTCCTCATGTCTGCTGTCTGTTTTAATGTTACACAATATGCTAATTTACTTAAACCTCCGTAAAATAACAATAATAACAATCTTGGTTTTATCTTCAGATGACATTAATTTCATAATAACATTTTGAGAAGAAATAAGTTGACATTTGTCATCATGTTTTTTTCTTGGTTTATTCTTGTGGGAAGGTAGTTAAGCGAGCTGAGTGAACAAAGGCAGAATATCATCCTGTTTTAAATGAATTTGCATAAGCCCTCAAACGTTAAAAATGGTGCGTGTGTGTGTATTTGCCCTGTTCACATTTGCTTGAGTGTGAACATGGATGGTATTTACTTAAACCAAAATCACACACAAAGAACCAACCCCAACCAAATTGTTTTTTTCAATGAAAAGTAAAATATAAAATTAATATAAAAGAATCCTGTCTTGTTTTCATTTTACAATGTTTACAATGCAATTACTGGCTGCCACTTCTTTTTTTGGCACTACTTAATGTTGTTAAAACAGTGTTGTAAAAAAATATAGTGCAATATATAGTTTTACCAATTACTTCTGTTATCTGGCTGCTATGATATCACATTTAAATGTACCACTTAATTTGTACAATACTACAACTTATCTTTTCTACCTTCGATGTGTACTTATTTAATGTATATAAGCCTCTTTATTTATTGCAGCTGTATTAATCTCTTTAACTGTAGTGTCCCCTTCACTGTAGCAATGTCCCTCAGTCTACAGTCAATCTGATTTCTCGATGGAGTGAAAAAGAACAAACGATGAAGCTCAGGACGTACATGCTGGTCTATAGGGACACACGTGTGTCTCTGTGAGCGACTGATCCTGATGTCGGCCTGGCGGATGTATTCCTTCATCTAAATGCTCTCTATGTAATTATTACAGCGGGGGGGTGGGGGGGGGGGGGGGGGGGGGGGGGGGTGGGGGGGGGGGGGGGGGGGGGGGGGGGGGGGTGGGGAGAATAGGGAGGCTTTGGCTTCCTGCGTCACCAGCCCCCAATCGAAGCGTAATCCAGTGCTGCTTGTTCTGACCAGATTATCAACATCTATGCCCTAATCGTACTCACCAAACGCTCTGATGACACTCCATCTGGGGCCCTGAACACAACACGAGACGGGACAGACCGGCCAAACAAGTGCTGCCGTTAGGCCTCAAAGCAAGCGCTTCTCTGAGCCTGTCTCAACAAATCCTGGAGCTCTGGGAACAATTCCACCCACAACAGTTTATGAGACTTGTGGGCAGGTGGGCTGGTTCCTGGTTGCGCACAAATATTGGTTATAGTCGAACGTCATCCTGTTTCTCTTCTGCTTCAACAAACACCAATAGAGGAAATGGCTGCTTGGTTGTGTTTGTTCATCAGTGATCCCCCCGCACAGGTTTCAGCGAATGACTAGTATCCAGCCAGACTTTCCATTAACTCACCCCCCCGATTAGGTTGATCATTATGAAGAGCTAAGATGAAGTAAGACAGCTAAGAGGATGTCATAAAACTAGATTTTTTTAGTGAAGCTAATGCAGTAGCACCTAATGTGGTTGGGGTTATAGATAGGAAATGTACATGCAGGATTCTTGCTTTTGAGTTAGTTTCTTCTTGGTTGAATGCACTTATTGTAAGTCGCTTTGGATAAAGGCGTCAGCTAAATGAAATGTAATGTAATGTCACAAAAACTCGTGGCATTTAAGCTTCTTTTCCATAGTGAGTACACACTGGATCAGACTGAGAACCACTCAGAGAAGCTCCTACGTGTTTGGAGGTCCGAAGGTAAACAAACGCCCCCGATGGCAGGACTTTGCTGAGTCCTACAGTAGATAGAGTGTGTGTGTACCGATCCCCCCCCCATGCTCCTGTCACGGGCAGACACAGGGATGGGGAGGTGGTGAAGTCAATATTTACCACTGAACACGCACACACACAAATATACACACAGCCTGTTGCCATGGAGGCGATTCCAAGCATTCCACAAACCAACAAACTGCACAGATGTAGGATAGCTGCACACACACACACACTTTCTGGGCCAAAACGCTGCATGCCTTTCTGATGAAGAAAACGGCAAGATTAGCGGCGGCTTTCTGAATTATGCGGAATGTCTGTCACTTAGTGAAAGCATTTGGGAAAGTGACAGAGAAAGAGAGAAGGTGAGACACCCTGAAGGAATTCTTTCCATTTTGATATTTCCGGGTTATACTGCAGGAAGATTCCCATAAAAACATCTTGTTTACCCATTTCTACAGCCTCTCTGCAGTGCATCGCTTCTATAATAGGATCAGAGGCAGTGAGCCCTTATCCCTTTCACTGTGAGCCTGTGCATTTCACACCAATGATATTTCTGCTAAAAAGCGGCCTACAGTGTGTTGAGTTCACCTTTTGTTTGCACAACGCCACAGCTCACCCGACCTTCGAAATCATATGACATCTCTCCGGGCCGGTGGAGCTGAGCAGCTGGCCGCTCTATCTTAAACCCCGTGCTTACAGAGGAATTTTTTTGTACACTTCCAAACAACAAACACCGCTGGCACCAACTGTAGGTTCATGGATTTACTGTTATCCCCTGTTCCTAATCTGAGTATGACATACACCAAATTATTTTGGGATTGAGGCTCAGTAAGAAAATATCTGGGCCATTTTAGAGCAGGTGATGTCTGTGCGTCTGCAATGAAGGGAGAGACCTACAGAAACATGTCTGTTGACAGAATATTTGAAGCATTTTGGGAATTATGGACATTTGTTTGATCCTGCGTTTTTGTCTTATGCTAAATGCTAGCTACTAGCTTAGCTTTGCATACAGACTGGAAATGGCGGGAAACAGCTAGCCTGCCTCTGTTTGAAAGGAAACTAAATATGTGTTAGAGTACTTCTAAAATCTTTTAAATATTGTCCATTTATGTAAAAACAAAAATGGTGTGCTTGACGTGGGGTTATGTGCTGCACCATTGCTTTTCAGGGAGCAGTGACTTTTACCAACTTTCACTTTTTGTACGAATGAAACAAATGGAAAATGTAAAAAAAGGGAACATATATATTTAAATGACATACATAACAAATAGGAGGTGTTAGTAGATGGATTTTGTTATTTTCAAACAGAGCCAGGCTAGCTGTTTCCCGCTGTTTCCAGTCTTTATGCTAAGCTAAGCTAACAAGCTGTAGCATGTATGAATTAATGGACATATACAAGTGGGATTGACGTTCCCATTGAACTCTTAACAAGAGCGAATTAGCATTTCTCCAAAGGCTTCTTCATCAGAACAGGAAGAGATTCTACTAAGAACTTTTTACCCCGATTAGGATTAATCTCCGGTAATCTCTTCCTGCTTTCCATCTTCCGTCTTCTCCTTCCGCTCATCTGGAAACAACCCCACCTACTCCATCCCCAACATTATGTCAAATCCCACACAGCATCGCTTGAGCCCAACACCTCCTGGTTTCACAGGCAGCACTGTGATTAAATATGGAGAAGCCGTGTCATTGTTTGACAAATCTAGACATGTCTACAAAATATTCCACGCCTTAGTGATGGAAAAAGAGATGCTCAGACACGTGACACCTATCTGGACATAAAGATCAGAGGAAGCGTCTGGTTTTACTTGGCAGTTTACACACTGTGTCTGTGTCCTCACCCCACAATTATCTGTGATGCAAAAACATAATGAAAGTGAATTTTCCCCTGCGTTAAAACCTCACTTCTGAGATTCTTGAAATTCTTGTCACTGTGTTATCTTTGAATGATACCTTCCTGACTCAAACCTAGGGTCTACTTTCTTGAACAAAAAGAAGTCCCCTGATTTAGCTCAGAACTTGGACTAACCTTCCTAGACTGGGTGTGACAGGGCAAGGCTTATAGGAGACAGACGGAGAACATTATTGTAATTTCCTCCGCCTAGCTCACCAGGTTTGTTGCTAAACAGCGAACAAATTCCAGCACATTAACCAACAGTTACCGTTGCACAATGAAACAGTTTATTAGGAGGAGAAAAAGCAAACGGATCATAAACTAATCTCATGTTGAACACAAATGACCTGTTCTTTTATTGCCCAAGGTCTCTCAGCTGTTCCCTTATCACTAGTGATGAATACAGACACGCACACAGCAGCTATAATCACTACTCGTGAAAAACGATGAGATCTGAGGCATCTGTGGCATGCGGTACCGTGACTGCCGTGCAGCGACCCGCGGGGTTCACTGTATTGTGTTTCAGTGAGAATATGTGTATTGTTCCTCTGTGGCGCACTAATACCCAGAATAGACAGATTACTTTACTACTGTATTAACGAAATGGGCATTATCGAGGTTGGGTTGCTTTGAGTTACAACTGTAATGTATATACTATCATATGTATGTCTCTGCTACTGTATGTCTATAGTTATGTTGCATTTTTGTAACATGTAACATTTTTATTGTGTATTCTTTCTACTGTAAATATGTATACATATTTGCTGTTTTTTATATATATATATATATCCTTTTTTCCACCTTTTAAATATTTTAATGCCTGAACAAATTGCTGCTGTAACAAAATAATTTTCAAATTTGGGATATATAAACATCTATCTATCAAACTCTATCTATCTTTACTCTATTGAACTTTTTAATTCTCAGCTAAAAACTCACCTCTTTGCACTGGCTTTTAATACTAGTTGAACATAACATTTTGACATGTGTATGTGTTTTTACATGTCTCTAGTTATTGTGCTTTTTATCTTGATTTTAATTATTGTTTTATTATTTTACTCCTATTGTGTTATTTTATATGTGTTTTCCCTGTGCAGCACTTTGGTCAACTGAGGTTTTTTTAAATGTGCTATATAAATAACTAAAGATCGACTCAGACATAATATTCTTTATTTTCTCTCTCTCACTTCTGCTATAATCTAAATATGGTCATTAAGTGAACTGATGTGCTGCGGTCATGTGTTCAAACCAGAAGCAGGGAAGAGGAAGAGGGAGTGAGATGGAGGGGAAGAAAAAATATAATCCTCAAGAGCTTTCGTTACCCTCCCTCCTCCCCAAGACATCCTCCCTTTACACTCCCTCACCCCCCTCAGTTGCACTATTTCCCCATAATTTCTCCAATCCTTTCAGGAGATTTCCATAAAGCAAAACAGGTAAAAAATAAACGGATTTCAGTTCCTCTGATGTGTCATCCATATGTCACATGAGGATTTTCTCGCTTCCCAAATATGAGTGAACTCCCTAAGAAACATTAAGAAACATTCAGAAACATTCAGAAACTAGGGGAAGTCTTAAGCTGGGAGTATCACATGACAAAATATTAGAGATGCAGCCTCAGATGTACTGCGGTATCATATGGGCTTATAATTTTTTAAGCTTCGGATGTGTCACCCACTGTGAACTCATGCTGTGCGATAGAGAACCCTTAAATTCACCCCATCTCATCACATTTCAAAGAGGCAGCATTTGATCTGCTCGAGTCCACAGAGACTTCCATGCGCCTCGTGCTTCAGTAACCTGGGGCTTTCACCGTTTAACTTCTCATCTGCACAGCTAGAAATCCCTGCAGGAGAAATCTAAGGCCAAACTCAAGAGGAATATTCACCGTATGTATAACACATGGAAGAGCTGTTGTGCTAATCAAATGTATATACTGCTGCTGGATGTCGTAAACAATCATTATATGTCAATATTATATATTCGTTGGTTTGTATTTTGTATTATTGTAAGTTACTAAAGCTTTCAGAAAAATGTAGTGCAGTATTGGCTTCTAAACTGTAGTGGAGTATAACGATAAAATGGCTTAAAATGGAAAAACTTAGCTAAAGTACAAGTACCTAGAAGTACTTGAGTAAATGCACTTGGATGAGTTTGCGGGTACAGCTTGCAGTCCAATTAGCTTACAGTATATTACATTTAATGTTTTGGATTGTAGCAATAATAATAATCATGCATTTTTTACAAAACAATCATATTTGTCCACTCACATGTTGATAAGAGTATTGAAAACTTGAAAAATATCTTATATAGGTCTTTGTTCATGTAAATGGTCTATAAAGTTTCTCTCCCTAACACCCTGCCTGAAAAAGCCTCTATTTGACTCCTTTGTTTACTTCCCTAACATAATGAAATCACTATGCAACACTCACGCTAGCACTCAAACACATTGTACGTGATAGGCTAAGGGGCGGGACATCTCTAAGTGGTTGACCAATCACAACAGAGCCGGCCAGCTAACCAATCAGAGCAGACTGGGCTCTGGTTTCAGACAGAGGGTGAAAAGAGGTGCTGCAGCACAGGCAGTATGAGAAAAATAAAGAGCTTTTTGAACAAAACCCTGAATAAAGCAGAACCATGAAAACATGATCAAATAGTAGAAAGTTAGCCAGGTGTGCATTGTGACATTCCCCAGTTTGTTGCAGCAGTGCGACTGAGCTCAGTCATGGTTGAGGAATGCAGAGTTGAGGAAAAAAGGCGAGTTGCAACTCCTCTCCTGCTCTCTCAGCCCTGAGCAGGAATGTACGGGAGCAGGTAGAAACACCGTCAGATGCCCGGCTGTCCCCACCCTCCCCCCCCCCCCCCCACACACATTCCCCCAACCATCTGTCAGGGGAAGCAGCCACGTTTAAGAAAAGGAATGTGAGTCAAGGTCGCTCAACACTGTGGTTGTTCCTTTTGACCAGATTGTGCTTATTGTCAACACAAAACCGAATACATGCTGAGGGTGTCACACTTATCATAAGCTGAGTCTGGCATTTCTGTTTCTAAGATCATCTGTTATTTAAAAGAATATTCCTAAACAATGACAGGATTCACTGACAAACACATTATTCAAGTGTGGCAGAATAAAAGGAATCCAAATCATACAAATAGCAGGGGGACAGCTCTATCTCTGTGCTTATGTGCAGATGCAGAATTATAAACAAAGCATGCTGTATCAACATTTGTATAGCTGCTTTGACTGAATTCAAACTGAAAACAAGACACAAAGGATCCCTGCTTCCTTTGCAGATAGACAAATAAGAGAAGCAGCAGAAAGAAAATCTGACGCCAGGGTTCGGAATTAAAATGTAAAATGTGCCCATGTCACGCTTCATCATCAAAACATAACTGCTCCCAGTGATGACATTTCCATAACAGATTGGAGGGGGAGACCTCCCCCCCCAAAAATGAAGTGATTTCCTCCATCTCTTTGAAACCACCTCTTTGTTCAGAAGGCAATGATTTCAATATTCAAATGCAACTCAGAGGGGTGGCCGGTGAAGCTGCGATGCAATCAGAGGAGAGTTGGTGGAGCTTTTATAAAAAACAGAAAGGAGGGTTTGATAAACTCCTGCTAAGAAAGAGAAAGACGGTCCTGTACTGTATCTGATCCAGACTCACATTATAGGTCAAACTGATCCTGGATCTGTCACATGTAATAGAGCTGAATAACAATATAAAAAGAAGGTACGGCAAAGAGATGATGCTGGAAAATCGTGACATTATACTACAGCTTTCTTTGACTTTACGTGTCAAAATGAAAAATGTTGGTGTTTGCAAATCGTCTTTTGAATGAAAGCTCAATATTAAAGTGGGTGGAGAGTAAACATATTCGAGCACATCTATTACTTTGCTCAAAAAAAGGTTAGGAGCTGCTAATTTTGAAAGTGAGAAATGACAGCACTTGGCAAAGTAATCACTAAGTCTAGCAACCTCCCACTGATACATTTGTGATATGTGAGAGTAAAAACATTCCTTAATAATGATGCAGGACGATGAATCTCAGTTCCTTACACACGTGATCATTCTTTTATTATAGAGTATTCTACAAAGAAAAATGTTCAGACTCACGTGAGAGGTGAGAGCAGAGTTCAGAAGAAGGGTAACCAGATCCTTTACCGGTCCAAAATATAAAATACTAAAATCACAATACAGCTCTCTCTACAGGAAAATGTCGCTGTTTGTCTGTTATCCGCTGAATAAAAGCTATACAATTAAGTGGGTGGAGAGTGAATTATTTTTGAAACACCAATGACTTTGCTCAAAAACAGGCTATGAGCTGCAAGGCTAAATATAAAAGTGAGAAATCACAGCACTTTGCAAAGTAATCACCAAGTTATTGGTATTGTTTAGCTACCACCCACAGATACATTTGAGTCATTCTTGGATATGTGAGAGAGTAAAACAATACTTTTTGGACATTTAATAATGATGCAGGATCATGAGTCTCAATTACTTACATGAACAAAGCTTTTAATTCTACCAATCATTTCCAAAGATCCTAAAATAGTGACTGATTGTTCTCAAACCAACATTTTAAACCCTAAGACATTTCGTTTTTTATCACATGAAGACAGTCACTAGGTATAATGTTGCATTATTGCATGAAAAAGAAGCCAATTATGTCAAATGTTGGTAAAGCATTCAAACAAATAATCATTTCAGCTCTCTTCTGTTATTTGTGTAGTAATGCAGGCTCTGATTCAGCTTTACAATGCATCATGGGACTCAGTGTGAGGATCTGAAATCATATTGTGTAGCTGCAACCCTTAATGAGTGTTTGTAAAAGGAAATTCCTCACAAATACGTTCCTGTTATCTGGTTTCAGTCAGATTATATAAGATCAGGGCAGAGGTTGGGATGGACAGGGCCGATCTGTGCGTACACGCTCTGAATAAAAAAACTTGCATGTTAACATATACTGCAGTGATTCTCAGAGGATGGGGAGTTTTTAGAGGGTGGGGGGGGGGAGAGCTGCATGTGCTCTTCCCAGCATCTCATCATCCTGACCAGCCCTGCACAGCTGCGCCTACACAAAGCCACACATAGAGGCATCTTTCTAAATGCCAAAGACGCTTTTCCTGTCACAAGAAATGTGCACGGAGCGACGGGAATGAGGGTGTGAGAGTGATCGCTTTTCCACAGAGGCAACAGTGGGTGGATTGAGTGGAGATGCGTGGCCTGTGTCACCCTGGACCGTTCCCAGAGCCGAGAGGCAGGAAGTGGCGAGGGATCCTGGGAGGATACAAGCCCTGCTCTGTTTGTCTGCATCAAACTACTATCAGATACTTCATTCAAACTGCCAGCGAGCACAGGCCCCTCGGAGCGATGTTTCAGAGCGCTTCAGTTCTCCATCCTTATCATTCAACTGCCTTTACTGCATGCAACGGACCATCTTTGGGGCTTTAAAGAGGCCCTATTATGCTTTTGGTGTTTGCGATTTCCTGTTGAAAACATCTACTTGCTGCGGTCACTCATTCAGGAAGTTATATAATACGGAAAGGGCTGTAAAGTAGAATAAGCATGGAAGTTCAAGCTTAAAGTTAATGGCTGAGGAAGTGTACAATGTAAAGAACACAATGACTGAAAGGAAAGTAGGCCACTGACACATAAACAGAGAGATAAAGCCAGGTTTGGAGAGATGTGTGAGAACAGGAGGAAGAGTGAGAGAACAGGTGGCACTATCATTCCCATACTCCACTGTACGCCCTTGGAAGAGGCTGGGCACTAATTAGCACCAAATCTGGGCCAGAGCAACAGAAGTTTAGTATCTGCCACATGAAAAATTCAAAGGCTTTTGCCAGCAGGAAGCCATCACAAATCTCGTGCCCCCCTTTCGTTCGTACAATCCCCTTGATCACTCTCTCTCTCTCCCCTCGGAGTTGATCACACATCTCGTTGGTAAACTGAAGAGGGGTTGATGCTGGCATGGTTGTGTTTTGTTTGTTAAGTACTCCAAAGCCAAAGGGGAATAATGTGTTGTTTCAACAAAGAAGAGGCAAAGAGTGCTACTACTAGAGCCCTGACTTGTTCATTTTCTGTCCTGCAGTTTATTTTATTTTGTTATCCTCTGGCCAATAAGCTAGTTTCTTTATTGTATCACAAAAAAATACAATATGTCCTCATTTCCAATGAATCCTCATCCGACCTAAAGGAAAGTGGGCCACTCACTAGATAAAATGATGAAATCAGCAAACCGCCAGCTACAGCGGAGTCTGTTTAATGCCGCTGCTCAGTTCACTTCAGTGCAGAGGAAAACACACACATCACTTTTAAAACACTTTGGCTGGGATGCTTGAAAAACTCTCCATAGACTCAACTTAAACGGTTCCTTTCCATCTTTCTGAATAGGTGCACAAAGGCAATTTTTCCAAGTGGAAGCAACTTGAAGCCGCCGATCCTCCAGGGCCGGATAGCTGCGGAAACAAGAAGTTCATTGATGCCAGGCCCAGTGTATCACCCTGACTGACAGACCACTCCAGTATAAGGGGGAACAAAGGAAGCCAGTCCACAGACGCGTTGCCAATTAGCAGGAATTTCGGCCTCAAGAGCCACTTTCCACCAATCGCATTGGAGCTGACATAAACATCTACAGCTTTCACTGGAGAGCATTCATGGGATTCCAAGGAGCTTTAGGTCCCCTCAACGGAGCCTGAAAGCTGGCCGTTAGAAAGCACAATGCACCATCTCGTACCACTTTGTGAAACACATCTCACTCACAGGTTTCACTTGTCCAGAATGCATGCTTAAAAATGTCATCTTGGCTTGTTAGAAAAGCCCATCACGACCCATGTGTCCCTTAGCGACCATGTTAGCACTAAAAAACAAACAGAAAGCAAAAGCCAAATGTACCCTTGGGTGTTTTTACGCAACAGGGTTGCATCCCCAGCATCAGTTTGCATGTCATTGGCCTGATACACATTTTAAGGATATTGAATCCATCTGGGGATATAATATGTTTTTGCCTGCCCGCTGCCAAACATCATAATTCCTCCAGCAAAAAACAAAAAGAATACAAACAAGGGAAATCTGTGGAGGATTATTCTAATGCACTACTGCTAATAAATGCAATAGCGATTTATTTTCATTAACTTATGTATATTGGTGCCTCCGGAATATGTTTCTTGTGATATGCTTCTGATTCAGAAAGGATTACAGAGAGCACAAACAAGCTGGAGTCCTCAGCAGGTTTATACACAATATTATAAAGCCGTGACAACACATGGCACTAGTGGCACAGCAGGTTCAAGTGTGTGCCAAGAGCACAAAGCTGTGTTACATGTCCACTGCTCAGTGTTGGAGAAAGTAATCAGGTCCTTTACTCTAGGGGTTAGGGTTAGTTGTAACTTAAGTAAAAATAAGTAAGTACAAATGTACTAAATCTGTTCTAAATGAATGAATTAAAACCTAAATGTGTACAAATGCCAATCCTTTTTCTTTCAATCTCAAGAGCTGGCTAATTTCATTCATAACGAAACATCATCTTCTTTAAATTAAAAAATCTGATTTATAAATGTAACCAAAGATTTAATGGGGCCCTTCCATGCTTTGGGGGTTTTCCCTTTCCTGTAGTGTGTACAGGTAAATGGTCTGTAAAGGCTAAAATCCCAAAGTTCCCCCCCGCCTGAAACGCCTCCATTAGACTCCTTTGTGTATTCCGTATAGGCGCTTATATTGGCAAGCACTCCAACACATTTTCCGTGATAGGATTAGGGGCGGGACATCTCTAAGTGGTTGACTAATCACAACAGAGACGCCAGCTAACCAATCAGAGCAGACTGGGCTCTGGTTTCAGACAGAGGGTGAAAAGAGGTGCTGCAGCACAGGCAGTATGAGAAAAATAAAGATCTTTTTGAACATTAAAGCATGGAGACATGTCACAGGAGAGACACTAATACAAATATGAAACCTGAAAGAGCAGAGTTAAGTTTAAGTTAAATGTAGTAGAGTAAAACGTTTTCCCTTTGAGTTGTAGTTGGGTAGAAGCATAGAGTGGCATGAAAAGGAAGTAGCTCAAATACTTGATTCAATGTACTCAGTTTCATTTCACCAGTGCACTGTTGTAACAGCCGATGTTAAAAAAGAGTGAAGTCTTGAACAAACGTCGGACAGCAACTCTAGTTTAGACGCTAAACCAGGGTCAATTTTATCCCAAAAGTTATCCCATGAGCTGGACTGATGTGTACAGTATACACGGGGTCATGTCACAGACAAAGACCATTTGGGAATACTTTATCGATATACATGTTCAAGGACATCAATTACAGACTGTGAGTTCAATGCAAACCTTCTATTATTAGTCTCCACCACATTAGAGTCAATATTTGGGCCTTTGCGTCATGTTGAGTGGGAGAGACTAATCCCAAGCATACGACAGCCATTTCTTAAGTGTGTGGGATCCTGAGGAAAGAAAATATGTGGCATTCTGAGTGACCTAGCCACTAGAAAATTATTAAAAGCAAGTCTGGTTCAAAAAGATACACAATATGTCTTATTCATAGCTGTGATCTTCTCACTCAAACATAAAACAGCAGGTAGCTCGTAAAACTCTGCAGCTGCCAGCTTTCAGATTGTCTCGGGAAGGCTTCCACACAGGGAGCCATTTCTCTTAAAAATTGAGGATTATGAAAGGGGAAGTGCTGTGTGATTAAGCTCTTAATGTTCCCAAAAGTGCTGCAGAACAGAGGCTGTACAGTATGTGGCCTAAATCAAAGGCTGCAGCCAAGTGTTAAAAAAACACACAAAAAATCTCTGATGAGTCACTCTTACTCTCAGACACTATAGTTGCTGGTTTAAGTGATTTATGATGAATCACAAAGTGGGAAAATGACAGTGTGTGATCATTACTAGCAGAACAACATATTGGAATATCACAGTGCAAGATTTTGATGATAATTTAGGTCATAGATAAGACATTTTAGTCTAAAAAGGAGGGTAAAGTGATGACTATCTCCAAACAACATCTGCAGTCCTGTTGAGATCAAACCCTTCATTCATTTTGAATGAGACCCTGTCTGTCCTGCCTGTCATTACTGAAGTCACCCGCACTAAAATAACAAGTTTACAGCTACTCACCCTGAACCGCAGGATACTGGAGATCTGGCGTCGTCGCTCTTCTCCCCGATCACACTTGCAGATTTCGTATCAAACCATTAATTATCTGATAAGAGAAAACCCAAAATCTCAAAGAACCCAAAAAAAAATCAGAGGTCTTGGATCTGGAGCAGCAGCAGTGACAGTCGGTGCCAAAAACGAGCGACAGGAATCCCATTCAAGTGGAGGGGCGGCCCGGGGAGGTCATGACGGGGAGAGGCTCCTCTGCTGGGAAAACATCTTCCATTCACATATAGATCAGAAAAACACCCAAGTGCATGTGTAAAGCTGGCTTTTCCCCCCGACTGTCGGCCTGTGTGCAGGAAGCAACGCCAAATCAGGACCAAAACACTGGGAGGTGATTTTAGAGGCAGAAGGGGGCGGGGATTCTGCGGATTGCCAGGCTCTGATTGGTCAGATGGTTGTATGCACTGTGGAGTACTGGATTTGGGAGAATGGTGTTACATGGAAGTCCCCGCTCACCTGAGGATGCAGGTTCAAACCTGGCTCAGTTTGGTGGAGGGGTTTTTATTATAGGCTGTGATTTTGAAAATGTATGGAGTCAGCTTCACATAATGTATATTGTTTTGAGCTATAAGGCAAAGCTCTTTCTTGTGTCAACGTGCTGAATATAAATGTGAGACATGTATTGAGTGCAGCCATAATGAAGGATAGTTAAGATTGGTTGAAATTAGGCGCGAAGCAGTACACATATAACACGTTTTCTATCATTGTGTGGTGAAAAAAATATTGTATTGTAAGCCTCCTTGCATTTTTGTGACACATTGCTGCCACCCTATGTCCAAATGAGGAAACACGTCTAAAGCATGAGCTGCAGGATCAAAAGGTCAAAACACCTTTGCCAACTCTTGTTTTTATATAAAACACTATTATAGCAATACTACAGTGCTGCAAAGTGTCGTGTGTGTGGCCTTATGATTTTGAAGTATTTACTTTTTGTAAATGTGAACACATCTGTTTTTTAAATGGGATTATTTTCATGCATGAGCACTACAGGTTGGTACTGACTGTTTATTGCTGTCAGTAGTTGCAGAATACTTTTTACCTGCATTGAAAATACAGAATTATACCTCTTGTTTGGATTACAAATACAAATATTCATCAATCAGAAGAATGGCCTTTGCCAGAGTTTTTTTCTTTCTTTCATTCATTTCTTTTAAAATATAAAGTTAAGGACGTATAGCTTACTAGAGGTCAGCAGGTGTTATGGCAGACCTGTTTATTGATTTAACTTTTTTATTGACATTGACGATGTAGAGAATGACTTTTCATTTTTTGTTCCATTACACTACATCTATTCTATGTTAGGAATCTTTCGTTTAGGTAAAGGTCTTCACCGAAGGACAATTATGTTATGAAAATGTGACCTTTTTTGATGTATGCACCTTACTATATGGTTATGCACAGGATACTCAAGTAAACAAAGCCATTGGTTACCTCTCTCTCTCATATACATTTGGGTGGTTTAAACCTTAATCTGAGTTTAAATGTAAAAAATTAACTGAATAAAAAGTGCAATATTTGAATTTGAAGTATATAGTATAAAGCATGGAAATAAATAAGTCCTTTTAAATTGTATTTACTTTCTCACACTGTTTTCGCTTTGGATTTTCTGAGCGTCTTCCAAATGTGAACCATGTCTTTATCAGTTGTTTTTTTATTGTGCTCAATTTCATCCTCTCACTGAAAACCATTATTTCCCTCTGGGACAATAAATTAAATAAAGAAGTGACAATGACAAACAGATTTCCATTTAAATCCACTTTAAGGAGCGAAGTCATTATTATAAACAGCTATGGACAGCAACTGCAGTAATTACAAGCACGACAATGCTATCTTCAATGTCCAAACCTTTTTTAAGAACTGCATATGGAACTTCGTGAGCCGAAAAAAGTTACAATTAATACATCATAATTAATATGTGGATGCTGGTTAGTGCCAGACGGGGGAATATATAGAACATTATATAACAAATTCTCAGAGTTTGCACAGTCATTCAGAAAATAATCAGTGGATTAAGGGGTCACATTTTAGTATTTAACCTTTGGGACTTAACAGAAGCAGAAAGCATCTTCCTTTACGTGACACTGGTGAACTCCCAGGAGAACATGACATCAACAAATCCATTAAATCCATTTAAACGTCTGGAGACATCAGAGGTTAAAACATCACTATGTTGTTGGATCATACGTGAGCCAAACCTTATCTTTTATATCTCAAATACATATTTCACATGTCTGATTTACAATGCATTCAAAATAGGATTGTTGTGACACTATAAGTCAATGGTATTCTTAAATGCTGTACGGTTTATAATGTTTTTTCTGTTTATAGTGTTATTTATTAATTGTAGGCTGTGCTTGGGTGTCGTGAGAGTCGCCCTCAAATAAAATGTATTATTATTATTCTGTAAATTGGACTTCTATTTGATATTATGTGACCATGTTAGAAGATTTTTTGATAGAAACATTTATTTAATACTCCAATCCTCTCTGGTTTTCCCAAAGTACACTGCTACACAGCATGTCTGCATTTCTGGGAAGAAAAATTACCCTTCTCCTTTATGGATCTTGTTTATAAAGACTGCTCCCTCCTCCCTTCTATCTATATTCCTTTCCACCCACTTCTGTTTCCTCTTTCTCAGACTTCTCCTATCCCAATCCCAGTTGTATGTCCTTCTCTGTCCATCCACAGAAAATGTAAACGTTGACTTTGAATAAATGTAATATGTCAACAGATTACACATAATTGGGTTAGTTGAAAGCAATAATATTAAGTTGAACCTAATATTTGAACTTAATATTTGTAATTTAAACGTAATATTATTTTGTTCAACTAACCTAATACTATTATGTGTAATCTGTTGACATGTAACATCTAGTTAAAGTCAACGTTTAAATTGTTCAATCAGTCGTGCCTGTCAGACGACCTTATAGGAAACATCATGTCACTCTCTAAGGAGAGTTTGCTGCCGAGGCCGGCCATGCGGCCCCTTAGCAGGAAGTGAGTCCTCCGCTGCAGAACCCTCTGCTGCTCCTGCTTCAGCTCCACGTAGGACCTGGAGAAGGTGTGGAAGATGGAGGTGACGGGGAACGCCATGAGGAGGATCCCGCTCAGGATGCTGCTCAGAGCCACCACCTGTCCCGGGATGCTCCGTGGCACCATGTCCCCGTACCCCACTGTGGTCATGGTGATGACGGCCCACCAGTAGGTCGCAGGGATGCTGGTGAACTCCTGCGTTGCGGCCATTTCATTCTCAATCAAGTACAGTAAGGGGGAGTACAGTGCGATGGCCACACACAGGAAGAGCAGCAGCAGTCCAAACTCCCGGGTGCAGCGCCGGGCCGTCAGCCCCAGAGTCTGCAGGCCCAGAGAGTGGCGCGCCAGCCGCATCACGTACAGGATGCGCAGCGCCCTCAGGACGCGCAGCACCAAGCCCACTTTGTCCAGGTAGCTGTTCCCAGAGCCCAGCTTCTTCTCCCCTTTGGAGGTGCTGTCCACCACCAGGGTGATGTAGTAGGGCAGGATGGCCACCACGTCGATCAGGTTCAGGGGGTGCCGGAGGAACGCCAGCTTGCTGCGGTCCTGGATGAAGCGCAAGGTGAACTCCAGCGAGAACCAGGCCACGCACACCGTCTCCACGATGAAGATGTTGTAGCACATCTGGGAACATTTTCCCTGGTGGAGAGAGACAGTGGAGAGAGCATGGTGAGGATCAGGATGTGTGAGTGGAGGCTGCAGTCACTAGAGGGAACCAACGCTCTGTGAAATACAGGAGCAATGAGAACTTCGCTGCAGCATTTCACACAATGTGAATCATCTTTCCTAACCAGCAATTTCTGAATACTGATTATTTGTATATGTATTATGGCATGTCCTTGCAGTGGATAAATGGCAAATATTTCCAACGAAAATAACATACAAGGCACAGTTTAGTAAAAATAAAGAATACATATGGTTTAAATTCCTGATTATTTCATTGCTATTGTAAACAAATATTAAACTGATCAAAAAACCTGCTTTACTGCCTAGCTCTCTTTTTTCACAATAAAAATGTAATTCATCACGCAATGATTGGAAATGGTTGAAAATGAGAACAAGCTCATACTGTACTGTCTCCCCACCAAGGATATGGGTTAAAATGTGTATGTTGAAAGGCTCAAAATGATCCTACACTTCAAAAAATTGTTATTCAAGTAAATCCTTTTATAAATCAAATTGAAGAACAGAATCGATACATGTTTTTTCCCCTTAACAGCTCTCCCTGCCTAGCTAAATTTATTCAGTTGGTACATTTGATTAAATATATCAGGTTTGCCATAAAAACATAGATCCTATTACCTCATGCTCATACAGTTATTTTTCATGATTTATGATTAAGCTTTCTTAAAAGTTTTGCCTTTTTCTGACTAACGATGCTTATTCAAAATGTGGCAGAACATTTTCCAAGCATTTCAAAGAATGTACAGAATGGCATTGAGATATTTAAGTGCAGTGCACATCGAGGTAAAACATGATTATGAAACTCCCACAGAGGAGGACATGGTTTAAGTGGATCTGTACAAGCACCTGATAACTGCAGGAAACCTGTTCTCACACTTTTAATGCAACACTTTGCTGTCTGGCTGCGAAAAATTAGAGGAGCTGTTAGAACGTGATTACTGGCACTATTAATTAAAAAGGCCAAATGAAACATATTGATAATGCTAAAGTGTGAATACAAATCAAGGCAGGTTAAATTAAATGAGCCCAATTATGCATTTTTGAGTTTCCCCTTTCCTGTAGTGTGTTATATTATATAGGTTGTTGTGCATATAAATAGTCCGCAAAGGCTAAAATCCTTGTGTTCCTTCAGAGGGAGTTTCTCTCCAACACCCCCCCCCCCCCCCCCCCTGCCTGAAACGCCTCCATTGGACTCCTTTGTTTACTTCTGTAACATAATGACATCACTACTGTATGCAGTGGCGACTCGTCATTAGGGACAGGCACAGCCCCACCTAGTGTCAGCAGAAAGTAATGCAAATAATAATTCCCAAAATATGCAAAAAAAAATGCATGTTAAAATATATTTTAAGATCATCATCTGATTCGTCTGTACATTGCTGTTTTAGTCTGCGTTCTTCTAATTAGTGTCTATGCCTATTGAGCCGTGTTGAGCGATGTGGGGCAAGCCCCTCTCTCTGCTTTTAAAATGAACGTGTACTGTAAAAACTACACTGCGCATGCTCAGAGTATTGTTCTATTCAATGTGTGCGGCAAAAAACTAATCACCAGGCACTGTGCTGCCATACCCACCAAACGTCATCTCATAATTGAGCTGATTGGCTGTAAATACGTGTGCCGCGAAAAGTGTAGATGTGAAGAGGAGACGAGAGAGAGCAGCTTATAGCGATTAAAATCAGTAAAACGGAAAGAAAATGAATGAAGTTGACCATCTACTTCAGCTTTGGTAAGTTATTTTGTTGATCTTCTGTGTTTTGCCTATAGGCTATTGCTCTGCTGGATCGATTGATATTGTGACCTCTCTCTCTCAACCAATTTGAGAGGAAATCTACATTTTAAACAACTCAAGGTCAGAACAACTCTGAGAAGTATGAGTATAACAATCTGCTGGGTGATTTTATGGAATGGTTTGGAGCAGGAGTTAAAACAAAGCACAAGCATAATTCAGTTTAAAAGGATGTACAGAAACACTTTTTGGGAAAACTATGAGAATGAAGAGAGGTGATTGAAGATGAGAAATTATTGTATATGTATGTATAAATGTAAATGTAAGTAGGAATAACTTGCATAATGATTTAAAGGACAATCATTGATCAAGTAAGGGGTGGGAATTAATAAGCATTTGCTTCCTCCTGCTCCCTTTCGGACACATATGATTTATTATTATTATTAATATGAAGACTTTTTTTGTTGAATATATAAATATTATCATGAATGTGGATAAATACTGTATTTTAACAATACGGTATTCTGTTTTTCACATTTGTTATTTGTTATTTTTTTAATCTGTTCGAAATAAAGATTGAAATGAAATGGATAGCCTACAGCTATTTGTTTACATGTTTAAAAAAGCACCAGAAGCTTATATACACATCTAAGTTGTTCGTGCTACACCGCTTTTGTACATATAAAACGCCACTGACTGTATGTAACACTTGCACTTCTATTGGCTAGAAATCCAACACATTGTACGTGATAGGCTAAGGGGCGGGACATCTCTAAGCGGTTGTCCAATCACAACAGAGCCGGCCAGCTAACCAATCAGAGCAGACTGGGCTCTGGTTTCAGACAGAGGGCGAAAAGAGGTGCTGCAGCACAGGCAGTATGAGAAAAATAAAGAGCTTTTTGAACATTAAAGCATGGAGACATGTCCCAGTAGAGACACTACATACTGATATGAACCTGAAGATGAGCATTATCGGGTCATTTAAGTGTAGTCCTTGTATTTCTTTCATTTTTTATCCATTTTCCAGAACACCCTGGTTAGCTGAGTGACTCTCTGATTGTAAAGGACATACTGTTTTACTCATCTCACATTTCATTGCTTAATGCATTGCAGCCAAAGAAGCCCTATGACTAAATTAAACTTAGAGAGTCCCACTACAAAAGTAAAACCAGGCATACTGGATGTTAATGTTGAGTCAGCATCAGGAAATGTGGCTAGGAGTAACTCTCAAATAAAAACCGTTGAGATTTGGTGTTGCCCTCCGCCCACTGACACTACCACACATGCAGTACCTGCACTTGATTCCCTGACAAGGAGTGAAAGTGGAACATTTGAAAACCACTAAAACATGTTTTTGAAATAGAAAGTAAAGTGGTGAATGTGTGTGTATTAGAGCCACACACATTCATCAAATGTGTGTGGCTCTAATATTCCATTTTCCTTTGATGCAGCTATGTGCTAATTATGGTTAGGAGTGAAACATAATAATAAAAGCACACTCTTCAAATATTTTTCTCTAATCTGGCAGAACAACCTGCTCTCTCAGCAGTCGCCCTTTTCTCGCTGCGAGGGTTTTTTAAATGACATGACAGCTGGGACATGCCATCATTAGGATTCTCTAATGACTGCTTTTCAAAAATACACATCAATTAACCTCAGTTAAGCTTCTGAATACAGCTCAGACAAAGCCAATCCCAACACAGCATGGGGTTCAAATATTCATTTTCATGCCTGAAAGACAAATCCTCAACAGACAATGGAGTTGTGTTGAGTCCTGTCTCCATTTATTGTTTTCCTAACTGATGTGAAAACACTTTTCGTGATATTTAAAATGAAGGGGTTTTAATGGTAAGGCGTTAACTTGTGACGCTCGTAAATATTTACACAGATTAATCATATTACAAAGTTTGACCCAACTTCCCTGATTGGTCAACCGCTTAGAGATGTCCGGCCCCTTAGCCTATGTTGAAGTAATAGCCAATAGAAGCACAAGAGTTACATAGTGATGTCACTTTGTTACTGAAGTAAACAAAGGAGACCAATGGAAGCATTTCGGGCAGGTGTGTGTGTCCGAACCTCCGAGCAGAGGACCACATTATTTTTTATATATGGTTTAAGTGTCAGGAAACCTAATTTCTCCTGGGATTAATAAAGTATTTTGATTTGTTTGATCTATCGACAAATTATAAATTATAATGGTTACACAAGCCAAAACATTGTTATGACCAGGGGTGCACATAACTTTTTTGCCCTGGTTCTCAAAGGAGCACCTGGAGATGTTGCTTGGTGCGCATCCTTAAAATGAAATAAACCGGACCTTTTGAGGGGTACTTGACTTTATGAACGGGGGGGGGGAGGTGCGCTAGTGAGCACGCAGCAGGGTTACTGTGCGGAGCGCATAAAGCAGACCCTTCACGCGATAGCGAGGGGTAGAGCGAGGGATCGCAGATGCCGTCGTGCTCGTGGACGGATTAAAACAATTAAACCTAAATAGCTCGCGAATTATACTTTGGCGGCCGTTAATATACCTGGGCGGCCCGCCCAAGTAAAGTCTATGTGTGGGAAACCCTGCTATCTTACCAGTTCTTATGCAACTCGCAAATATCTCTCTCTCTCTCTTCTCTTTTCTATCTCTCTCTTCTCTCTTTTCTCTCTCATCTCTCTTTTCTCTCTCTCTCTCAATGTTGGTGCGCAAATGCGCCTTTTTTCAAATGATCCAATGCTCTTTTTTGGCGGGGGGTGCGCACCGGCGCACCAGTTATGTGCAGCCCTGGTTATGACATCATAAAGTGGCCAAAATCTGATCAGCTCATTTTCAGACAGGTTTTTATAGAAATGGATCAGGACAAAAAGAGAGAGAATCTTTTTTCCTGAAACTTCCAGAGTCTCTTTACACAGAGGGGACACATGTTGATGTAGAAAAGACATGAACAAGTGGATTTTGCACAATAGGTGACCTTTAAACATGACACCACTAGGTAGATGTGATTCTCTTACTCACCGCCTCCTCCTCTTCCCTCATGGCGGGCATGGTGCTGATGGACAGGTTGACGGCAGTGATGGTGACAAACAGAACGGACAAACAGGCGAAGATCTTCCCCGGCAGGCCTGAGTGAGGCCTCTCAACCATGTCTCTGAGTTGGCTCATGCACCTGTTGACTCTGGTCTCTGCTGCATGCTCCCTGTGTCCACTGTCCGTCTCCATCATGTCCTCCAGGAGCTCCTCCTCCTCCTCCGCCCTCTCCATGGCCTCCACCTCCTCCACTCGCTGCAGCAGACGCCTCTGCAGCACCACTCCAGGCTCTCCTCAGGAACCCCCCAGTACAGCAGCTCCTCCCTGAAGGAAAGGGCGCACATCTCCCTGAGGGAACGCAGCTTCCCGGCCCGCAGGAAGGTCAGGATGGTCCTGAAGGCACAGGGGTTGCGGTCGAAGAAGAACTCATTGTGCGTGACGTCGTAGTCGTCACAGATGCACATGATCTCGTCGAAGCTGCTGCAGAGGTGGAGCTGGCCCAGGCGGGACAGGGGGAAGTCCTCCAGCGTGGTCCAGGGCAGCTGGTAGCGCAGGCCTCCCACATTGATGATGGCGTAGAGCTTTCGGGCGCTGGACAGGAGAGTTTCCTCGTGGATGGAGCCGAGGTCAGGGGCTTTCTGCGCCCTCTTGTAGAAAGCTCCCTTTATGGCCTCCTCCTCGTGAAGGGGAGGGCAGTTGAAGGAGGAATCAGAGGCGCAGCTCAGGGCACTATAGTCGTAGTCGGAGCCATCGCCCGCCAACAGGGTCATGTTTACTGGTCCACTCACATCCCGGGGCTCAATCTGACACCATCACACCAACACCTTCACAAGAAACAGAGAAGGATTACACATTAAGTAATATAAAAAACAGTGAAGCAGATTTGATGTGGTCTACCTAAACTCAACTTGACAGTGAGAGTTAAATGGAAACCATGCCTCGTTTAAAAAAAACAAGCATTGGACTGTCAACCTATTTATCTGAAATATTACTTGAAGGGATCCTGTTGACTCTGTCTTTTATCCTTGTTTTTTTACGATTGTTTTTACTGTTATTGCTTTTTATTAGTTGGTACCAGCATCTCATCAACACTGTTGTGTCCTTATTTGTGTCTCTTGTCTGTATTAAATAAATAAGTACAACAGTCATACATGTTAATCTTACGGTCTAAAACATTAAAAAAACTGCAGGTTAACATAAACATCCCAAATCTAAAAACTAGAGCACTATAAGTCAAACATTTTAAATAATCAAGTACTACAATAGTTCTCAAACAGAGAGTTGTCCTTAGAGAATTCAATTGATTGTGAAAAACTGTATGGATGAATTTGAGCTACCAAGGGAATGTTATGAGTATAATAGTTTATTTTTTGTTTCAAACAGAGATCAATACAATAGCATAAAGCACATTTGTGTATGAAAAGAAAACTTGGTGGTTTCCCATTCATTTCTTCTAGGCAAACAGCTCCAGACTTCATACTTTTTGACATTCCATTTTCTGGCATTGATAGAGAGTAGCTCACAAATATGGATTGAACTTTGCCATGCGCTGGAAATAACATATTGGAAATCTAAATATAGATGGCGTTCCCCTTCATGTTGGAGCCATACCGACACTGTTTTCTTCAATATCACACCATTAAAACATCTACAGTGGTTACCCTTTAAAGGTCCCATGTCATGCTTTTCCGGTTATTACCCGTCCCCTTGTGTGTTATGAAGGTTTTTATGCATGTAAACGGTCTGCAGAGTCACAAACCCTCAAAGTACACCCTGTAGCGAGTAAAACTCTAACACAGAAAAGACCTGTCTATGCTGCCCCAGAACGCCTCGTGGAGATTTCTCTTTTTCCATTTGTTTCTTCCGGGAACCGCATGACGTCATGCGGTTCCCGGAACCAAAATGGACCAATCCGCGGAGCTCCTCACACACCAGGACCTTTAGCGTACATTTTCAACTAACAGGGAGTCCCATTGATTGCATAGAGCTCCCTGGTTGGTAATAGACGAGTTGGGATCGCGGAGAAATGCTCTCCGCAGACCCATTCTCACAGCGTTTATAAACCTTTTTCTTACTCAATATCAAGCCACACTTATTGTTTTTACTTCGGCTGTGAGTGTTTGTGTGTGCTCAGGATGAGTTTCGCGCTGTCCGCTGTATCGCCGACCCGGAAACCACACCAGTAACCCTGCTCACTGAGCAGCGAGCCTCGCAACGTCCCGACCAATCAGAGCATACTGGGCTCACAGGGAGGGGGGAGGGGGGGACAGGAGCTCCAACAAGCCGTTTAGGACAGAGAGTGAATACCGGTGAATACACATACTTTACAGAGATGCTGTATGAGAAACCAATGTGAGTTTGGAACATTGAACAATATAAATCTATTCTAGTAGACCTCAACAATGGAATTATGATCAGTAGAAATGGCCATGACATGGGACCTTTAAGCCGAGACTGAGTAGTAGCACAATTCCACATTATTGCAGCAGAAGGCACTTAGATTGTTGTCATTTTAATTCTAATAGCCACTTGTCATTGTATGAAGAAATGTGTATGCAATTTCTGCCTGGAGAGCAACCCACGCACTGGAGAAATGTAATGAAAACACGAAACCTGCTTGAAATATTACACCACAAAGAGCATGTCCAATTTGTTATGGGGAACAATATTATCATAGCATATTATTATAGTAATACTATATCACTGTAAAGCTTTTTAGGTAGTAAGTTTGGCTTTAATTTGCATTAAATCACTGCATACAGATTGTGATGGCGGCAAACTAAACTCATTCCTGTGATTAAAACTTTCTGTGTTTATTGTAAACAAAGGTTATTCAATGGCTTAACAACACATATCAAGCCAGATTTAAGGTACAATTATACAATAATAAGATGTGCAATCATAACACAAACATTATTATAGATCTGGAAATTCAGTGCTGATCCATGGGAACAAAAGGTTGATTTTTGAAGCGGCTCTTTTATGCTCATTTACAGGTTCATTTGTATTTTGTGCAAATTCCTCTGGAGGGAACTTTGGGATTTTAGCCTTTGTAGACCCTTTACATGCAGAAAAACCTTTATAACACACTACAGCAGGGGTGTCAAACTCAAATACACAGTGGGCCAAAATAAAAAAATGGGTACTAATCGAGGGCCGGACTGGTTCAATGTTTATTGCAAAACTTATTGAAATAACTTGTTGCACATATTAAACCTGGAACTAACAAAGCTTAAATTATTGCCTATAAAAACAACATTAAACATTAAATAATCAGTTGCATTCATTTCTTATGGCTCTATCTGCAGCTTTTCCTCAGTCATTTCTTATGATTACATTTTTCCACAGGCCAACAACAGCTTCAAAAAAACTATTTCCCTCAAAGAAAAAACCAAACATGCCCTGTTGTCGCAAAAAAGAAAGTGCAGAAGGAAAGATTGAAACTCAGTGTGCTGCTCTGTGATGCTAGTTCAAGCCAGATACTTGGCATCTCATCATGGGTGCAAGTTCATCAATGTTTGGGCTCAGGCTCTGAGCTGAGGAATTGAGTGAAGGTGTGCGTGCAATATACCGGCGGGATAGATCTAATAGTAATTAGAAATTATCCTGCGGGCCGAAATTAAATCCACCAAGGGCCTGATTTGGCCCCCGGGCCTTGAGTTTGACACATGTGCACTACAGGATAGGGAAACCCCCAAAAAGCATAATTTGGCCTCTTTTAAACAAATACTTAGTTTAGCTTTTTCTAACATGCAAGTCTACATGGCTCCATTTACTGGTTTATATGGACAACAAGTGAAAGGAAAGGTTTGACATACACAAGTAGTTTGATGAGAGATGTGGGCCCACAACAAGAGGGTTGTAAATAGTTTTCAAATGTTGAGTCAAAACAAGGATGGTGTGCTCCAAACAAAATTAAGACATATCGCTCCCATGGGTGCACAGACTTGAATTGAGTTAAGCTTCAATACCTACAACACCCAATCTTATTAGAAAAACAAACATGCCAAGTGCCATTATCTTAGCACTATGAACATGTCAGTTATGCGCAATTACACATGATCACTGATCTAAGTACATCAGGCAACGAGGGAAAACTATTTCATTCCCAACAGTCTGCACGAACAGCTGTTACCCACTGCAGCCTGGAGATCAACAATGTGTCTGATGTTGTCCTGACTGTTGTTGGATAATTCACTGATGTAACGGTTTTGTGCAGACACAGAGGAAGCTATAATTAAAACTAAAATGTCTGGTTACGTATTATAATTCTGTTGCATTGGGCGGCTTTCAAAAACACTAAAAGGTGTTGGTTTAGGTGTATTCTGACTCACAATCATGTAGATATTTTCAGAGTATTTACAGCATTAAAGAGGCCCTATTATGCTTTTTGGAGTATTTCCTTTCCTGTGGTGTGTGTTATGGCAAATATGAAATATGGTATTAAAGCTTAATATAGTGTAATCCTAATGTAATGTAACTGCTGATGCCTGGAAATGGCATATCAATGTGTGTGTGATAACAGATGTCTTTGCAAGGGGGTTTTATGACCCTACAGGAAGAGAGGATGAGTGGAAGGAGTTTACGATTGGGGGTTATCTGTGTATCCCATTGTTCTTTGTGGGGTGTGAGTTTTAGCATACAGTGTTGTGCCATGAGGCAAACCATCTGGCCTCGCATGATGATGATTGAAATGACAATAACCTTTGATGTCTTCCTATAAGGAGGGTCTGTTTTAGACAGAACAGGACACACTTTTTGGTGGAGGTGTCTGCTTGCAAGCATTAAAAGAAGATCTCAAAATACTTTATATCGATATTGTGTTCCTTTGCATATTTCCCTAACTCATCTTTTACTCTAAGACCGCAGCTGATTTTAAGTTGCTACGACATGTGTTATATAGGTTTTTGTGCATGTAAATGGTCTGCAAAGGCAAACATCAAAAATAGATTTCTCTCCCACACACTCCCCTGGCGGAAATGCCTCAATTGGACAACTTTGTTTACTTCCTTAACATAGTGACATCCCTATGTAACACTCTCGCTTCTATTGGCTAGCGCTCCAACACATTGTACGTGATAGGGTAAGGGGCGGGACATCTCTAATGGCGCATTTCCACTACAGGGCCTCGCTCGGCCTCGCTCGGTATGGCTAGGCCTCGTTAGGCCTTGTTAGGACTGGCTCACTTTATGCTGCGTTTCCATTACAGTTTAGTAGCTAGGGCAGTAACTATAGTAACGCAGTGTAGGCGGAGCCGTGACGTCATCTTCAATGAGAACCACAGAAAAACAACATCAGCCGTTAGCTGTTAGCACTCAAGCTCACAGCTCCTCATATCTGTTCAGAAACAAGACAAAAGTTAAACAAGTACAAACCACAGACTGTCTGTGTCATGGCGAATACAGTCACTGGTTTATTTATGTCTGTAGGCCGTTGTTGTGAGTGTGGACGGTCGGAGCATATACTGCGTTAGCTTAGCCGATCTCCATTTAGACAACACGCATTTTAAAAGGTTTTTCGCCTGCTGTCTGTCTGCAGACTTGTCAAAGCATTAATTCATGGTTTTTACTAACCGGTATCAGTATGTTGTTACTCGGCATCATTTTGAAACGTGTATTAAAATTAAATCACGGTCAAATATGTTCATTTTGTTGTAGTTGTAGCCCCCTTGCCAGCGATTCTCTCTCTAGTTTAGCATACTCAGCCCGACTCAGCCTGGTTGTTGGCCCGGAAAGAACCTCGATTTTATGGGGCCAGAAAAACTGTGAAATAGTACCCGCTAGCCGGTACTACGCTAAGTGGAAACGCAACCAAAAATGTGCCGGGCACGGCACGGCACGCTTAATGAGAACAGGCAGTATGAGAAAAAATAAAGAGCTTTTTGAACATTAAAGCATGGAGACATGTCACAGTAGAGGCAGAAAATACTAATATGAGCCTGAGGATGAGCATAATGGGGCCCCTTTAAATCTATTGTATTGCATGGTTTTCTAATACACTAAAAGGTGTGTTCTGACTCACCAATATTTTCATAGTTTGTTCTTGGCATTGCAATGTTTTTGAAAATAAAAAGAGATAGATCTACATAGTAAATACATCTAAAAATAGGAGAGAGAAGGAAGGAGAACATGTTTACTGTGGGGGTTTGTCACCAGTGCAGTGAGGACCTTGTGGCCTGAGTCCAAACTAATTTAATCAATTACAGTAATTTAGGGGGAGGCCGGTTTGCAAGTCAGGAATTAAAATGTCACTGCCTTGATTTGCAGCACCACCAATTCTCGGTCAGGAAGGAGGCCTCGCTTTCTAAAACGGTACATGGATGTGTCACTGAATGCTTATTAGGCACCTGCACTGTCAGCCTCAGTGAGGGCTGATTACAGTCAGCATCGTTTTCCATCCATGAAAGGAAAGCAATATACCCCAAGATCTTCTCTCCCAAACTGATTTTGTGCATTATTAGATAGGAATATGTCTCTTTTGGAAACCCTTACATCTGCACATTCTCCATATTTTGAGTTCAGTTATTGTCTATCAAATCAACAATTGTCCATCACAACCAAAACACAAGCATGAAAATCATTTATCCAAACAGTGTAAAATCCCTCCTTTTTGCTGCGCTACAAATCCGTAAATTCTCACATTCTTCCTGCATGCAGCGGAGGTTATCGATACGCCCACAATGCATCACCAGTGCTCATGTGCTCAGGCCTCCCCTGCTCTCCCTCTAGATTAAATCACACTTAACCCCTTGAGGCTGTTTAATTTCTCACTTTGCCTTTAAACCGACTGTGCTTTTGCCTCTCTGTACAGTCGCAGCAGCATTTTTTACAACATGTTGTTTTTTCTCTGCTCTGTTGTGCCTCAGATGTCTCCTCTTGGGGATGCAGTCTATCTGGGAAGGAGAGATGAAGCAGTGCAAAGACAGCGAGGGCTGTTCTCCCCCTCCAGATCGGCTAAGGTCTGGCCTCTCTCTGTGCCAGCGTTATCACAGCTAAGCCAAAGGGCTTGTTCTCCAGATTGCCTGGTGACTCACAGGGTTGCGAGTCTCTGTTGCCGTACTGCATTGAGTATGCATTTCCCACAGTGCACTCCTCGAGAGTCTTTGGAGAGCTTCACTACCGCCAATACTCATTGAAATTAATTTAATGAGCCCCATAATGATACCGAGCACTGCAAGGTTGATGCTTCAAATATTTCTGAGGCCTTTCGAAGCTGTTGGTCTGCAGAGCAATTTGTAGAACATTCCTGTTCAGTAAGGATTGTTATAATTTAGGATTCAAGATGGATATAAGCCATCCGTCGTCAACCGCTTATCCAGAGTCGGTCTCAGAGGAAGCAGCTCCAGCTGAAATATATATGGATATTAGCTTTTTGTTATAATCTGGCATATAGCATCTTTTCTCTCTTTGTGCAAAGATGTGCAAATCGACATGAATAGTTCATTTATTAATAATCATTGCTATTTATGGCTGCGTATCTGCGCATGGGATGCGTAATTTGCAAAGAGTCAAAATTGGACAGATTTTTCCAATCTTTCTCTGAATGGAGGATTTGCAATTCAACTCGACTCAGTCTGTGAAACACAAACACATGGTAATTAAGCGGCTGATCAGTATTTCAGAGGAAAAGTCTGAACCTCAGAGACTCACAATTACAGTGAAGCATATTTACCAGCTGTTAGCCTTCCGGTGACAGCTTGTTAGAGCGCCGTCTTAATTTGTGTACACAACCTAAGAACCATATTCAATGAACATTGATAACGCATGATTGTAGAAGAACGCACTTTACTGAGATGCTTCAGTACTCTCTCAGGCTAAATGACCATTCAGATCACACGATGTCCCTTTATTCTCAACAACATTTCTCCTCCTTTTCCCTTAACAACTCACTGTTCTCTAATGGACTATTAGAGGATGGTTTTTAGCAGAAATGGACTTGAAACCACAGAGACGTCTGTCTCATTCTCTCTCTCCCTCAGGAATCTAGAAAAGGTCAGGCCTGCCCGAAGCTGTTCTATGGCAAAAGCCATTTTCTTACAGTAATTCCAGCAGGAATAGTTGTAAACATAAATTTATTTTGGTGTTGTTGTTAGTGGGCGGCATTCATG
The DNA here is from genome assembly GCA_031216635.1 of Dissostichus eleginoides. Taxonomy (NCBI): domain Eukaryota; kingdom Metazoa; phylum Chordata; class Actinopteri; order Perciformes; family Nototheniidae; genus Dissostichus; species Dissostichus eleginoides. The sequence goes on along the minus strand of CM062267.1, from coordinate 10,092,215 downwards.
CATACTGAAATCCCTGGAAGAAGAAACAGCTCCGGGGCAGTAAATGTCTCCCTAACTCTCGATGTGGTCCACCACACTGCTCTCCGTTTCTGAGGGGCAGAGAAGTACGCTGTGGATATCAAACAAAATGTAAATAATGAGCAATGTTAGCATGAACATTGTTTATTTTGTGTTCTTAACCATTTCAACTTCAACCCACACATGTGCTTAAAAAGTGCAGCGCATCTAAAACAGCTATCCTTTTTCTTGAAATATCTGCATGATCTTATTGATCCTTTTATGCTTATTTTCAGATTAATATTTATATGTTGTGCTCCTACTGTAACATGTTTAATACGCTTTAAAAAGCTCTTTATTTTCCTCATACTGCCTGTGCTGCAGCACCTCTTTTCACCCTCTGTCTGAAACCAGAGCCCAGTCTGCTCTGATTGGTGAGCTGGCCAGCTCTGTTGACGATTGTGGTCAATCGTTTAGAGAAGTCCCGCCCCTTAGCTAACCATATACACGTGTGTTGGAGCGCTAACCAATAGCAGCACAGGTGTTACAGAGTGATGTCACTAAGTTTTTGAAGTAAACAAAGGACTACAATTGAGGCGTTTCAGGCAAGCGGGGGGGGAGGTTAAACTCGGGAGGGAACTTTGGGAATTGAGCCTTTGCAGACCATTTACATGCACTAAAACCTATATAACACACTAGAGGAAAGGGGAAACCCCAAAAAGCATAATAGGGCCCCTTAAATGCTTAAAAAGGACACACTTTTGAAATAAATGTCTCCGCAACAAAGAGCAAATGAGAAGCATCACACCTCTGTCATTTCCTGTGGACAGTTTAATTCTAGCCCAACAAATCCCCCCTAAAGTCTGAGCGATCCGGGCAAATCCCAACATATCTGCATCACTGCTCCACATTATGCCTCAGCACTGCTCCTCCTAACCCCAGCAAACTCTACAATAATAATTATTGTTCTGTTTGACTATATGTAATAAACCTACAAAACATCTCACCATCCCCTTTCCACCTTTACCGACTATTCCCGGTTTATTTAAATGTGTCTTGCCTGAGTGGATGATTGTACACTCACCATATGTGCTGATTATATAAAGATTGCATAACATTAAGATCTCTGCTATGTCTGTGTGTATTTTCACTTTAGATTTTTTGATGCTCTTTTTTTCTGCAGAGCTGAAATCATGTATAGAATGTATTTTTCACAGGCTGATAATAAAAGTGGCGCTGAGGCCGGGGCGAGTGCAGGCACCTCATCACTGTGAAGACTGTCTGTCTGTCACTTTGGATCGAGTGTTTCAAAGGCTTTCTGCAGCGGTACTCAGGGCACATCTCTGCGGGATGAGGTGACAGAAACATACAGGCACTGACCGATCAAAGAAAGGTGATGGAAAACTCTTCACACCATTACACTGACAGTGAAAAAGTGCTTTAGTTGATGAGATGGAATAATGGAAGAGACAAATAACCACACAGGGATTACAGTCTGGCTTTGTTTGATGGCTGGAAAGAATGAAGAGTCCCCACTTGATGCGTAGCACTTAAAGGGTTGATGTTGAGTGCAGAAAATGATAGACTTCTAGACACAGAAAATGACAGTCCATGCCATATGAGAAAAGCTGCAAGTGACAGTTGTAATTTGGAGTGGATTGATAAAAAGTGATAAGAAATCTCATCAAAATATGCCTCAAATATGCAGCCTCAATGTCGTGGCAGAACGCTGTGACAGAAATCGGGATGTTTGATGATAGGGATGAAGGGATGTCTCATACAGGAAATGATTATCCCCATCAGAGCTTTCATGTTTATGCTTTTATGTTTTCTGATCTTTTGTTCCAAATTGCCATTGAAGTCATGTCTTGTCTTCACATGATATGGCAGATGATAGTGTTTAAAATCAGAAAACAAAATACCATGTCAAATGAAAAAGGTGCAAATAATTCAATGTGGATTGGTAACCCTTAGCACAGTTGAGAGAGGACATTTTTTCGCAACCTCCCTTGCCTTTGCAAACCCTGTGAATGCGGACAAATCGAAAAAAACTTGATCCTACTTACATTTTCAAAGCACACCCATCACTCGATTGGTGTTGACTCTGAGCCTTGAGCAAAGGTCTGTTTGTGTAGCTTCACACCCCGGTCCTCCTGGGAAATAGAGTTGCTGGTGACAGTGACTCTTCTATCCGTTTTAATGACACTTCATGATATGTATCTCAGGTTCCCTCGAGACACCTGGGAATAGCAGATTATAATTAGTTTGCCGACCCTTTCTTTGTGGGGGAGAATCAGACCGGTCGCTGATAGAACGGGAAAAAGTCATTAGTTAATCTCATTACAGTCACAATTACCTGGAGGAGGGAGAGAGAACGATGTAGTATCACGTATCATATATCACCGATCCAAAGTGAAAGAGCCATTTGCGTTGTGGAACTATAATCACATTATGGGGCATAATCTTCAAACAGAGACCATGTGCTGTACTGAAAAGGACCTCTTACGGAAACATAACATCAGCACTGAATCACTGTTTGAGGACTTAAAGTGGCTCTCAGATTGAAAAGTGACTATGCTTTTTACATTTTAGTTTTAAGTTGCAGCTAGTTTAAACCCTGCATTAATGAATAGTTGCGAAAATGTGTCTTTGCAGCAGTGGACCTTTTCTCCGATGAAATATCGGTAAATGTTGACAGATCATAATGAAGCGTCTTGTTACAATGGTGTGTAGAGTAAGGGTATTCATCTGCAAATAACTGTCATATCAGAATCAGAATACCTTTATTAGTCCCACAGAGGGGAAATGTACATTGTTACAGCAGAAAAAGAGCCAAAGACAGCTTAATGTTAAGTAGAAATGTATGTTAGTGACATGTTGAAGATAGGTTTAAATACAAAAATAGTAATACCACTTTTAATCCAAAGTGGTCACTTCTTCTGTCAGAATATTAAATGACAGTAAGAAGCACTGCATGCTTGCATAGATCAGATTTGTTTTTAAGTGGAAACAAAACCATAGACATGACGGTGGTTATCTACTGTAACACGCACTAAGTAAAGACATGATAAACAAACCATTTTTCTCATATCAACCCTTAGGAAATCAGCAGAAAATGTCAGTCAGCCCTGTCATTTCCAACTTCTTTCTGTGGAAACAAACGCTGCGCAGCATGTGACAAACTCTCAAAGTGTCACTTAGAGTGTGCGTCTTAATGTACAACATACGCACAGTATTGTAAAATATAAATAAAAATACTCACTGTGCTCCAGATTCAGTTCCTGAGCAGCTGTTAGTTTTGCTGAAGGCACAGAGAAGAATGCACATGAAGAAAAAAATGAAATGTGTTTTCAGCGCCTGCTCCATCCAAACACAGGCACTATGCTTGTGGAGTACGGGGAGGTTATTTGATGATCATGAGCAACAGGCTGCCTCCCCTCCATCCCTCCCTCCTTCCTCTCCTCCCTCTGCCCTCTCTCTCTCCTCTCTCTCTCTCAACTCCATCCTCTCCCCCTCCTCTAACAATGACATCAGAAGTGGGTGTGCCATTATACAAAAAAAGCTTTTGAGAGAAATCCATGGCAACCAGAGAGCCGTACGTCCCCTAAATGAGAATAATCCCCGTCTTTTGATTATTGAATCACACACAGGTTTATATTTGTCCGGTGGGTTACCCTGCTGAGGGAGAGGGAGGGAGGCGAGGGGGAGGAAGGGCTGCAGTAGGCAGACTCACCAGGGTGTCCAATTTTAGACAAGTGGTGGGAATTCATGAGGTATGATGATAAGGATGAAGGGATGGCTCACACAGAGAATGTTTATCACCACCAGAGCAAATGCTGCCTTTAGGTGTTTTTTTTTATGTTATCTTGCCTTTAGATGATTTAACAAATGGTAGTGTTTACATCCAGAGAAGGAAATGGTCACTTCATATCCAATGAATGCAATTTATAGAGCGTACCATAAAACAAATGTAACGTGCATGTGGTACAAGCATGCAGGTTGTCCGCTGAGCATTAACTCAAAACTGTGTTCGGGTCTATTATCCCTTTATTGATCTTCCTGTCTTGAACTGAATTGAAACTGCAGAGGTAAACACACATGATAAGAAAATCCCAGTGTATTATATTCACTCCTGTCATGACCCATAATGGCACAGTGAAAACACCTAAATGTGTCATTTTTTGGTGCAGTTCCAATTTTCTTTCCATGTCTGCTGTGCATGACTAGACTGTTAAAAGAAATAGGATTATTATTTCATGGCTGTGGACCGAACAGGAAGTATGGGTTTTCAGAGATGTATTGTAAAGCAAAGGAAGCATGTCATTCATGTAAGCCAGGTATGTCTCCGGAGGATTGTGTTTTTCTAGCTGGATGACCAACTGAAAATAATGATACAGACCAGAATGAGAAAACAACAACAATCCCAACATCCTATAGGTAGAGAGAGAGAGAGAGAGAGAGAGAGAGAGAGAAATAAATCTGTGCAATGCCGCATAGGATTTTAATTCTTAAATGCTGATTTTACATTGAGCGATATGAGAGAGGCAGTCTTTGTCAAAACAAACAAAGTTAAATAATTATCTTTTACATGCACAGCTGCATCCGCCAGGCTGCATATTGATTTTGTCTGACTGATGGTACACAGCGCATTGCCAGGCCACAATGGCAAACAAGAGTCCTCATCATGCCCCATCATATCAAGACCAACAAGCAATACTTAATTCCAGACATCCTTCACAAAAGGGCTGAAAGGCAAAAGCACATTACAAATAATGGAGGAGATTTTTTTCAATTAAATTAAATGAACAAGACCAAGCCATTCTTGATTAACATTAGGCCTATTGGATTAAATGAAATCCTAATAATAAATGTTGACAAAACATTTAAGTTTTACAGATCATCCTGTTGGTGATATGAATTTGAACAAGGACAATCCACCTAATATTTGTGGAGGAATGTAACCAAATGTCAAACAAATGACTGACTCTTTGCCAGGAGGCGTTTAGTTGGGCATGAGTAACAGGGATGAGCTAAAAACAAACAACATCCACTGCTGTACCATCTTTTATTTAGAGAAATATTTCAAATACACACCTACTCCCTTTTCTGATCCCACATCTGTCCCATCTCCAGCCATTTTCCAAAGTCCTTATTGGAGAAACATTGGAGGTTGTCAGTATATCTCCAAAGACAATAGTCGTACAACATTTCATGCAAATGCTTAAATAGGTGTTGAGATTTGTCAGTTGGACGATTAAAATCCAAAGTGGTGGACCAACCAGACCCAGAACTATATTGCCATTGATAGAACCATGCTGCAAGTAAAAGTGCTCATGGAGCCAAGATTTTAATTGTAGATTAAAGATGACTTGTTCGTGACAATATTTGCCAATTGTGGCTTGACATTTGAGTGGGCCAGTGTATGTGTGTTAACTGAGCTTCAGTTAGAATCATGGCACAGAGAAGGGGTCGAAATATATTCAGAAATCACATCAGTAATCCACCGTTGCTGTATTTGCAATGCAAACTATTAATCACATTAGAATTCAGCTATGCCGTACAAATCAGGCAGAAGTAGGCTTTCTGGAATAGAAAATCATCCACAAATGATTAATAGACTTTTAAGAAACAAGCACCAGCAGTGATTGCACACACACGTGTTCACTTGCTGATTATTGATAATAATAATTGTTATATTTATTTAATACACTTTGTTCTGAGGTTTGATGTACCAAATGTACACTTGACATTTTTCTCAGTTGTGAATTGCTGCCTTTCCACGGCTTCAAAAGAGGCCAAATGTTCAGCCTTACCCTTTGATCCCCCGGCTTTAGAAGATTGTATCGGCTTCATAATAAAAAAAACCTTTTCAAAAGGCAACTTTCATCTTTAAAATTTGCAAAACAAAATTGAGAAAGGTCATTCATGTGTCGTCCTGACACTTTTTAAACTTCCCAAGGTTACGAATAAAGAACACAGACGTGGTTCAATTTTGGTGGATCATTATTGATGGTGTTTGATAAATGATCAACAAACTATAGTCTTTTCTGTTAACATTTTAGCGTGAAGTGAATCTTAACACATGCCTACTCTTAATCAATGTGGATTACATTTTTTCACATCTGGTGTGCCACAGGGCTCAATATTTGGGTGCCTGTTGTTTTCTTTATGCAGGACACTTTGAGCCAAATAATGCTAATAGTTCTGCTGCTCTAACTCAACAATAGCATCGAAACAACATTTCAAATAATGGATCCAAGATCAAAATCACATAACATCTTTCTAATCCCATTTCATGTTGTGCCACCTTGTAAAGGTTCATCGCAATCATTATTTCCAAAATAAATTGGCTTTGCAATACATTTTGTATCAACATTACATTTAGATAACTCCTTCATTGAGTTTTAGGCGTACATTTTAGATGAATATTGAGTGGCTTTAGCCAATTTTGGATATTGGTAGACAGGCTTGCTATTGCTATTGGTCTTCACGTATCTCATTATACAATCTATCTAATCTCATCTTGAATCTACAGTAGAATGATATTAATCTGCTCATCAGACTCTTTGCAAGAAAGTGAACACGCTTATTTAAACCTAAGATTGAGCTAGTCTTTTAACTCTACTCTGAATCCTACATAGTTACTTGTTTGGCCATTTTTGCTTATGTAGTTGTGCTGAACGACTGCATTTCAACTTTATTTCCTAACACACTTCCTGGCAGCGGTGCATTAACAGTGCTGGACATGAACCATTCAATCAGAGCCATCTTTACTCTCCATTTGTTTTGCATAGACATCTAATCAGCATCCGACATCAAATGTGCATGAGTCTTGGTCAGAAACTGTGGGTTGGTTTAAAAAGCATTCATGTTGACCCTTTCTCTTTTGGTTTATAAGTATGTGCACTACTCAGAAGAAAGAACCCACTGATTTGTAAGGAATCAGTGATGGATTTCAGACGGCGCCAACACTCCCCCCCGACACCAGTGAACATCCAGGGAGCGGACATTGAGATTGTGAAATCTTACAAATACCTGGGTGTTCATCTGAACAATAAACTGGACTGGACTGATAATTCTGCTGCTCTGTACATGAAGGGACAGAGCAGACTCTTTCTGCTGAGGAGACTGAGGTCTTTCGGGGTGCAGGGGGCCCTCCTTCAGACTTTTTACGACTCTGTTGTGGCATCAGCCATTTTCTATGGTGTGGCCTGCTGGGGCAGCAGCATCTCGGCTGCTGACAGGAAGAGACTGAACAGACTGGTAAGGAAGGCCCAGCTCTGTCCTGGGGAGTCCTCTGGACACTGTGGAGGTGGTGGGAGACAGGAGAATGGCAGCCAAGCTGTCCTCCCTGCTGGACAATATGTCCCACCCCCTCCAGGACACCCTGTCCTCACTGTGCAGCTCCTTCAGCGACAGGCTGCTGCACCCCCTGTCTCACGGAGAGATACCGCAGGTCTTTCCTTCCTGCAGCGGTCAGACTATACAACCAGCACAGCCCCTAGTAGACCCCCCCTCCCCCACACACACCACAACACAGACTATATCACCCCCTTGCTGCTAAATACCAATCAACTATGTGCAATATGTGCTATATGTGCAATATATATATGCCGTTAATAACTGTGTAATTTATACCTGGCTGCTAAAACCTTAGAACCGTTACAAGGTGTGTTTGTTGCATTTTGTATTTTGTAAATTGTGTAACTTGCTGCTGTTAAATACCATCAAACTATGTGCAATATGTGCTATATGTGTAATATATACATTATATACATATGCCATTAATAACTAGACTTGGAACCCATACAAATACAGATACATCTCATACATTTATTTCCTTTAATTAAATCAGTGTGGTTCTCAATAACAAGCATGCCAATACGTATTGAATTGTGTCCTAATGTCTCTCTATTAACCAACTAACCTATGAACATTTAAATGGAATAGGTCAAAATCTAATAAGACATCCAAGAGGAGTAAAATTGATCTAGTGATGCCATGTTTTGTAACCATGAAAAGCTATCTAGGTGAAAACTTTGTGGGAGGCATTCTTTGAATATAAATTGTCTTTATTTCCATACAAACAGACACACTAGCTCTCTAACTCACATAATTGCATGGGTTCAACAGCTGGTCCCTATCATTGTAATCAGAGTAGCTGGAATGGCTTTCTTTGTTATTAGCGCTGCTGGCTCACTGCATATAAAGCAGGTCATGCAGCATTATTTTTCACAGCAACACAACAAGAATCTAATGATAGACAAAGACATTGCAGCTAATGACAATCACTCTCTGTATCATTCCGTGTTTTTCTAATGGTGTTAGCAAATGGAAACATTCAGTATGCCTATCCTGGCTCTGATGAATTAAGAAACTTAATGAGTGTAGGAGGGAAGATAGATTGATCATCTAATTTTCTCATTAGCTGACCTGCAGGAAAAGTATGTTGCTCTGCCAGGAGCTGCACAAAGGTCGATACAACAGCAACAACGTGATGTGCAACCTGCAGAAACCCCTGCATATATGAACAAAGCACAGCAGCTTTTCTCCTGTGATGTGTGAAAGCCCCGAGCCTGTTTTTCAGGTCTCAGGCTTGAAAATGACATTCCCAGAACAAATGACTATATCTTCACTTCTAAAAGGGGTAAATGACTCTTTTTTCTCAAAGCATGATAAACCTGTGAGTTGGATGTAGAAAAGTCAGAATCAATATAGATTTTTTTTATTTTAAAGTAAATTCAGATTGAACATAGTAAGAAAATGTAAATTATAGTGTCCGTCCCAACTATAACATATAATAAGTACCCTGTATCAAGATTGATGCAAAACAAGTGACATTTGACTTTTTAGAGAGGTTTAGCAACAAAAAAAAAACACTTCTGGGGTCATTTGGGTGGATTTGTTCTTTGAGTGGATATCTCTGGCCCCCCTCGGTCGATTTTGATGATTGACACCTCTTTTGAACCGTTAGAGCCAATAGAATCAAGGGGAAGTTCCTAAAATCCATCTAAACATTACCATTGGTGAATGTATGCCAGCATGCCCAAAACCGGAAGCTGGGTTGTACAGTAGCTCTCACAAGCATGCATATGAAATCTCCGTTTTTGAGGGTTTTTGACAAAAATGGAAGGATGGATTATCAGTAATAATTTTAAAGTGACACCGAGACATTGGATTAACCTTGAGCAGCGTTTTTATTCCCTTGAACACAACTTTTGATCCCAAAACAGCAAAGGTAAGACGTAATTATTGTTATGGTTTTAAAAAACGGATGTTGTTTTCTTGCTCTGTTCTGGCTGCTAGCTCAGTGAGTTCTGGCTGTGCAGTGATGAGACTTATACCAATGGAATCTGTGGAATCTCAGCTTTAAGATGATATGTCGTTTGTGCAGATAATATGAAGTATAAAAGATAGTTTTTTGCTAGTTATGACCGGAAGTAGCATTAGCCCGTTTTCGCTAAGGGCTCATTTAGACGCTCTTGTGAGAGTTGTGTTTTGTTTCGGTAAAAATGGTTGTATCGTCAGTTAGCTCAGTTTGTTCCCGTTAGGTGGGTATGACACGTTCATAGTTTTTTAAATGTTAAGAAGCCCTGAGACACAGTTTCGTGAAGAAAAAAAAAGCCCTATGGGGCTTAACAGGTGGTGAAAGAAGGGTTCAGATACAGTCTGCGGTTCAGATACATACTTCCATAAAAATAACAATACAATATTTTAAACATACTCCTTTAAAAGTAAAGGTATTGCATTCAATATCATAATTCAGTATATCAGCAATTTATCCAGAGTAAAGGTAGTCATGCTGCAGAAAATGCGCTCTTATGATACATACTGTATATTAATAATACATCTAAATTATAACGTCAACCTGATACAGAGCTATTTAAAGTTTTAAAGATGCTTTACATACTGTCGGATAAAAACAAGCAGACAACTCATTAAAATATAAGACAAAAAAAGAGACAGAGGACTGCAATTAAATTGTGTAGACAAAAAATGATAAAAGTATACATTATCTGCGACGTAATGATATGATTATTATGGTTTCAAGGCAGAATGAATACGTTTACCACTCATATTGGTATTGACATGATTTAATCTTTGCTTTTATGGTTGAAAAATGTAATTAAATTAGTTTCTTTGAAATCTGAACTCAGGGGGCCTTAACTTGATAATGCTTTCAATCCGAAACGGTTGGAAAGCACTGTTAACATGTTTAAAGTGCATTGTTTTTTACAAATGTATTCCATGCAGTTAATGTAAAAACCTTAATGTGTAAAGTGACTAAAGCTATCAGGACAATGTAGCCGTGTAGAAGTAAGAAGTATCATTAAGTGGAAAGACTCAAGTTATGTACCCAAATATTTACTTCAGCCAAGTAAGGCAAGGCAAGGCAAGTTTATTTATGTATTTGTTGTTTATTTTGTACTTAATAAATGTACTTATTTACTCCCACCACTGGTGATTCATAGATAATTTACAATGTTAGCATTACACTCAATATTATGTTTGCTAAAAGTCATTCAGATGTGGAAAATAGATGAAAAATGGATGCATGATTTGCACCATCTGTAAAAATCCCCCTCAAATAAGGTTTACGTGTGGAAGAGGCACATCTGTGTCTGTTTGACTGCGAACAGTCGTAATCTGAACTTTACTTTGCAAACACAATTGAGGTGATCTGGCACTGCATGTGTCAATATTGCAACTAACCTAAGTGCGAGTTGAAGATAAAGATAACCTCAGTGTGAGCTGGAATCAAACAAGAGCAGAATGAGTATACAGTAAAGAGAGACCTGCTATCACGGAGCGAGAGTCAGAACATATAATGTATGACAGTGTGGAAACGTGTGGGTGGTGTTTGTGACCTCAGCCTATTTCTGACAGCTGTCAGGCCAAAGTGTTGGTTGAAACAATACACTCTTCATGCTACTAACATGTGAACATCTTCAAAGACGGCGACCATTAAGAGCTGTACATTGAAACAGATATGAGTTTTCAGCCCTCTGCATTCAGTTTCAGAGAAAGAATCTGTCTAAGTTCAATCTTCTTGATATTAAATATTCAGGAAAAATAATTTAAAATCTTCACTCACATTTGACCCTTTACGGTTTTCATTATATGTAAAACCGTCCACCTGGATGCTCTAAAAATGCCATCTTTCAGAAGTAGCTGGCGGATCTATTTTAAATCCATTTTTGTTGGCAGGTAAAGTGGTCCATCTGTTGGGTGAACCACTTCTGATGGTTCCTAAAATATAAGCTTTTTGTTCCTGTTGAAGTAATGGCTTATTAAGACTCAGAGCACACAGTGCGCTCAAGAGGCTTAAAATGCAGCCCTCCAGTTTAATTGAAGCCTGCATCTTAAATTAAACTTCCTACATTGATTTCCATGTTCTACTTTATAGATGTTTTTTATATTCAGTTTAAATGTAGGCTTTTCATTCTATGAAGCATGTTTTTCACTTTCAGTATGTGACTTACAGGAGAGGATATGATGTGATGTTTCAGGACATAGATTAGAAAGGGGTTTTTGTTACGGCGCAGACAGCCTGCTGAACACATTAGAAAACTTCCATTGGATTATAAATTCACAAATGTAGTAAATACTTGAGATTAGTACATTTGAACATATTCACCTTGAATCCAGTATAGAAAAGGTGTAATTATCTCAGAGGTGGTCCAAATGTTTAAAGCGATGTCCAGACATTAACCAGTTCAAGAGGAAATACAGAGAAATTATTTTCTCGAGTACAGGGATGGGGAAGGTGTTTGACTATGTGTATGTGTATATGTGTATATGTGTGAGTATGTAGGTGTGTATATGTATATGTGCATATATGTATATGTGTATGTGTGTGTATGTATGTGTGTATGTACATATGTGTATATGCATATATGTCAATCAACAGGTAAAGCAGATGAATAATAATAATAACAATAATAATTAATAATAATGATAATTATTGCAGATTATAGATTATAATCATATATAAATCATTTAGGGACAAGAGAGTGAGATTAAATAAGTTATACTTCTTCTCACTCCTTTTCGAACACTAGATGTGGGACTGTTTATGTTGCTAATGCTGTTGTTGTTGTTGTTGTTGTTGTTGTAAATGTCATTTTTTCTTTTGATTTCTCTTACATGACTATGCACTGCAACATTTGTTTTGTTTTGTAATTATTTATTTTACTTGTTCGAAATACAATGTATCAATCAATCAAGTTATTAAATGAAAAATCTAATAGTAATCTTTTTTGCTGACCACCAGTGATGAAAGTGTCTCCTTGTAGTAATGTGAAGTATTATCAGGTAGAAGAACAAGGTTTCTCATCTATAATATCAAGTTACTTCTTCTGCAAGAAAGTATATTAAAGAGGGCCCTATTATGCTTTTCGGGGGTTTTCTCTTACAGGTTTTCGTGCATGTAAATGGTCTGCAAAGGCTAAAATCCCAAAGTTCCCTCAGAGGGAGTTTCTCTCCCACACGCTCCCCCCCCCCCCCCCCCCTGCCTGAAACACTTCAATTGTAGTCCTTTCTTTCTAACACGTGTGCTGTTATTGGCTAGCGCTCCAACACATTGTACGGGGCGGGACATCTCTAAGTAGTTGACCAATCACAACAGAGCCGGGTTCAGACAGCACAGGCATTATGAGAAAAATAAAGACCTTTTTGAACATTAAAGCTAAAACATGTCATAGCAGAGGCACAAAATACAAATATGAACCTGAAAATGAGCAGAATATATTACTGCAGAAAGCTGCAAGATGACACGATGTTCTGCTGAAACGGATAAGGAACCTACCACTCAGCATGAACAAAGCATGAGTTAGGAAGTCATTAGTGAGTTTAATGAACTGAGACTGTAATTGCACTATAATCCCTCTCTGCGTTTTCTATACTCTTCTCTACCAGAAGCATATTACACAATTTAAAGTTATTGTCTAATTCTTGTTAAGCCCTTTAGCTGACATTACACAACGAGACTGTGTAAATGCAGCGTCTTGGAGCGTTACAGCTGTTAATGACAGAACATAAATTACTGCATCACATTAATAAAAGTAGAGAAAACACAGTTGGCATGGTGATATCATATCCACATATCTGCCCGCTTCATTCACACGCTCATTTGTCAAGAGTTCACATGGCTCGATACCAACAGTGGCACAAGCTCTTAGCCCCGCATGAGGTTTTGTCAAGATGCTGCTGCAGAATAATGATTTCTGTGTTATTAGTTGTGTTGTTGCCATGGACAAAATGTTTCCTTTCCGCCCCGCTCTTTCTCCAGGGACTGTATATTCAGCCTGACCTGCATGACTTCCCTCTTATTTCCCTTAGCAGGCTAATCTTAGCTCTAGGATTTCTGTTAAAGCACACAATACCATTAAGAGGCTGGAAGATCTCAGAGCCACATACTGTTTCTGTCAATATTGTTTCCTAAGATTTCCTCCAGTGTAGTTGTTGTTGTATGATGACTATGATGATTTTTAAATGACAGCTAAAGACACATCTTTTTAGATTAGCTTTTTATTAGCAACCCCTCACTTTAAATGTTCTTTTAGTCTTTATTATGTACCTACCTTTATATTGTTATATGTTCACTTTGTTTATATTATATTTTATATTTTATATTGTTGCATCGACTCAGTTGTCTTGTGTCTTATCTGTCAGAGAGAAACCATTATTTATTTTATTTTATTATCATACATTTTACCTCGATCAACCTGATAAAATGTTATATTTTGCTGCATGTACCTTTTAAAGTTCTTAACAAATGATCTGAGGGGAATGTTTTGTTGTTTGTTTTTAACTTGTGATGTGTCATTTTGTAAAGCACTTTGAGCTGCATGTGTTGTATGAAAAGTGCTATATAAATAAATTATTATTAGGATAAAGTATAATTTAACTTTGCCTGTGGCTATGTATAATTAGTACACTTATTTGTATTTAGTTTGTTTGGCTTTAAGATGGTTAAAATAGGATGATCAGTTTTGTTTTCACGTCATATTGAATGGTCAATTGCATGAAATGATGAGCTGTTTTGTTTTATGTATGTTTGACTGTGTGTGTGAGGAAGAATAGCCAACGCTCATGCTAGTGCTAATGGGGATCCTAATAAAATATAAGAATACGAATTTGAAATACAGAGCTCTGTCGAGGATAATAAGAACAACGTTGAAAATAAGTGAAGATGTACATATGAAGATACATTTTCTATGCTGGCCAACCTGTTACGTACTTTAATACTCATTTTAAGAGATTCAAATCCCTTAGCTCAGACCACTTTAAATGCTAAACATCAAAACCTTTCCATAATCTTATATCATGACAGGAAAAAGCACAGGTGGAAACATTTAATTAGCGATGGTTCTTTTCCATTAAGTGTCCCTGGAGGCTTCAACAGTGACTCACTATAGGAAATACCAAACCCTGGAACTGGCTCAGCGAAATGAAACACATCCAGCATTCAATGTTATTGATTGGGACTGTGCTTTCTCTGCATTGACTTTTCTACATGTCTGCCATGTAATTGAATTAGTGTTTTAAAGTCGTATTTAAAATGGCATGGGGTGAAAATAGCATAAATATGCTTTACATTAAATGGTGCACCTTTCCAGACATTTTGATAGAGATACATATTTGTTTATATTGTTTACTGCAGTCTGTGATTTCATTCGCGTCAAAATGTGCTTGTTTCAGTAAAAAAATGAACACGTTTTTATTCATTAAAACTCTGAAATGTTTAGCTTCTTTGTGAAATGTGTGACTATTCATCTCACTTAATTAAGCCCTGTATTCATCCTGTGCAAAATAATGCCATCATGGTTTAGGCGCTGGTTTTTAATACAAAGAGGAAACTACTGTTTTTCTACACTTTCTAACCCACGGAGTTATTCCTTATCCTTAATTCATCTGCAACCCACTGTTGGTCACGGAGAATGACTTCCACTCCAACACCCTACACTGCTCCTGATACCACCTAACTGCAACCATTTTAGCTTAAAGTTTCTACATAATTAGCTCCACAAAAAACTGTGTGCAGGTCAGATTATAAGGGTCAGTTTTAGCATAGCTTTTGGTTAATGGCACTTCATTGTACTCTGTGTGAAACATTTGCTCAGATTGATTTAGTCTACAGCGTCAATCCCATTGGAATAAATTCAGATGTTATGACAATAAAAACTACAATCACTTTCTGTTTAATGATATCTTAGGTTTCAGTTTTTTCCCACAAATAGTTTGGATTGAGTTCAATTATGTCTTTATTTTTGAATAAAGTCAAACATAATTGCAGTTAATAGAAAAGAATGGAAAAAGAAAAACAAATGGTGAAGAGGACTACATTGTTTCTAGACAATTGTGACTGCTAGGCAGAGGTGGGAAGTAACTAAGTAGATTTACTCAAGTAATGTACTTCAGTTCAATTTGGAGGTACTTGTACTTTACTTGAGTATTTCCATGTTATGCTACTTTGTACTTCAACCCCCCTACAATTCAGAGGTAAATCGTGTACTACATTTATTTTGTACCTTAGTTACTTTGCAGATTTGGATTAATGATGTGAAATATAATCAACTCTTAAAGATGTTTTGTTATATTCCATGGAATGCTCTTAACATCCCGATAGCAATGAATAAATTAAATGCTTTGACAATAAATATATACAAATATTTGATCTGTGGAAGTCGTGGCGCTGTAAAAAGCACGACCAATCATCTGAGCCGGCCCGGCTAAAATAACTGGATGGCCTACCTGCCTGTCAGCCTTCCATCTCGTGCACAAACTTATCTCGTGCCCTCATTGGTCATGTGCGCGTTCGTGTGTGTTGGAGGAGGGGCTCTGTAAGCAAGTCTGAAGGAAGGGGCAAGATTTTTTCCGGTTGTGTACTTTCAAATTCTACCTTACTCGAGCTGGTTTCTCCATTCTTACCTACCCTACCCTTAAATCAGTCTTTAGTTCCACCTGGAGTAAATTCACAAGCTACCCTGCAGTATACAAAGTCATTAAAACTACCTTCACCTTTACCAGCTATTTTATTTACTTTATTCCTCCTGCTTTCTTCAGAAGAAACTCTTAACGAAAGAAAGTGAGGTATCAAACTGTGCAGCTCCTCCTGCTGACGGGGAGCAGCTGATGACCTTTGGTTTCACGGGGAGCAGCAGGATTCATCCCTGTAGAAACCGCATCGTCTGATCACTGGGGGAGTTGTGAAAATGAGTCACATGCACTCTAAATCAGCTTGAAAATGGCATGATAGGTCACTCAGGTGTGGAGGTCGGTGACCAGAATGGGAGAAGGAGTGCATTTGTAAAAATAGCTGAAAGGTTCCTCTGAAGATCCGGCTGTTCAAAGACATATTCAGCTAAATGAAGCACTCGACATTCTCTCTTTCAGTCGTGAGCAGCATACATGGCTCTGTGGTGACGGAAATACGCTGTTTTTTAAAATGCCACGGACTGATATTTAATTATTTAGACTTTAGTTTGATGTAATTATGCAAATGCATACTCTTCATTTGCATGATACATAGAGGGCCATCCCAATGTGTGACTGTATTAGAGATAAGAGCCCCGCTGACCTTCTCCCGAGCCATCTAATCACGCAGCGTTACACCTGGGATGCAAAGTATGGATAAGGATAGAAAAACAGCTGTATGCTGAATCCCTGGGATCATAGCTGAAGACTACAGGGCTAAATGAATTTAATTTATTCAGGCTCTTGAGATTAATGCGCCTGTGTGAAGAAATGATTGCGAGCAGCAACAGTCAGGCGCAGAGTGGCATGTCAATCTTATTTCAGAGAATAACTTTCAATTCCAAAAGCCTTAAAGAATACAGGCCAATCTACATTCCTGGAAATTAAAGTACCGCATTATTCTCCCAGTTACGTAGTTAAATGTAAATCAATCTTGCAACCACTGGCTATTGGTCTGATGAATATAAGCCTTTGGGGGCAATGGGCTAAGAAGTCCTTTTAATATGATGGATACATTATTGTACTGGCCCTTATTATGCTCATTTCCTGTTTCTTATATGTATGTTGTGTCTCTACTGGGACATGTCTCCATGCTTTAATGTTCAAAAAGCTCTTTTTCTCATACTGCCTGTGCTGCAGCACCTCTTTTCACCCTCTGTCTGAAACCAGAGCCCAGTCTGCTCTGATTTGTTAGCTGGCCGGCTCTGTTGTGATTGATCAACAGCTTAGAGATGTCCCGCCCCTTAGCCTATCATGAACAATGTGTTGGAGCGCTAGCCAATAGAAGCCCGAATGTAACAAAGTGATGTCACTATGTTGTTGAAGTAAACAAAAGAGTCCAACAGAGGCATTTTAGGTAGGGGGGGGGGGAGTGTTTGTGAGTGAAACTCCTTCTGAACTTTGGGATTTTAACCTTTGCAGACCATTAACATGCACAGAAATCTAAAAGGAAAGGCAAAACCCCAAAAAGCTTAAAAGAGCCCCTTTAAATCAATGGAGTAAAAGGCATACAGACAAAATGATATGAGCAAATGATCCATCCCTACTGACAGCTATTTTTACCGATGATATGTTATAAATACCCCTTGTTTAAGTTTAATTCTGTTTCTATGGATACGGTTTTGTTGCTATGTGACAGAGTTGACAGTTGGGGAGTGTATGTAGCGTGTGAGGCCTAAATTATGAATGGAAATACAATTATAACAAAAAAGGAAACAAATATCGTTTTTCCATCTATTTCACAATAAGGATATCATTGAATCCATGTTTATTATAATTATATTATCATAAGGATATTGATTTTTGTAGAATAAGCCTTATGTTTGAGTATTCATGGTTGAAATTCAGTTGTAGAGTGAAGACACTCACTGCTTTTATTCTGCAAATATTCTCCTTGAATCAGATTTCTAATTATCCCGAGGTCGATGGTGAGGATTAACACCGACTATGGCCTGTTTGTCAAAGGGCTTAGATTGACCAAAAAACCCAATTAGTCACCGTTCATTCATTCAATGGAACTGCTTTCCTCTTGTGTTTCAGCATTACTTGGGAGCCTCTTTGTTTTTGTGATTAGGCTTCACAGAAACACAAAGTAATTAAAGAGAGATCATAAATATGCCAAAAATAATATTTGTCCTCGCTTTTTCCTTCTGTTCTGCCTCTCTATCATCTGTAATTGATGTGTTCCCGTCGGCTGTCAGTGTCGAGGAGATGTCTGTTGATCACTATGTCTTTGATTACAGCTTCAGAAATAACAGCTTCCCTCTCAATGTGTGCAGGACTTCCTCTGTCTGCTCCGCTGTGTGCCGTTTAATGAGCTCCTCTGTTCCTTTGATGCCTTTCTGTGATAATAGTTATAACAAAGCTTTGTTCCCCTTGAAGGGTTAGTCATTAAACTCAACCATTTATCAATTTGAGTATGCTTTCTCCATCCTTAGGTTATTATAGCAAAAGCTTTTTCAATATGGGAATATGGGAGCTACCGCCTGGTGATAGATACTAATGTATTATCATTCTTATAACCATTTACATATTAAATGATGACATAACCTTTTAGAAATATTTCTGTGTAATAATAAACCCATGCAACCATCGTTCTCTAGGTAACATAACTCAAGAAGGCTCTATTATGCTTTTTGGAGTTTTCCCTTGTGTGTTATATAAGTATGTGTGCATGTAAATGGCCTGCAAAGGCTAAAAGTTTATCTCGGAGGCCCAAAATACAATTATGAAAATTAGCATAATGTCCTCTTAAACAATTACCTTATTTCAGTCAGACAACTCACGTGTTTCTTTAACATGTTTATTAGAAGCAGCATATATTTGAGTTTGGCGTCTAGGCTCGGGCCTCATCACTCCACAGATATACATAGCACGATGAGAGATGATTAAATAACTATCCCCCCGAGCCTACGGGTGGTGGTGGGGCAGGCAAGCAGCAGCGACGTGGAAATAGCTGCAGCAATAGCAGCAGCAAGCAAAGCATAGAGAGATATCTGGCAGGTTCAATAGAGCGGCTTATTAAGGAGACTCTGTTTGGTTGGTTGTAGAGTGGCAAGGGGCGTTATGTATGAATGCAGCATAAGTGCTCGAGTTGACTGCCTGAACTAGCTCGCAGGCTTCGCCCCATTTCGTTATTTAGACATTAAATGACTCTACATTTGAAGTAAAAATACATGTTGTTGTGACTTTCGCATTTGAGTTTGTTATCTGAATAACTGAGGTCTCTTATGGGATGTTAGCACAAGCTTTTTGATTTCTTCCAAAACGCAGCGATTGAAAAAATGTGCCGTTTCTTCATGAAGACTACAAGGTTACTCGCACCAGTTGGACTCAGATTCATGTCATCAGACGCGCTCTCTGCTGGATGTAAATTTGGTCTTGGATTCCCTTTTTATGTGAGATGAAGGAACAGGAGGCCTTTGGTGTCTGTTCTCGCTCGCCAGATGGACGACCCCCCACAAGCCTTCGCTCAAACACAATATGGACTTTTAGAAAACAGCTCAAACGGAAGTTGAGTTCATTATAAGAAAAAGGTCAAAATATAACAAAAATATTATTCTTATGATGTATAAATACTCAAAATGTGTGTACTGTCTCGTAGATCTTGACACGCTATGTGTAATAAATTCTACTTATAGAAGGTGGTGGAAGAAGTACTCATGTATTTAGATTAAAAGTAGTCCGTTACAAGTCAAAGTCATCCATTTTAAATCTTACTAAAGAACAAGAAGACAAAGTATTGGCATCAAATAACACTTAAATGACCAAAAGTAAGAGTAGTTGTTATGCATAATGGCTCATTTCATAATCATATACATTAAATTATTGGATTATGATTGAGGCATTGATGCGTTTATTAAAGCTGTTGAAGGTAGAGCTAATATGAATTACTTTATATATTGCTGCTGTACTGTATATCTGTATTTATAATTATGTCAATATTTGTATTTAATAGTAGATTTACATAGTAACTTAATTTTTTGAAATAACTACTGTAGCAAAAACAATGTCTTCTGAACTGTAGTGGAATAGAAATATAAAGTAGTACAATGTAATACTTTAAATTGTACAGTACTTCCTTATATTCCACCAATTCTTATAGAGCATGTACTTCTAGGAGTACATGCAATATGTGGTACTGAAAGAAAAGCCAGTGAACAACCAATGTGAGTATGATTCATCCTCTGGGGACCATGAATGTCAGCTCCAAATATGTACAGTATGGATTGAAGTGGAGCATAGAGCACCATGGGTCAAATGTTTGTTAGTAACTTGGTTTGCCAATCACTTGACCTTAAGTCCCTTACACACCAAGCCGATTTCGGCCGTCGATAGATGTCGATAGATGTCGGGCCGTCGATGAGCGTCGTGTCGCCCTACTCAGATTGGTGTGTCTTGGGCCCTTTCTCATTTCACTAATTTCCCCTCCTCGACTCCTCGAATCCTCGGTCCTCCGGTAGTGACCCGGAATGGATTTCAGCGCACCATGTTGAAGGACATCTCATTTCTCTAAATGCACTTCGAGGACCAAGGATCGAGCATCGAGCATCGAGGAGGCTCTCTGGAGGAGCTATAATCGAGGATACACTGATGGGTCCTCCGCGCCAGTCCGCGGATTTCCGTGGATGTATTTCCGGCAACAGAGATGTTTAAAAGAGTCTTGACGCACGGCCGGACTATCCAGTCTCTGATAGTGTTACGTTATTATGAGAGTGCTCTCATACTTGTTTGAATCTGAAATTGTATATATTTATATAAATATATATGTGTGTGACGTGTGTATATATATGTCCGCATCTGTAGCCTGTTATTGTCTCATTATACCGCACTGTGAATTAATTAAAAGTAAATATATAAGTCATCATGAACACAGTTCTGTCCATCAGACAGAGTGCTGCTGTGCCTCCTGTCATCATTAACGGTCGTCTCTTTAAAATGACCGCTCAGAGGAGAGGATTTCTCATTTCTCTAACCGCCTGCTGCTTCCCCTCCTCTCTCCCCTATCTCCTCGGTTCCCCTCCTCGACTCCTCCGCTCGCATCTCATGTGGCCGGAGGTCTAAGACACGAGGATAGGAGTCGAGGAGGGGAGTCGACAGGGGCGGTTCTAGGGGGGGGCCAGTGCCCCCTTAACACTGACTTTGGACCCCCCTGAAAGAATTTTTTTTTTTATGATTAAACGATTTCTTGGCTGACGGAATAGGCGGAACTAACGATATTTGTAATTCTAGTCGGACCCATTAGAGAGAGCACACCTTTATCTATTTCATATAGTTGTACAAAATAAAGTAAGAAATCATTCCAATGTGTACTGATGCGTTCAGGGTCTTCATCAGTGGACGAGCAGTTTTTAAGAGAAGATTTATTTTTGGGACTTTGGTCGTGATGTTTTCTGTCCGTGCCATACAAAGAGCCAAAAGATTTCCCATGATGCTCTTGGCGAAGCGGCGGCTGCGAGGCGTAATGCTGGAGGTTTGGCGTCACCTTTGTAAACAGTAAAAAGTAGTAAAATATGCATAAATAAAAATAAATAATGCTAACTAACTATAGGTAACATAAGATAAGAATAAACAAGTTTAAATGATTTGTTATTGGTTGTAATCATATTCTAAAGATTTTTGGATTATTGAAAAGTATACAGCTCCCTTTCATCTGAGTGTTGAGAGCTGTATCAATAAATTCATGTTGTGCTCAAAGTGCACCAGATTGATGCAATTAACTTCAACATTTAAAAAAAAAAATCTTCCCGGGGGAGCATGCCCCCGGACCCCCCTCGACACAGAGGGAAAGCCCCATGAGCTTCTCGCTGTAGTGAAAATGGAACGCACACGCTATTTGTTGTTTGTTTATATCACGCAGTCTGTTCTTCTTCTCTCGGTGTATCACACAGTCTGTCTTCCGGTTGTTGCCTCTTTTGAATGACGAATACACGCTACCGCCGCCTGCTGGTAAGGAGAGTTATTGCCACTCACGCATGCGCAGTTCGTACGTGCAACTTGGCCGTCGGCTGAAGTCTTTGCGGTGTGTTCCAGTCCGAAACATGGCCAAGACGCAGGAGACGTGAGGCGACGTGAGGCGACGTGAGGCGACGTGAGGCGACGTTCCATCGGGACGTGTTCTTTGGTGTTCTTTGGTGTCAGTTTGGTGTGTAAGGACTTTTAGATGTAAAAACATTATAAGGCTGATTGACAGGAATTTAAATTCAAGGATTTTACAGAGTCTAAAAAACATTATTTGGTGTTGCCAAGTCACACATTTTTCAAAGTTAACATGGGATTTCTTTCTTTAAAAATGTTTATGTGATCAAAAAACATGATGTGTTTGTATAAGGCAAAGACAGATGTGGACCGTTGTTTCTGCAGAAAGGAAGCAGATAGATGTTAAATGGTTTCTGAGCTGAAACCACGGATGCTACTTTATTCTCCTCTGAGACATCGCTACAGCTGAGTGCTTGTGAAATGTGAGAGGAAAGGAAGTCAGATTTCTATGTAATTTGACTTACAGGCAGCACTTGATGCTGGACAACCAATAATACTCCCTAATGAGGAATACATGGTAACATGAGATCAAACACATCGTGAGCAAACGCCTGAACACCAAATATGAAACTGCTTCTACTGAGTTTTAATCAAAAAGTACAAATAAATAATACAGTGACCAACCACATAACACATAGGTTTTAAGAATAACTAAATATTGCTAAGCAGAAGCATTGAATCCAAATTGAAAGCACTTGTTATGTTTCTTGAATATAAACCATGCAGAACTTTAATCAATATGCCTGGCATGTTATTTTATTTAGATTTCCTGAAATAATTACACTACTTTCTCAATGTTTTCGGTACACAACATCGTTGGAATAACAAAAAGTAACATGTATTATGCATGTAGATTGTATAGGTCTGAATTTTAAAGTACAGTATGAGCTTGTGGGCAAAATAACTTGTGCTATATTCAAAAATACCAACAACTATGGCTTCAAAAATTACCATAGACCCCAATTCTGACCAGTTACTCTCACAGACAAGTGATACCAATTCAGTAGTACAGGCTATGAGCAGTGGTGGAATATAATATAATATAATAATAATGTACTCAAGTACTTAGTGCAGCCAGTAGGTAACAAGATGTGACCAAGTCATGCTCATGAAATTGGCCTATGGGACTCCATAGCCATTCATTTAAAAACACCTAATTGTGGTTAAACACCAAACACTTAAAGCAGCTTTCCACAATATATTTTTAACTTGAAATTCCACTTACCGTGATTAAGTCAGTTGCTGCCAGCAGTCTCAAAAAAGCTCAAACTGCGCATAATGGTAACATGACTCCTGTTTAACAGAAACAACGATTTTAAAAGGTTTTCTGAATACATATGATTAGTAAATATGACTTGAAGTCAGACTACACAAATAATTCACCCTAAGATTAAAGAAATATATATATAAGTACTTGACATTTGATGGTAGCCGATTGTTGTTGTAAATTTGAGTACTTTTTTTGCTAGTGTTGCAGCTCACTTAGCAAACATTTGATGTGCCCTTACCACATTTCAGTCAGGGAACAGGTTTAAATACAGCTGCCCGACTCAGGGACTAGCACGATAATTCAACTTTACATTTACTTGAAATCAAAACACATATGAATTGCTCAAACAAGCAAAAGTCAGTCAGGCTGAGGGACAGAGGTCTGATGTTCAGCCAGGCAGAACGTACAGGATGAGCTACAGTATATCAGCTTTTACAACACATGGCTAGTAATGAGTGAAAGCTAGTGGGTGTTTCTCAATGTCGAGGACGCTTCCTTGGTAGGACAAAGCATTGTGGGGATTTTAAGACCGCGAAGGATACACATGTGCAGCCTCGAAATTTCCCGCAACAAAGGATGCCGGCCTCGGTAGAATTCCAAGCATCCTGGACATTGGAACAGTCCTTCGGCGGGACTCGATGACGTAGCATCCTTGAAATAGTGGCTCTGGAGCAGCCTTCCTCGACATTGAGAAACACCCCAAATATGTGTGACAGGGCTGACAAGGTAAGTGGAAACAGGTGAGCAGGTGAGAGAGTCAGGTGACGTGAACAGGTGGGAAGGTCTGAGGGCATCTAGTGGATCGATCGGGAATAGCAAGTCAAGGATTTTCTAGCATGGCCTGGAGGTAAGAAGTGGTTGGAGACAGGGTCCTGGGTGCAGACTGAGAAATATAAAACTACGAGACAAAAGTTGTTACAGTAAAACCACAAAGAAAGAAAGACATAGGGGAAATTCAGTTCTTCACTCTGTTAGTATTTAGATTACACGTTAGGTCAATACACACATGAACACATGCAAAAACATGACCTATGGTCCGATTGGGACTTGAACTGGCGACCCTACAGACTACCTCAAAAGGGTCAAATTCATGGAGGCACTGGAAAAGTCAGGGGATCACTGAAGTCATTTGGATAAATCCCGTGAACATCATTTTGTGCCAGTCCATAAGATATAATAAGACATACTTTACTGTCCCCAGGGACATTCGTTTATGAAGTATATGTCTAGATATTTTACTTGTACTGTAATTTCATCTTCAGCTTCATCTTGTGGAGTTCATGAACGTCAAAGTCTATCTTAACGAAATGTCAGTTATATCTATTAAATCCTTTTTTTTTGTTATTTTAACTTATTTAGTTACCATCTCTAAAGGCAGACAGCTAGTTTTGTGGGGAAAAAACATACACAATTCACTCGTTTACTCTTGTACTGAACAATCCAGCTGATAAATCCATCATAGAACGAGCAGAGAATTTCCCCATCAGTTTTGTAATGTACAGTAATTATACCGCTGCTGTGTGAGGAAGGAGGCCACCACGAGGGCAGGATGTTCACTAACTAGCCCGCTATACCTTGCCTGCTGCACCCACACACACACACACCCACCTTTGATTAGAGCTCACACCCGCTCTCTGCAGAAAGTCATTCTGGGAAACACAGGAAATTGCAGTAGGTACAAAGTGAAGTATGTGTAGGGGAGCTCTGTGCAGCAAAACAGAAACTCCTATAGAAGAGAGATATATGATATCTGCGTGTTATTATCTCTACAGTGAAACACCACACTGCAGAGCTTTATATCCTATCTTTTTACATTGGCTTTTGTTTCTACTTGAGCTGTGTGTGATGTGTTCTGTTCAGGACTCCACGTGGTCTGTGTTTTGTTTTTATGTTGACCTTAAATATCTGCCTCATGTTGTTATTGTATTCATGTTTCTGTGGTCTTAATTTTAACTTTTGTTCTCTCTTGTGAAGCACTTTGTGAATTCTATATCTGTGAAAGGTGCTATATATTAAATACACTTATTATTATTATATGCAAAAAATATACCAATGCAGCAGCTTTACAAAGTCTAATATTCACCTTTGTTAGCAAACACATGATTATGAGGTTTGAAATGATGCTTTTATATAACTATATAACTTATACCTGTTATCTGTGGACTGTAGCGAGAGGGAAACATTATGTAAACGCAGGAACTCTGACACTGGAGAGGGAACTGGAGTAATGATCTATGGAGCAGCCTGTGTTGTGTTGTTGTGTTGTTGTGTTGTTGTTGTTGTTGTGTTGTTGTGTTGTTGGAGGTGGGCGGCAGCTGTATTTACCGCAGGAGCCGCTTGTTTCCTCTCATTTAATGAGCAGCGGGGCCACTTCAGAGCTGAGGTCAGCACTCACCTCTGCAGAGCATCAGAGGGCTTTCACCAGCTGCTTAAATGGATAATAAAGAAACGTTATAAAATAGAAAAAGAAAAAAAATAGTAATATAATAAAAAAATAAATACTAAATGATAATAATAAATACATAAAAAAATAATAACTACAATAATCATAATCATAATAATTATAATTATCTGCATGAGTGCATTTTATAATTTGATATTAACAAAAATATGGCTGTAAATGTTGTGGCATGTTTTAAGTTCATTTTGGGATGTAATTTGTTTTATCACCTGAGGCAGTTAGCCAAAGTAAAACCTTTTCTCTCCAGACAGCAGTTTGAGACAGTAATCCACGCCTTTGTCACCACTCGGCTGGATTACTGTCTCTCTCTACATGGGGGTCAGTGGGTCCTTCCTCGCTCGTCTGCAGCGGGTGCAAAATGCCGCAGCAAGGCTTTTAACTGGCACACGGAAATATGACCACATTTCCCCCATTTTGGCTTCGCTCCACTGGCTGCCAATACATTTTAGGATTCATTTCAAAATCCTTTTGTTTACTTTTAAATCCCTAAATGGCATGACCCCACCATATCTTTCTGAGCTGCTACACCCTTACACGCCCAACCGCCCTCTCAGGTCAGCGGATCAACTGCTCCTGAATGTGCCCAGAACCAAGTCAGAGCTCAGAGGGGGCCGTTGCTTCTCTCTAGCGGCTCCCTGTGTTACTTTTTGTATGTTTTGTTTTGTTTATTTGCCTGTACAGCACTTTGGTCTGGAGGTTTAAAGTGCTATAAATAAAGCTGTATTGTATTGTTGTATAAAGCTCATTGTCAAGTCAATTAATAATATTTTTTTTTTTATCACATTAATATTGCTGGAATTGCAATTATTAATATCATCATTACTTATTGTGTTTATGTCCTGATGTGACATTCATCCTGCAGACATTGACTTACCAGTATAATATAATAACTCAGAGCTTAAGCCCTGGCTTAATGTTAATTACTTAATTAAATGAATAATTAATATTTCGTTTTTAAATCAAACAGAGCACAGACAAGCTATAGGGACTCGAGCAATCTAACAGTTAATTTTACATCTTTACTTTACTAATTGGTAAGTTGTCATTTTACGTGTAGATTACGTACGTAAAGCAGGCGAGTGGTACATCACTTTGATTTTCTGGCTGTCAAATTGCAGTTAAAGTGGGTTGTCTCTCTTTGACATTGAAATATAGGTAAACAAAACACTATTCACTGAGTTTCTTGTGCGTGACTAACTTGCTCCCCAAAAAAAATCACATTTGGTCCAGAAAAATGCAAATGCTGCTTTCATAACACACACATGACTGAGCACCGGCAGCTGAAGATAAAGAGGCTCTACAATGTTTGTCAAATCTGTATTTGCATCTTTGTCGGCTCCTTTATATAACTCCCCTGCTGCTTCCTGATCCAAAAGAAGTCATTCTACTGAGGAAGTACAATTCAGACTTTTTTACAATTGTATTTAATATATTCACAAGTTGCACTGACTGGGTCTGACTACAACAGACTGACTATGTGTTGAAAATCTGCAACTCATGAAACGGTTAAATAGGATATAGTTCATGCAAAACATCCTAAGAAAAGCTAAATAAGGCATGCAGCTGTTTAGTCAAAGACGCTTTTGTAATACTCACTAAATAACATTCAATTTGCAATTCTTATGGGACTGATTTTTCCAGTTCAGTGTTAAAAATACACAGCGCTGAAGTATTCCCATTCCGCCACTGAGAGAGGCGCACTTCTGTTTTATAGTGTACCTCAGTTATAATGTCTCTTGATTCACTGAGTGCGGTTGAACAGATTCTAGTGTTTTTAAATCACATTTCCACTTCCCTGTCTCCCCCTGCAGGACGTCAGCAGAGCGCATGTCTGACTTTTACTTTCCTGTTGTTACACTAGCTGTCACTGTAGCACAGGGTATGAGCAGTGGTGGAATATAACTGAGAAAATGTACTCAAGTATCATTTTGGGGTACTTGTACTTTACTGGAGTACAGTATCTCCATTTTCTGCTACTCTGTACTACTACTCCACTATATTTATTTCACTTGCTGTTACTTTTTACATAACTAATGTCGGTTTAATATATTAACTACAAATACACTTTCAAAAGAAAATGCTCCATATTGATGGATTACGACATTTAACAAAACATACATGTTTTTTCTAATGATACAAACTGAGTAAAAGTGTGTGTACGTTGCAATATAGACTGTAAATTAATTATATTCACATTTTTAAACAGTTAACCCGGATGCAATATCATCTGCTTGATATAATATGCCATAGTAATACACTTTTATAATAGCCATTATGCACAATGAGTACTTTAATTTACTTTTAGCTGAGAATACTTCTGTTCATTTTAACTTAAGAAACATTTTGAAATTAGGATTTATACTTGTAATGAAGTACATTTAGACTATGGTATTAGTACTTTTACTTAAGCAGAGGATAGGCACGGTCATTTTGTTGTACATACAGCATTTCCGACATGTCTGGATTTTCATCATTCAGGTCATATGGAAAATGAATCAAACTGCATCCTGCATTTCCCCCCTGAGTGTTTCTCACGGGTCAAATAACGTTAAACTTAACCACTACATAATTAAGAAGCTTGTCGCCCAATGAGCACATGAACACATTAGACTAACAACAACATCATTCATCACATTTTTATCCTTGCCTTTATTTGGATAATGTTTTGATGTAAATTCCCTCCAACTCAATAAAACGTCCTACTTTAGCGTCCAGAGGGGAATTTACTCACCTGAAGCTGACTGAAGGAAACTGACTCACGTCTCTGAGAAAATGATGTGGAAGTGTCTGCACACGGACAATGTCATCTTTATTCCTCACAAACAGCCCGTTATACTGCCGCTCTGAAGCTAACCCTGACATTTAAAATAAAAATACTTCATTCCTTTTTTAACACTGTATCAAAAGGCATGGTTTGGGGGAAATGGCTGGAAAATCAGAGGTGAAATGAGTTCTTAGGTGAAAGTAGCAAGACTCAAGTTAAAAAATACTCAGCACATACTTAAAGTACCAAAAGTAAAAGTACTCATTATGCAGTATGGCCCATTTCAGAATAATATGATACTGTTATATTTATTGATGCATTAATGCAGGGGTGTCAAACTCAAATACACAGTGGGCCAAAATAAAAAAAATGGGTACTAGTCGAGGGCCGGACTGGTTCAATGTTTATTGCAAAACTTATTGAAATAAACTTATTGCACATATTAAACCTGGAACTAACAAAGCTTAAATTATTGCCTATAAAAACAACATTAAACATTAAATAATCAGTTGCATTCATTTCTTATGGCTCTATCTGCAGAGTCATTTCTTATGATTACATTTTTCCACAGGCCAACAACAGCTTCAACAAAACTATTCCCCTCAAAGAAAAACCCAAACATGCCCTGTTGTCTCAAGAGAAAAAGTGCAGAAGGAAACATTCATTAAACTCAGTTTGCTGCTCTGTGATGCTAGTTCAAGCCAGATACTTGGCATCTCATCTTAGGTGCAAGTTCATCAATGTTTGGGCTCAGGCTCTGAGCTGAGGAGATCCTCAGGATTGAGTGAAGGTGTGCGTGCAATATACGGGTGGGCCAGATATAATAGTAATTAAAAATTATCCTGCGGGCCGAAATTAAATCCACCAAGGGCCTGATTTGGCCCCCGGGCCTTGAGTTTGACACATGTGACTTAAGTAAATGTGCTTTGTTAAATTTAAATACAAAATCTGTATCCAGATACTTCATTAATCCCGGTCGGATCAATTGGGTTCTGTGATAGTTGCTTCATTTTAGATTAAAAATAAATAAGATTATACAAAAAAGAGGAAGATACAAATGAATTCACATTTAAATAAGTAACAATAAGTGCAATACAACAAGTAAAACAAAAATGAATAAAATATTAATGCATACGTAGGAATGTGAACTAAATGTGTGCAATACAAAGAGAAAATAAAATAAAAAAGAATAATGATATTTACATAATTTCTTTTATGTGGAACACTAATAACAGCAAACAGCAATACATATGTAGAAATGTGTATATTACATTAAAAGCAAAGGTGTATTAGGATTAATAAAGCTGGATACTAGGAAATACAACCAATGTTAGACATTATTTTAAACCTTAATTCGCCTGCTGGTAAGGAGAGTTATTGCCACTCACGCATGCGCAGTTCGTACGTGCTACTTGGCCGTCGGCTGAAGTCTTTGCGGTGTGTTCCAGTGCGACTGTTGGCCAAGACGCAGGAGACGTGAGGCGACACAACAGTCGTGTTCTTTGGTGTCAGTTTGGTGTGTCTGGGCCTAAGATGTAATCAACAGTTGACAGTGATGTTGGCCTGTTCAGCTTCATGCCCTTTGTGTCCCGATGAGCTCAGACCCCCTTTTTTTTTTTTTAACTAAATAACACAAAAGCGAGATGAATGAAATGCCAAGCTCATCATGTATTTCATTCTTGTTGGATTTCACACATGAAGCAGTATTCGCTCTGAACTCATTACAGCATCTGGAGCTAAAGGGCGCGTGAGTCACCGCTACAGATCTGTGGGGGGGGGGGGCTTTGAGAAGACCCACGTGCTGAGTTTTAACCCGTGGTGATGTCATACAAGAGACTTCCTCAACACAGGGTTCATTCACAGAGACCTCATCCCAAACAAGCCGTCTCCATGGCAACTGCAGCCTCCGGGCATGAGAGTCCCCTTTTAGTTGTTGTTTGTTATTAAAGGGAAGGAATGGGCAGTTTGAAACTGTGTGCCTACTGTACACGGATATGTGTGTTTATGTAAATAGCACATCATGTAACCAATTTAAACTTTTAAGTTCATTTTTTTCATGTCAAATTATATAAATTATAAAGAAACATGTTGATTTTTCCCTTAGTCTGTCTGCTCAGAAGCTTGTGATGAGTCAGTGTCTACTGTGGGTCTGCTATTTTTCAATTTTCCTCTCATAATAGGAGCATAGAGAGTGAAGAGACACCTCAGAGCTGCACACACACACTCTCTATTATCTGAAAACGTCAAATGTTCTGGGCTCAGGACCTGAATGCATGTTAAATATTCATGCATTCATGAGAGTCAATGCTGGGGAAAGATACATAAAAAGGGGACCTATTGTGCTTTTTGGGGTTTTCCCTTTCCTGTAGTGTGTTATCATGGTTTCTGTGCATGTAAATGGTCTGCAAAGGCTAAAAGAGGGAGTTTTCTCTCCCACACATTTCTTCCTTGGGGCCCATTGAAAGAAGGACAATCATGATGTATATGGTTATTATTTATTGCTACTTTTTACGGATACAAAAATAGCATAAAACAGAGATTTTTTAAGAAGGCACGAAGTCCAGTAGACTCAAAATGAAACCAATACATGACAACTATGAACACATCAAATAAAACTGTATTAAAAAACGTTATCATTAACAATGATTTCTCTAAAGACTATACAATTATAATAACACATGACTAAACAAAATAAAAACTATTAAAGTGAAAGTTTTAGGGAAAACGTTTTACATTGTAATAGAACAGATAAACGATATGATGATAACTACAACATTGTGTCAGAAAACATGGAAAATACTTGAAAGACAACAATTTACTTCTATCTACGTCTACTGAAACTTTAAGGCAACACAATTTGTCATATTTACAGAAAAGGGGAAACATGATTTAATATAGATTACATTCAAGAAATGTCAAATGCACTGGCTCAATAAGAAATATCATGATTAGATCAATATAAGCTTTAATAATATTACAAAATAAATTCTCATTTTATTTTTCTATCGAATAGGTCCATATCAAATATTTAAAAAAAATTAGATTCAGTCCTACAATTTAACTTCTTTTTAAAATTACATTTGTATATGCTTTACTTCATTTTCAACATTTTTTTACAATAAAAAAAATTGCACTTGGCACTTTCAATTCACTCCAATTCACTCAGTGAAATCTTAGAAAAATATTCTATTAAAATACACTTTTTTTTTTTTTTTTTTTAATCAATCCAAGCTGTATTAGCCCATGATTTATACACACCGCTTCCCTTCTGTGCGTACAGTGTGTATAAAGTATAATGACGATTACAGAAAATATGAAAGCTCTTTACATTGGCAAGATTAAAGCTTCTGAATACAGCAACTGTCATTATGGATAGACTCAAATTTCAACTATACACAAAACAATACACTCCGTATAAGCTTTGGGATATTCTGCTTTCAACTGATGAGCAATACAAATAGACAAAATGAAGTTGCTCACTTTAGCTTGCATTAGCCAGCTTTTAAAGTCAATGTCTATGCAAGACTGAAAACTAATGAACTAAAGCATATAAACCATTACAAAAAGTTATGCTACAAGCTATTGCTGTAGCATGACAGGCCCCTGTGAAGCCACTTTGGCATTATAACCTGAATATAATGCAATATATATTTTACGCATATAAATTGGCACATTATTCACAAATATTATATAAAAAAGTTATAACATTGACCCCCTGTTTTTAAAAACAGTGCATACTAGGAGGTGTCACAATATTTCATTTGTTTATGGTTAAGGCAGTGCGCTTCACTTCCATTAGAAAACTGCACTTAAAATGAGATGATCAGCATGTAAGCTTTGGACAATGTTCCCATGTAAAACTGCATATTGAGTTACACACAGATTAAATACACACTTTGTGCAAGAAGAATGAAAAGGATTTTTAGGAAAAGTGATTTGTTATATCGTTTTTGGTATGAATTGATTGTTTACCAACTAGTTTACTACAAATGTATAACAGCTGCTACATGAGAGTCATTCACTAGTATCAGGCCAACATGTAGGAGGCAATCAGGTGTTTATTGCCTGGACAGAATGGCTAAGGCAATTAAGGGGAGACATTTAATTCCCCCCATGTTATCTCTTTATTCCTCTGTAAAATAAAATAAAATATGAAGCAGTTCGCCTGTTGTTTTTCATCGGTTTGCTGGAAACCTGCTGGGTGGCAGTCAAAATAAATTCTTGCCAAATTAAACTGTTTATTGCAGGAAAATAAAAAAATCCAAAGCAAACACAGCAGCTGATATTTGTATCTCTATGGGTACAGAAAAGGAGGAAGAGAAGGTCTGATTGTTTGTGGATGTGCGTCACCTCACTGGAAGGTTGAAGACCGTGTGTGTGTGTGCATCTGTCCGTGTGTGTGTCGAGGAGGGGGGGGAAGTGTTGTCGCTTCCTGCCTCTATGTCTGCCCTCTCGCCTGAACGCCCGTCAGATCCTTTCTTATGATCTCATTCACTGTAAAGCAAACAAAAAGAGAGATGTTAGACAATGACAGGATCAATACAATTGATTCACAATAACATTTCAAATTATTGTTAAAAACACAAAGTTAAATTGATCCTGAAATAAGGTTGACAGAAGCATTTTGGTTCCATTGACATCTTTCTGCAAGGCATTGATGGAAGGCAGATAAATGCTGCAATAATATTGAGTAACCACTAGAGGTAGAACTACTGTATGTAAGGGCCGTTACTCCCTGTTGCTGGGATGATTAAAGTGTGTGTATACACACCAACAGAAGAGGAAGGGGGTTGAAATGGAAACTTTCGCTGTCATGGTTCTAAAAATAGATTCACTATGTGCAAAGGGGGGCGTGAAGCCTGTATAATGCAATTCAATAAAAGATCAAATATTACATTACAGTATTGACATTTAATCTCTGCCACCATGTTACTATTTAAAGCTTTGCTGTGTATGTGCGGAAATGACCCCTGATATCTAAGCAGTAACTGCTAAATGAAGAGGAAGTGTTACTACCTGTGTTTGGTCACCTCTGTTTTTAAAAAGTCACACGAGTAGTTCTGCATTAGGTTAAAAAAGAATGGCAGGTATGTGTGACATGTCACCTCTGCAGATATTCAGTGTGTGTGTAGCTGCTGGGTTCATCTGAGCCTGGGAGCCTGCTGTGTGTACACTGGCGCTCTCAGACATTATAGTGTGTGTCCACTCTGCCTCGGGGAACTCATTAGGGTCGATGAGTAATATAGGTATTTCAAAGTGGGCCAAAATAACTTTTTGACTGTAACCAAGAGATTACGGAGCATTTTTGTCTGTGATATTATAACCATGGTTACAACAAGCTAAAAAACAACTTTGGTTGAATAAGGTTATTCAACTTAAGTTAGTATTGTAAAAACATGTTAATATGTGAAAATCAGCATTGGTCATTCAGCTAGTACTTGAGCTATTTGTAAAAAAGTTATTAGTTTAAACATTTTGCCATGATTTTGTTGTGTCATTCTTTATAAAATCATGTTGTTCCTGTTACACTTATTTGCCAGGATTAAATGAGAAGATTGCAACTCTCAGTAAGCTTAATATGAAGCTAAAGGTAGCAGCCAGTTAGCTCAGCGTCGCATTAAGACGTGAATTGGGGCAAACCGACTAACTCTACTCATTAAAAAAAATAAAAAGACAAATAAGAAACAATGTCTTGATAAGTTAGCTTAAGAAGTGCTGGGATATACATTTTATTAGCCTTTGTATGGTCAACTATGCTCTTTTTCCAGTTTCCAGTATTGCTAAGCTTAGCAAAGCTAATTGGCTGCTAATCGGTTGTAGCCTCATAATCAATGAAAATATATTGGTATTGATATTCTCATCTGTTAGTAAGGGGGTTAATAAGTCAAACCATTCCCTACAACTCAACAGGATGAATAATAGATGAGAAAATACTAAGATAATAAGATGATTAGCCAGAGAACAGTAGTAGGCCTACACAAAACTGAATGTTGCTAAATGCTAACTTGGAACGTTTTTATTCTAGAGCTAGCGTAACTTTAGACAGTAAGGGCTTGTGTTAGTTCTATTAAAAGCGTTGATTTACATAGTAGCTAAGGCAAAGGGTGCGACTATTAAAACCCATGTAAAACGATATCAGACACAATCTCACCCACACACACCGTGTCTCTGAGCAGATGATACATTTGGGGGGAACAGTTAGCCGCAAAAATGTTTTAAAGACTAGCAGCTTGGATGTGTAAATAAAAGCAAAGAAATCAATGGATGGAACATATTATTTATGACTAAGAGATGAAGTAGCAGCCGCAACTGCAGTGAAGTGTTGTGAAATCTAACTAAGCGATGAAACAGATATCTTTTTCGAGCCAACAAACCAATTTTTGTCTGTCTTTTTTTTTCCCTATCTGATTATTTGCAGATGTGAAAGAGAAACAACCCTTTACAGCAGCTCAACACACTGAGCACAGTTTATAGCCGGAGCAGCATCTGAGGGTTTTGCAAAACTGCAGGAGCAGCCAAACTGGGTGCTATGCTGTCGTCACAACATCAGCGTCCGTGTTTATTTTAGTCTGTAGTGGAATTCCCTCTGACACCTAATGCCTTAAAGAAACGTTCATATCCCCAACGGTGCCACAGAATTTTTCCTGAGCATAAAACAAGCTTAGAGAAGCAGCATGAGCGCCGCACTGGGGCAACATACACTGGGGCTTTACTGAATCTAATGAAGGGTTGGCACGGAGCGGCTATTTGAGGCCGGGGAACACTCGGTCTGTTCAATAGGTGAGTGTCTGGCTCCTGAGTTCTGCACCAATGAGCTGCACTGTTTACCGACTGTGAGAGGAGAGAGGAGAGACACCCTGTACAGTAGCTGACTCTCTGCACACTGCCTGCGGCGACCTTCAATGTGTGTGTTTGTCTGTCTGCAAGCATTTGCATGTTAATACAGAGTACAAACAGCTTTTGTGTGTTGAACGGTGTAAAGTACATTCATGTCTGAGGGATCGTAACGACAGCGTGAAGCTGAAAACCATGGAGAGGAAAGAGAAAGTAGAGTGAGTGGACTGAAAGCTGACCAACAACTTAACCACAAATCCGGTGTGTCAGCGCTCACATCTTTCCTTGTCTGCCTTCGAACAATGCTCACACACACTCCTTTGTACAGTGAAATAGTTATTGGTTGCCATTGTTGTTCCTATTTCTCACAAAACCTTTCTTATATGATTTCAATGAACATTTCAGCCTCTATGTGTATACACTTATTCTCACATTCAAATCAGTCTCAGTAAACTAGGTAATTTTACCATGTTTTCTAACAAAAATGAACTCACGCAGATGAGCAACACTGAGTAGGGAAACACAAAGAGATCATTTTCCACAGAGAAAATTTGCTTGAAATATTTTATTTACCTAGACTGCTTCAAATTAGCTTTTGAATAAATGTTTCTCTACTCATGCTAGCATCATGGCTTTGGGGATGGCAATGTCTTGGTTGGTTGGTTACCTGGTTCATTACATAACATATCTAAATTATTATAAAAATAATTGCCATGACATTTTGTACAGATTTTCATGGTCCACAGACGATTCATTTGAATTACCTAAATAAGACTCTGAAATGTCTTCTATCTAGCCTTGAGGTTGACATTTTAGTTTTCTTTTTACTGAAGTCTTGGAAGACATTTATGTTTTTCTCAGGATGAATTTTTGTGATCAACTGGCAATTTCATTTGAGTGCCACCATCTACAGGTCAACATTTCAATGTATCTAATACTTTGGTTTAAAACTAAGGATATTCCCATCTATCTTAACTGTACTCTCTGTTTTGTGCTAATTAACTCATGTGTGCTTGCTAACATGCTAAACAGAGAAGGTGAACAAGGTATGGTGAACATTATCAGCATGTAAGCATTAGCTCAAAGCACCGCTGTGGCTAAGTGCAACATCACAGAGCCTGTAGTGTGGCTGCAGACTCTCTGTTTAGTTGTAATGAAGAATGGACTTTGACCTCCTTGTCCTATAGTGAAATTGCATTTGAAAGAAGATCACTTCACAGTATGGAGTGAGGGAACAATCACAGATACTGATGAATCCTACACTTGGACAGGCTTTAGAAAAATGCTTTAGAATATTTTTAAGAGGCTGATAAATACAAAACTTGAATTACTCGTACACTGTAAATGAAACAACAACAAAGCAGTCGTCGTGCGCTCATCACTCGGTTGTAGCACCGTCTGGATACGGCTAAGAGTATTTGATCAAGCCTTTCAAATGTGTTGTAAGTGAGCTGAGACTAATGCGTGGCCAGCAGGCTGTTGCTGTGTGCTTTATCTCTCCTGCACTGATCTCTACCTGCTGGAACAATTTCACCTGCTCCACTGCCTCCGGGCTTTATTCCAGACCCACTGAATCTGTCACTCTCTGCCTTTGTAGACTAGTCCAGTGGCTCTTTTACTGTTTTCACAAACGATGTGGCATGCAGTGAGATCTGTGAGACATTCTTGACCTTTGTAGTCTAACGGTAAGGCAGGCTCATACAGGTATCTTTTTTAAGTTTGATATATAGATAGTTTAATTTATTTCTCTACCAACCGATTTAGTCTCGTTTGAGCACCAACATGAGGCATGGGAATTTGTGTGAGGCATGATGATATACACTGTCTGCGTGGGAGTCTTGGCACCAAATGAAAATACCTGACTTTCATTTAACACTCAAGTTGACACACTTAAGGCAGACGTGACAGTTATCGACCACAACACTGTGACGATACCAGGATGTGGCATCCCCCTTCTGTCTAAAATGACTACACACTGAAACACATGTCTCGATGAGTAATGTTGACATCTCACTTTGGTGAAAAACTGTTTGATGCTCCCAACTTGAATGATTGTTTTGTGGTCAGGATCATACTTCGACACCTTTGCAGGCAAACACGGAGGGGATTTTTTTGACACCTCTTATCTTCTCACCATTTGTTTTATAAAATGTTTTGAATATTGGGAAGTCCCGACTTTTTCCTCGTTAATGATATGCTACCATGATGTGGGTGGGCGGATTATCACCTTTAAGAGAATAAACAGGGGCTGGAACTAATTGTATGTGATTTGCTAAGGGGCGGGACATCTCTAAGCGGTTGACCAATCACAACAGAGCCGGCCATTTAACCAATCAGAGCAGACTGGGCTCTGGTTTCAGACAGAGGGTGAAAAGAGGTGCTGCAGCACAGGCAGTATGAGAAAAATAAAGAGCTTTTTGAACATCAAAGCATGGAAAATGTCAAAGAAGTGGCACAAAGTACAACTATGAACCTGAAAATATGTATAATAGGGCCCCTTTCATGCATTACAAATTACAAATATGGAATTACAGATGTGGCAATCATCATATTGTAGCTTAAGATAATAAAACCGCCTGCAGTTCTTGGATAAAAAAAGGCAATTAAAGCAAAGTAACTTCTAATTCTGCAATATGATTTTTATGAGATTTCCAGAGAGAGGGTAATGTGCTATTTAAAATAAAATCTGAAATTGAAAAAAGATGCAGAGGCACTCTGGGAAGCAGACTTGCCATCATCAACTTTTGATGGTGGGAAGATCAAACAGGAGGCCCAGTTTGCCTGTTCCTCTGACTCGTGTTAATTCACTAACCCACAGCCACACACACACACACACACACACACACACACACACACACACACACACACACACACACACACACACACACACACACACACACACAACACCACACACACACACACACACACACACACACACACACACACACACACCACACACACACAACACACACACACACACACACACACACACACACACACACACACACACACACACACACACACACACACACACACACTTCCCTTTTCCTGCGAACTGCCCTCCACCCTCCCGCTATCTTACAGGGATCAGGCTGGATTTCTGAAGGGGAGCAGCTGCAAATAGGAATTTCTAGTGCCAGATTGGCAGAATCCAGTGGTCGGAAAAAAAATCTAATCCTCTGGTGGGTTCCCCTCACTGAATCGAGGGGCTGTAAGGCCAAGGAGAAGCCCCGGCCAACTATAACAAACAAAGAGGCTTTCCCCAGCTCTCCCAGGCAGCCCGTTCCACTGTTTGACAATGGTTGCCATGGAGGTTGTTTTTTAACTTCATAACAGTGTCAACATGTCCAGGCGGTCAGGAGAGCGACATTTTTCTTCTCCCCCTGCTCTCTGTCTTTAATGCGAGAAAGAAAAAAGCCAATTTC
Source organism: Dissostichus eleginoides (assembly GCA_031216635.1). Lineage (NCBI taxonomy): Eukaryota > Metazoa > Chordata > Actinopteri > Perciformes > Nototheniidae > Dissostichus > Dissostichus eleginoides. Next base: position 10,053,447 of record CM062267.1, on the reverse strand, counting down.
CTGATCTGTGGCGCTGCCAGACGAACCCCTGCGACCGACAGAGTGAACGCTGCTGAACGGAGCAACGCGATGACAACCTCAATCTGCATTTACCTCACCTGACCACACACACACACACACACACACACACACACACACACACAGATTTTACTGTAAAACAATACAGTTTGGAGAACCTTTAACTCCAAAGTGAGGAAGACGTCCAACCTCCTGCTGGATGTGGCCTGACATTAATTCTGTCAGAGGGTAATGGGGTTGACAAGAGTAAGTATAAACACATGACTCATAATCCCTGTTATTTCCACCTTGAGTGGAACATAATTACACCTCCTAGGGAGGATTGTTTTAACAGTACGAGGCCTTTTTCTTTTTGCTTTGTTCAGAGGGATACTATAGCACGCAGATCTTATTGTAAATATCCTTGAATTGTTCTTAGGAATCGTCAAATCTCTGATGGCGGGTCAAAAAAGGAACTGAGCAGATCCATCACTTGTCTGCCTTCGCTGATAAAGACCAGAGGTGTAAAGTAACCACACTTCTTAAGTAAAATGTTGAGGTACTTGTACTTTACTTCAATTGCTACTTTGTACTTCTACCCCACTGCATTCAGAGGTACATTATGTATATTTACTCCACTAACTTTATTGAATACCTTTATTTACTTTGCAGATTTAGTTAATGATGCTTAAGCTGCACCTTTCCCAGCTTTAATAACACTCTAATGCATCAATAAATACAACCAAAACATATCATTTACATTATTCTGTAATTGGCCAATCTGCATAATAGGTACTTCTAATTTTGGTACTTTAAGTGTCTTCTGATGCTTATACTTTTGTACTTTCACAGTAACATTTTGAATGCAGGACTTTTACTTGTAACAGAGTATTCTTACACTCTGGTACTTCTACTCAAGTACAAGTCCTAAGTACTTCTTCCAACTCTCATAAACACACACACACACACACACACACACACACACACACACACACACACACACACACACACACACACACACACACACACACACACACACACACACACACACACACACACACACACACACACACACACACACACACACACACACACACACACACACACACACACACACACACACACACACACACACACACACAGTATAAAAGCATGAACTTACACTCACCATCATCTAGGTAGGCCTGGTCCAGGTTCTCCTCTTTCACCGTCACCCTCCGCTGCCCGTCAGCGTCCATCTGCCCCGTGCCGGGCGGATCTCTTCCTTTCTGCTGCCCTTTCTGCAACAATGGCTGCTGCTGGATCACGGTGGAGTAATGCTGAGGCAGGGGACCCTGGGGGGGAGTGGGGGAGTGTGCGGTTGCTGCTGCTTGTGGGGAGTAGCCGTCGCAGTAGATGATCTCCTGTGGATCAGGGTCTCCTCCCCGAAGCACCTGGTGGTTGGTGGGGGAGAACTGGATGATGGAGGGCTGGCCAACACTGATGGGCCCCACAGAGGAGCCCGTGTGGACTAGCACCGAGCGGTGGGGGTCCGGCAGCATCCCCCCGCTCTGCTGGTAGAGGTTGGGGCTGCCGCTCACACTCTTCCCCCCGCGGGAGAACACGATGGCCGGGCTCTGCTGCTGGAAGCGAGCGTCCTGGGTGGGGAGGCTGGAGCTGAGGCGCTGGCAGGAGGCCAGGCTGGAGACCAGGCCGCTGTCCGGGTGGAGCGCGCTGCGGGGGGTGTGGTAGTAGGAATGAGGGGATAGACCCAGGATCTGAGGCATGGCAAAACCCATGTGGTCCGCTTCATACTCATCCAGGGGCTCCGTCTTGATGGAAGGAGCTGTGAGGAAGTAGAAAGCATTGTATTTGATATTCAAGATTCAAGGCTTTTATTGTCATTTGTACATAGCTACAGTGTAGATATGTCAATGAAAATCTTAGGTCACAGGCTCCTCCAACGGTGCAACATAATAAAACAGACAAAATGGTTAAAATAGTGCAAGTAATACAAATAAAATAGAATAGAAATAGAAATGATATATTGATATTTGGGTTATTGGAAAAAGCAACAGAGGGAATGTGGTTAATTTTATATGGTGATACTTAGATTAGGTTACATTTTCATAGAAAGCTAGTAATTGTATTTTTTAATTAACCCTCCCAACCCTGGTATTCCCTACTAAGCACGCCACAAAGAGGCTGAGCAGAATTCTTACATGCCAGTGGTGTGTAAGCGAAGTGCTGAGGCTGACTGCGCTTCCTCTTGCCATTGATGACGTAGAAGTTTACTTTGACAGGATGGCAGACAGAGGAGTCCTGGTAGGACGGCACCTCCACAAACAGCATACTCTGCAAGACAAGACAATGCTCTGTTATAGCCTGAAACTGACCTTTAAGTTTGAATCAAGCATGACAACTGACAACCGGTGTGTTTTACAGGTATTATGCAATTATTCAACATATCACGTTTCTAATACATACGGGCTGGCTCTTGTCTTTGTCTACTGTTGCTTCCATTTCCCAGATTTGCTGTCCGTCTAGAAAGAAGAGAAGAGAGAAAAGAGTATATGTAAGGTTGAATGTTTCAAGATGTACTAGATGGTCATATGTGTCACTTAAGCATGTACCCATCAGTTTTTAAAAAGGTATACATTGTTAAAATTGTTCTTTAGAATAGCATGCACAAGGAGATGTTATTAATGAGAACACTTTGGTTTTTTTAAAACATGTACAATCTTGAGAACAGTTCGTCCATTCACAGCGATAAGGTGTAATATGTTTTTCATCACCTATGGTAGGCTCACGTAAGTAGATACGCAAGTATACAGCGATATGATGTAATATATTGTTTCGCAGGCGGTAGGCTTATGTCATTTTCTTGTCATTAAGTGGTTGTTTTTTTGAAAACATTAAGCCATTGTATCATCCGTGCCAGGATGTGTGATATGGTGGAAGTCCTGTTTGATAAGGAATACAGGTTGATATGCTCCTATTTGATATAGGTCTACACGCAGAATGAGTGTGTGTGAGTGTGTGTGAGTGTGTGTGTGTATGTGTATGTGTGAGAGAGACTGGGCTCTGGTTTCAGACAGAGGGTGAAGAGAGGTGCTGCAGCACAGGCAGTATGAGAAAAAAAAAGACCTTTTTGAACATTAAAGCATGGAAACATGTCACAGTAGTCACAAAATACAAAAATGAACCTGAAAGTGAGCACAATAGGGCCCCTTTAATTTTTCTGACACCATTAAGTACATGAAAAGGTGGAGATGCTCTGCAGGTGTAGCCAAAACACAACTTCATTCACACCCGTGTGCTCTCCACTGCAGCGCTGACAGAAACGTAACACTAGCAGGGACGTGATGAGAAGTGCAGGCTTTGCTCTGCTTCTGCTCTTTAACGATTATAGTTAATGTATTGTTACAGTAAACCTCTTCAGATGACATTAGAGCTGCCATTTAGGTAGAAAAGTAGAAAGGCTAATGTCCCGTTAAATATAAACTCCATATGCCCTGACACATGACACGACATGTGCTGCAGGGAGTTCTGTCTGAATGTTAGCGTAGGTGGGAAGCCCTGTGTCAAATTAAAAACACATGGCGTATGTGAGTCAGCAGGAGAAAGGGGGGATTCCACACATCTTGCCAACGTTTTTTCCTAAACTTTAGTTTTTATGATCAACTCTCTCCACGTCTTACAAAGTGTGATGACTCTTGTTTTCTTGGCGTTTGTGTTTGTTTGCGTTTTGTTGAAAGTCTACTCTCAGGGATACCCCGACTCTGGTTTTCCCTGGAGGTGGAAAGGAGAGAAAGCCCGAGCAGTCTCGATTTGGCGGAGGAAGCTTTCCTTCTCTCTGTAAAAAAACCCTCCCTGTCGGAGCACATCAGCCAGCGGAGCTCCGGCCAGAGGCAGCTGTCTCTCATCCAGAGGGATTTCACAGCTGCACTGCTCCAGAGCTTTGTGTCACACAGAAACCCTCCAAAACAATGGCAATCCCTGCTCGTAAGATCTATTTTTCCATCTCTGTCGTACTATCCATTACTGTGGAGTGTCGTAACGCAGGGCCAGGGAACCCCGGAGAAAAGAGGCTGGGGTAGCCTGTGGAGCACCTGCTTTAACCCCTGTGTTTCCTCCCTTTTTACAAAGCATAAAGTATAAATTATCCCCCAAATCTATGTTACACCTTTTAAGGCAACTTTATTCTTACTTATAACCACAAGTTTTACTCTTCTTTTTTAAATGTATGGTCAGTAGATTTCATGTATGCTAAATAAAAACCTAATTTCTGAGTTAGAAAAGGAAGACATTTTGGTTGATTTTACAAAATTGACCCCAGTAGACAACAGATGCTATACATTTGAATAAAACCCAAAACCTATTGAGAATGATCATATTTCTTTTCTCATGGAAAAATGTAGTATAAAAGTATAAAAACATGATTTTTTTTTGGCACTAACATAAAATGAAACTTTATACCGATATAAAACATTTGGGAACGAGTCATTTTAACGAAGGACAACAGGAAAAAACTAAGCTCTCAGACAGCAGTGGAGTCAGTGAGTCATTTAAGTACAACTGTCCTTCCAAAGAACCAAATATTAGTTAAAAGGAAATGGATTTCAACACCATTTATAAAAATAAATCATTTCAGTGTCAACCAGGATTGTCATACGATACGTCATGTGACACATAACTATTAATCACACGACAAAAGGCCCCATCTGCGCAGAGATAAGACATCACGGCACCCAGGGAGGAAGAAGAATTGCGAAAGGAAGCGAGGCCGCCGTGTTATCATTTCAATCATGCAAAAAGCTCATATGTCTCCATTTTATACAATGATACTGGTTAAAGGTGAACGCAGAGTGACAATGAGTCATTGTTATCACTTACTGTTGTGGTGTTACTGTGACAATGCGTTGTGTAATAGCAGAACTAACAAATGCATAGACCGTAAAGGTTTTAAAGATTCAGTCATAGATTTCCCGGCAACGTATGTCTTTATTGTTACCAAAAAAACAATTAAAATCCGTTATTTGAGAATGGGAAATGACTCTCTCCCGTGGGAAAATGTGTGGGTGGGATTTGTCGGCACTCACCCTGGGTTTTCTCCAAGAAGATGACCTTGGAATCGGAGCTGAAGTTCTGCCCGGTCAGGATCATCTGCTGGCCTCCGAGCACGGAGCAGCTGTCCAGGTCCTGCTTCTCCACCATGGGAAGCTCATGAGCCGAGCGCTGGGCTGCAGGGACACAGAGGGGGAGGGGTGGGGGTTACTGACTATCTGCTGTCACACACACTCGCATAAAGAGACCATTAAGCACCTTATCTAGCATTAAACTGCATACAGAAATGAATTAATTTCATATTCTGTTCTTGTACATATCCCATATTCTATTGACATGTTTATAGACTTTTTGCACTACTTTTCATTTTGTATTTTTTTATTTTATAATATATGTTGCATTGTTGGAGGAGCTCAGGTCAGAATAATGTCATTGCTACACTGTAGCTTTGTGAATATGACAATAAAACCTTTGAATCTTGAATTAGACAATTGGCAGACAATAATTGGCAACAATTTGATTTCATTTATTGTTTGAGACACTTTTTTAAAGCAAAAATAGTGAAAAAGATGCAGAAAATCATCAGTTCAATTCATCAAATGGGAGAATTGCTGCTATTCTCTACTTAACCATAGTAAAGTAATGAATTGACAGAAGAATAATTGGAAACTATTTGATTTCATTCATTGTTTCAGCAATTTTTTATATAAAAATAGTGAAAAACCCTCAGAAAAACCAATCCAATGTGAGTATATCCCTTACTTTCAATCATTAAAAACAGAGTATATTTTGGCTCTTGACTTTTCTGAGACAGAATATCAATCGATTACTGTAAATCTTTAAAAGCAGTCTAAAGATGAATCGCCCTAAACTACCGTGAAAAAATCATGCAACACCTAATTTGAAAGCTCGTATTGATGTAACAGGAGACAAATAAAGGTTTTAACAAGAAGTGTCATTTAGTGTACAATGAAAAGCTGCTGCTCAGTCATTCAAAGATCACAGCAATCACTTTCTGTTTTAGTCAGCAGCAATGTAAATCTATCCAATCACAATTTAGGAGAGGTTACACTGGAGGCCGCTTTGGTTTACATACAGTAAAGTGCTGCACAGCTAAATAACAGGAACAACTAACAGTCTGATGCAATCTGATAACCCAATTGGCAACAAATACTTCCTACTGTAGTGAAGATTAAAATGCTGAAAGATATTAAGTACAGTCGTGCTATGCAGTTACATTTTGACATTCTCAAGGGAAGTGTCTGAAGATGCCAAATATGTATGATTTTTTGTGAAATGTGCATAAAACGATGCACACAACTATTTATTTCTATTTCAAGGAACGGGTGTGTTGAGGGGTTAATGTCAGTGTTGCTCTCATGTTATTATCACCCATTAGATCAGCTGAAATTCCACACTCACTGAGGCGAGCTGAGGTGTCGACAAACAACCCTGTGACCTTTGAACAGGATTTTTTGGCCTTACTGCACCAGGAGCGGACAAAACACCCGGCCCCCCTTATCAGGCCTGACAGACGTGTCACTGTATAAACTCTACACGTGACAGTGTTCATCTCAACAGGTTATTACCATCGTTCTGTCCTTTTTCTGTGATCGGGAAACAGATGGGAAACGCCAATTCTAAAATGATATCATATGCGTCATGATTTTTTACAATGACACGAGCATATTGCACCCAAGCTTCATATGATAAATGCTTGACCAGGGTGTTAGTACAGGCGAGATAAAAGGACCTTCTTGTTTGAGATTTGATTACACCAGGTGCTTTAATAACACTGTGTACACACACACTGATGTACCCAAACACACACTTTACTACAGCGCACACACAGAAACATGCAGCGCCCACCAATTGGATAGAAGCCATGATTTCATAAAGACATCTCTGTGTGCAGGACTCTGGACTCATTTTAATTCAGGTTCCTTTTTTTATGATGTTTATAAAGTTTTGTTAACTGATAAAAACATCAGCAGGAAGCATACATAGGGAATCCATAAAGCCTTCACTGTATTCAACTATTTATTAAAGATGAAGTTAAAAAAGCATATATTTAAAGTGTTTAATATGACGCTGCTTACAGCACTCGATGGGATGCGAGGCACTTGGAGAGAGACGTGCTGTCCTCCGGGTTGAGGTATGTGCACACGAAACACAAGACGAACACGCGTGTTTTTCCGACCGACGTCCGTCTCGCCCTTCCTCAGCTCGATGTCGGCGTTCCTGAGCTTCAGGATCCCTGCACAGTCGATTCTGCAAGAAAGGCATATATTTGTAAGAAAAACAGAGAAAGAAAAAGGTATATTAAAAAGGAGTTTGAGTGGAAAGAGTGGAAAATATTCAGAAATCAAATGATTGTATTCTCACATTGCTTTCATGTTGTTCTTTGGCTCCAGTGGGATCTCAAGGACTTTGGTGCCGTGGATAACCTTCTCATAACTGGTGGTGGTAACCGTCTTCCCAGTGATGCGGTGCACTTGATAAAAGGCGTGCGGCTTGAGGATGCGCTCATCTGCTGTACCAATGAAGATCTGCAGGCCAAGTGGCTCCTTGCCTCTGTAGCCATGTAACTGCAGACATTAAAAACAATCGTTAATCACTAAAAAGCGTCCGCTACAAGGCGATGAAACAGAGATACAGTACGAAGGAAATGTTTGAGTTGCTTTAAACTGGCTGTGTTCCAACTCTTGCTTTCCACATGTTGTTTCCCCAGATGTGGCTAATCAGTGTCAGACCCACGTGGAAAAGCACGAGTCTCCTTTCTGCAGCCTTGAAGAGGAACCAGCAGAGAGCCACTTCCTATATCCTTGTGATCTATTACTTTCCTAACTGAGTAAAGGATTTAGCAGGGGTCCTGACTGACACTGTCATGATCATTCAACCTGAAAAACACATTTAGTATTAAAATAATCAGATAGGTGAAGCTGTGAGCTGGTGATAGATATAGAGCCAGATAGGAGGCGAGAGAGATGTTACTTTTAACCTGAAAGTGCCTCCTGAGGAAACCTGCAAAAACCACAAAGCATCAGCTTGCATCTAAATGCTGTTTTTTGTGCAAACAGTGTAGCGCATAACCTTTATCATTGAATATAATCATCAACTGGTTGCAGAAGTGTGGCACAAACACAACTTTTTTTTTTTAAGAGGTGTATTCTAAATATAGAAAAGGTTGCTGCAGTAGGCAGTTTATTTAAAATCCATTTCCAAATTTAAGTCTACTTCATTTGCCATTTTATTCTATTAATCCCATTAAGACTGCTTGTTTTAAAAGCAGCACAATTTTACCTTAAATAACAGATTTAAAATATTCTAAACGCTTGATCTTGTGCTATGTCAAATTACGTAACACTTTATGGTACTAAGTTGATATTTGCTGTAACGAGCTCATATTTTATAGAAATAAAAGTGTCTGGTCTTCTCTCTGATGTATTTCGGCTTCTCTACCTCAAATTTCTTATTCGCAGAGGTTCCTGATGGACAGAAAGCTGTACTTGTTGCTAAAGTACAGTAACCACAAACTGCCGCTAACAGAAGCCGCTATGGGCTAGTGAGCTCAGTTAGCCCAGTTAGCCGTTATGCTAAGACTGGAAGAGCACCAGGCGAGTGTTGGTGTTTATTAATCTTTACATCGCTAGGACAGTGGCAATAAATTGTGGGGGGGGGGGGGGTTCAGGCCTGTCTGAACCAGAGCCAGGTGGGCAAGCTTTTGAACCAGGTTAGCAATTCGAGCTAACTTGCAATGTCTTGTCTTGTTGCACATGCTAAAAATGTTGCTATTTTATCAACGTCGTTGCGGTTTTTGAAAAATAAGGAATTTAATCTTAACAAATGCTTTCCATATTTACGAAAGATGTGTATAAATGATTAGCAATCTATAACTTTGAAGGCACTAAACCACAAAAGTACTGAAATCTACATTATGTTGCTTTAATGTAGTTGGAAAAACTACAAACAGCGTGTACATCAATCACATTTCAGAAAGGATTATCTGAGTGGATGTAGCTGACAGGCTTCACAGCAGCTGCTGGATGTGAGCAGGAACTATGGCAACATGAATGAGCATGTGGCTCCATATCCAGGTACCACACACACACACACACACACACACACACACACACACACACACACACACACACACACACACACACACACACACACACACACACACACACACACACACACACACACACACACACACACACACACACACACACACACACACACACACACACACACACACACACACACACACACACACACACACACACACACACACACACACACACGAGCAGTCGGCCCGTTGTCATGGCAGTGCAGGAGCAGTGAGTCATGACAGAAAGCAGCGTAGGAAAAGTAAAGTGGAGGGTACGGGGCTCAGAGCGAGAAAGAGGGATGAAGAAGGAAAAACATAAGGAGTGAAGGAGGAGAGGAGGAAGGGAAAGATGAGGTGAAGGAGGGCGGCCGTGGCTACTCAAGCCTGACCATCTGATTGGCCGGGCAAACCGGGCAGAACTGACCTCAGGGTGAGGCTTTTGGGATGGACAGAAAATGGAAAAGATGCAGGAGAAGCTTCTATTCCCCCATGTCTTAACTATATCCAACAAAACAGCCACAGTAACACAGAGAACCTATTCTTGGACCATGTAGCGTACAACATGCTGTGTTTAATTTTAAATGTTGTGACTGTGAGAGTAATATAAGCACATTTCCTGATCTACAATTATCCTAACCACAGGCACTATTCATTTGCTTTTACACGCGTCAAGAGAATGTTTCAACACTTTGAGTCCGCTTCCTAATATGAGACCCACGCAGTCAACAAACCAGTGTGTAAGAGGAAGTCAGGGACAACATGAACAGAGACCTGTCTGTGTGGTTAAAATAAACACAGGGGCGGGGGCGCACAACAGAAAACTATTTTAAGCTGCAAAGCAGAAGAAAAAAAAGCTTGTGTCGCTCACTGACCTGAGTTCAGTTGTGAGGGTTTTCACGAGGCTACTGGGTGGTTAACATTGTGTCATATGTCTGGGGTGAGAGCATGCTGTATGATTTGTTTTTAGAACGTTTGAAATAGGAAAGGCGTTATAAGAAGAGCCAGAGTAACTCACATAGTCATTTTCATACAGCTGGCCTGGGCAATAGCACCACCACCACTGAGTGCATAATGAGTGGAAATACCATTACACAGCGCTGCCTGAGGCTCACACACTGGAAGGCTACTGTAATTTAATGGACAAGCCTCACAGCATCCTTTCATATGGCCATTCAACACTTTATATATATAAAGGATATCAAGTACTTTTATGCATTGAATCCAGTTTTTGGTCGTACCTGCACAACAGTATGTCCTCCTGTGGGGGCTTTGACCGCCCCCCTGCTTCCCTCCGTCTCATAGTGAGCTCTGTGGTGCGGTTTGGGCTGCACCTCGATGAGGAGTTCATACTGGTCTGTGCGTCTGGGCATCGGCCATTCCAGAGGAGGGAGAGAAGCCACAGGGATGCTAAAGAATAAGGATACAAAAAAGAATATAAATCATGCAAATCAATAGTGTTATGCAGCTTGGAAGATGGGAATGTTTCTTTTGACCCGGCATTCATCCTGATTTACCTGCGGATGCTGGAAACCAGCGGCTTGGACCAGATTGGGGGGATAACAAAGAAAGGCTCTGTGGTTTTTAAGTCCTGGTCGCAGGAGACCAGGTAGTTCCCTTCTGCGTGGTTCTCTGGGTACAGAGTGTAAACCTGGTTGGACGTCTTGACTATTTTAGTGGGCATGAGGCCTTGCTGACCGGGGCCAAAACCATTCATGGCCTCGGCCAGGCTGCTGTGTGTATAGTGGGCGCTTATGTTGTGATCTTCATGGCCGCTGTGGGGAGAGGGGCTGCGGGAGCGGTGCCCCAGGACCAGGCCCGGGTTCCTGTACATGTCGTAGGTGCGTTTGCCCTGCGGGGAGGTGGAGCGGGAGCTGGGTCTGGAGGAGGGCGAGCGGGCCCCCAGGCAGCCGTCCTCCGCTAGGCTGGTGCGGGGCGAGGTTCCCGGGGAGGTACGGGGGGAGCCAGTGTGGATGTTCTGTAATCTGGGGCACAGGTCTCCGGGGTTCTGGCCGCTGCTGGGGGACACACAGGGGGACGTCCAGGGGGAGTAGCTCTCAGAATGCCAGCTGGTGGAGGAGTTGCTGCTAGCGGGACTCAGGCACTGAGGCTCTCGGTAGGTGAGGCTGTCATGGCCCGGCACGGTGAGGGTGGGTCGGGGGCTGATGTTCAGGTTCTGGTTCTGCAGGGAATCCCGGACATAGTTGTAGTGCTCGCGGGATGGTGTGATCTCGATGCGGGGGCTCAGGGCCAGGCCTGCAGGCCGGGTGCTGTCCAGGTAGTGTCGGGCCTCCTGGTTCTCATATCCCGAGAGAACCTCTGTGATGTTGTGGTCGATGTAGGAGGGGCTGCAGGACTTGAGGCCGTACGGCGAGGCCTCCTGCAGGGGGTACGCCTGCTCAGATTCAGGATTGAAGATTTTGTGAGGTGTGAGGTTGGGGTCATCTGCAGGGGAGGTAAGATGGGAAATCGTTACAAACCACATGTTTGCAAATCGTCAGTGTTGCAGATATATTTCCCATTTTCCAATACAGCAATGTTTCTCAATCATTTCAACACAAGTGTACCTTTTTGAGCCACACAGACAACTTCACCTGTTGACAAAGATCTTGTTATTTTAACTTTTGAAAAAAAAAAACAGACATTGTTCAGCTGAAACAAACTCTTCATGTTGACATTTTCTGCGAACCATCACCCAGTAGACTGTCAAATGTACTTCCTGTTTTTATTTTTAGCCACATGAATAAGCCTCAGGCCACACATTACTTATGAGTCTCGAATAACCAAGACAGATTAAGGAGTGATTGCCAACAAAAAGCCCCGCACAAACCTTGATCTCCCGCAGCAAAGTCGCTGCAAGGTGGTTCATATTCAAACAAGTACTCAAACTCCAAATCCTCATCAGGACAGTTCACTCGACTGAGATCTTCCTCCAAGTCTTTCTCGTCGTAAAAAGAGGTCATCTGTCTCAGTGTTTTCCTCACGACTCCTCAGAGTTCAGGCGAAGCGACAAAGTTGGAAGTGTAGCGCTGAGGTGGGTTTGGGGAACCTGTTCAAGTGTCAAATGATGCATCGGTGAGCCTGAAGGAGGTGAGGCGTTCAGGTTTCCTGTTTCTGCCGCGTTATTTTCAGATGAAGGCGGATCTGTTTTCACACTCAGTGCAGAGTTGTCGAGTTCATCTGTGTGTCTGATCACGCCTCTGCTTTGATGCGTCGAGGAAGAGAAACACACAGCTTGGCGGAGATGAATTGCCAGCACCGTTCAAAGTTATCCCTGTGAGGTTTGACAGGCTGTGCTGCCCCCGGGTGTCTGACACGTGACAGTGACACAGTAGGGATCACCTGACCTACAACCACCCATTCAAACTGGGTTGAGTTTACACGGGTACTATGGTGGATTAACCAGGTTCCCTGACTGGATTGGATTTCATGATATTTACCGGTTAACGTGTGGATACTTTTTTTGCACAAAAAATGCACTCCTGAGGGAATCCCCAGTTTTACGCACGACGCAGCACACACACCAGGGCGTTTCTTCCTCTTGGAGTAGCATACATGCTCAGTCAGCAAAGTATACAGACGTACTAAACTCCAATAATAACTTGATTTAATGGTGAAGTATGGAAATCGTGTGGCAAACCAGAAGAAAAGATATCGGACAGGATATAGATCTTAAAAACAATTAAAGCACTTTTACTCTTTTAATTTTAAGAGACAACCTGGATTTATATTTTTGCACCGTTATCTATTATTCTTATAGAGTTTTAAACCTTGGCCAATACCTTATTAGACAGTAAAATCATAAGCGAACCGAAATGTAATGTTACATAATACTCACACCCAAGTGACTTTAAATGTGACTTTGTTTTCCTATTACAAACCCATGTCATCTTTTACTCTAAATGTTGACATCATGTCTATATTAAACGTATTTTTGCATCCATATCCAAAGTGCCTTTCTCTTTTTTTACTTAAATACTACCATTATGCTTCTTGTATCTCCAGCATCTCGGTGTTTCCCGGGGATGCCCACGCACCAACGCGCGGCAGCTTCTCTCCCCAAACATCAACATCCCATTTATCTATGAACAGTTACACAGATCCCTCACACATGACATTACAGCTCGTATCATCGCAGATAACACACTCCAGGGATACTCTATCAATTAAAAATCAAATTATTTGATTACCAGATAATCACAACACTTCAGCAGTACCTTGATCCATCGACCTCATGGTGTGGTACTGTGCCAGCCTCCAAGTCTCTCTAAACATCTGGGAGAAAAAGCGAAAAACTAAATAAAAAGGAAAAATACTTTCCGCTGAAAGTCAAAGCAGAAGTAGCTCTCTTCAGTTTAAAAAAAGATGTTGAAAGAAGGTGGATAAAAACCTCTGTAAGTGTTAAAAAAGTTCAAGCTGCGACACAGCAGCTGTGCGCAAATGTCCTTTTCTTTTGGAGAAACACGCAGCCCCAGCAGCCACAGCAGCGCTTCTGGTATGAAGTCCCCCTTCCTAGAGCTCTATAAGGATTACTTGTGTATCAAGAGCGGCTTCCTTCCCCGCTCTGGGTGTTTATAATGCTTCAATGCTGTAAAATAACGGGATTCCCTCAGTGTTTCCTCCTGTTTGTGCGCCTTTGCCATGGAAACCTGGAGCCGGTCCATGTCGGAGACTCAGGGCTTTCCTGCAAAGCCACACACTCAGGAATCCATGACGTCTCCAGCTCCTGCGCCAAAGCATTTCTGCGGCTTCTCTCAGACAGTAGCACACAAGAACTTCATTGTGGAGATGAAGAAATTACTGTAGGACACTGTAGGAGAGAGGGAGAAAAAAAAGAAATAGTTTAATGTTTGAGTATGGGTACACTACATGAAATGTACTTAACACGGTTTATAAGACTTTTCTGTCTAGTTCAGATTTGTAAATGACTGTAAAGCAGACAGATTTTGACATGTTTCTGTGTTTATAGTAATTTAAGACGCTGTGGTTTGTGTTGAACATGGAATATAGAGAATTCCATTGTTCCCATTGAGGGAAGAAGCTGCTCTCCATTTCCATTTCCTAATGGAAATTTGCAGCATCTTCTGACTGGAAAAAAAGACAGAACAAGACATAGACTGACCCCAGCAGCCATCAGGAATACATTCTGCATTGCAATACAAGTTACATAAAGTAGCATCCATGGAAAAACAGCATTTTGATATTTTTTAAGCCTTTTAATGAAGTTTCCTGTTGAAAAGTATTGACTCACTTTTTCATTTCCACACAAAACTTCATTAGTTGCTGGTGATGTGGAGGGTGTGTCACTCAGGTCAACGAAACATACACACTTTAAACCATTCTTCACTTCTTTAACTAAGCACATCTTTTACATAACAGTAAGAGGAATATTTATAGTTCAACATATCATGGGGAACTGTCTAATGCCGCTTTTAATCCAACAATGACCTTCCTCTAGTGTTGGCAAACAATATGTTAGTAAATCCAATATACATGACTCAATTCTCAGTTTATGTGCCGTCGAGTGTATTAATAGCTGTGTCACTTCATCAAGAATTAGCTGCGAAAAGGGCCAGCCATGTCTCGTTTATTGAGGTTTAAACTCACAATTAATTGACCTTTGTAGGAATAACTTGTAGTTTCTATCACTTTTAATAATCCAGCACTTGCCATATTATAAGAAATGCTCGACTAGCAGCGACAGGTCTTTATGTGCTTCATTAAGAAAAGTTTGTTCAGTCTAGCTTTGAAACTGCCGCAGTTTTACAATCACATGAATACATTAATATGTTTTCATGGAGTCGATAATGCACAGCTAAATATCTATCCTGAATACATTGGATTGTGTCGAGTAATAGGTGGTACTGTAGGGCTGGAGGGCTGGTAGGAGTTGTTTTAACATTAACAACCTCACATATTGCCCAGGAGAGGAAGCTGTAGAATAAGTCCGTCAGAGGAGCCAAGTTCAACTATACATTTCTGTTTCTGTGCCATGAATTCATGCCTGCTCTGTGCTTTTAGTGCAGAGCTGGGCTTAAAGTACAGCTTCCAATATATAAAAGAAAATGAAAAGAAACATATGATTGGATTCAGCAAAACGGTTTCCCCTTTTTAACATGTTCAAACTGAGATAAACCTTTCGAATTTCCGCTTAGCTTTTAAGATTTCCCCTTACTCAGCATAGCACATGGATGAGGCTTTCTAAAAACCATTAAGAAGGTTTGAACAGTTTTTTATTTGTTTTTGGGATATAGGTGATATATGCAGTACACATGCAGTTAAGGTCAGGTTAGAGTTTTTTTATCTGTAACACATTGGGGTGTTTAAAAGAAAACTCCCAAAGGTCACACAAACTCCTAACTCAGCTTAAAGGTCACCTATTATGCAAAATCCACTTCTCCATGTCTCTTCTACATCAACATGTGTCCCCTCTGTGTAAAGAGATTCTGAAAGCTTCAGGAAAAAAGATTGCTCACTTTTTGTCCTGATCCATTTATATAAAAACCTGTCTGAAAATGAGCTGATCAGATTTTGGCCACTTTATGATGTCATAACGATTTTTTGGCTTGTGTAACCATTAGCCAATCACCAACCAAGGTACCCCCCCCCCTTATCACGTGAATCTCCTCCTAGAGCACCATTGTGTTCTTTTTAACCAAATATCTCTCAGAGGGGCGTGGGGAGGGGCTCCTTATTTCATCTAAAGTAACAGACAGAGAATCAGCACTTTTGAAACAGGGCTGAAACAGAGGGGATTATGGGATGCTGCAATGATCTGTTTGGTGTTTGGAGCCAAACACTTCAGAGACATGTTTGTATATATCTGAGAGCTATAATATATTGATGAAAAACAGTATAATAGGGGACCTTTAAGCTAAAATAACTTTAAGCAATGCTGCTATACCCTTATAAACTATTTGTACAATTTGATTTGGCTATAGCTCTTGATAAGAAAATAGATCTCGTAATTCATTTAAGGTAAATCGACTGATTTATACGGTACTTTTCCAGTCTTTGAGAACCCTCAAAGCACTTTACATATACAAGTCAGCATTTACCCATTCACACACATTCATACAGACGCAGAGGCTGCCATACAAGGTGGTAAACTAACATTCACACACACTCACACACACCTTTGGCCATAGGGAGCAACCTGGGGTTAAGTATCTTGCCCAAGGACACATCGACATGTTGACTGCAGGGCTGCATTGGTGGAAGACATTTACCTCGTGAACCACAGCCGCCCCATAGGTATTCATTTTATTTTATCATATTTAAACATGGTGTAATTGCCTATGTAGCTGCTGTGGACGACATACATATCGTAACATGGTGTGGAAATGTGTAAAGTGGTCCAAAAAAAGGTTTGTTTAGTACTATTCAAAATACTTCTGGGCATGACAACGAATACAAATGGTTTTAATCTGGCCCAGTATTTCGTCTGACGTCATTAAAGATACTTTTTGTATCCCTGACGTATGGCAGAACACATCATCCAGCAATTTTTTACAACTCCATTGAACATCAGGACAAACATCTTCATCGCATTTGATGTGCCGACCCTTGTGCATAGCCTCAGTGAGTGATCCCATGCTTACATCAGTCATGTCAGACTGAAGGCCATTCATAGGAAAATCTGTGCACTACAGAAAGGAGGAAGAGGAGGAGGAGGGGGGGGGGGGGGGTAATCAGAGGGTCTGTTTTGGATTGAGACATGGATTAGGTGACTGCAATGAGTCTGTAAAACCCGCGGCGGTCATAGCCTTAGTTTTGGGGGGTTACTATCCAGCAGCCTTGTGTACCAGATGTAAATTCCTCCACTGTTACGGAGCTCTTATGCAACCCAAATTATGAATGAGTAAATGAACACAGCACACGATCCAGAAGGGAAAACCGCCCTGTGTCCAGACGGCCGAGTTTGCACTTCCGTCTTCTTCTTTTTTCGCTCAGAGCACACTTTTTCCGAGTTCATGCAGTCTTTTCCATCACTGTTAAACAGCTCATTAAGGTAGGGTTGTCTGGGTTAGAGCACTGCCCTGCTTCACTTTTCCAAGAGTAACGGGTGTGATGGAGCTTTTAAATCCGAGCAGTGGAACTTTGATATGGAAAGGGTTCATTGTATCGTGTCTCATCGCAACCTCATGGAAATTATTCCGAGGAGGTTCAGGGGGCAAGCGTGGACTTTTGCCTCCCTTTGGGTCTTTGATCTGCTCTCTTAAAGGCCAGGAACAGTTTACTTTTCTCCTTTGCATCAACTCTGATCAAGCCTTTTTTTTTTGTAAATTGTGACAACATTTGGATTAAAGCATGCATACATTTTCTATTATGCTTATCCCTTTCAGAGTCTCAGATGGCTGGATGATATCCCAGCATGCTCTGGTGGAACAGCAGGGCAATCCAGGACAGTTTTCCACTCTGTCACAACCAATTGGGGTCAAACATATTTTCATAATTAGACTGCATACAATGGTTTTTAAAGGGGCCCTATTATGCTTTTGGGGGGTTTTAGTGCATGAAAATGGTCTACAAAGGCTAAAATCCCTGTGTTCCCTCCAGAGGGAGTTTCTCTCCCACACACTCCCCGCCTGAAACACCTCCAATGGACTCCTTTGTTTACTTCCTGATCATAGTGACATCACTATGTAGCACTCGGCTTCTATTGTTTGGCGCTCCGATCATTGTACGTGATAAGCTAAGGGTCGGGATATCTCTAAGCGGTTGATCAATCACAACAGAGCCGGCCAGCTAACCAATCAGAGCAGACTGGGCTCTGGTTTCAGACAGAGGGTGAAAAGAGGTGCTGCAGCACAGGCAGTATGAGAAAATAAAGAGCTTTTTGAACATTAAAGCATGGAGACATGTCACAGGAGAGGCACTACATACAAATATGAACCTGAAAATCAGCGTTAATATGTCCTCTTTAATTAAAAAAGCTAATTTCTCCAAATGTAAAAAATGATTATGATTATTACAATACAATACAATACAGCTTTATTTATAGAGCACTTTAAACCTCCAGACCAAAGTGCTGTACAGGCAAATAAACAAAACAAAACATACAAAAATGACACAGCTCAGCTCACACACCATAAAACAAGTACAAGTAAAAACAATAGACAATTTAAAAGCAATAAAAGCAACGCTCTAAAAGATGTTAATACGCTGAAGTATTACTTCGTCTCAGCGGGTTATTGTGGAGCTTTTTTTCATGACGTTATTTACTGCTGGATATCTTAACCATTAGTTTAATATGTTTTACTAGATAATAATCTGATTCTCTAAAATAACTAAAGCTGTTAAATAAGTGTAAAAAGTACAATATTGGCTTCTAAAATGAAGTGGAGTGGGAGTTTGAGGTAGCATTAAAAGAAAATACTCAGATAAAGAACCTCCAAATTGGACTCTAATTCAGTACTTGAGTAAAAGCACTTTAATATTTTCCACCAATGCTTAATATAAATGATTTCCATGTGGGATCCGTAGCCGACGTTCATCACGAGGTCACACAAGGCCACATGAAGTAGCTCTCAATAACTCTAATGTTAAAAAGGCTCCTCCTAGGATTACACGCCACATTAAACTTGTCTACTTGAATGCTAACATAACAGAAACCCATGATGGATGGCACCGAATAATGAAGTTAGTTCAGATGAATTGTTTACACCCTGTTATGGCTCTGTGTAAACACTGGATTTCTGCTCCACACAGAAACATCTCAAAGCATGAACACACACCCTCCTGCCGATCTATTTGTAGCTCTGCGAGTCAGGAATGCTTTGATTTGAATTAGCACCCATGTTAAAGAAGCCTCTCCCCAATGATCTCTGATGACACCGCTTAATGCTCCCGAAACCACCCAAATCACTTCAAGAATGATCGGATTAAAGATATTAATTTTAACTGCTGCAGCAAAAATGATTAATTGTGATCGTTAAGGCTGAGATGCATTCACTTGTTATGAATGAAGTTGCAATGGGAAGAGTGAGTTTCTCTTTAGGCTTTGTTTTGACTACCAAATGTTGACTTCTGTGCATCCATTTTCTGCTGATAAACGATACAGAGAGACGTTGAAGTTATGATATATTGTAGGATGGAATTTGAAAGCTGGACAAGACATCAAAAAGTGTCGACAAGGGGGGGTTATTTTTGTTTCATGGGATTTTATACTGCTCAATAGGAAAAATCCATGAGGTAGTCGTCCGCCACTTTTCCACTGGATCCAGTAACTTGAATTATTTCTAAACACACATTAGAGTATCGATCAGGGTCCGGTTTCATAACGAGGCGTTTCCACCCAGCGAGGATGTATGCAGTTTCCATGTTGATGGAACATATTAGTTCATTTATACAAATCGGAAAAAGAAGGAAAATGTTTTCCATGGATCTCAAGTTGTGGCAGGAAGGAAATATGATTCCTTATTGCACAACGACATGCCAGCACTGCCCGACTGAAAAGTCCTGTCAGCAGCACTGACGGTCTATTTATTAAAATTATGAAACAAAACCACATTTTATTATGATGCTTCATCATTAAAACAAATTAATTCCTGAGTTAACGGCTAAACGTCCTTTTTAACCGGCTTTTAAACAAATCTATCCACTATAGTACTGATGTTAAAGAGGCCCCATAATGCTTTTGGGGGTTTTCCCTTTCCTGTAGTGTGTTATTTATGCATTTAAATGGTCTGCAAAGGTTAAAATCTCAAAGGACTTTTCTCTCACCCACACTCCCCCCCTGCCTGAAACACCGCCATTGGACTCCTTTGTTAAGTTCTGTAACAAAGTGACGTCACTATGTAACACTTCTATTGTCTAGCGCTCAAACACATTGTACGTGATAGGCTAAGGGGCGGGACATCTCTAAGCGGTTGACCAATTACAACAGAGCCGGCCAGCTAACCAATCAGAGCAGACTGGGCTCTGGTTTCAGACAGTGGGTGAAAAGAGGTGCTGCAGCACATTTTTGAACATTACAGCATGGAAACATGTCACAGAAGAGACACAAGATACAAATATGAACCTGAAAATGAGCATTACAAATCTTCTTTAAGTAAACTTCTTCCACCATTTCTATTAAGTGCTCCAGTCAGGCCTGTGTGACAGTTTGTGGGTTACTCTGCGGCTCATTCATGGACGTCTCTCTTTTTTTTGTTCTGTTCCACTGGGAGCAGCGTGTAAGATGTTTCCAGGCTGGAAACTAATCCCTGTCTTGAAGTGCCAAAGATGAAATGCACCGACCTTGTGATAATTAGCCTGGTTTTGTTACATAACAGCTGTTTTGTTAAAGGGCTGAAAATTCAAACCTTGTAAAACGCAAAGTAACTTTCAAAACTAACTCTGATTGGATTGTGGATTTGGCAGCGAGAGGAAGGCAGAGCGCGGATGTTAAGGTTAGCGCTGTTGACTCTGGAGTGGAATTTCACTTTTCATGGGACTGATTAAGTTCAATGGTTTCTTTTAATGGTATAACTTACGCATGTGGGCAATGGAACAAGAACAAAAAAACTTGGACTTACGCTGGAGATTTAATTTGAACATGCAGTCCTGAGGGTGCTTGGCTGCAAGTGGAAAAAAAGGGGAAATGTTTTACGACTGAGGATTTAGTCCAACTAAAACCATCTCTGAGCTGAAATGCTAAGTAAACTTTAAAAATGTTATAACGTGCAAGGATAATTAATAAAGCTCCTTAAGAAAATAACAAGACTACATAGAGTAAATAATAAAAAAAAGGTTTTATTTGGTTAGTGATTTATTAACATTTATTGAAGTCACCTACCTGTTTGCTTTTTGATTCCTTATTTTGTTAAATCTTAGTAATGTTACATTCAAACCGTTTCATTTTTTCCTTCCTATTCTTATAGCACAAACTTCAAAAAGTACCATTTGAAACACGGCGTGGACACGTACGGTGGCCGACAGGTGCAAACGTGCTACAATGGCCGAAAACACACAAATGTGCCAAAACACAAAATGAAGGAACATTTTCACCAACTTGACGAACATGATTGGTTGGCTAGCAAACCTATGGTCATTTAAAATATACTGACAAAACACGTCGACAAGCGCTCCGGTCCCAGCTGTGTGCGTCACTTTTTAGTGTCCCCGTTGCCATTTGTGTTTTAAACTTCTTGCAGCGTTTTTTATTGCATCGCTTTTAGTATGTGCTGCACTTTTTTGTGAAGTTGGTGAAGATGTTTCTTCATTTGCATGTGTTTTGGCACATTGGTGATTTTTATTTTTGCATAGTTTTTTTTAAACTGCAGCACGTGTCAGGTTAGTGTTTTGGGCTGTAGTAATGTGTTTGCCCCTGTTGGCCACCGTAGAATACCATATAAAGGTTTTCTGTGGAGTTGAGCGATGGTTAATTTCTAATGAAGTCACATACGTTTATGTTAATTCGATTTTTGAATAATTTGTATGTGAACATTCGGGAACAGGAGATTATTACACTTAAACTATTGTATTTTTGTACTTATATGCTTATGGAAAACATTCTTCAAAAAGCACAACTTCTACTAGGCATGGAAATGACATTAAAGGGAAATATAGGAATGTTTCCTGTGGAGTGATTTCTCATGAAGTCGCATACTATTTATGACTTTTCTTTTTGATTTATAATTATATTAAGAGATAAAGGTTGAGTCTGTCTGACATTATGATGTGTGTGTGAGAGGAGTGGAAACACAGCTCCGGCCTCAGGGACTCCCTCCTCTGGCGACTCAGGGCCGAACACCCAGCCCTCTCAGTGTTCTGTGTAAATCACACCTCATCAGAAGCTGGGCTGCAGAGGAGCTCAGCCACAACAACGCTAATTGTTTCTGCATACAAACTGGATCAGTCTCTCAGTCCAAATGCAGTTTCCAGTTATGTGTAATGTCATGGGAAAAGGGGAGTAGTGCATTGAAACTGATTTAGTCTTTACGTTCTACTTTAGCAGCTTTTTTAAGGCCACAGTCCACCCTCACTTTTTAATTTGACTTGACCTTAGTTTGAGGCCACAAAGCCATTTTAGGTTATATTAAAGTATTTTATAATTTGCATAGAGGTTATTTAGCCACATTATTACATGTTGTGGCTTTGTGCTTTACCAAATGACGTCTAAGTGCCCAAAGAAATCTCATAATACAAATCCCATAAAACCATCATACTGAGAAAGAAGTATTGCACCTGTTTCCAAAACTGCCTATTTGTACACAAACTATCAAAACTAAAAAGATACACACTGTTCGTCTGAGTAACTCATTTTTTCTTTAACATGTACACACAGATATTGCTGAGTCAATCCCACATACATTTACTCTTAAAGAACCAATTTTGGATTAATCCGCCGCTGAAAGTAGTCCCCAAGCTGCAATTGTTATCCTGGTTCTGTAAAAACTACATTTCCCATCTATTTAAGGATCTACAAAGCCTTTAAAGGGAGCTTAGTAGCTCCTCAAACATGTGTCCTAAATGCACCAGTCAGTCAGCTCCATTCTTCTTTCGTTAATAGGCATGGCACTGAGAGAACATCAAAACATATTTAAAAGAAAATGTCAACTCCTGATTTGTGTTGACACCATAAAAAATATAAACTCAAACCATCCTTATTCTTGAAGTTGTTCGGAAACTGTTCAAATGGTCACAGGGACGACAAAAGAAATGGCAGAAGTAAAGAAAACATAAGATTTATTAATCATCATCACAACATTGACCCAGTTCTCCCTTTTCGTTCTGCTCATTTTAGTGCAATCAACACCATTAAATAAAACATGTTAATACATAAAAAAAACAATTATTGTTATTTACAAGCAACCAAATCCTTTTAGCTTCATTTTTGTTTTGCCAACATAAAAATATAATAAATCAGTAGTACAAAAGAAAAGTCTGTGCAAACAGCTCGCTGAAATCAGAGATAAAACTTTTGTTGAACATTTTACAGACGGGATTATTCATGGCACGCTCTGTTCGACACTTTCAAATTCATCAAGTCACATCAGACTTTTTTCTACAGCTCAATCTAAATCATTTGAAAGTAATTTAAGTGACATCGTACTCATGGTTTTCTGTTAGTTGCTGATTATTTACAGTATCTCTACAATCCATTGAAATGAAATATGAGGAGTGTGTATCGTATTCTCTCCCACTGTGCAGTAGTAAGACTTATTAACACTTGAGTTGTTTTAACTGAGGAGAGGTGATTCGATCCCTTTTTTCTTTCACAGCTGAACTGCGGAGGTTAGTAGCAGAGAGGAGTTAGGGTGGGGGGGGTGGGGGGCGGTCACCGGGTGTTTTCAGTTATGGCTTCAGGTCACCGGTACAGTGAGTCATCATGCAAAGTTAAAGTGTGGCCCACCACTTCAAAGGCTGCACACACACACACACACCACACACACGCACACACCGCCTGACGGGAGCTGCACATAAGGGCCTCTCTCTGTGGTTGCTCTCACCGCGCTCCACACACACACCAACATCTCGGGGTCCGAACACACAGAGACAGATTTAACATCACGGGTCATGCTAAAAGAAACGACCGCACCACCTCCGGCTGTGTCGCGCTGACGCATACATAAATAAACACAAACTCACAGGCCTGTGTTCTATGCAAAGTCTAGTCACTTTTTTGTATCATATAATGAGAAATCAGTGTTGAGCAGAGTGTGAATCAGGTCCTGAGTGAGAATGCTACGTCAGTTTCAGTGTCTAACAATGAATGTGGTTCGACTATTTTGGATGGAAATGGAAAAGAGTTAGTTTCCAGGCCAAATGACACATACACAGAAACAGGGGAGACGTCCAACTTTCCAGTTACTTCCCTTTGATATGATTTCTGATATTTTTAAATAAACAGGATGTGCATAATTTACTGAACTGACTGTGTCTTAGTTATTTTTACATTACATATTTACATTTCTGTTCAGGACACTTTTTATGCTCATAATTCTAGGACGAATAAATAAGTCGGTCAAACTATCTCTTCCTCCAGTTCACTGCAAGTCTTCTCCACACAGAGGAATCATTAGTCTTTGCATCAAACACGTGCAGCAAGTAGCATTTTAGCCTAAAAACTCTCCCCCTCAGTAGCACCCCTGACAAAATTGTCCCGTCTTTCTCATTTCCAAGTAGGAATTTCAGGACAAATGAAAGGGGATGAATCCGTGTTTGATCCCTGGGTCTAAGCGCAGGCCCCTCTGTTTCCCCGCAGTAAGTGAGGCTCCTCCCACTCTTTAGGTGGTCAGCTTGGAGTAGTTTGGGGGGGAGAAGCGTCTGCGCAGGTACTTCAGGATGTAGAGAGGCAGGCAGCTCACCAGCGTGATCACCGTCACCTTCCACAGGAACGACACCGTGGTGATGAAGTAAATGTCTGGAGGGGCAGAGATCAGAAAGAGAGTTGTAGGATTTTCAAACGAGGCATTCAAATGTTATAATTTGTTTTGGAAGTCGACAGTTTAATCATATCTGTAGCTAAGCTCGACTCAAGCCTTCTTAAATGATCCATTTTGGGTCACATTGTGTCGATTTTGGGATAATCATACTTTAGGTGACTTTTGAGTTGACTTCTTGAGCAAGAGGCAGAGATCAGAAAGAGCAGGATTCTACAACCAGACATTGAAGAGTAATTTAACCTTTCCATTATGTATTTTCAAAGTCAACAGTATAATCAAATCTGCAGCTGAGCTCTACTTATTTCTTAAAGTCATGTACATTTGAGTAAATCACTTTGGGGCACCACAAAGAGAGTTGAGACAACTTGCCCCCTTTTCGATTTTAGGATAATCATTGCCTATAGTTCTCATGTTTGGGCGCTGTAACGTAAAATGATAATGTTGATAGGAAAAAGTTCTCTATGTTATCGTGTATTTTTAACATTTTGGATAATGGGCACCATTAAAAGCATGCCTCATTGAACTCATTCTTGTGTTTTTGATCAGATATAAGAAAGAAAAGAGTAAGAAAAGGACGTTGGCACAAATGGCGGCAAATGAGTCTTAACTACAATATCAAATGTCCTGTTTCCTGATATCAACACCGGCATCACCTTTCTTTTCACCTCACCATTACATCTCATCTCCTAGGCCACGCCTTTCTTTCAACTATACACTAGGGCTGAACGATTAAAAATCGAAATCCAGATTTGAAATGATGCAATTTTCAAATCGCAAAGCCTATTATTATTATTATTATTTTTTCTTTTCTTCTTGTGTGTCAGTCATCCACACCAATCAGAAGTGCTGTGCTCCACATGTAACAGCCATTGTTAACCAATCAGAAGTGACCCATGATAGAAGGTGATAGACAGATTGATCCAATCACCTGCCAAGTATTTTTGAAAGTGCCTGCCCTTTCCAAATGGCTTCCAATGGAGCTTTCCTAGATGGTTTGGTGAAACAAAGCGTCTGAGTCCGGTTAGTAATGCTCCATCACATGTTTGACATCTATTACAGGGAGAATCTTAAACTGAAGCTTGACTTTAAAGCAACCCAACGGAAGTGTCATGTAAGTTTAGTTCTTTCACTCGTAGCTCGGGCTGCGGGGGTGCTAGAGACGGGAGCACGTTGATACGACCTTCCTAGCCGGAGATATGGCCGCATTTTACAATAAACTTCCGTTGGGTCGCTTAAAAACAAATATCGCAAATCGAATCGCAATATCTGTCAGAAAAATCGCAATTTGATTATTTCCCCAAATCGTGCAGCCCTACTATACACACAGCTTCAAAAGCTCTGGCATACAGCGGGTTAAAAGTGAGTAAACAGTGAATCTGATGTTGAAATGAAGAAACAATTGTTGAAGGCATGAGACAGGAAACTCAACCTATACAGTTTTTACTTTTTTTGTTTGCAAAAAGTGCAATTAAGTTGCGTAAACACCACACGCACGACAGAAAATAACCTTTACATTCTATTCCTGTCTGACTTCAAGAGGGAGGAAAAGTGTCCAGAAAGGGTTCTCTTGACCACATGCCAGTCATGATGCTCAGTGGTGGAGATTGAATGCTGAGAATAAAACTCCACGCCTCACATAAAGCTGAAAATAAAGGTTTGGGAAGCTCCTGGTCAGGGTATTGGATATGTTACGGGTCTCATAATGGCACGGGCCGTTATACAGAAATACAAACCCCAACAACAATCTGCTTTTAAAGGTTGTTTCTGTTTCAGTCGTCTAATTGCTATAAAAACGTTTCTAGGGTTTTATTTTTGTAATTTCCTAGTTTCCTAGGTAAAGAGATAAACACACTGGTGGTTCATAGGAAGCTGACAGCACTGTTGGCACTTCCTGTTTAAAACGACGGCATGCCTGAGCTCAGTCCACACTCACACACTTTGTCAATGCACCTTTAACCTTCCTCATATCCAGCATGCCACCACTAACTGTACACCAGAGGCGTGATGTGAATAGGCACGTCCACCTTACTGCTGACGCACCATTTCAAGGTCGGCAAAAGCACAATAACATGAATGCTATTTATTTCTCGTCTGGATAAAAACCTCACTACCTTCTGTGTGAGGGAAGTAGCAGTTAATGTGCGAGTGTTGGTGCTCTCTCACCTATGAGGCTGGGCAGGAAGACGAGCGAGGCGATGTAGCACGACAAGCTGAGGAGCTCCCCCACGATCATGAGCCAGTGCCACGTCTGGATGGTGAGCGCCACCATCAGCAGCTCCGTCAGGATCAGAGAGGTGAAGGAGATGGAGACGATGTGCAGGAACTCAGAGTCGAAGAGCAGCAGCGCTCCGTACATGATGATGCTGCCTGTGGAGAGGAAACAGGGGACAGGCTGAAGATGAGACCGACGTGCTGCAGGACAGTAGTTTTCTTAAAAACAGTGAGGGAAGTATGAATACTTTACTGCAGAATCAAAATGATGCTACAAAAGGCAAAAAACAGCTATCAGAAGAGTCAAAAATATAAAATATATCAAGTTTTGTGTTTCCTAAACCCTCCAATCAGTTAATGAAATCAATTAAAATACAATCTTTCTCTCTGAATATTGCCTTGGTGAAGATTTAACCATTTATCATTATTCTTTTCCCCAAGCACATGTCCCATTGTCCTCATGTGGGGTTGGGATATGTGAAGAACATCCATTTTTTAAACCTTTTCACCGAATACGAAAATATTGTGATGATATTGCTGAGTTTTTATTGACTGTGATTATCAGCAAGTTGAACTAAACTCTTCCTTACCTTGATAGATACTTATTAGTACCCATGTTAGAAAGGTCTTGAAAGATAGTGGTCGGCCCTGTGGGAGGAATAGAATATATTTAACATCATAATTTGCCTTTTACATATATTTTGTTATGTTCTGTTGGCTGCATTGTGGCAGTCCATCTGTTTTCATGTGTAGAATACCTTTAAGAGATCTTTGTATAACTCAGGGTACAACATGGCCACCTCTGACTTGACATCTTTGTCCAACACCAGGGAGAAGACGGGGAACATGGTGTAGATCGTGGAGTAGCTGAAAGAGACAAAACGTTGTGTGAGGGATATTCCCAGATATAATGGTGCATATTCAACAAGTTGCACAAACATCATAGTTGGATTTAGTCCAACTATTTTTCCCTTCTCGCATTTCAACAGTGCTTTATCACTGAGGAAATGCCAGGGAGACATGGGAGCCAAATGTTTTAAATCATAAATCACTGCCTTACAGAGTTTGTTTCTCACCCAATAATCAGGAATCCTTGATAGAGAGGCACTGAAGCAAAGTAGAAAACAGAGGAGAAGACCGCCTAGGGAGACCGAAACAGAAGAAAGGTGAAAGTCAGTCTGCTTCAGCGTTTCTGCCAGGGGGGCGTCTTGCCGTCATTTGACGCCCTTATTCAGCTCGGAACGCCCTGAACTCGAGCCGAGGGCGTCCAAAAAAATAAATAATTTGAGAGAAGATCGAGTTTTTATAGCTTGAAATGAGGAAAAGGAAAAAGGACAAGGACATCCCTCTGTTGGAGGGGCAAAGGAGTCTGGTGGGATTCTTTTCGCCGCCAGCAAAGCGTGTTCCTGTGACGGAAAGTGTACTGCCGGCGAGCCTTGACGGGGGGGTGCTAGTGGAGCACGCGCGTGAACTGCGAGCGCCTGAGCCTCGCAGCGGCGAAACTGAGGCTCCGTGGTAAACTGTGGTAACATGAAAGCCGTTTGGGAGCCGAAAGAGCCGGCTCTGCTTAGTGAGCCGAGCCAAATGATCCGGCTCACTAAAAAGAGCCAGAATTCCCATCGCCCTGGTCTGGCGGAAACACTGGT
This sequence comes from Dissostichus eleginoides, assembly GCA_031216635.1. NCBI lineage: Eukaryota > Metazoa > Chordata > Actinopteri > Perciformes > Nototheniidae > Dissostichus > Dissostichus eleginoides. Next base: position 10,025,068 of record CM062267.1, on the reverse strand, counting down.
CTGCTGGACATATCAATACTCAAATGGCACAACAGAGTATAATTGAACAAATTGGGGGCGTCACTTTTCCAAATGTTTAACGTCATCTATGTTAGAGAATTAGGAGGAACTGAAAAAGCAGAATGAACCGGTAACAAAACAATGACAGGGTAACCACACTTTGACTAACCGATGAGCCAGATACTGCACATGAGATGAACTACCTTCAATAAGTCAACCACAGCACTACTGCAGGAGAAAGTTAAGCTTTCAATGACTGACTCTAATGTGTGTCTTGACCAGATGAATGTTAGCATTATTGAGCGGCTCACAGCAGATAGGTCACAGCTGCGGTCTGATGTGAGACATGCGGAGGAGAAGTCCACGATGCAGTGAGTCACGGCCCTCTGAGGCGGGGGCTGAGGTTGGCCTGGGACATGGGAACTGGACTGGGTATGGTGCCTGGTGTGTGTGTGTGTGTGCATGTGTGTGTTGGGGAGAGGGGGGGCTCAGAAGGACACTGCGGGCTCTACTGAGTCATCATGCAGTTCCACCCTACCATGACCACCCATGAAACCTCTCCCTGCCTCACCCCAATCACTCCCTCCTCACATTTTAGTCTGAAGGTGCTGTAAATAAACAGTTCCTAGAATTCCTTGCCCAAACGTTGAAATAGCTTACATTCTTTTTCAGACATCTTACTGTGATTTAGGATTGCTTTGGTTCAGGGTACCTCAGATGGAAATGAGCTAATAGCAAAAGGCATAATTAATCTCTTCCCTTTTTGAGATAATAGATTTTGTTAAATATAATAATAATAAATGCACAACTTGTTACATCTTTCTGTCGTTCCTTATACTCTGTATTATGACAAATGTAACTTTCTTGAGACTATTTAGCTCATTTCTGCACAATATAAGCAATTTTTACTGCTTACTACTTAGCTCTTCCACTTGTAATTCAGATATAATTCACTTTCTTTTCAAATTCTTATTGTATTTCCTTTTTCATAATTATTTTAAATATTTGTTTTTATTTTACAGTAATTTCTTACAATTGTTTTTACTAAGAATCATTGCTATCTGTATAATTGTGTGGAAACAACCATTGTTGACGTCGATGAGAATTAGTTCCATTATTTGATGAATGTATTAATCTAATTTAAATTGAAACAGTACAATTCATGGGGAGACAAAAAAAGTGTTATGCTAAAATGTTGAAGTTTGAGATGTAATATCTAATAAGATACAGATGTTTTTAATCATGTGCTTTGTAAACTTTGGAGGGAGTATTTTGTGGTTTTGCAAACTGATTGAGCCAAAATATTTGAAATGCTTGTATTTCACAAGGATCATTTCAACATGAATGATGAACACAAATCTAATGTCTGTGTTTATTTGTACTCTACCTGCATGGCGCTGATGCACAGGCTCCTGTGGATGACGAACTGGCTGAGCGCTGCCGATCTCTTGTAGCTGTTGCGTCCGTGGACCATGAGGAGACGGCCCAAATGTTTGAACTGAGTCACGGAGAAGTCTGCGGCGAGCGAGGCCTGCTTCCCTTCCTGTGGGACACACAGAAGGCAGTGAGGGCGTGCTGCAAGACGTCTGAGCCGTGCAGCAGGTCTGAGGGGCTTTTATTACTGCACAGTGACAGGTATACAGACACAGGGTGGACACATGATCCCTGCAGGCAGGACACGTATAACAACTTGGAATATCCCTTTTTAAATACAAGGTTTTTTATATTCTTATGATTGTTTTGTCAATTACTTGATATTGTTTTGTTCTCCTAAATGCAAGTGAAATATGACATGTCCCAAAGAAGTTGATGTATTATAATTGCTTGTCTTTTTCCAACCAACCGTCACAAAAATGATTTGCAACCGTTGCCCTTAACAACACTGTTGGCATGGCCTCCTTTCTGGAGCTGCTAAAAACTGAAGTGCAGCATCTCTCACTCAGATGGATAGATAGATAGATCCTTTAGGTTATTGAACGGATTTCACATTTAAAATATATAAGTGTTAATCTTTGAGTCAAAGCTAGGCAGATTTAGTCTACTAACCATTTCTACCAGGCTAAATGTTTCCCCGTATCCAGTCTTTATGCTAAGCTAAGCTAACTGGCTCTATCTCTTATAGATAGATGTAAGAGTGGTATCAACAATTGGTTCTCAACTAACTCTTAGCAAGACAGGAAATGAGTAAATGTACCAAAAAGTAGGTCAAGAAATGTCTCTTAGTAGTACTAATGCTGACACAGGCCTGCGGTCCAAACTAGCCGTCTTCAGAGGGAATTCACAGAGACCACCATGAGTAATAACAGACTCTTACTTTTACTCTAGCACAACAGCATCCTGTCATTTTAGTTTCCTCTACTCGGACAATGGATCCTCATAAAGAGGAATCATCTGTCTGTGCGCCTGTCTCTCTACATGTCTCTGAACGTGAGAGAGATCTTGACAGGAAGCACAAAGTACAAAAATCTGTGAGAGCGGCATGTCAATGTGAAGCGATGAGATGGACAGAGTCTTACTTTTCCCTCCACTCCCACGCCACAGTCCGCTTCCTGGATCATGCTGACATCGTTTCCTCCGTCCCCTAAGAGGCAACAAAAGCCATGGAGGTGTCAGGATTCACATCAGTGACTCACAAACCCTTAGTGAGAGTGTTAGAGTATGAAACACTCCCTTCATTTGGACAGATTAGGAGATAATAACCGCAGCGAAAGACGGGGAAATACAATGTAAGGAAGCTTGGTGTTTAACAGATAGAGTAAGAAAAACGGGCCATTGATTAGGCTGAAAAAGACAATATTATCTTTCCAAAAAAATAACGTATGAAAGGATTGATTCAGTGAGCTGTGTTGCACTGTGACGCATCACACAACTATTCATGTGAAACAAAAAAAAGGAAGTGCAATAATGAATTAGGTCTTAGGTTACAAGTTGCTAGGAATCAATGTCATCACATTTTTTGAATAGTTTTTTTGTCATTTTTATTATTTTGTATTACTTGTATTTGGTTTACTAACATGTTTAGTACAAATCATTCTGTGGTCATTTATATTATCTTGAAATAATATATGTATGTATTCAAAGCAATAAAGGTTGTATATGTTATACAGCCAAAGGTGGAATGAATGAATTATATATAATAAAGCAAATTTAAATCAGCTTTGTTTAATTATGGCATTTTATCAAAGCTCAAACGGGGAGTGATGGTTTGTGGCTGCAACAGATAGATCTGTTTGGAGGAGGGTGTGGCGAAGGGTTGTAAAATGTAAAATAAAAACACCAATAAAATTAAAAAAGCTGAAAAATGTATCCCCTCATCGAAAGCTTTCTTTTACCGACTCACCTACAGCGCAGGTGAGTTTCCCTGTGCGCTCCTGCAGCAGACGCACTATCTGAGCCTTCTGGGTGGGGGTGCATCGGCAGCAAACCACAGCGGGACACTGACACGCAAGCTCCATGAACTCATACTCGTAGTATTTCAGACAAACCTGCAAGAAAAACAACCAGATCGGACAGATTAGGCCACCACATATAACCGATCTCAGCTGTGGGTCTCATCTTGACTTACAGTTACACTCCTACTGCCTTATAGAGTGTGACTCCAACCACAAACACCACTTCCAGAGATGCTTCGGTGGAAGCGATTTTATCAGGCGTCACACAGAAAACATGTCAGAGTTTCATAAAGAGAGATAAGTCAGTGCGAGGAGAGTTTTACCTCAAGCGAGTCCCCCGATATCACCAGAGCGCAGTCGTGTTTTCTCCTGAAGGCGTTGAGCTCCAGGTGGGCTTCCCCTCGTGTTGTCACCTATAGCAATGATAACCACATTTAATAAACACGCACACAACACACTCGCAATGAGGACTTATCAAGGGGGACAATCTGTCAGCCTCAGCATCCTGATTGGTTTCACACCGGCAGCTTTTAAAGACTGTCAGTCTGTTTTTCTTCAGCTGCAATGATAGCAAGCGTTATATATCACAACATTAAACTGAATCTTTGTGTACATTTTGATTGCAGTCGCACCATTCAGAATTTCTGATCTGTAAAACATTCACATTGTATGTAGTGTCTCTACTGTGACATGTCTCCATGCTTTAATGTTCAAACAGCTCTTTATTTTTCTCATACTGCAGCACCTCTTTTCACCCTCTGTCTGAAACCAGAGCCCAGTCTGCTCTGATTGGTTAGCTGGCCAGCTCTGTTGTGATTGGTCAACCGCTTAGAGATGTCCCGGCCCTAAGCCTTTCACTAGCCAATCGTAACTCAAGTGTTCTAAGGTGATGTCACTATGTTCAGGAAGTTAACAAAGGGAGTCCAATAGAGTGCCACAGTGACGAGTCCTAAAACCCGGAAGTAAGTTAGCATTTTACCACTTCCGGTTCCTTCGACAAAAAGCAATGCAATTTCTCCATAGGATTTTGGAAAATAGCTGGAAATAAGGTCTGTGGTTGAGACACATTTAAGAGACGGATCACGTTTTGTTCTACGACATTAAATACATCAGCAGTGACCCCACTGGAGATTTCTGAAGAGTTGACGTGTCTGAAAAACGATGGTTGTTAACAAGTGGTTGAATAGGACTACAGAAGTTGTCAAGGACGTTGTACGTCATTACGCCGAACACGTAAACACTCCCGCTAAGTTTGTTTGCCCCTGTTCTGCTTGAAAGCAAGTACTTGCCTCCTTCAAACTGTTCAAACAAACGCTTCAACTTGTACCATTTAGAATCTGTAGTTTTGAATATGGATCTTAAGTTGGCGTGACGTTGAAGCAGCGACCCTGCTGTAGTTCGTTTATAGCATAACGTTAGCATTTTGCTTCTGGCGACTAGATTTATGATTCGGAAATTATAAAAGTAGGGTAGACATGTGGATATTATCTGGCTGAACAAAATGTGATCCGTCTCTTAAATGTGTTTCAACCACAGACCTTATTTCCAGCTATTTTCCAAAATCCTATGGAGAAATTGCAGTGCATTTTTGTCGAAGGAACCGGAAGGAGTTTACTTCCGGGTTTTAGGACGCGTCACTGTGGCTCTCTATTGAGGCATTACAGGCAGGGGGGGAGAGTGTGTGCGAGAGTTTATGCTACATGACGTGGTTGTTTCCCAAACATGGTTGATATTTATTGTTTTTATTTCTGCATTTTATTGTTTTAATTGCTGTTGTTGTTGTTTTAAGTCTTTCCTTCTTGGCAGACTTGTTTGGTATTTAAATGTTTGTTATTCAACTTAGCGTGTACGAATGTGAATTCAAGGTGTTGCTGTAAAAGAGCTCAATGCTCAGTCAGTTTTTCCCAGAGTAAACAATGGATGATGATGATGATGATGTTTTAATGATATAGTTCTAGCCTTGTTGTAATGCATCAACCTATTTCAATGTTGAGCTCAACACAGCAGGAAAGAAAGGATTAATTAAATGTAAGAACTGTAGATAATGAATCCTCATGGTTGATAAGTGCTTAATAGAGAGGGGATTAAATAATGAAATCGAAATTGGAATGGCAAACTGGGAAAATACACAGTAACATAAAACAAACAATACGTCAGGTTCAAATATAGACCTAAATAATCTCCAGAAATGCAGCTCTGACAAGGCACGGCGTTAATCTGTCAGCAGGAGTCATGCTCTGGTATGAATATCCTTCAGCCGCTCACTATGCATACGTCAATCCAGATCAGACCATTGGTGGCCACCAGGAAGCTAATCCAGATGTATGTGTAGCCGGCCCTGTCAGCACTCCTCGTCCACTGGGACTGAGGTTTTCAAGCCGTGCCAACCATTGTTATTCTCTTCCAGTAACCGCAGTTGTGCGCATGTTGTAACCTTCCTACATGGCAGGCTCTCCTTCAACTCTGGCTCGCTGCCAGAGGGGAAAGGCAGAAAGGGGGATTATCAAAGCGGCGAAAAGAGACCGCAACCTGCAAAACAAATTAGGAAGTGAGCCCTCTGCGTGTTCCCTGTGGGAGTGGTTCAGCTGGTTTCTCCTCTCTGTTTGTTCTCTCCGACAGCGGCTCGGATGCTTTCTCTGGTGGGAGGTGATTTATTCAGCTGAGGACGCTGGCTCAGGCTGCATGTTTAGTTATGTGAGGCTGAATGACCACTAGCTAATGGGTCTGGCCTCACAGAGGATGGATGCCCGTGGGTCGAGGGAGTCAGGAAGCTGTTCTGCATTCAACTTGGATGAACCCTTTGGTGCTGGAATCAAGTATTACCCACTATAGCGGCTCCCAAAAAATCCAGGGGGTGCTAAATATTCACTCCTTGTGTGTGTTTAGCAACAAATATAATTGGTACCAGTCAACTAATAACTTCTGTATGTGATTGCGAGTGCAAGTGCCATCAAGAAAATGTGAAAGCAGTAAAATACAACATAATAAAGATAGAAGATACAGAGACTTGACATGTGGCTCCTCCCACTTTATATGGATAAAAGAGAGTGAGGGGTCCTTGTCCTGCACTCACGGATCTGAAGATGTGGATGTCCTGGTTGCGGGTGATCAGATGTGCGTTCTTTGCCGTGCATGTGGCCGTCTCCAGCTTGTCTCCTGTGAGCATCCACACCTACAAAGAATCCAGAGTAACATGATTATTTTTGAGATTCCTGAGACGCACTGTTTGAAGAGAAATTCCACACAAATGTGAAACAACAATCTGTCTGTGAATCAGCTAAAAAAAGCTCAATTCCAGGGATCAAAGAGTCTAATCAGTAACCTGAACTGCTCTGTCTGCGAGCTTCAGTTTGTGAACTTATCTGACGATCAAACACACTTACTTTATTGTAGTGCTTCAAACAGAAGACAAACACCTGATTGATATCAGAATCCTAATTCATTCTCAGACTAATTCTCAATGGTGCCGTTTTTGATGTGGCTTATTTAAGGTTACAGCAGGATTTAAATGGTTAATTAACCCAAAAAAAAAACAGCTGTCCTAATAAAATGTCCTCATTAAGAGTAAAATGTTTTGTCAGGTCTTGAGATGCATCCAAGAGATTATTTCATCTAATAAAACAAATTCAGAAGTAACATGTCACACCCGATCAATGTTCCTGTTATTTTGAAAATGTGGAACTACTTTCTAGAGAATAAGAAGTCCCAATTTAAAATGGTTTGTAGCCTGCTCTGTAATGTATTAGTTATTCATTTATTTAATTTCAAAGCTGTGAGCGTCAGGCTCTGTGTATATAATAGCTAATATATTATAATAACTCCTAATACTGGTATGGGATAAATGTCACTGGGTGTTTCTCAATGTCAAGGAAGGATGCTCCAGAGCCACTATTTCAAGGATGCTACGTCATCGAGAAAAAAATCTGCCTCTTCCTTCAGACTTCCTTACAGAGCCCCTCCTCCAACACACACGAACGCGCACATGACCAATGAGGGCACGAGATAAGTTTGTGCACAGATGGAAGGCTGACAGGCAGGTAGGCCATCCAGTTATTTTAGCCGGGCCGGCTCAGATGATTGGTCGTGCTTTTTACAGCGCCACGGCTTCCACAGATGACATTTTTGTATGTATTTATTGTCAAAGCATTTAATATATTCATTGCTATCGGGATGTTAAGAGCATTCCATGGAATATAACAACAAGTGTTTCTGAAGTGAATTACCTACCCCACCTTTAAGAGAGAACATGTGTTTTGACTTATTCTGGGTGAATATGAAATAACACGCACTAAGTTATGCATTGTTGTGAAATAGCAATAATGATGTGCAATACATACATTTGTTTTAGCTTAGTATTGTTGTTACTGATTGCTACGTATCTACCTAACAACACTGTTGTGAAATAAAACTATCACCTTCAAAATGTAATAATGATAAAAGTGGCCGATCACCACTTATTATATGTTCACTAACTCGCATGCTGCTACTCATTTAGATACCTTGGATATGTACTTAATTGATCGGTATTTTATTGACATGTGTATCTTATTTATTTGCCTTTTATCTGCACTGCTTACAGTTTCTTGGACAAAAAGGAATAAAAACAGCAACTCTGACTATCAGTTCAACGTTTATCACAGTGACTGGTCAGATTTCTAGTTCCCTTGCAGAAAACCAAATGCTTTTTTCCATTCAAATGTGGGTTGAAGAACTTCCCGTCAACCATGTGAAGCGTGCCAACCCAAACCACGAACAAATGTCTCTATAATTCATTCAAATTCACTATAATCTTGGTTGTTAAACATGAAGGAGGTGCTTGGATGTGGCTGGTTCCTGTAGGTAGATGAGGAAAACATATGTTCTGGTCTTGTCTCTATGTTTCATTTTCTTAGTTTGTTGCTACTGTGACCCCCCCCCCCCCTTCAAGACCTTGATTCCTGCGTTGCGGAGGATCTCCAGGGTGGGCCGCACATCCGTCTGGAGCTGGTCCTCCACCCCGGTCAGACACAGCAGCTCCATCTCCATCTCCAGACTCTCGATCACTGTGGCCACCTTCAAAGAGCGGTCATGCACGCTGAGCTTGGCCTGGACGTAACGTGCCTGGGGAGGGACGGGAAGATTTTGAGTGGGAGGAGATGAAAGTACTACAAATTAGGTAGAATCACTTTTGATATAGCCCCCTTTCAAACAGAGTTACAAAGTGCTTTCACATACGGTTCACACAGAGAATGAAATAAACTAAAAACATTATAAAATAGAGAGAGTAAAACAAACATAATAGTAATACAAAATAAGTAAAAATCAAAGCGACAAAATGGCAGGTTGAACAAGAACAAGCAGGAAAACAGCCAGGGATAGAGAGACAAGTTACAAACTGCAACAGAAATGCTTCACACAACTTTTTGTAAAGATATTATATTGTGTGCAGCATAAATATGCAAAGAAATGTCCTTATAAAGATATCAACATTTCCCTTAAGCTATACAGTGATTGCCTGCAAGAAGATTTAATTCTACTGTGATTTCGAAATCTGAAAATCCCCAAAAGACAATATCAATCGGTTAACGCCCCTCTCCAGCCTTCCAGCCTCAAGGCAATATGTGAGTGAGATAAAGCAAAAACAATCTGAGAGTGACTCATACAGGAACACAAACTATGTGTGTGACTCAGTGTGTGTGTGACTCACTGCTGCCCACTAGCTCTGCTCACACAATTACTCTTCAGAAACGGGCCTGGGGCCGAAGACTGCAAGGGGAGACGGCCCTGCCCTGCTCACACAATGAGAGGGTGTGTGTGTGTGGGAGGGTGGGGTGTGTGGACTGAAGGGCCGGGGGTCAGAGGTGAGTCTAATTAGTCAGCAACACACTCTGACATTTAAAAATGCTGAAAATGCCTGCATAAAACATCATTATATATTTGTGGGGGTTTTGAGGGCAATTTGAGTTGAACAAATATTGAACAATGTGTTGATATTTCTGCTATTTATTGCACAGCTATGATGGCTTTTTTTTTGACATAATTCAGACAAACTATAGGAGTGTGAGTAGTGTCAAAGGTCCTCAGTTTAGCCTCAGGTCACTGTGTGTTAATGTTATGGCAAAAGAGGCACAGGTCATACAGGCATACATTTTTTAAATCAAATTAAGAGGTCGACACTTATTAAACTCAGTAAATATGTACCTGAAATGAATATCTTCCTTGGCTTTGTAGAACTAGTTCAAATCATTTTTCATGCACCTTGAACCTAATGGCAAGATGCTTCTGTTGGTTGTTCATATTTCCCTATTCTAGTTCTCGTTCCTTCTTAAACTTCTATTTATCCTTGCTTCTTGTGTGTTTTATGTACAGAGATGTTGTTTTTGGAATGTGTTGATTTGTCTATGATAGGTAATAATGCCATTTCTGTACGTGTTTCAATACGAGGACTCTCAATAACCCTTTCAGGCTTCCTTTCGTCTCCTGCACTGAAGTGAATTGTAGCTTTAGTCATGTATATCTTCATTAGTGTGCAAATACACTAAACTTACCTCAAAATCTTGATACTGCTCCTCTGTCAGGGACTTCTTTGACACCACAAGGACCCTGAGGCCTTCCCTCGCCATGTTCCCACACTGAAAACAAAGTCAGCAACATCTGGATTAGCCTATCACCAAGTCTGTACATTCATATATAATAGTTATACTATCACGATTGTACCTCCTCTTCCAGCCAGTCGTTATACTGCACGATGCCTGCCATCACCACATCGGCACCCTTCATGTAGAAAGTGATCTCTCCAGTAGATTCATCCTAAAAAAACATTTATTCACATAGAAATAGAAATGAAATAGACAAATCTTATACATGTTAAATTGAATAACCCAGTTTGTTTCAGGATTTCCGCTCCATACCCACTATTCAATGATTTTGGGTTGCCTAGAAATGCTCAACTTATTTTGGTATACATAAGGGGTTTCACAAAGCGTTCAAAAATATTATCCTGAGGAAGTTTTAACATCCGGGCTTCCTGAGGTAAATCCCAGCCAACAAAAATAAAGTTAGTCATCAGACTTAGTCAGAGGTTAGGAGGTGAGGTTCTATCAGATAATGAGGATTACTCTGTTTGTCTTGGTAAAGTATTGAGACACAGTCGCCCCCATAGCAACAACCACTGACAAACAAGACAATTAAACAAACTATGAAGTCCATTCAATTTATTTTAAGCACATATAAAACAACATAGACAACCTGCAATTAGCTGACGGACAAACTGAATGATCTTGTCACTCACTCGCACTATGATGCCCATCCTCTTGCTCTCGTAGGTGAAGGGGAATATCTGCAGGATGGTGAAGTTCAGTATTTGTCCAGTAGGGGTCCGCAGCTGCATGGAGGACTGGTCTCTTCCCACCAGAGTGAGGCCCACGCTCTCAGTCCACTGCACCAGCGACACCTACCAACACCAAGGGGAAAAGCTTTACTGGCTGCTCATTGATACGTGACTGTAGGAGAGGAAACAGATGGACAGGCTGCAGTATTGATCTGATACTGGTTTTAGGTTGTTATCAAATAATAAAACATCATTGTACTGCACACAGCAAGAGGGGGAAAGTAACCAGTGCTTTTTTTGTTCTCAATAGGGCTGCACAATAAATTGATTTGAAATCGCAGTATTGATAAGTGCAATATCCAAATTGTATCCAAGGACAATATTTGGCTTAATACTTGAAAGTATCTGCATGAAGTATAGTCGTAATGCTAATAAATCCCGGCGTAAATTCAGTATTTTTTCTGATTTGTCCTTGTTTAAGATGGATAACGTAAATGAAAAGAACAAATGATTATGTGTAAGCCTTTTATATCAATATGTTCCATTACTTGGAATACAAAACAAACAATTAAAGGCACTTTGGACTGAGTAGAAAGCACAGTAACCATTTAGTCTTAATCAATAACGCAAACATTTTCAGCACTCAACACTATTGATTGATAAGCTCCGTAAATGTCAATTTCTGAAGTGAAAATATAGTTTTGTCTCCTCTCTGAAGGACACAACAGACGACTTCCATTAAATCAATGTTACGTGTGTGAGGGAGAAGACTTCCAGACCTGAAGTCACTTCACATCCCCAATCCATCATCCATCTTCTGACAGGCCTAATAGCACACGGCCAAATGGACACAGATGAGAGTAAACAACAAAATGTCAATGTTAACGCTAAACCGCACATTTTTTTATTGTTGAGAAATCACTTATTATACAAATACGTGACCATGTAGTCTGACAATGCCAGGCCAAGAGTACTTTCACATCATCAAAGCTCTCACTACCGTAATGTTGGTCATGCATTTTGGGAAATAAGACTTAGTCACAGTCTAGAAATACTCACTTACTGGGAATTCTTGGATCTGGTTACCACAACAGCACTGCATTGTAATCGCAGTTTCAAAATCCACTGCAGATTTCTAACTGTACTGAATAATGCTGTATCCATTTGGCTTGACTCAGAACAATCGCACAACTGACGCTTTTTACGAGTGTAGAGGAAAGTGATTCAGAACTATCTTGGTTGGATAACACATCATTTCAATCATTGTTTGATTAATATTACCAGAGCAAAAACTCCTATTATCATTGGCATGCAGACATCTTAAAAAATGTTTCAGTTTTGACAGCATTTAGCGGTAACTGGCATTCACAACCAAAACCAGATCTATTTTAAGACTTCCTGAAAGCTGTTGGAGAGCAAACTGAATCTTACTTCTTGTACTGTTTCAGGACAAATAAACGGTTACCTTTCTATCCACCTAAAACTATAAAACTGCTCAATTTCCTTCCCACAATATAAACCACAGTGTTTTAATCGCAGCAGACGTCCTGCGCTCTATTAAAATATGCTATCAAAGAGGAAATTCAAAAGGGTATAAGTGCAATGGCCTGGGGAGCCCATCAAGGAAATCCGTATTTACATCGCAGGAAATGGATACAAGTCGGATTCCTGCAGCCCTCTTCCTGAAGTTCAAACAATTCATACAGATCAAGGACATCAATGTGGAAGGCCGTTATGGCTTGTGAAATCAGGGAAGACGCTCGAGATAATGGCCTTTGCTGAGAAAGAGCGAGAACACCGTCTTAAGATCGGAAGTCTGTTCACAGACTGTCAATGTTTGTCCTTGAGAAAAATGATGTTCAAGTAGATACGGTGTACATTTCCCAACATGCCAAGATGACGTGTTTGAACGACATGTATTTCCTGTGTAGCTTCTAAGTGAATTCAAGTATATAATTTGATGGATGTACTGCACAAAGATGCAGGACAAAAGGAGAAGAATTAAATAGTTTTAGTTGGTGTAAGACAGGGGTGTCCAAACTACGGCCCGGGGACCATTTTGAATCGGCCCTCATCAAATTCAAAAAGTATAAAGGAATATGTTCCCACAAATGAAACTTGTGCTTGTCTTATATTGTACTTCTTAAATATACATGTACAAATATATCACACAGTAGTATTCATGTGTTAATAAGAACACTTTTCAAATAAATTCAGTCAATTAAAGTTGGAAACATTTTCTAACAAATCTTAGTTGATAAGAAAAAAGCCCAATGACTTATTTACATAACAAGCTTGAAATACACCCTTTCTATTTCTCCTTATTATAATCAATCTGAGCTTCTGTTTGAAGGGATGAGCTGCCAACACTCACAAGCATCATTTACCTACATTTGATTGATTTAGCTAACTTATAACTGAACTTATGAGGCAGTATATGGGGAGGCGTGGGGTGCAGTGGGTCGAGCGTTGGTGTTCGGATCAGGGGGTCACAGGTTCAAACCCCACTGCAGTCAGCATGTCGTTGTGTCCCTGGGCAAGACACTTCGACCCAAAATTGCTCCTGTGGGGATTGCCCACAGTATTGAGTATGTAAGTCGCTTTGGATAAAAGCGTCTAACAAGTGACATGTAATGTAATGTATACCTCTAGTGCAGGGGTGTCAAACTCAAGGCCCGGGGGCCAAATCCGGCCCGTGCCTTCATTTTATGCGGCCCCACAAGAGCTTGCAAATACGGGTACATGCCGATTTACAGAAGCACGTTGCCCATAAACTACGTGTCCCACAATGCATCTCAAATTTGACTTTTTCCTCAGAATTTGACTTTTTTTTCAAAATGTTATAAATAAAAATGTTATGTTAATTATTTGCTCTAGACTTCTGCTTTCAGACATAGTTAATTATGAAGTTATTACCCTATCCGATAATAATCCAATGCAGAGGCAATAATGTAATATAATACATTATTTTATATATATTAAATATTTATATATGTATTTTTATATAGTCTTAAAGTTACAACCGGCCCCTTGAGTGCAACCATAATGCTAATGTGGCCCGTGATGAAATTGAGTTTGACACCCCTGCTCTAGTGATTGACCCAGCCCTTTGTATATTTGTCTGTATTTGGCCCTCGGTGAAAAAAGTTTGGACACCCCTAGTGTAAGGTACATGTTCCTGTGTCGGACCATCGTACCTCATCGGGGCTGGAGGCCTGGTACACTCTGCACGTGTCTTCATAGTGCTGCTCCGCCTCGGCCTGGTCCGTCACGCCGTTGGCTTCGTACACGGGCGTCACGTTGTGCACCAGCGCGATGGCCTTCACCGCCTCGTGGACTCTGCTGCTGATGGTCTTGCGGACCTTAGTGGCTGCCGGAGCTCTGGAGGCTTGGAGGTCATGGCTGGGCTGCAGGAAAAGGACAGAAGGCAGTGTGATCAAAAGGTGACATACTAGAGAGATGTGAAAAGAGGTATTACCTTTTCTAATGGGAATCTTTCAGAGTGGTTTCAAGGTTTTTTTTCCAAGTGAAGGCAGCTTTTGAAGCCAGTACAGTTTATAATCTGTAAAGTCAAACTGTACTGACTATAGAGTGGTGCAGGGATGACGTATTTACCCGGAAGTAAGCTGCATGGGTTCCCTCGATAAAAAAGCAATGGGATTTCTCCATAGGATTTTGGAAAATAGCTCGAAATAAGGTCTGTGGAAAACTAACCTGTTTGATAAATGCACGTTTTGTTCAGCCGGATAATCTCCACATGTCTACCCTACTTTTATAATTTTCTAATCATAAATCTAATCGCCAGAAGCAAAATGCTAACGTTATGCTATAAACGAACTACAGCAGGGTCGCTGCTTAGACGTCACGCCAACTTAAGATCCATATTCAAAAATAGACTCTAAATTGTACAAGTTGAAGCGTTTGTTTTAACAGTTTGCAGGAGGCAGGTACTTGCTTTCAAGCAGAACACGGGGAAAAACTAACTTAGCGGGAGTGTTTACGTGTTCGGGGTAATGACGTACAACGTCCTCGACAACTTCTGTAGTCCTATTCAGCCACTTGTTAACAACCATCGTTTTTCAGACACGTAAACTCTTCAAAAATCACCAGTGGGGTCACTGCTGATGTATTTAATGTCGTAGAACAAAACGTGATCCGTCTCTTAAATGTGTCTCAACCACAGACCTTATTTCCAGCTATTTTCCAAAATCCTATGGAGAAATCCCATTGGCTCTGACACGAGGGAACAGGAAGTGGTAAAATGCTAACTCACTTCCGGGTTTAAGGACTCGTCACTGCACCACTCTATAAACAAACTGTATGAACACACTTTATGGGTCATTCCGGATTTGGAGGAAATGTTCTGTCCCACGTCTGAAATGTCAAATAATCCAATGCCCAAAATGCTTCAACATGCAATGGATGCACTATCAAATCTCTCAAACTCCCCATAACATGGCATTTTTCTATTGTCCCTCCTTCTAGGCTTTTGCTATCATTGTTACTTGCAACTCCTTTTCAACAATTAGAATATTAACAGTTCAAGAGTTGCATTTCCTGCAGTTCAATTCATTATCTTTAGTCAAATGAAATGTGTATGTATCATTTAGCATAATCTATTTCCACAGAATATAAACTGCTTTTTATTTATTGCCACCAGGTAGCCTAAGCATGATGCAACAACTTGTAATATTTTTTCAAAATGAATGAATACAACTGTGTTTAAATTATAGTTAGATCAAAAGGTTAAAATACATCTTTAATACATATATACCATTTCTACAGGCTTCTAGCACACCAATAAGCGCTGCAGGGTTAACTTCTCAGAAGGTTTGATGTCTAAATTGTCCTCCAATTGTGAAATGACCCATGAACACACTTTGTTCACTTTAAACTGGAGTTTTTAGTCTGAGAAACGAGCTGTTTCGCTAAATGCAATTCCCATGATTGCTGTGATAGTGGCCTGTAAACATAACCAGATGTGAGAAGTACATTTGAACAATTTGCTTCTGCATTGTGCCCTTGCTATTTTTAGCCGCCTGTGCGTGCCAGGGGTTAATGGTAGCGTCATTTAAGAAGTCCGGTCAGTGCTTTGCTTGTGGGCTAATCCTGTTTCCTGCTTCGCTAACCTCTGGTGTCAAGGGGGACAAAGAGTGTCATCTGAGGTCAGGAAGCATTCAACCAAACAATAATCACAAACCGATACATTTCTTAAAACAATGCTAGCGGCTGTTTGTTTTAGCCTTTCCCAAGATTTTGGAATTTCAATCTTTTCTTCTTTGTTTGTTTTTTCTAAATGAGTGATGTTCAGGGATCTCTTCTCACTGCGTAGACATGTTGTTCTTACCTGTGTGTAGGCGCTGAACACATGGCTCTGTACTTCATCCATCGAGTCCATCCCGTACGCCACCGTTCCAAGATGGAGGCGCCTGAACACCATTTCATTCAGAGTGAGAGTTCCTGGTAAAGATTGGATTAAAAAGGTGTTCAAAAAAGTATGAATATCCCCTTAAAATATTAGATTTAATTAAGCGTACTGTGCTACTTATGCACAATGATTTGAATTTTGATCAATTTCAAAATATGGACTAGTGTAATATTTAAATCTCAGGGAGCAGAGTAAAGCTGAATATGTTTTAAAGAACTATTTTGGGTGGCTGTCATCACTCCTTGTTCAAAGTATTGAGGAGCCATAGAGATATCCCAGCCTACAAACGGTAATCTACTTAATAAAACATATTAGTTTGGCAAATATCTTCCTGAAAACCAAACCCTACATTTATTTATATATATATATAGATATATTTCAATGATAATGTGAATTATGATGCAAAAATGATCAATATCGTGAATCCTAATGCACTGAAAAGTACAAATAAAAATCCCAATCAGATATCTTTCAAAATCATGCAGCCTTAATATATAGGAAAACAATGTAATGGTGTTTTACATTTTGGTTTCGAAATGATTGTAATTTTGGAAACATTTCCAATGTGTACAACAATTAAATGTTACGTCATAAAATGCATGGATTATAAATGAATATGTTAAAATGTGTGTTACAAGAATAACTGTAAGATTGCAAACAAACAAGATCTATTATTTTTTGGTACAGCAAGAGGGGTGGGAGTGGACAAGAGACTCCCTGCTAGGGCTGCACGATTTGGGGAAATAATCTAATCGCGATTTTTCTGACGGATATTGCGATTGCGATTCGATTTGCGATATTTGTTTTTAAGCGACACAACGGAAGTTTATTTTAAAATGCGGCCATATCTCCGGCTAGGAAGGTCGTATCAACGTGCTCCCGTCTCTAGCACCCCCGCAGCCAGAGCTACGAGTGAAAGAACTAAACTTACATGAAACTTCCGTTGGGTTGCTTTAAAGTCAAGCTTCAGTTTAAGATTCACCCTGTAATAGATGTAAAACATGTGATGGAGCATTACTATCCTGACTCAGATGGTTTGTTTCACCAAACCATCTAGGAAAGCTCCATTGGAAGCCATTGGAA
Organism: Dissostichus eleginoides; assembly: GCA_031216635.1. NCBI lineage: Eukaryota > Metazoa > Chordata > Actinopteri > Perciformes > Nototheniidae > Dissostichus > Dissostichus eleginoides. The sequence continues at coordinate 10,007,856 of CM062267.1, read as the reverse complement.
AAGGGCAGGCACTTTCAAAAATACTTGGCAGGTGATTGGATCAATCTGTCTATCACCTTCATGGGCCACTTGTGATTGGTTAACAATGGCTGGTACATGTGGAGCACAGCACTTCTGATTGGTGTGGATGACTGACACCATCATTTTAAAAAAAAATTAGAATCGATTAATCGTTCAGCCCTACTCCCTGCCCTTATGCTCTTTCCTGTATTTACACTTGTATTATTTGTCTCTGTATGGTAATGTCATCTTGTGAAAAAGGGTGGGAAATGTAATAAAAACTTGGTCACAAAAGATATCTAAAAGTATGTCTACAGTGTTTGGATTTACAAGCAGTTACTAAACACAGAGTTAGCATGTCACATATGGTGATTGGAAAAATATGGTAAGGAAGCCAGAAGCCTTCCCTCTGTATCCTCACACTCACTTTAAAAGCATTTTCCGCCAGTATATCAAAAAGACCTCAGGGGCCTCGCGCGTACATTAGCCTGACCCGCGGACCCCGCCGGCCTTATCACGCTCTGGGTAGGGGGAGAGGCTGATCACTTTATTGGGCATGAGGGCTATAAATCTGACCAGTAACACCTCGCGCCTGAGGAAGTGCACTGGTGGAGGTGTTGTGCTCTGAAGGTGTGTATGGATGAGAGGCTTTTTTTATGATTTAAGGGTCCAATAAGTAGCAGGGAGCAGAGACCCCACCGCAGAGCTAAACCCCCCAGGGAAGGAAACGACTTAACTCTGTCCTACTGGATACTTCCTCGGCAAATCCTCTGCACTATAACTCCTCACTTTACTGCTCCACAGGCTGGCTTCTGTGCTTCTATAAGCCACAAGACGACGGCTTTTTTAATATGAAGTATGCTGCTTTCAACCAGTTGGAGAGTAACTGAGTATATTTACTCTGAGTATTGTACTTGGGTACACATTTTAGGTACCTGTACTTTATTTTCTCGACTCCACTACAGTTCGAACTGTAATATTGTCCTTTTTACTCCACAACATTTATGGATTAGGAAGATTTAGTTCCTAGTAACTTTATAAATGCAGATTTTTAGACAAAACACTCGGGAATAGATTGTGAAATATAATGCTTTGATAATGATTTAACTACCCAACATTATATTTAAGTACCTTAAACAACGAGCACATTTTTTTAAACGTTTTTTGTGAGAACATTTCACACTTCCAGATTCTAAATTGTGAAGATTTACTGCTTTTCCCTTTAAATATGTTGTCATTTTGATGTGCAACAAGTACTTTTACTCCTTACACTTTAAGTACCATTCTTTATGAGGTACTTTTACTTGTTATGGAATGTTTTTACAGTGTCGTATTAATATGTTTACTTAAGTAAAGGTTCTGAATACTTTAACCAACCCTGCTCCTTACTGCCACGTCCCAGTCTAACCTGTTTTGTCCGTCAGCAGGTAGGAGATGCGTCCGAGCTGCTCCGGTATGGTGCTCGCTCTCACCACCGTCCCGGGGATCTTGGAGTCTTTCTTTATCATCCAACTGAAAACCATTTTCCCCATATCCAGGTTGACACGCAAACTGCATCAAAAAAAAATTATTGTTTTTTTTTTGCCCCTCATATGTACCCAAGGCAAGGCAGGGCAAGGCAATTGTATTTATATAGCACTTTTCAACACAAGTGCTATACACAAATGAAAGACATTAAGAGCATGAAAGCAAGAATACAGATGTCTTTAAAGTCCAGGATATGAAGTCGTACCTGATGGGCACGATGTTGGAGAAGAGCAGCAGGAAGCGAATGATTTGGAGGTACCAACGGCCGGTAAAGTGCTGAAGGGCCACCATGACCAGCGACACCACCACAAGGGCCCCGAACAGGATCTTAGTCAAACAGTTCACCTCCAAGTCAAACAAACCCACCTGTAGTGAGCAACAGAGGCAGAAATGATGGGTTAAAATAATGTGAAACTAATCTGTGTATGTCCAATATACAGGTCTAAGCACATTAGAAATATAAACAAGTTATTTTATTATTCTAAGGATGAATTCTATTAAAATCCTCAATCTTCATTTAAACTAGATTAGATATACGCTATCCATATCCATATGGGTTTAAAATATAAACAATAACATAAAAATGGAATAAAATACAAAATAAACAGGAATAGTATCTACAAATACACAATATAAAATATACAGAATAAGTTACAATACCATATAATAGACTAACCTTCTACTTAAACAAACATTTATAAACATAGGATACTATATATATTATAAAAAGGCAGACCAACAATTAGCCTTTATGGTTAAATCTGGCATATTTACATGATGAACTCAAGTGCTCATGATGAATAATCTGCATGTTTCCTTCTCCAACTAATAAATAATAGCAATAAGTGTTGGAGTTATTAAATGTAAAAGCAGGTAGTGCGATTACGATATGTCCAAATTGTTCTGTGTGTAACTAAGTGATCTAATGTTGTTGTTCAGGCTGTGCTTCACACTACTGTACCTTGTGCCGAGGGTTGGAGGTGTTCATGACGCTGCGCAGCTCCCTGCCGGTGTAGATCACCACCCCCACCACCGTGCCTGCAGAGAGGGAGAGGGAAAAGACTTTAAAAAGCTGCCTCAGGTCAATATATAATTAAGGTACATGATAAAACACAGAACGTCAAGAAGATGTTTCCCAGACTTCTAATCTTGACAAGAATATTTTTAAATGATGAATGTCATTTGGATTATAGGATTCAGATTTACAATTGTTTAATGGATAACATTGTATATAGCCTATAGTGACGTTAGATATGTTTGCCACTTCATGTTTCCTACTATAGATACACACTTTCTTTACCATTACGGTAAGCTAGGCTTCATAATTAATGATGAGATTACCGACGCAACATTTCTTAAAATTAAGGATTGTGGTATTGCGTAAGGCAAGGCAAGGCACGTTTATTTATATAGCAGATTTCAACACAAGGCAATTCAAAGTGCTTTACAAAAATGAAAGACATTAAGAAACATATTATAAAATGACATTTAACAACACTCACACTGCGTAGATATTCCATTTTACAAATTGTATCCTATGGACTTAGTTTGATATCATTGCTTGGAACAGCTCCTTTTAAAAAAACTCACACCATGGTCATTTAAAATATATCTTTCAATGATTATGAGAATAATGTTGAATCTCCAATATTGTGATTCATAGCACAATGCAATCTCAGTCAAAATAAACACTTTTTTAAAAATCGTTCAGAGCCAATTGGGAGCTGTCAAAGATCTGTTTTTGGTTAGACAGGTCATAGCTTCAGTCAGCCTCTGCCCTAAAGGCAAAAGTGGGTCCTGGTTACTTCCTGGGTTTTAGCCCCCCCCTAACAGAAGGGCAGCGCCCCAGGTCAGTTATTTACCAGAGGCAACAACAGTGCTGGCCCACAGAGTGTTTTCAATGCTGAGACTCTCGTTGACTGGAGGGTCTCCGTCTTCCTGTAACAGTCGAGATGACAAATGGTTATGGTTGTTTTAAAGAAGTTTTGCACGTCTGCTTTATAAAAGAAAACTATGATTTTATAACCATTCTCACTGCCTGAACGTTAGACACAGGTCCACACTGCAAGTCTAACCGTAGTGTGTTAAATAGTCATTAGTTTTGAAATTATGAGAGCCATACATTTGCCGATCGCTAGCTAGATAGCGAATGTTCTCGATAGCTTGTTAGATGGGTAGCTAAGGTAAGCTAGCTTTATAAGGAGATAGATAGAGAGAGAGATAGATAGAGAGAGAGAGAGAGAGAGAGAGAGATAGATAGATAGATAACGTTAACCAGCTAAATAGCTACAATTCGCTATCGAAATAGCTAATGTTCCCTAGCTAAGTACTGTAGCTAACATTGCTGGCCTAATATATCTGTCACCTAACAAATATTAGGATAAGGAGGAATAAAGCAATCTTTGATCTCCCAAAAGGTTGCATGACTTATGGATATCTAACTTATAAGCCTAAACTAATGACTCATCAACACTTCTAAACAGTGAATCCAATTCATTCACATTAACATTATCACAAATAACTCTGCTAGCTGTTTCATTAAAGTGTAGGACTCGCATGCTGTATGTAAAACGTTCTGCCAGATTTCTTCATTCATGAAAATAAAAAGGGTAAAATGGTTGCACACTAAGGCTAAGGCTTCAACAGAATAGTAGTGTTAGCACTCACCCTGGTGAAAGTTCCAACAAAGTTATGGATATCAATGTTTGGCTCTTCTGCATACACATATGATCTGATTTGTAGAAGGTCCTGTAAACATCAAACACATGGTCATTTAAAAAAAAAAACATGTCTGACTAATAATATACCAAAAGCCAAAGATATTCACGTTTATTTACAAATAATAAATGATCAAAATAGTTGTAATTTTCGACGCTTGAATAATTGATTCTGCTCTTGACCAATGAGAGCCATGTTAAGCCTTTTACTACATACTAAATAAACTGTATTGCTGTCCATCAAAATAATTAGGTTTCGTAATGATAGTAAAAAGATCTGTTACAATAGTTTGTCAAGTCTATAGTCAAACGTCGCAATCCTTCAGCTGTAATTTTTTTAATTAATTGGTAAGTAATACAAATGAAGTCGCTCACTGCTAACAAACCAAATACCAATTGTAGACTAAAGCCAAATGAAATGTAAGTAGTTAAAAAACGTATTTGTTTAATATTGATTGAAACTGTTAAATAGAGACCACTGTCATGACTATAGAACATTTAAATGAAAAAATATTAATTTAAAACCCCTGACTGATTTAACACTCATGGGGAGCATAGAGTACGGGCCTGAGGTTAACCTTTGAACTTTAAGTCACTCTGTGATGAGCGGGCCACCCTGCACTCAGTTAAATAACTCCTCTGTCCTAATGACGCGCTTCTCTGAGACCATAGTGCAATTACACGTCTTCATCAGCACTTATTTCGCTAAACACAAAGCACAGCAATGGCATAAACACAGCATATAATTTACTCCTGAGCCTCTCCTCTATTTTATGACTCACAGCAGCAGTGGGCAGTCTCTGAGTGCAGGCCACTGGGAGGCGTAGTTTCCAGTCCGTCTCTCCGTCCAGCTGGTCAGTGCGCAGGAAGCAGGAGCCTGGGGAGGAGAGACGAGAGCTGAAGACTCATGGAGGAAACACATTCACCCCTAGGGGGCAACAATAGATAAGCTTGTATCCATCTGAATTTCATCAGATACAATAGGTCCATTTAAAGTCAGACTACTATCACCTTAACAAACAATGACAGGGTATATGCAGGAATCCTGAAGTCAAATCCAATACCTTTTAAGACCTTTTTTAAGACCCTTTCCATACATTTTAAGACCTCATCGCCACTTGGAGTTTTAACCGGTTACATTGGCGACACACTTTACCTCACATTCACTACATACAGTATTGATTGTCCTTCCTCCTTATCTTCCAACCATTTGGACGCAAACTTGCATTTCCCCATAACCATGTTGTTTAGCAACCGGCGTAAACGGACCTTCGCGCGCTATCAAGCAGTGAGCGTGCGATGTCCTGTTCAGATGACGACAAATCCAACGGGATGCCATAAATAAACTACACAGAATCACACTACACACCTACGCAATGATTACATTCAGGCAAACTGTAGAATACCTCTTTGGACAATTTATATACTTATTGAAAACAAGCTACAAAATGTAATACCTTGGAAAACGCCGTTTAATACTTTTTAATAGCCTTCATTTTCGCTAAATTGATTTATCAACTTGTAATACTTTTTAAGTCCCCGCGGAAACCCTGAATGAAGGATTAAAAGACTTGTGTCTCAGCAGGGTTTGGTAAAACTTGTCCATGCATTTATCTTATTCATCAGACTGAACTACTGTAACTTAGCAAGTCTTGTGTCAGACAGCTGCATCTTGAGTACTAAATTAAATCAACAAGGGAGATCCATAACTGAAGATTGGAGCTCACTGGTTCCCTGTATGTCAAATCATTGACTCCAAAATATAATCATTGGTTTATAAAGCACTAGATGTAAATACATTTCTTATCTTCTGATACTTGATACTCTAGATCGTCTGGTAAGGGTCTGCTTTCTGTCTGCAGAGTCAAAACTAAACATGGAAAAGCAGTGCTTAGTTATTATACTCCATATATCTGGAACAAAACTCTCAGAAAACTGCAACTCATTAAACTTATTTAAATTAAGACTGAAGACTTTTATTTTGCCAATGACTTCTCACTGCCTTATAAATCAAATAACTATTCATATCTTACACGGCACTGTAACTTATTCTTGTAATTTATACTTTAGTTTGTTTAATTGCTATTCTCTTGGCCTTTCTATGACATTTTGTAATGTGTTCATGTTGCACTACATCCAAATGTTTTTTGTTAAGCACTTTGAATTGCCTTGTGTTGCAATGCGCTGCATAAATAAACATGCCATGCCTTGCCTGAAGAGACAACATCCCACTCTATTCTAGGAGGCATTGATCGTGCAAGTCACTATTTTTACATTTCAACAGAGCTTCTGTCAACTGTTGCTGCTTTCTGAGTTTGTTCTGACGTTTCAAGTTAACAACCAAAAGGGCAATAAAATAATTTAGCACAAATGAACAGCAGCAACTCCTGTGAATGGGACACAGCTGCATATCACTTCTGGGATAGAAGTGGATCCCATCCCCCCACACCGGCTTACGTGCGTCATCCTGCCCAAAACTCCCAATCCTGGCCTAGGCTCTTCATAATTGACCTAATGGCCTCCACATGGAAGAGAGATAACCAAGCTGCACATTTCCAGTAAAACAAAGCTGTTGTTTTCCTTCCTCCAACAGGAAGTGGCAACAACAACAACAACAACAACATGCGTCTAGATTTACCTTAACATGCCCCTGTGATGTGATTTTTGATGTGCTGTTCCTTGGAGGTACTTTGAATTCAATTGTAATGTATTTTGTATATGTGGAAATAAATAAGTGCAATGTAATTCCCCATCTTCGTGTTATCACAAATCTTGTCTTAATCCTTATTTGATTATTCAGATTAAGCCTGCTGTTTTCTCTTTGCATTTGATATCTGTGTCTCCTTCCATCTTCCTTTTCATGGTCTTCTCATTTGAAAGACAAAACAGGTTAGCGAAGATGAGGAGGGAGCCGTGTTTTGTCTACATTACCCACTCTCCACTACGCTGCACTTTGAGTGATAGTTTAGTACTGGACTCAATTACAATTTAGACATTGTAGGACTTCCTGTCCTGGCTCAGGGCTAATCCCTGCACCTCAGCGCCTTTTTTTTTAAACAAGTCATTTCCCCGGCCAGCCAGCCATCCAGCCTGTTGTGGTGATCTGGATGAATGACCAGCAGATGTTTACCATTTCTTTCAGAGGTCCTTAAAAAGATCATGTCAGCAGGAACTCGCTGGTTCTACAAAAAGAAAGGCAGAAAGAAAAACATCACTTTAACATCACTTCCTGATCCTGCACTTTTCTGTAGAGACGTTTAGCTTTTCATGTGCCACATTACCGGCAGCCAGTCATTCAAAATAATAAGCCCTGCAGCAAATCATCCTGTCGTGGCCCGAGCAGGACCCTTACCAGGTTTTACACTCTGCCTGACCCGCTCCGTCCACGACACAAAACACATTCTGCATCCACTCATCTGGACAGCTTCCCAAAAACTGAACCGTGCATGGATTATTGATCAGTGGTGAAGAATAAAGTCAAAAACATGACAGCTTTTTTTGTTTAGCCATTGCTGCTTCTGAGTCCTAACATAACTCTGGATCACTCAGTCATATTAGAGAAACGTCTAGGACAACACGTGTGACCTTTCCTTCAGCTGCTTTGAAATGAGTGATTCAGAAAGAAGCCTGCCGTTTGGAAACAGGTCTCACTTCTCATGTTTCATGTACACAGCCCTTAGAGAATTGACTCTGCGACACAACAGATTCCCTCAGAAAACACACACTAAATTAGATATCTTAAAAAAAACTACAATATCAGATTTCATGATGTCAAAAAAAAAATACATATCAATAAAAAGTACTTAATCGAATTTGTTTGGGATCTAATTAAAAGGTATTTTAGGTTCAGTTTGACAGGCGGAGAGTCAGCATTGATCAGAAGATTACAAAATCTTTACTAACTCTTTTCACCTCTCTCACCAGCAGAGCACAGAACATTAACAACCCCCTCGTTATTCGCTGTCATATAAATGCTAACTTGACAGTTGGGAAAAGCAAAACTGTTCACAGATGTGGATGAAACGATCTTTAACAAACCTTCTCCACGATTATAAGGTCTCCAACCTGGATGCCGCTGCTTTTAACCTTCACTGTGCCTGAAATAAAGAACAAAATGTCATGTTAATAAAGTGTGTTTATGAAAAATATATAACAATCAAGAATCTGTAAATAATTTAACATAGATTTGAGAGCATTTATAGGATTGATCCCTCGAAGATCAGATCTAAAAACACTCAAACTTCTCCTGTGTTTTTTGGTTAATGAAATGTGATTTAAGAACATGAGTTTCTTCTCCTCGGTGAACCGTTGTCCTGCATGCCTCGGCAGTAACCCCAGTGAATTTGGGAAGGTAATTTTCTGTGCAGATTTGAAAGAATGCAGGGGGAGTTGATCCTTTTCTCTCATTCCATATGGAAAGAGCAGGCAAAATTGTTTGGAAGAGATCACTGACCCCTGACCTGTGTCGTGACCTCAGGGCTTTGCATATGTAAGACATTAAAGCGCATTAATATTGCTATGCGTCCGGGCTTCACGGGACTTCAAATTAGTGCCCTGCTCCACTATTGCAAAAAAAACATTTTACACATTTTCACAGCAACCTTATCGTTCAGAAACTAAATGTGGCAATATATACTCTAAAGTCAGAGATGACGCTATGATCTATACATTTATCTCACGCACATGCTTCGCTTAACACGTGATCAGAGCAGCGACATGACATCTATTTAACTGATGTGTTGATCAAACGAAGATTAGCCTGCAACAATGTCCATTATTGATTAATCTATTTACATTTTTCATTCAGTTGATACATTCACAAGCTCAATCTACATCAATGTGAATATGTATAGCTTTTTTTTCTCAGAAAATGGATTATCTTTGCTTATTCGAGCGTTTTTCAATACAAAAAAAAAGAATAAATCTATTTAAGTCGTGTGAATTAATTTGATATATTTAAAAAAAAACTATTTAATTAATAATAAGACAACTCAAGCACATTCTTCCTATGCTAGAAAACACACCAAGTCCTGACACCATAAACTTTCTATAAACCGCGAGATATTCTCGGGGGCCGCTATCATGGAGGCAAGCAGTCGTCGTGTTTATGGGTAAAACAAGCTGCCACATCAAAGGGACAAAGTGATGGAAACCACAAGAGGTCCCCTGCTTTTTATTGCTGGTAGCACTTTATACCGAGGCCTCTTATGTACACTTTTACATCTCTGCTTTGAATTACCCCACCATTTCCCCTAGCCCCAATAAGTTTGAACAGGACCAACCTCGTACAGTTAATAGACGCTGATGCTGAGGAATAAGCAACATGGTTCAGATATCAACACAACCAAAACATATTCAATGTTTTCCTTTGAGTTTCTGATCCAAGGTTCAAGGTTCTTTATTTGTCAAACGAACATAGCTACAGTGTAGTTATGTCGATGGAAATCTTGTGTCACAGGCTTCTCCAACAGTGCAACACAAAACACAGATAAACAGAAAAATATAGTGCAAGTAAATAGTAAATAGTGCAATAAGAGTCTATATGCAAGTCATTGAAATATGATATATTAGGTAAATAGATCAATATTTTTTAAGTAGCAGCCAGATGAATATTGTGGATGTTGTTTCAATCCGTACCTCTTGTTGAAAGCTTGCTGTAAATCTGAGAGTTCACTTCTTTGTCTCGAAGGTAGCATCTTATTTCTTCAACTGCCTCTCTCATGATGGTAATAGCCAAAACCAGACCCTGAAGAGTGAAACATGTTCAAGTTAAATAGTTATTTCTCCTAAATATAGAACAACAAATCAACTTCATACATGCTAGTGCTGTGGCTACTGTTACATTACTTAACAAAATACTATCAGAATAACTTCTGAACACTGATAAAGTCAAATGAGTTGATAGAGGATGATAATTATCAGTCAGTGAAATGTCACACACCAGAGGGACCCAGTAGGTGTAGAGCGCTCCTAGTCGTAGCTCGTTGATAAACTGAGAGCAGGCCAGGAGCAAAAAGTACAAGTTGAAGAAGTACTTGAACTGATTAAACAGCACCTGTGGAAATAAAACAGAGAAGCAGAGAGTTCAATATTAAGTTATTGTGTATATGACAGTGTATTGACATTTGCTGCTGGGCCATGACTGATTTTGATGTGAATATTTGCTTTTATTTTAATCAGCATTTTGTTTGTTGCATAAAACAGGCATTTTGAAGAGCCTTAGCCGTTAGGGAATTCCGCTTCAACCATACATTTGTTATAGTTACATGTTAGAGTTTATTAATGCAGGATTACATTTAGAACCAGTTTCGTTTTTAGATCAGTGAATCTTTTTTTTTGAGAATCCCACGAGTCCCGATAAATTCATCAAGAAACGTTTTTTGGAAAATAACAGCCATCAATTTATGCAAAAATATGAAAAAATGAATCCAAAATTGTTTACAGTGTGTTCCTCCTCTTTGTCCTTATGAACAATCTATGTGTATGTGACAATATGCACACACACTTTCATTAGTGCCCTTCTTAAAATGAACCCTTTGCCCCATTGAATGACCACCTGTGTGCAGGATTACTACCTGTATGTGTTCACATTACTTCTGTACGTCATTTCCAAAACGACGAAAGTGGAGAGCAGAAACAATGAAAACACTTAACATAAAGACTTCAATATGTTCCAGTGAGAAGATGTTCTTGGCATGACCAAAGAAAATAAAAAGCATCACAATTTGCAATGCAAAAAGGCTTTGCTCTTGTCTTTGGCTTTCCAAACAAATGTGAGCTACCTTCGATGTCTGACTTCATATACACGAAAAAGGTCATAAGATCTTAAGACAACTGAATGTCTGAAAAACAAATTCATATGTAAATCAAGCCGGGGAAATGCGAGGGTCAAAATCACAACGCTTACAAAGAAAAACCTCCAACCAAATAACATATGCATCTTCCATATTCTTCTAAGGATGTGCTCTGGTGCTATGGGGAAATGTTTTTGTTTTGCCAAATGTGATCTGAACCCAGGACATCCCACCATGTCTAATATTTTTATTTTTGCTGTTCTTGTTAATATTTTTTGTTCTCAATGAGACTGTGATAAAATTAAGATATAACATGAAAGCAAATGTAAAGAAATGGCACCATTTACTAACATTCTGTACATTCATACATACATACTTATGGCAGTGCATCTGTCAGGAACTGCCCTCTCGCATGAGTCACAAAGTTAGGTAAAAAATGTGTGCTAGCATAAGGAGGAATGCTAATATGTCGACATTTTGGGTTAGACTAACAATTAGCAAACAAGACTACATTAGGAAGGAATGTATATTTATGTATATTTATAATGTGAGGTATGTATCTAAGCTAAGACAATTATTCACTGTATCAACTAGTCAATTAACAGAAAGCTTAACAGAAACTCACTGATAACAACAATTGATTCATTGTTTGTCACTTTTTACACCAAAATGATAAACATTTGCTAGTTACAGCCTCTTTAATGCTTTTTTGTGTTTTATATTATTATAACCTGAATGTATTTGGGTTTTGATCTAATGGTTGGAATATATTATAATGGTCATCTTTCACTAAGTTATAGACTAAATTATGAATCTATATCCGTAAAATAACTATCAGATCCACCATAATCTGACTCTCTGATGCTCATTTAAAATAAGTCATGAATACAATGTCCACTTTCTGTCCCTGGTTAATGAGTAAGAGCCACGCTGGAGAGGTGGGTGGTGGTTTTGGGGGTGAACAGGAGGGAGGGTGGAGGGGTGACCTTTGACTGACACTAACCGCAGGCAGGAAGGTGAAGAAGTTGTACTTCTGGTTGTTAATGACATTCCTCGGGTACCTCTGCTCCCTCTTTTCTGGGTGGCCGAGCCACACGGTGCGGGGACGGAAGTCGCCCATGCCACAGCATCGCGACCACGGGCAGCACCTGAGAGCAAGAGTGGGAGAAACATTAAGGAATATCTCTAGATAAACAAATCATTTAATATTCTTAACTATAGAAATAAAATCCTTAGTGTGACTCATTACCCTTGGTTGTTTTGTGTGAAGCTGTCAAGTAATGGGTCCTTTTTTTAATGAATTTCCAGTCACATCTCTGAGTTAATGTATTACTTATTTCAGCTTCAAACTAAAGAAGAGACAAGGCTTAGCTAAAGGTCCATGACCATGAAGTCGGAAGAGATTATGCTTTACAAGATAAATATGAACTTAATCAGGAAAAGGGTGGCTACTCCCTCCGCTCTACACAAACACACACTCCATATCAATAAACTAAGAGTCCAGTGACCTCGGGATTAACAATCAAACTACTTTCTTAGTATAATACACACCTATAAACACAATATAGACTTATAGTTGTTCTATCAAGAAAGGGCATTGAGCAACAAATAGTTTAATGACAGATGACCTAGCTTTTTCAAAAGCTATAACAAAGGTTTACTGTCCAAAAGCTGTCTGTCAGGCCTCACAAAACAGATCATTTGTTTAGAGATTGTTGTGAAAACCTTGCAGTGGACACTAACCAGTTCCTCTCCAATTAAATACGCAATTGCTGGATTTCCAGTATAGCGTGTATCAAGTGAGAAACCACATTTATCAGGTCCACATATGAAGAGATATTTCAGTGTTACGATAGATACTGTATTTAAAGATGTATATATGCACAGCATGCAAGTTTGTAGTATTTGGTATAGGATCAAATACAATAAGGTCCAAGAGATGATTTACTTTGTGGTCCTCTGTTTTATTATTGTGTGTGTTGCACAATTAGCTTTATCATTGTAAAGCAACTTCTGATTTCTGTAATCTTGAGTAAAAGATCAAGCTGTTGCTGTTTTTAGACACCGCACTTCCTTACAAATAGATTGAGGCTGCGACTAATGACAGGCCTTTTACACAGAAGATTTGTTGACATGTCACTGAAGGCAAGGACACAGGTGTAAATAATAAAATCAACGATGGCTGAGTTGACAGTTTACTGTGACAGCTGAATAAAAATGAGCCATCCTTAATTATATAAACAACAACTGTGCTGTTCCCACCATGACAAGTCAACATTCCTGCTGTGAAAAAGGCACTTTTGTTGTGGGCATTCTGCCAATAGTTTCTTGATCAATTGTTTACATGGTATAAAACTAAGCCCAACATGGAGAGGGAAAAAAGTGCTACACCTTGTTTTACTTCTATAAAATATTTTGTACAAATAGTGAATAAACTTGTTTTGTCTGATAAACTGTTTAACATTAGCTGTATACGATTTGTTCATTGTCAAAACCAATACATTTTTCGTCAACCTACTAATTAAAAAACGTATCAAGCTTTAGTGCAGATCTTGTGTTTTTAATGTTTGATTTATTGTTTTCAGCAGATTTATGGAACAACTATCTGCTCAATTTTCATGAAACATGATGGAAGGGAGTATCAAGGGCCAAGAAGCACTTCATTACACAGTGGGGAGTATCCGAATCACATTTCGGATAAACAAATTATTTTTCCCTTTCATTAACATTGCGAGACAGGTCATTTGGCAACAGCTGAGGTCTGCATTCTCAAAGTTCCCTTCTACTTGATATATAGGACACTTCAGCTTTATTTGGTACATCTAGCTACAGCAAATGCAGTGTAATACAACAGTCCTGGAATAAATGCTCCCTTCATGGAGATTATAATGCCCAGCTTTTGTTTAAACTGGTTTTGCGATGATTTAAGGGTGTAGTTTGTGGAGCATTATAAAGAGATATGTTTCTATAGTTTAGCATAGGCTACGCCCATTGATAAGAAAAATAACTGAAAGCCACACATTACAACCTTTGTGAAGATGAGATCTGTTGGAGGACTATTGCATATAAACTGGTAACTGAGAGTTTAACCACCATGTCAGGTTGGACAGGTGAATTGGACACAATGATAGCCATCATGCTTGACTAGTTATACTGCAAACTCAAGAACATACTGTACACAAAGCCGCTAGCTACAGATCAGTATCTCTGCATAATAAACAGCTTATTTCCAGACATTTTGTCTCTGTATTATGTGATTATTAGAGGAGGTGACATCACCATGACAGCCTGGTCAGATTATTGGCTGCATTTCAGCACTGTGTCTGCCCTGTGCGTGTTTTCTCCATCATCAAGAGGCCTGCCCCTTTATGTGCAAATCACAAATAACCATACAAAAGGCATCATTTAGCCAGCATGTTAATTTAAAACATGGTATCGTTTTAAATCAGGGCCTGCATTTCAGCGTAGTATCTGCTCTAGGACAGTTTCAGTCTACCGGGCACATATTGACATGGGCGTCAAATGCACTTGCTACCCCGGAACAAGGATGTCTCTTGGAGCTAAAGCTAGCAGTTTCTGAGCTACTATAAACGGCCAGAACGTGTTCAAAAACATGAATTTGTATATTAGCCGTTGGTTTTCCCCTAACTGATATTTCAAATACCTCCACGGCTAAGCTAGTTTTAGACAATGTCTCGCGCTCCGGTAAACAATTTAACGTTAGCCGACCAGCGACAAACGATCCATATTAATATTCTATGCCGTATAACGCCCTTACCCATTTCTGTTTTTACTGTCGTTTCTTTTCGGCCGCCTCACGGGTTGTAGGGGGATATTGTCGGTCATTCCTGCAGCTCCCGGTTAGCGGGTGGAGGCTGTTGTCAGTCCGCCTGGCAGGAGCGGTTTCTGGGCGGAGGCTCCCCTGCTGTCACTCACACGGGACGGTGGGGACAGTGAGCAGGTTAGCACTGATGCTGGATCTGTTAGCTTACAATACACCAAGCACACTTTATCTCATCATTATTCACTGATACTTCTATTTGATTATAAATATAGTTGACTTTTGTTTCTAATATTTGTTTCAAGGGCTGAATGCTTATTTATTTATTTTCTTTCATTTTTCGTAGGAGTTTCATTTGAGTCACTATAAACATCAATTTCATAGTTTAGCTGTTGATAATTTCTAGGGAAAGGCACCATCAGAAGCAACAGGGGATAATGTGTTTATAAAAATACCTGTCATCATACTTCCATATAGACTAAGGCATATTTTTAGGAAATAACTAAGCAGTGGTCGACATCAGCCTTAGCCTACCAAAGTAATCCCACTGCACCTAATGATAGTTTTGAGGTTCCATTTTCTGCTACTATACTTATGTTCCAATACATTTTCATATTGTTTGTCCAGGGCCCTTATTTAAGCAGCTTTTGTTACTTGTAACTCTGATTTTTCTAGACTAACCTCTACCAGTTGCCTTGTAGAAGTAGCTGATACTCTTTTATACCGAAATGTCAAGTAGCAAAGTAGCCTTAAGGTCATGCATTTAAAATGTTACTTCAGTTTGAGTGCCAGTATTAGCATAAATATATTTATAAAGTGCCTAAAGTATTAGTTGCCTACTAGTTATGGAGAATTCCCCTTCTAATACTAGCAGCAAGCATATGCTTCTAAAACAGGTGTAAGAGCTATGCCAATATAGCAAAATGTAGTTATGTAGTGATACAGCTTTGAATTCAGATTCAGCCAAGTAAGAGGAAGAGCCATCTTGTTATGATTTTTTTGACAGTAGCCTACTATCTCTTAGTGTTTCTATCTCTCGCCATGCATCAAATTCATGCTTAAAACTGTTATTGTATGTTCTTATTTTACTTTGAATGTTTGGGCAAGTGTTTTGATGTCTTTGACAGAATTAAACCAATTGGTTTCATACACAACAAAAACTGAACATTATGACGTATTGCAAAGTTGTCATTTCTAGTGCAGGCAGTGCTGCTTACTCTGTAAATTGGTTTAAATGCACCAAAATATGTTTCATGTCAAATATGCCACTGTATAGTTGACCTTAATGAATTGTGAACATGATTGGCAAGTATGCTTCAGTTGTAGATGCAAATAGTTGTTCGTTGAGAATGCAAAATGAGAAGGGATTAATGGCTACTGGTGGGTCATGAGCATACTAAGAAATACCCGAGTCAACTGAAGGTGAATTGATGTAAATAAGGGATTTTATATGTACATTTAAACTGCGGGCATTTCAGTTGGCAAAGGGGGAGATCATACAAAATTACACTATCAAATTGGCTCCCTGCCAGCTGTGTTCAGTCAGAGATTTTGTCATTCAATAAGTTTGGGTACAGCGCCAGTGGTGAAGTGAAGACAGCATAAGTATTGAAAAAGTCAACCTGATTTTATTTTTCAAAATCAGAAAATATTAAGGTGTAGGAAACATTTGAAAAACAAAAAACATTTACATTGTAAACAGGCCAAATTGGCTCAACATCACTTTAATTGTAGAGACCAACCTGAAAGCAGTTTTGACATGGTTTGCTAAAGAAAGGCACAACTTGGCAAATGCATATCGATAAGGAATGTACAGCAGGGGCCTACAAAGTACTCTGACCATTCTGAGTTGTGTAAAGTGTCCAGTGATACATTCATTACTGTTCAACTCAGCAGGTTGAGAATGAAAATCTCATCATGTACTCGAGAATGTATCAGAAAACATACAGCGCATTGCGTTGAGAGAAGGGGGCACGGAGGACAACTAAAATCTAAACGAGGTAGAACTTACCCCCTAACCTCAAGCATTTTGTGAATTATAAATTAATTAATGATGCTACAAGTTGATACGAAAAAAATGAGTCTGACAATTACACTAAATGGTTGTAACACAAAATTAACAGAAAGGAAAAGTTAACAAAATTGTTGATTTGCCTTTTCCCCTCTTAGCCATCACAATAAAAGCAGTGAAATGTAACTATAAAAATGTAAATGTAACTAAAACCTGATATAAAGTGCAGGCATGAGAACATCGACCATATAGAAGCCTTCAGAACTCAGCCAACTAAATTTGAATCTTCAGATTTACAAGTGGAATATGTTACTTTTGTTGATGAAAATATGAAATACAATGCTATATTATTAAACGGTGCAACACAAATGTATCAGTATGAGAGAGCCTCAATTATAACCTTATTGTTCAGTCAAAGACACAGCAACAATAAACAAGTCTAGTTAGGCACTTGACAAAAGCTTGAAATCATTACCTATCTTAGCACTGACAACAATAATTAAAGCCTATTTTGCATTAAATGAGATCCAAAATAGATGAGTGAACTGTTGCACCTTGATTTAATGGACAAGACACTGGAATAAGTCAGTCTGATCAAAAGCCCTTTCAAAATGAGACAAGCTAATGACATTTACCACTACAAAAATGAACAATGTCATAAAACCTTTGGCACACAATGAGTTAAAGTAGTCATTCTAGATATATACGGTTAACTACACCAATATTTCTGAACAGTGAGACACGGTTTCCTTTAAAAATTCATGCCCTGAAACTTTCTATTAAAGTCAAAATCCTTCACAAAGTATCAAGGAGACAGTCTGAATTAAAGCAGTTTCAAGTAAGTTGTACATTCAAACTTCTGGATAGACAGCAAAACAAAAGTCACAGGAAAAATACCCGCATATATATTTATATCAAATAAAATACAACTACAGTAGTTATATCAATTCCAACAAAAAAAAACAAAAAACACTTGAGAATCATTCAGATGAGGAGAGAGACCGCTGCAATGAAATTACTGGAAAAATTCAACCAATCTAGCAGATTCTCAAAGGTTCTCACTGAATATTGATTGTACCTCATTCAAAAAGGGAGACATTCAAAAACTGAGTTCATTTGGTAAATTGAGTAAAGGCTAAGAAAAAAGCCTAGTTAACTGCAATTTTACCCTCCTCCATGAAATGTTGGAACTGCAATTTTGGCACGCTGCTGGGGCTGTTCTTCTCCATTTCGGCCATTGAGCCAGGCAAGCCCGAGTTGGATCCATCCATCTTCATGAGGCCCCCAGTGGAGCCAATCAGAGGCCCACCAGCAGGGCTCCCTGGAAGGGGGATGCCACCCCCTTGGATGACAGAGATCTCGTTGGTCTTCATGGTCAGGCCTCCACTGAAGGCGGCAGCAGCATACTGGTTCCACAGAGACTGTTCAAAGTTCAATGGTGGAGGACCCAGGTCTTTGGGGGCCTGCATCATTTCTGGCATCATCTTTGCCTCGGAGCTCATTGCCATCAGCGCCATGGGATTATCCAGAGACAGGCGCTGGCCACGCCGCGACGTGTTGTTCCACATGTGAGTGCCGATGTGTACCTAGAGACAAGACATAGTTAATATTAATCCCATCACAATGCTCGATATTCAAGAACTTCAAAATACTCAGCCCTTTGTCAGACTATTATGACTTACCTTTAAGTTTCCCTTGGTGGTGAAAGCCCTGCCACAGATATTGCAGGCAAATGGCTTCTCCCCTGTATGAGTGCGCTCGTGGATCTGCAAGGCGCTGGCAGATGAGAAGTTCTTGCAGCAGACATGACAAATGTGTTGTTTGGATGATCGTCGAGGTGTGCTGGAGATGGACGAGGGCATGGCGGTTCCCTGAGGCATATGGGAGCTGAACAAACCGTGAGGGCCCAACGGATTCTCTGAAGAAAGCTTCATCTCCAGACTATCCAGACTTGATGGCATCCTCATGAACATGTTGCCAGATACTTAAAAAAAAAAAAAAGGGTGAAATATTAGATCTAAGCATCCAACATGACAACCTTTAAAATACTTTGATTAAATTGTTTTCTAATAAACTCACCATAGTCTCCATTTGTGTATGGCATGCCAGGTTCCTCTTTGATTGCTTTGGGGGTGAAGCTGCTGGAAGATGTGAGGTCAAGAGCTCCACTTGACTCAGTGCCACCTTGAGCACCGCCATCACCCTCTGGTCTAGAAAAACTGTGGGCAAATTCATTACTGGGAGCCTCAGGAGATTTGCTACAATTTGTGTTGTTTAGTGGGGAAGATGAGTGATAGGACATGGCCGAATGGTCAGAAATGCCAGGGCTGCGGCCGTTCTGATACTCCTGCTCTCTGGGAGGAGGTAGGGATGGTCCCTCGCTCTCCGAAGCGGTGCTGCTCTGTCGTTTCAATTCAAGAGCCGAGGTCAGACTCTTTAAAACTTCAAGGCTCGAAAACAGGATGGGGGGAGTCTGATTCTGTGGTGGTTCCTCAGAGGCGGGCGGGAGGGAATCTGAGGTGTCGTCTGGTTTCTGGGAGTTCAGCTCTGGCTCAGGATCTTCCAAGCTTGCTTCAAAACCAAGGATATCTGTAGAGTTCTCCTCCGACAAAGATGATTCCATGGCTTCTGCTGCTTCAAACGGGGTTTCTGGCATAGGGGTGTTAGGGATCTGCCCACCCATGTGCATGCGGATGTGCTGCTGCAGAACCACAGCGTTAGTGAACTTCTTCTGGCAGATGGGACACGAGTGCTGCATCTTAAGAGGAGAGTTAGCCCTGTGCACTCCGTAATGGGCTTTAAGGTTACCCTTGGTGGAGAATGCGCGTCCACAGATTTTGCACTTGTAGGGTCTCTCACCGGTGTGTGTGCGGTAATGCATTTTGAGCGAGCTCTGGCAACTGAGGACTCTATGGCAGATGACACACTCGTTGGGGTCGTTGGTCCTCTTCTCCAGGCCATCCACCATCTGCTGAAGTTTTGCAGTTCCAGAGCTTTGTTCACCTATAACATCATACCTGTTCATATGATGCAGGGCGCCTATCAGTTCTTTAGTATCCTTCTGATGCAGATCCACTGCTGTTTCTTGTCCAAACACATGAGAGGAAATGGTTGGGGAGATGTCGCTTGTTGATGGGGAAGGTCTCTGGGGACATGGGTCCCCTGCGTAGCTGTCAAATGTCTTCAATGATGGTACAGGTGACTGTTGGAAGCCAGCAGCTGGCTGAGGCAACATAGGCTTAATGTCGGTCATATTTGACTCGTCCATGGGCATAGACATGCCATAGGGAATGCCACTGGTGGTGGGGATGTTGTCAAGGTGCTCGGGCACAGGATGTGGGTTCATGCCGATGTTAGGATACTTGTCTCTATGCCTCTGGAAATGCACTTTGAGGTTTCCTTTGGTTGTGAAGCGGTTGCCGCAAATATTACACTTGAAGGGCCTCTCGCCGGTGTGAGAACGCAAGTGAATCTGGAGAGCACTGTCATTGCCAAAGGACTTTCCGCAGTACTTACACTTGTGCCTGTATGCCGAGTCGCCATTCTTTTGTTCTGGAGGGACAATCGGCATCGCCGGCTTCATTTTTTTAGAGGACTCAATGTCGGCTTGGATACCGTTGGAGCCCATGACAACTGGTGACTGTGGAAGTTGTCCTGCTAAACGGCTAGCCAGATCTGGGATTGCTTTCAAAAGGTCAGTTTTAGAAGTAAAAGATTCCACTGCTTCAGGTAGACAGGGATGGATGCCAACTGGCAGAGTTAATTTACCTAGCTTCATTGCCTCCATAGAAAGGCTTTGACTGCCTGTCCTTTTTCCTATCAGAGCAGCTGCAGCTGACAACTGCTGAGAGAGATGTGCGCCAAGGGCTTTCAGAGGGTCCATTACTGCCCCTACCGATGACTGCAGACAGTTTGGAGTCATCATGGATACTTGGATTCGAATCTGTTCTGTGATCTGGATCTGCTGTAGCTGCTGTTGCTGAAGGCAAACTAACTGTTCCAAGATCATCGGGATGGCTTGTATGGCTTCCTGTGATGAGATCAGAGCTGCATTATTGGAATAATGTTGGGAGACCGCCACTTTGGTGTCTGCCATGGTTTCAAGAGTGACATTTGTATCTTGCATTTTGAGCGAGTGATGATAATTCATCTCAGGGCTAGTAGGCATCCCCGTCTGATCCCTCTGTCCCGAGTCCTCTGCGTTCATGTTGGACTCTTCCTCTGTTCTTTGCAGCTGGTCTGGATTGGCATTTAATGGGGATTGGCTGCTGGACTGGCTGTCGTCCTGGTCACTCATAAGTCGTCGGGGGAGCCTTGTGAATATCCCTCAGGCACTTTTTTTTTTTTTTCACATTTTTTCTCGTGCTCAACATATTCTTCTTCATCGAAGAATTCGGCACAACACTTTTTGCAGACCCTGGTGTCGTCCATTCTGATCCTTTTCCCTTCATTTCCAATCTCCTCAACTTGATCATCACGAGGAATTCCTTGAGAAAAAAAAAAAGGGTACAGGGATTTAATAATATGCTTTGAATACAGTAATGACAATATCTGACCAATACAATTAGTCTAACAAGTATTGTAAAATATTCCCATTGGTAATCATCAAGAAAATCTAATTGTGGTAAGAACAAGAAATCTCTCTAAAGCATTTTTTGTTGCCATTGTGACACAGATAATTTGATTCAGTGGTAAACTTTATTCATTTGTATTGTATGATGTACCCTTTCTTTTGTCATTGCATTGGGTTGTTAAAGTCTTTGAATTTGCCTACAGGGCCAGCAGAGGGCAACCCTCTACCTTTGACATTACCCTAAACAATGTCCAGGAAGACAAAAGAGCCACAGGCATTACATTACTGTGTTTCTGAAATACTCCACCAAGGTACTTTGCTCAAAATCAGATCAGTTGCCAGTGTGGGACAAAACGTGTAACTCCTATAACACGCAGAGAAATGTAAATCTAGTTTCTGCAATAATTCATGAATATCTATAAACTGAATTTTAAGTTCTTGTTTGTAACAGAGTAGAAAGGAAAAACAAGTTTAAGTTTAGTATGCAAACATGGGTTTAAAAAACATGGTAATTCTATGTTGATTAGCATGAAGCAGTTTCACAGCCTGATAAGTGCTCCAAGTGAGCATTTTAATTTGTCTGCTAAGCAAGAGGCCATTTCACAACTGGGTGTATTGTTAAATGCTAATGCCTCAAAGAAAGGGGGTAGACCACCTGTTTGCATTTGCCCGAGGAAACTGTTGGACTTGTTAATAGCTCACCAGGAGGCATTGAAGCAGAGTAGCAAAAAGAAAAGTTGCAAATGGCATTACACTGAGCTTTGAGGAAACAGTACGAAGGACTCAGCCACACACATTTACGCACCAATACAGACGCTCTTATCATAATGTAATTAACTTCGACAGAGTTGAATTTGTAAATATAGATAATATTTAACAACTATTGATCCCCCAAAAGTCTTAATTTGTCGATTATGAAGTAAAAATTAGGAGGCAACGCTCTAGTTTACCACTTGACGGCGCATGACCTGCATCTGATCACCTATGGTGGGGTACATGACACGAGGTCAGACTAACCATTCAATGCATGGACCTAAGTGGTTCACAAAATATGAAATATTTCATCAAAAACGCCTTTTTTCTGAAATGTAGGCACACATCACAAAGCTCATAGCTGTCCTACACCGTGTTAGCAAACTTTCCTAATTATAAGGTGAGGTCTAACTTGCGCCAGCAGCTATGGGAGCTTGCATATGGCAACACCAAAACGCACCCCCACCCAGTCTCCACAAAAAGGCCACTGCTCCATCCCCCACCTCTCCACATATGTACGAAAGGAAACAGTCATGCATTAAACTGGGGGATTTATTGCCTTTAGGTCAGCTTACTCCAGAGTCACATTTCATACAGTTCTT
This sequence comes from Dissostichus eleginoides, assembly GCA_031216635.1. Classification (NCBI taxonomy): domain Eukaryota; kingdom Metazoa; phylum Chordata; class Actinopteri; order Perciformes; family Nototheniidae; genus Dissostichus; species Dissostichus eleginoides. The sequence goes on along the minus strand of CM062267.1, from coordinate 9,985,098 downwards.
TTGGGCAGCTTTGTTTAAAACCCTCAATATCGACGAACGCTTGCAAACAAATTCCACCAAAACATGAATGATCAATGTAGTTACATTAGATTCAGCAACGTACTCAGCGAAGTTGAAATATAATTTACAATACAAACAATTTCAACAAAACTACTTTAAATTCAGTCAAAGAGCGTTGAAGGCATACGCACTAATATTTGCCACCAAATAAAAGCGACGTTCATGACAAATTAAGCAAAATGTAGAATATCAGAATGATATGAAAGTAAAATGATAGGCCTACACATAAAATACACCCAGACCATCGTAGACATTCATTCTTAGCCACACAACTACTCAAGTAAATGTTCAATATATCAATTAATCAACAGGCAGCAATAGAGGCTTTAATTAGCCAAACAAGTTCAAAAATAATTGCAATGTTTGCCATCGAAACTACTGCTCAAACGATATCGGTTTAGGAAGAAATTGTAAAATAGTTGAACATTAATCAAACAGAAAAAGTTACTAAATGTCTCAATGTATCGCCTTTCTGTGAACAAAGTAAAACAAATTACAGTGTAGTCGTTTAAAACCCTCCTCGCGGAACACCTGTATTGTGTTAAAAATGATTTCAGATTTTGGTCCAGTGACTGAGGCTCAGTTCTTATTTCTGGTCAATTCAAACAGACAGCAACAGGTCAAAGTGCGAGTGGAACGATGTGAAATGCAGCTCCCAACTTTTGAGATAAAATGTCGATAGTTTTGCAACATGGCATGGCGAAGCTGTATGTTACGTTTTTCGGGAAACAAACAAATATGTTGTGCGTAAACTTACCATTCTCTAACGCACCGGGCTCGTCGGAGTTGATGTGCTGCGGTTTGGCTTGCTTGCGCCTCGACATGATGCAACCATCAGGAGCGAAGAGTTGCCAACAATATTTCCTCTCCTTCTTCTACAAATTTCTTCTGCTTGGCAAATTAGTCCCCCTCAAGTAGAAATACGCATGTCAACGTAATTATTATTATCAATAATGCATTGCGATTCATCACGGTCCTCTGACAGCTGATTGGCTCCAGTCCAAGTGCTCACACATTATTCAAATGTGCTCCCTATTGATGAGCGGAGCGCGGAGCCGGGAGGGGGCGGGAGGAGCTCTGCGAGTGGCCGGGCTGGGGATGGAGGCAGGGTTAATAACACCCAACTCATCGCTCTCTCCCTTGTTCCCGAAAAATATATATAGCCTATTGTCACCGACAAACTCAAGCGACATAAAGATCAGTCAAACAACATGATCTTAAACTGGTAGTCTGCTTTCAACCTGTGGCACATTTGACCCAAAACACTGACATTAAAAGTACATCACCGGATGCGTAATGTGAACTTACATGCGTATAGGCTACTGTTTAAAAAAAAAGATTTCCCAAATTCATACATACAATGTGTATAGTGTTTTTCTGTTCATGCCCACAATTTACCATGATCCTCCTACAGCATAACAGGGTTGTATTGCCATGTAGGTTTGCACATGCAAGGATTTGTCTTGGTGATTGGTCCACAGTCGAAAAGTAAAAAAACATAATGTAAAAAATACAATCAAAAATTAAACAAGACTTCGATCCTAATTAAAACATACACAAAAATGTTAAAATATATTATATAGTGGAAGGAACCTTTATGATCTGTGTTGCAGTTTTGGTACAGTAAAGGCACGTTATATTAATCTGATCATCCTTCTGTATATGGTATCACAATATACTCTTATAATAATCCTTGGAGCAGTTACAGATTTCCAAATAAAGTCAAAAGGTTAGAGCAAAGTTAGATTAATGTACAGCAATGGAGGTTACATACACATCAACTCTGTTTGCACAACTTCTTTTAGACTGACATGTATTTATGATGTACTCCAACTATGATAGGAATATGACATAAGGTGCATTATTGGTTCAGGGAGGTTGCTTAGGTTAAACAAGGTTGTAATTTACAACTATGCAAAGTAACTTGTGCCGCAGCCACAGAATGTATCCTTTGGCTATTACTCAGGTTAATGCAAACGATCTTAAGTGGTGGTTATGTGCATTTTTAACATTTAAATCATACAATTTCCTATTTATGAGGCTGTTTGTCACATATCTTTTCAATATGCTGAGCTCTAATGCTCTAAATCATACTTCTATGTCAGGAAAAATGACATGTGACCGCAATTTTCGTATCTTTTGTGGCTAATGTAGAGTAATAATTGTAATTTCTACATGGGGGAAACTTTAATCATAATACCAGAAGAGGTATAGTTAGGTATAATCAAACAACTGAATAAATGATCAGCTAATCAATAAACCAACCTAACATCTTCTAAAACTAAAATCTCACAATCAATAAACCACATCTTCTAAAACTAAAATCTCACAGTGATTCCTCTTCAAACCTGAGGGTAAAGATCCCGACATGTGCGATGATAACACAGAATGTACGTTGATCTGGCTTACAAAACAATCCCAGACCAATACTTTAATCTTATGGATGTTCAGAGCATGAGGATATGAAGTATGCTGGTACAGGACATATAACCTGCCTTACTTTTACTTCATTCTCAGATTACCTTATGCAGGCAGTCATTTCTTTTTGGAATGTGACAGAGACGAGATGCCAATCTGTGTTGTAACGCTGCTGTACACACACCGAGGGGTCATCTGAGATCATAGCGGAGTGGGAAAATGTATTATGGATACACATTTAGTATTCATGAAGAGTAGAAGTAGAAGAAAGAAAGGAGACAAATCCTCAATGGGGCTGAGATATAAACAAGAATGATATCGTAAACTGCTCCTGGCTTTCAGAGAGTAAACAATGCAAAATAAACATCACACATTTGTGCAGAAAGAAGAGTGTAAGGGTAAAAAAATAAGACTCAACACAAAGTCAAGGACACAGAATAAACGAATTGAAAGATTTACGTTCACGATAATGCAAAAACAAGTATTAAGCCATGCAAATAAGGCACAATTCATACACAAGGCAGTTTCAATGGGCTTTTTTGACATGTATTTGGAAATACAATGTAGAAGATACAAATAAAAAGGGAAAATACTTTAATTAATTTTATCTGAAATATCAGAATCATGTTTGTTTCTGAGTTTTCCTGTACAAGCTAATTGCATATAATGGTGCACATATTAACACTGTAACACAAGTAAAGATGTCACATAGGACCAAACAAAATATAAAATAAATGAGAACCTTGATCACAACACAAAATGAAGATTAATAATGAAGCCATCAGTTTTTACTTCATTTCTTCACTTAAAATGTTAATTTCAAGGACAAAACATTACATTTAACATCAAACATTTAAGGACAAGACTATAAACAAGCAAAATATACATACAGTATCCAAGAATGACAATTGTAAACAGTTGTAAATTACAATTTAACTCTTGGAGTTTAGGTGAGCAACAGTAAGTGCTTGATTTGAAATGTATTAAGTAACTCTTATCATACATGATATTGACCTTTTATCATTCCATTTCAGTGCTAAACTCCTCTGCATCTGTTATATAATGCCACAGCTGATAAGTGTGAGACAAAGACAAGCCAATATATTCAGATAAACAAATGCCCTCTAAAAGAGTGGGCTGAAGGTGAAAAAGAGGGGAGTGCTGTCTAGACGCTTTATTGCCCCAATAAGAAACTACGCTTGAATACGCTGCTTTCAATCTAAACAACCCAAACTGTGTGCAGCTGTAAAACTGCAGTTGTGGGAACCGGAGTAGTATATCATCCACATGGCATAAACATTTTGGAAAAAAACAATTATATCATAGTAAATCTTTAAAAATAGTGAGTGATAAATAAGATACATTCATTGAAAATCAAAATAGATGTTCATATGACTCACAGGAAAGACGAGTGGAAAATCCATCTTTCTGCTTTGTACCTTTTCTGTGAAGGCAATAACCCATATAGAGCCTTTTAGAGTTTCCTGCATCTTCTGTTAAAGTGATAATTGCTGCCGAGGTCAATTGTGGGGATTTTGTACTGGGCAATGTCAACAATAACTGTTGCAGTGAGCACAGAATCCATTCCATATATCGCATCCTTGACCTGACGTGACCTATCAGACAATACTGAATATATATTGGTCACTGATGGACCCCAAACATTTACTATTGAGTATGTTCTATATCCTGACCTTTCTCTCATTCCCTCTGGAGTTTACAAAAGAGAACGCTGCGAGATGGAGGGATGTCATGTTTTTCTCACATATGTCATTTGCCGAGCTTTACGATGACCTTGCAGTGGGCAAACAATAACAGCCTCAACACTTGCTGAGGAATTGTGAATTGAACATGTGTTTTTTAGGACTCAGTAAAAGATGAAAGGCCCAGGCCAAACTTGGGAATGATGAGCTGTTTCACATCAGTGTGAAAATTAGAACTACGGTTCGAACAAGCCAAATTTTTATGAAAAGAGCCTACTTTACTTATCAGGGTTTTTGTATGAGAATGTAGTCAACTAACTAGATTTTATATTGAATTTGCTTAATCTTGAGATAAGATAAAATAACTTAATGCCGCCCTTCACTTGTTTTCTTTGCTTATTTTCCCTTAAAGCCCAGTCTGCTCTGATTAGTTAGCTGGCTGGCTCTTTTGTGATTGGTCAACCGCTTGAACATGTCCCATCCCTTAGCCTATTAATTAGAATGTGTTGGAGTGCTAGCCAATATATATATAGACTTTGCAGACCATTTACATGCACAAAAAGCTAAATAACACACTACAGGACAGGGAAAACCCCAAAGAGCATAAAAGGGCTTCTTTAAATCTGACAACCATGTAAATGCATATTTTTGGGGATTTCACTACAACCTTGAAAGTCGATCATGGTCCAATATGTAAATTATTTGTAAATAATTGACATTCGAATGAAGACAGAGCGACTTGTGTCCAGCATATAAATGTAACATCATTTGCATTCTTGTGCCTTTCAAGTAGGTTGTATCTCTCTGGTGAAGAAACCATAACAGACATAAAACAGGCTTACAATCTAAGTATCTTTATTGTCCTCAAACATTGGGGGAAACAAAAATACTATGATTATAATAGTTACCAAGCATTGGTTCAAAATGTACCAGGAAACACTCTAAAACTTGTAAAAACCTTTTAACATTTCAGTATAAAGCTCCTCTCCTTGCATTGAATCACACACATTTAACAAATGATTACAAATAATGAAGTGCCTTTTGGAGAAACACAATGAAAGAGGGCTTTTCCCTATGAAAGGACCTGAAATCACAGCCAGGCGGTTCATTTCTCACCGTTTCAGATGTGTTCTCTCAAACAGTGGGACATCACAAATAGTCTTTTAATGGTTGACCGGTTCCTTGCTCACTGACACCAGGATTTCTCCAGGAGTGTATTTCCTATATCCTGTTTTATTATTTTATCCTCTGTTGGTTTTTCTTCAGGTGCCCCTTAGAACATTTCCTCCCTTGTAGTCATAAATAAGGTCATTAAACTCCCACAAAGGACAAAGGGAAAAGTTTGTTTTTTCATGCAAGACTTGAATCCCATGGAAAGGGTAAGTAATGCTGAGGATGGACGAGCACAAATGAAAACAGTCCCGGTGACCTTTTGTTGTTTCTTCTACCTAAGGTCCTGTGGGAGGTTTTTTCCACTCATATTAATCATATCATGACTTACACTTTGCTACGCCATCCATTAACCTTTTTCTACGAGAGCACTATTAAGAGTATACAGATATTTCCCCTGCTACTCTTTGTTTTCAGTGTACAATCACCCCAACATGGCATTATCCAGCAAAACCAAGTATAGAGGCTCACAGCAATCACTATAGTCAGACTGTTTTCATTATCGATCAGTAAACACCCTTTCAAATGTCCTCCTTTTCATGAACACATGTATTTAGTTCTTTTGTTGGGTAACATCAGCCTAGAAAAGAACTAGAGGGCATCGGGGTGAAAGGTATTGGATGTTTGTCTGCTGTACCAATATTGTTTTTTTCCCCCATTGAATGGAGCTGTTTTGAAAAGCATCACCAATATGAGCCGTACAGCAGGCCACATACAGTATATACTGGTCAACTGACCATATGGATGTTGATATGTCAACACACTGTAGTGCATATGTATATATAGTGGATTTTCTGTATTAAATAGGATTTAGTAAGCCTTTTACAAATGTGTTTATTGATTGGTGTTATATTGATGTGTTGTAGAGTTTGATACTAAGAGGCTGTTATAAAATGTATCGCTTTACGGCAAACACTCTGAGTTTAAAGATTATTCTTTTTGGGGTTTTCTCTTTCCTGTAGTGTGTTATATTGGGTTTTTTATGCATGTAAATGGTCTGCAAAGGCTAAAATCCCTGTTTTCCCTCCAGAGTGACTTTCTCTCTCACACACTCCCCCCCTGCCTCCATTGGACTCCTTTGTTTACTTCCTAAACAAAGTGACATCACTATGTAACTCACGCTTCTATAGAGTGCCACAGTGACACGTCCTAAAACCCGGAAGTAAGCTGCGCATGGGTTCCTTCGACAAAAAAGCAATGCAATTTCTCCACAGGATTTTGGAAAATAGCTCGAAATAAGGTCTGTGGTTGACACACATTTAAGAGACGGATCACGTTTTGGTCAGTCGGATAATAAAATAGACATGTGGATATTATCCGACTGAACAAAACGTGATCCGTCTCTTAAATGTGTGTTAGGCTAAGGGGCGGGACATCTCTAAGCGGTTGACCAATCACAACAGAGCTGACAATCAGAGCAGACTGGGCTCTGGTTTCAGACAGAGGGTGAAAAGAGGTGCTGCAGCACAGGCAGTATGAGACAAATGAAGAGCTTTTTTGAACATTAAAGCATGGAGACATGTCACAGTAGAGACACTAAATACTAATATGAACCTGAAAATGATCATTATATGTCCCTTTAAGAAACAATCTCACACAAGTTTACATGGAAGCTTTTCACATGGAAAAATTGACTTTTCGGTAAAATAATAAAAAGCATTTTCTTTTTTTGGTGTAGAATAATCATATCCAACACATATGATTATTCAAAGAGACTTCATAAATGTCTCTTCAGAGGATCTTTGCATATATAAGTGACTGCAACAGCATATGACTAATCAAAAAGCCAACTTTAAGCAAAACCATTTGCATGTTAAGAGTTTACCCGGAGATGGTTGTAACACCTGGGTGCAACAGGAAGTATAAATGACTCAGATCTGTGTCCTCAGAGATAACAAGATGACTGCTTATTTGTCTCACACTGTTGACCGGGAGGTTGGGGCTGGAGGAAATGATATGTCACAGCATTCCACAAACAACTTCGGCTCTGATCACAAATCCTTAAAAAAATACTTTACGATTATTGTTTTTCCCATATTTTTCTAGCATTTCCTCGTAACCGATGACAGGATAAAAGAAAGCCAATGTGTTCTTTTTAGAGTCTTGGTTTATAGGGATGTTAACAGTCTAATATCCTGAGTGTGTGTGTGTGTGGTGCAAGAGAGGGCGGGTGAGGGGAGAGAGCAGTGGCCCACACATGGCTGTAATTTAATGGAGAATTGCCCAGTGGTTCCTGTGCAGAGGTAAACACAGCAATAGTCAGGCTTTTGTTATTGCATGACTATGACAAGCACCTCCATCAATAAACAATAGAGTGTTAGGGGGCAACAAGGACTCACTGTATGAAGAGAACCCCGCTGTGTCCACTTCTCCTTTTCTCTTCAGCGGAGGAGCGTATGATGGGTCAGTTAGATAACGAGCCTGGAGAGAGAAAGGGAAGCGTTACAGTGCTGGTTAAAGTATTCATATCCTTTACTTAAGTAAAATCTAAATACTGCATTAAGAATGGTCCTTAAGTGAAAGAATGTATGTTTTAGGAGTAGAAGGACTCATTGCCGGACATAACTCTAAAGTATATTTCAATATTAAAAAGGAAAAGCAGCAAAAACTTCAGATTTGAGAAGCTAAAACTTTAAGATGTTTTCCCAATAACATTTTTAAAACTTTTTTGTCAACCCAGTCATTGTTTAAGATACTGGACCGATGTAAAACATCATATTTGACAAGTTTTCCCCTGTGTTGTGTGTACAAATCTGGATTTATAAAGTAACAAAATCTGTAAAATAACTCAAGTGAAGTAAAAATTACAACATTTTCCTTTTAATTGTAGCATAGTCAAAGTAGGAAGTGGCAAAGAAAGTAAAGTACTTAGTTAATTTCCAACAATGACATAAATCAATGCTCAGTGATGTTTTAAGATTGACCCAACCGCTCTGCTATAAATTCACAAATGTCCATACTTTTTTTCAAGATGAATTGTGGTCTTTGGGCATGGGGAGGTCCAACTTGAAGAATTTGAGACAAAATAAACAAAGAGATAGGGAGATCTGGGCAGTCACCGTCAAGCTGTGAGTCAACAGGGGGCCAATCCTTCAAATCTCAGATGCAATCTGGGCCGGGGTCATAAACATTTACAGGGTGGGAAGTGCTGAGGCTGCAGGATATCAGTCCTTTCTCATTTCTAATTAGCTTATGAGAAAGTACCAGATATACAATAGTGTCCTGCCAACTCCTATCTTTGGGGGATTTACAAGTGTCAATTTCAGTTAAATGCTTCTTTAATGCCTTTAGTTTCCGCACAACTTAAGTAACATCTGAAAAGTCATCCTGTTAATGGTTGGTTTGTTTTTAAGTCAAATGTTTTTTACCACATGTTATGCTCCTTCGAATTGATGGATTAAGTTGTTTTTGGAAAGTGCAGCCAGCTGGCAGAGACCAGAGTAAATATAGCGCTGATGAAACATTGATGACTGTAACACGCCCATGTTAACATGATCTCACGCTGGCACCTTCATATGACATTTGCACACACAGCTTACATACCTACAATGAAGCAGAAAGGGTCCCCGGAATATTGATTGATCCTATTGAGATCACATTTATTTATGCACACAAAAAATTGCAAATGTGCAGAAAATTAGTAATAACGCACTTTAGAAATGTACTTTTTGTATCCCAAATATATGTATTACCAATGTATGTCTTAATTCACAAAGTTGACCTTTAAAACTGAAACTGACACTTCCCCCTAAAATCCTCCCAGAATAATTATTGATCAGATTCAGGTCTTAATGAAAAAAAATCTAAATGTGGTAAATAATGCACTTTACTTTTTTTTGTGTTTTAAATGTACTTGCTTAAATCTTTGTATAATTAAATGTATGAATGTCAACAGTAGAGAGATATATATCTATAGAATACACAAAATAAAATATAAGGATAAGTCAGAATACAGGATAATAGACGTACCTACTACTATAAAAATATAAACATTGGTTACTAAATACATTACAAGTTTGCGTATTGTTGCATTTTTTCTATGTGTTTCTGATTTAATTGTTATGTGTCATCCCTAGCAGACGTTGCGACATACATCGCAGACATGGTCCAAGTTTAATTAAATCAATGCAAATGTTATAGGTCCAATTTAGCTTAAGCCAAAAGCTCTCCAAAGTGTCCTTGGGTGTTAAAGGGTAAACACGTCCTTGGAAACAAAAGAAAGTCGCAGCTCAGAGCACTTGACAGTGAATGTGGTCGTTCTTCTGCGGCTCACAGGCTGTAAGACACCTGGTGGGGTTTCAGGCTCTTCAATGTAGTTTTACAGCGGCCATTGACAAAGACAGCTGCGGACCTCAGAGGTAATGACTGCCTTCTGTGACCTCTGAAAAGAAAACCTCCTAATCCTCTCCGCCTCCGCCTGTACTGTAGGCATCATATCCACTGCCTGGTTCCTGAAATCTGCTCACATTTCCTAAAAGATGATTAAAAGATTCCACTGTCCTCGATGTGAACATGGTGGTATCTGCTTCCTGGTGATTAAGTCTCTTGCACTATTTATTTTTATGTATAATAATGTCTCTCATGTTTAAATGTACCTTTTGATTTGAATGTTTAATTGATGTTGTCTGTTGTATATTTTAAGTGTGTTGAGGAAAATGTGTATTATTATATATTTTATCTTATTGTTTTATTAGTTTTCTCTAATTAGTATTAGGAGTAGGGTAGGCTTTTTTTATGTTAACCATTTATTTTTTAACTCTTTTTTTTAGAAAAGGTTTTATCAAATTAATATTATTATTATTTATTTTTTAAACGTTTGCACACATTTCTTATTTAATTTGTGTCTGGTTTGTTTTCTATTATTATTGTTTGTGGTTTTGTTAAACCCTGGGACATTGCGACTTCTGACATGACAATAAAGCTTCCGAATTTGAATTGAATAATGTCTTAAACTGAATAAGATAAACATTAAATTAAATGTAAGAAGAAAATGTTTTAAAAAGCCAGGTTTGAGTTTGTTTTTGCTATTTCCTCCCAACACACTTCAGGAGTCAGGCCTCACACTACCACGAGCACAGGGTCATGGATAACAGTATATTATGGTTGTTATAGAAACCACAGAAATGGCTTCTTTGCTGAACAATAGTCAGATGGGCCTTGAGGGGGGGGGGGGGCTAATGGCAACCCCCTCCCCACCCACATCTGCTGCCCCCACATCCAGACTCATGGGATGTTCTGCCGATTATTTTCTGTCCTGCTTGCCTCTTTTCAGCGCTGACAGGCTGAGAGAATGAGAGGGAAATTAGGGATTCTGCCAACATCTGTGCAGGAACTGTGATGGCGTATAAGCTCCTGTTGCAGGCGACTTGATAGGAAGTGGAGAAAAAGGAAAAGATGCATAATAAGTTATTCAGCTAAATGGGGTTAAAGAGTGTGTGACAAAAGTTGTTATGTGGCCTGCACGGTTTATAATGGCAAACAATCCCAGAGGAAGAGCCAGAAACCTCCAGCTGGACGGGCTGTAAATAATAACAGAGCATAGCAACCGGAGAGGAATGCAGAGGTAGAATATGTAAGCTTCCATGTCTTTCTTTTTAGGTCACACATAAAGGGACATAAACACAACAGGTGAATAAACAGAGGCAGATGCAACAGAACAAACAAACCTCAAGACAGGTAAGACAAGATCATTCAAAGAGTGTAGAATGTGAGCTATGATCATGAATGTGTGTGTTTTAGGGTGTGAGAGTGTTAAAAGACGTTTTCAGATCCTTGACCTCAAGTCAAATTACAAATACCACCAAGGTCATAAATTACTCAATTACAGGTAAAAGTCCTCATTTCAAACTTTTAAGTCAACGTTAGCATCAAAATGTACTTAAAGTACAAAAAGTACAAGTTTACTCATTATGTACAATGTAAAGTACATTAGTATTATCAGCTAAATGTACTTCAAGTATCAAAAGTAAAAGGTACTCGTTATGCAGAATGGATTTTTTTCACAGATATGTATTGTTATGTTTATTATCCTGTTTTTATCATATATGTAAAAGCATTACATTAGTAGTACAGTACTGCATTATACCGTATCATGTGTTTCTATATGACAAGTTGCCAGTAACTGTGAGTGTTAAAATAAATGTATCAGAGTAAAAAGTACAATATTTGCCTCTGAAGTGTGAAGTATAAAGTAGCGTCAATAGGTCAAAAAAGTACAATACTCGGGTAAATATATATAGTGGTTTCTTTCTGAAATGAAACGGATGAGACCAGAGCAGCCTCACTTTGCACTCAGAGGAGTGAGCAGAAGCTGAGGGTGAGAGAGAGGGTGGTTTACTTTATGGGAGGCACAACTGTAAATCACAAGCTGGACACAAAAAGGAGAAAAAACCCACCGCGCCTTTTGTCCTGTGATTCCTCCTGGACAGCAGCCACGGTAGAATTGGATTGAAGCCACCTGCCTGTCTGTAAGCCACCGTGCACGCCGAATAAAAGAAAGACCACTGTGGCTTCCCGAATGATGGAGGTATAGGATTTAAGCTTTAGGTGGAAACGACGAAGCATCCATAATGTGTGAGTTTAACAGATATTTATACACAACTATCACAAACATTGTCAAAGGAAATCTGAGATGGTTTTCTAATATCAAACCAGGGCTCATGATATTAAATCTTTGATTTTCACTGAGAAGTATGTCAACTAGTAGCTAGAAATGAACTCATGGAGGTCATTTGTGTGGCCAATAATTTCCAAAAAGGCCTTAAAAAACGTATTTTTTGGGGGGTAAAAAAGAGCAAAATAGACGCACAAGTCCCAATATTTGTTGTAAAGAAGTCCAAACTTGTATAACTTGTTTGAATATATATTGTTGACTATTGTTAATAATCACTAATGGGTCCACAATCTCCCACAGCCCATGCAGCATCTCCAAAAATACCTCCAAAACTGGCCAAATATACAACTTTAAAATGCATAGAAAAGTGAAGGATCCCTTCTGAAGCACAAAGACGCAAAACATGATGTAAAGAACTTGTATTACTTGTTTCGACATACTGTATATTGTGGCCTCCTCTCATAATCACTAACCGACCCACAATCTCTAAAAAAAGCCTCAGCTTTACAACCCGAAACCTGCCAAACATTAACACAAAAGGAGGATGTCCTTCTTCCATGATGCCCAAAGAAGCAAAATATGTTGTAAAGAATTCCATACTTTTATTACTTGAATATACTGTTGACTCTTCTCACAATCACTTTTATCTCAGGTATGCATCCCCTCCTCTCTCAGATACAAACTGAAGTTAATCCTAATACATGGGGACCACTGAGGCAAGAAAAAAAAAAGGGGGGAAAGAAAGACTTGTGTCTGAGGAGGGTATCTAAACCCCCACATCCATATTGATTAAACAAATTTGCCACAAATCATATGACAAATGCCCAGCGGGGGGTATAGAGGTTGGTGGAAATAGCCCATTCACGCTCTGTCCCCCCCGCAGGGCTGAAGCTTCGACTCTTGGCTCGTTTAGGCGTGCTGACAGCCTCTGATCCTCCGGCCATCTGCAGGGTGGGCTGGCCCGCGCTCAGGGGGCTTTGTATTTTAAACTTCAGGAGATTTTAAACAGTGGAAGAGAAAGAAGAAACACATCTTAAGGTGGAGGATCCCCCCTCCTCATAATTCTGGTTCTAGCTCATTTGCAAGACACACAGATCATACTGTGAAGTCAAAATGGCATAGAGCAAAGTACTCATAAATGCACCGATAGAGTCTTTATTCGAGGTTTTATGGGCAAGAAAGAGATCAAAATGTTAAGTCGCTGGCTCCTTTAACAGTGCAGCATACAATAGGCTTATAGATATATACAAATTAACATAAAATGGTGCAAGAAAAAAAGTGAAAATTGCATAAAAGTGCAAGATAATGCAGGGAAAGTCAACTTTGTGCATGTAAAATATAATAAAACAAAAACAATTAAATACTGTAAACTGGAATAAAATACTTCTTATTGTAAAAATATATGAACATGTGGATTGTAAACAGATGCTAAAAACAAATGAATGTTAAGACACTTTCAGGAATCTTAGGAAAGTCACTATCTTTTAACACATTGTGTTTAGAGATTATTGGATATTTTCACATTAAAACTCTCCTTTACTAAGTGAATCTCTCTCTCTCTCTCTCTCTCTCTCTCTCTCTCTCTCTCTCTCTCTCTCTCTCTCTCTCTCTCTCTCTCTCTCTCTCTCTCTCTCTCTCTCTCTCTCTCTCTCTCTCTCTCTCTCTCTCTCTCTCTCTCTCTCTCTCTCTCTCTCTCTCTCTCTCTCTCTCTCTCTCTCTCTCTCTCTCTCACATTTTGGGAAAGCGTTTGAAACTCCGCCCTCCCCTCCACCACGCTTCTCTTTGTGAATGAAAATGGGTGGAGAGAGCTATGTGGAGTGAGTGAGTGTGTGAGTGTGTGAGAGTGAGTATTTTGGAAAGCAGGCTAGTGTGTTCATGTGTGTGTACATGTGCTCAGCCGTTGGCCTGCAGGGGAAAGTAAACAGGCGGTGTTTACAGACTTTAAACACACAACAACTAGAGTTACCAAATTGTGTTGTATGTACTTTAGTTAAAATGTTTGTACCTGTTTTGCTTTGATATATCTTCTTTAACTCAGGCATTACGCAATAATCCTTTTAAATATTGTACCAGAATGTACATTCAATCAACATTAACTAATATTGCTATTCAAAACTGAATTTGATATGTTGTTTATAATGTAAATGACTGTAAAAATCAAATACAATAGCAATGAATTCACAAAATCATTCAATCCTCCCCAGCGTTGGGATCTGAGCAGTTAAAACTAATACAAAATCTTCATAACTGATGTTTTATGCTCATATTTTCTGGGTTCTTGTGATGTTAAAGTGAACTGCATGTGGCTGTTGTGGCTCTGTGGAGGGGGCAGTCCTTCCCCTCCTCATAACCTCAAACACATGGTCAGTTTAACTGCTTCCAGTGACTTCAGATCTGCCCGACCTCTGAGTGCAATCAGGAGGAGGAATGGCCACATTAAAGAGCCGGCCGGCGACAGCTTGGGTTTCTGCAGTTATGAAGGGGAGGACGCTGCTTCAAAAGCTGCTTATCCCCATAAATGATATCAGTGTCTTTGGGACTACACTGCACAGCTACTACTTTACATTCTGATATACGCAATATATTAGATTTTTCAGTAATTTGTCATATATACATTATTTTTTGTTTACTTGTTAGCATTTGTTTTTATAATTATGTTGTATCATAGTAACTTCATTCCTCCTTCTTACTAAGCCAATTCATTGTATGTGTAAATCTTTTTGGTAATAGATCCGATTCTGATCACTTTGAAAGGTGATTAATAACAAAAAAATAATATATTTACCATTTTATTTTCTGAAAAAAGCACATATTTTGAAGAGTATTTTCTATGTAACTCTTTGTGTTCCTTTGTTGTTATTAACCTATTCTCTATGTACTTTTTTATTCTGAGCAAAGTGAATATGTTAATGAAATAAGCTGATGAATAAAAAGTATTTTTTTTTATGAATTTATAAAATACATTATAATATATACATTTTTACCTTTTTTGTGCCCATCTTATAAATGATTTCTCTTTTTACCATAATACACCAAAGCAACTATCTTGTATTTGTAAACAAACTTGATTTTATCATTACTAAATGCTATAAATAACAAAATATGATAGATATTCACATTTTAGCAACATCATTTTTAGTACCATAGTAAATGGAAGAGGGTTCTTTTGAATCTTTTACAAACATTACAGCCCTGGGTTTAAAACTGCTGTGTATCCCATTTCCACTCATGTGGAGTAGATGTCTGGAAATTATGTTGCTGCTGTTCACCCAGAGGTCAGCGGGCGTATGATGAGTAGGCTCAGAGGGAGCAGCTGATTTGGTGTCTGCAGAGAACAACAAACAGGTAATGCTTACAACAGCTGCGTGACTATTCATGTGTGGATAGGAAGGCACCACTTCCTGCTGAGCGGGGTTTCCACCTCTACATCAATATTGTTGCATTTGTATCAATCCCAAAGTCAAACTCACGCAAACACACACATACAAACATGTGCACTGGATTATATGCATATCAAGCGTCATGTCAAACATATACAAGGATCCTGAATCCACTCCTGTATTGCCCTGCGAGGAGTCCGGCCCTAAATGCTTCCCCAGAAACCTAATCCAACAAAACAGCCCATTGCTCATAAAGACGCCACATGAGTGATGTGAGCAGAGCGAGTTATAGTGACCCGGGGACACACAACTCTTCCCTTTTCTCCAAAACACAAATTCCTCTGATTTGCGCTCATCTGTGATCTCAGGTAACTGTCACATCGGTTTCAGGGTCGCATTTATAAAATCCCTGGTTTTACATTTCCTGTAAAAACGGTCAGGTTTAGTTTGCAAATAGAAAAAGCAGCAGCCCTCATTCGACAAACATGCAGTTGAGATAATTGTACCGTCTGATTGCTTCTATTGACAAGCAGCTGCCTTTTTCAGAAGCAGAAATCAATCCATTTTTTTTATGTTTGCTGCTGCTGTTAGTGGTCGCAGTGGATTGAGGACTAAGCTGCTAAAGAATGGAGACTCATAGATATTTTTTTGTAGGATTGCTAATCCAAACTATGTGCAAAATCGAGTTTTTAAATATATCACATTGTCAAAAAAATCGACGTTATGTTATGAGCATTGTAATGGTTGTGTTCAATATGAAAAATCTGAAAGTGTGGGAGTATAGAGGCCAATAGGTTAAACAAAAAAGCTACCTGGCTTGTACATTTACGACCAAACTGATATTATTGATGACAAGTCCAACTGACAACTCTTCAGATGTTTGGCAGTAGTAAGTGGGCTGGCACCCACACACACACCCACACACACACCCCACACACACACACCCACACCCCTCTGTGTCTCCAACTTTTTTCTCGACCCACCTATCGGAAGTTACAGATTCTTCGTCCTCCACACAATGAGATAAATATACCACTGCACTCTTGCCTGCAGATTTTTCTCATAAAAAACCCTTTGATAGTTTAGCCATCTGGCCGGAGCCAAAAAAGTCCTCATAAAAGAGGCCCAAATAAGGTCAGGGGTCACTCCCTCCCTAGGTCAGGGGCCCTGGAAGGTTGTTATAGTGGACTTTACTAAAGTTGTCAGCTCAGATCCCCTTGACAAATTAAAGCACATTCTTCTGCTTATAACAAGTATTCCATTACAGTTGGACTGATCTGAAGGAAATGTTGTTCATACTTAGTTTCTGTGTAGGGAGAGGGGAGGTGATTGACCTCAAATATGGGAAATAAACTCTTTTTTTGGCATATGATGAGTTACATTCATATAAATCACAAGAGAATGACACATTCATCTTACCAGTGATAATTTACCTGCAGTTTCTGGTATTTTAACCACTGTTTTCATCAGCAAAATCCTTTTATGTTAGGGTTTCTTTTTCTTTTCAGTCCAAAACCATTATCCATAAATGCCCTTTACTCAACACGTAGTACATTGAAGGTGCATTGACAGGCCGTCATTAACCCTGACCTGTCTGTGTCTCTGTCCGAGCGTCCAGAGGATGAAAGGCTTTGGGCTGGACTTATCACACAGACACATTAAGCTGGCTGCTGTGTGTGTGTCAGAGACAGAGTCTGCCTGCTAACATGACACAGGCTATCTCAAGTTAAATATGAGATATGGATTTCTAGCTAATGTATTTTTCTTTAAAGTTTAAAATGGGGAATCTGTCCACATTTGGGGGTTGAATTTGACATTTTGGTGACTATACTTATCCGAAATTCTTATGTTAGATGAGAAGATGGAACCACTCTTATGTATGTATTGGTTTCTTCTCTAACATTGGGTTACTACAAAAGTGAACTATATTCCTCAATTTACGAGAAAAACACATTTTCTCAAGAATAACGTGTTGGTTGGAGCAAATCAAATCAATACTCAACAACCTGGTTTAGGTTAATGAATTATCATGGTTTGCCTTAGAATAAGTACGATAATTATGTTTAAGTATTGGGCGGAAAATAAAATAAGTAAACATAGACATGTGGCTTCACACGAGCCCTGAACAGCTGCATTATGGGTAAAAAGTCCTATTTGTTTCACCCACTTCTACACTTCTACATCCTAGATGAATTTCCGCAGACTATGATATGATAAAAACCAAACATAACCAAAAGTTCAGGAACTATTTTGTCTGTCCATTACTTAGGAATTGTAAGAAGCGTACATATTTTAATTCTAACCGAGGTGTTTCACTAAACTTAACCAAGTATTTTTGTTACTGAGTTTTGGTTTGTCTTAATCTACAATTTGAGAACTGTAAGAAAATATGATATCCTTGAAACTTGATAGAAAATGCAGATTTGTGATATGGGAACTCAGGTTTTAGAAGAGAGCAGGTTTCTAGATCAAACCAATAGCTTAGCACAAAGACTGGACACCGCTAGCCTGACTTTGCATAAAAACATACGTTGAGCTAAACACTTTTAATTAATTAGCTTTTGGGGTAATGGTAGGTGGATTTTGTTACCATTGGGAAGAGCAATATCAGCTGTTTCCTACTACCTCAACTCTTTAAACTAAGCTAAGCTAACAAGCTGCTAGCTGTAGTTTGATATTTACTCAAAAGACATGAAAATGGTAAAGATTTTCTAAACTCATGGAATAAATGAAGGGAAGAGTATTCATTAATTTCTTATTTTAAAGTTACTTACCTGTATATGATTTTATTTGTATCTCTAATTTGATTAATCTCTAATCTGTGCTGTCCTGTTTTTCATTCTTACCCTGTTGCTGTTAAACTACTGAATTTCCCCACGGGGATTAATAAAGGTCCTTCTTATTTTATCTTATCTCCCAAAACATAAAATCACTGCTTTATCAACATAAATATTGTTATTGGTTAAATGTAGCTTACATGATACAAAAATCCAAAAGCACTTCCCCCAGCTGATTCCCTCAGGACACTGTAACGATCACAGAGGAGGTGAGAGAACAGGAGTTGGGCAACACTACATCTGTCATACCCTGTGACTTTCACACACATAAGAATGTGTTTGGTTCCACCCCACATGCATTCAAAAACCCATCTGAAACAGTCAAACAAATTGCTCGGCGTATGACAGCCCCTATGTGACTGTGGGAAGGATCGCACAAAGGCAAGTGTTTTGAACCACACAGCTGCTCAGTTGGAAATGTGTCTTTCGCTCATTGTCTTTTTAAAAAGAAGTGTTAAAGCTCTCACTCCATGCTCCAGTCGCTTCCTAAGAAAGGTGCTGCTGGATGAAACATGGGCAGGAGTGTCCAGTTTCAGAGGAAATGGTGAGAGGATTGGTCGGGGACGATGAGCTCCATTAAACACCACAGAAGAAGTGGAGCTCGCAGAGGCAATCAATACTTCAGAAGCTACAGGTGGGGAGTGGGGAGGGAGGCCTAGTGTGTAGTGTTTCCTTTAAAAGGCACTCACGTAGCGTAGAATTTTACTCATTAAGATCAGCAGGAATAGAATAGGTCATTTGTATAATAAATAATAGGTATAACATATTGATTCAACATTTAAAAATAAGGCAGAGTGGTGCAGTGATGACATATTTTTGTAAGCGGACAAGGAAGTTAGCATCACAAGGGGTTTCTTGACAAAATCCAATTACATTTTTGAATATTGCCGAATATAAATCATTGGAAAACACACGTTGATGATAATTACACATTCTGTTCATCAGGATATCGCCAAATCGCTAGAATTAAAAAGCTATAAACGAACTACATCACAGTCACATGACTTCTCTTCACCCAGGGTATATGCAGGAATCCTGAAGTCAAATGTAACCCCTTTTAAGACCCTTTCCATACATTTTAAGACCTCATCGCCACTTTGAGTTTTAACCGGTTACATTGGCGACACACTTTACCTCACATTCACTATATACAGTATTGATTGTCCTTCCTCCTTATCTTCCAACCATTTGGACGCAAACTTGCATTTCCCTATAACCATGTTGTTTAGCAACCGGCGTAAACGGACCTTCGCGCGCCATCAAGCAGTGAGCGTGCGATGTCCTGTTCAGATGACGTCAAATCCAACGGGATGCCATAAATAAACTACACAGAATCACACTACACACCTACGCAATGAATACATTCAGGCAACTGTAGAATACAACCTCTTTGGACAATTTATATACTTATTGAAAACAAGCTACAAAATATAATACCTTGGAAAATGCCGTTTAATACTTTTTAATAGCCTTAATTTTCGCTAAATTGATTTATCAACTTGTAATACTTTTTAAGACCCCGGACACCCTGTTCACCAACGGCTAAGCTAATGGTGGCTAATGTTTGGTGTGATGACGTTTAGTAATCTCATTCAGTCACTTGTTAGCAATCGCCGTTTTTATGAAACACAGAAGCTCAGACATACACCTGTAGGATATCCAACTATTTTATATCAAAGAACACAATCTGAGACAACCAGAGATCTTATTTCAGGCATCTAACCAAAATCGATCAAAAAACTGTTGAGTTCAAAGGGAGGGGAACATAAGTGCTAATATGCTAACCAATTTCTGCTTACTAGAAATCTTCCCCGCACCACTCTATGTCTTCTGATCTTTTAAATCCCTTTTTCAAAACCCATTTTTATAAAATAGACTTCCCTCCAACCCTTTCAAACATCTTGAATTATTATTTTTGCCTAGGTTTTATGGTGTGCAAACATTTAAAAGTGCTATACAAACACATAATGATTATGATAATAAAAACCAAAAAGCTCTCTTTTGTTCAGTTTTCCAATGAACTGATGATGAAAGGTGACAGGGGGGAAAAACACTTCAAATTCCACGCAGACAAGAATGCAACGTCTCCAGTTTCTTATAATCAGTGTGACTATGAAGGCTGAAAAAAAACAAACACTTTTTTTTTCTCACAGAACTTTGTCTGAGGGACTGAGAGTGAGGAGGGGCTTCATCACAGCGCACCGTTATTAATCTTTGTTAATTGTAGGCTTCTCCATTCAAACGTCACACAGCTGTATTTCTCACCATAAAGCGTCTGTTTATAGTGGCAGCACACGGACCTACAACATAAGCAGGAGATAATCAAATCACAAGTTTTGTTCAGCTATTGTTAAATAGTACAAAGGGTCGCAAATAACTTATTTCAAACTCGCAATGATTATCCACATGAACGCAAATCTGAATTTATATGAATCCATGAACACATGTTTGAATGCCTTAGTGTGAAGGAGTTAAAAGGGCTTAATATGAGTTTTGTAATTCATTTTTGGCATTTTAATTTAAAGTTTAGATAGGATTACATATATTTTATTGATTCCCAAATTGGGAAATTATTTTGTTAAAGCAGTATGTAAAAAATAGCCAATACACATAACGAAAAACATTTAAAATAAAGAAAAAAGCATACATTAAATATATAAATATTAACAATAAAAAGATATGTACAGTACATAATATTAGAAAAATACACTATTTAAAAAAAGAATTAAAAATAATAAGTTATAGTTCACTATAATAGACTTAAATATACAAAGTAGTTGCAGTTTTAAATAAAAAAATATGTAAATAAAAACGTTTTTGACCTCCCGTCCCACTTCACTTGGCTGTTTGATAAACGAGCCTTGAGTGACCACAGAGTAAATAACCACACTAAGCATATTGGAAAAGCATTTACATGTAAGCCGTTTCCCCCCCCACATATTTTGTTTCCCGCAGTGCACGCTGCACTTTATGTCGTTGTGAGCACCTGTTTCTGATGCACTGCTCTTTTTTCTTTTTAGGAGGATGTGACATGCCTTCAGTGCCCATAACACAGCTTGCATTCCATGTGTTGAACAGTGATGGTATCCTCTTTTGTGAAGGAATGCATCATGGTGGAATAATTGCCCTTACTCCTCTCTGGGCACTTAGTTAAAAGGGATTCAGATGGTTTGGGATCTCCCTCTCTGCACCACCCCTCCTCCCATGGGGCAGGGAGAGGAGGAGAACTTGGGGGGATGGGTGTGTTTGACTTAGGAGAATTTGGAAAGGGGGTATTAGCATTTACATAAAAGGCCAAACTAAGTTTTTTAGCCCCCATGTTTTACCCATAGAGAGATACTGTTTTGTTGTTTGACGACTTTCAATCACAGCTGTCCCTCCCCCGAATCGGTGCTAATGCTACAGCTGGCATTCCTCAGAGATTCCTCAAATTAACTTTCCAAAAGAAGGTGACCCGCACCGCAGACATGGATTTTGGATTAAAGTGGCATTTTAAAGGTCACATGATCCCTCTTGGATCAGGTGAAGGCTTCTTGTCACCTCTTGTTGGCTGTCTGGCTGCTGGGAGGTCCACACTGCCAGAGTATGGGGGACAAGCGAATGCATGTGGCTGTGGCTTATCTGACCATACACGTGGTCACACACACACACACACACACACACACACACACACACACACACACACACACACACACACACACACACACACACACACACACACACACACACACACACACACACACACACACACACACACACACACACACACACACACACACACACACACACACACACACACACACACACACACAGCATTTGTTTAGTGTTCCAGTTTTGCAAAGAGTGACATTTTGAGGAAATTCAGTTGTTAAGGTCATTGTCTTGTGTTTGTTTTGAAGCAGGTTTATCCACTTAAGAATATCCATAACTGGCAACTTAAAGGGAAACACCAGGACTTACAACATGTTATACCATGGCCTTGGAAAGTTAAATCAATAATTGGAGAAATGCGCTGCTTTCTCTCGCAGCCAGAAACCAGATAAGTCTCAAACGTGTCATGCAATTAGAATATGAAGCTTCCCCATAGACAATGAATGGGAGATTGTGGATCTACATATACATTACTTTATTCTGTTGTGGTTTCTTCCATTATGAAACATAAATTGCACCAATATACTCCAGGACATCACCCTGGTTGCTCTCATTATCTTCTATAATACCTTTCCCAAAAACAGCTTCTTTGTAGAAATGTGAGACGTTATACTTAATAAAATCCAAGACAAGCTATTTCGCTTTTAGATTTGGGAGAGATTTGGTTATTTTTACTTATTGCTTAATATTTTTGGACTGTCTTAGATCGTTTATACATCTTGGAAATAGGCATAGTTCCCCTTTCTTTGTGGGAGGTTCACACACCCAAGTGTATTGATAAAATATTCAGATCCTTTATTAAAATCAATCACTTAATTATAGTTCAGGATAATTAGATACTCTCTAAAATGTTTTACTTGTATTAATCTAAATTCAGGCATTTCCAAACTGTTTAATATTCGATTTAATACCGTATGACTTAATCATGATTTAAAATCCTGCGTTAATTCCAGATTGGTCACTTTATTATCCATTTTATTACAGACGCCATGTTCCACACACGTGTCTGTCATCTGCGAGTCTGTAGTATCATGCTCCCGTGATTTTGTCAATCCCATTGAGTCAGTCTTATGTTTGCAGCCCCAACCCCCGCCGTGGGGCTAATTAAAACAATTTCAAGGACAAAGGAGGGGAGTCTATTGTATCACACAACCAGCAGTGCAACGGATATGCTGCCAGAGGGGCACAGTTGTCAAGGATTAGCGTCCCTTTGCAGGCGCAGATGGATATATCAGCCTCCCACCGTCATGATGAGTGTCAGAGTGGGACAACTGCATCCAATGAGCCTTAACAGGAATGCAGATGCACGGAAAACACTGGAAATTATATAATGAGATAGTTTCTGATTAACCTGTTGCTCAACACAACCTGTTCAAGCGTGACTGAATAAGCAGCTTTTTCTAGGTCTCAACAGGCTTATTTTGTTGGTTCATTCAATTGTGATGGTGCAGTGTAGAAAGGGAAATACATATCAGAGTATCCAAAGTCAAATGTAAGCACTTAACAAGCATGTTATGGTACGGTTTCCAACTTTTCTAGCACATACAGCACAGAATAATGAATATCATACTTTTCCACAAAAAATAATATGATTATGGGCTATTAAAAACAACAAAACGTTTCAAACTGTGACAAATTAAAGTAAAAACTACAAACGTTTCATGTTTCAAAAAGTGTCACCTGTTCATAGTCTTGGCATCCTAACTAAACTTCTGTCCCTTTTTCAAAGGAGAAGCACTATTAAAACCCTGAAAACAACATCAAATTCAAGTGTGTTCAAGGATTTGCCAGTACAGATCACATAAATATGAAATCAAAAATAAATATTTGAGTTTTCATAAGTTTGTATTAACTATTAAACAACACCCACATAGACAGAATCTGGTGACTAGTTAGACAAGTTATTCTTATATGAAACCTCCCATCACCCAATTTTGTTGTTGTTTCTTTTACATTCCTGAACCATACAGAGCCCGCCCCCTTCCTAAAACTGAGAGATCTGCTAGTGACAAATCTTCAAACCAACTTCCTCTCCTTCCTTTCAACTCCAATAATGGCCAAATGAGCTAAATTCTCTCGGTCCTGACTCACATCCTCTGTGCCATAATATTTATGCAGCCTATTGAGACGCTGCCCTAATCAAACTGCTCTGTGTGTGAATCACACCACAGGCCGCCCTAACATCCTGAATACCAGTCTGATGAATATTAGTCAGAGATAAAGTGATACTGGCTTCCCACAGAGTCTCAATAATACCTTTCATACACACCCTGTTAATCTGAATAATTTTCTTCCACTGTTTATCTGCGCAGGAGTCTACGACTGAGGTGTTGACAGTGAACGTCTCATCCATGCTTTTAAGGCATTGTTGTTATCTCGGGGGCCGGGCTACTTATCTTACAGAGGGAACTGTATGTGAGCAGAAACAATAGGCTTGATTGAGTGCATTCCCTTAAAGGTGTTAGGTTACACAGGCCTGCTCTATTTAATAGATGATATCTGTTTGAGGAGACTTTGCCGTGTGATCCTTATCACTGGGCTTCTTTTTTTCATTCATAAACTAATTAATTATTCTGAAGGAAGTTGTGTTAGCTGCAAACCCTAAGGCTGTGTTGGGGGTCCGCCCAGGGTGATATTAGGGAAGAATTTGTTAAATAATTGCTAAAATACATATATTTTGCAGCAAACATTGTATTAACTTCAAGCGGGAATTGTACTTTTTAAAACTAAGTCTACAAACACCTTTATTGCCCACAGTATAAACAGTTTTAATTCCATTTGAGGAAAATACATCTCATGATAGTTGGTTGTATATTAATGCATAGGCCAAAAAAAACACGTAATATTGTATTCAATATCTTATCATGCTTAAATTGAAATGAATTAAGTTGACTTATTTTTGCATTTTCTTGCACCATTGCATTCCTTACGCCATTACCAACTTATTTCGTAATCTTCTTGCACTATTTTTTATAATTTTTCATTCATACGTGACCCACATACTCCCAAGTATTTATAAATGATCTTATTTTGTATGAAGAAAGCTTATTTCTGCATTTGAATTGCACCAATGTGTTTCTTGCACCATCCTCTCACTTCTTCTGATGTGTGTTAAGTAGAATTTGTTTCACTGTAGGAGGAGCCTGGGACATTTATTGCCAAAACTAAACTCAGCTTTTGTGCACATGACAATAAAGCCTTTGAATCTTGAATTAATTCTAAGCAGAATCCGCCCAAAACCCCTTAATTCTCCACGGTAAATACTATTTCATTTCCATTTGAAGAAAACAAATCTCATTCATATGTGTTTGTACATTCATTCTTACCCCCACATGCCCCCTACTTGATTTTTTTCTTCAAAAAGCCACAATAATGCAATTAGCCTAACAAAGGCAATGGTAATCCACGAGCCAGTCACAGTGCATGGGTGGGATGCATCTGTAATGACCTGAGAATGACTCTGAGGAATTTTCACACCAATAAGCTGCAGGAGATCCAGACTCAAACTCTGCAGCAGTAACATTCGTATAGTGCTAATCGCTCTGTGGTAAAATTGAAAAGGTAAACAAAACATGGTCCTAACTAAAGCCTCTGTCTCATATGTTAAATGTTTACACTTTGAACCATTCATTAAACGGTGTCAATGATTCACACTGTCTGTATTTACAGATATCAGCAGAGGTAGAACAAAGTAAATAACAGATGTAATACCACAATGATAGAAAGAAGTGTCTGGAAATCAAAATGCTACTTAAGTAAGAGTACACATTTTAGAATCAAAATATACTAAAAGTACGGTTTTGTGTTGTTGATCCCACTAGCTGCTTACTTTTTTTAACCTTAAAATGAACCTTATTCTAAATGTCCACAATATAGAGAACCCATGTATCTATATTTTTATATCAGTCAAGTAATGATAGCACAGTTACAAATAACAGTCTGGCATTCAAAATCGTACTTAAGTAAACATAAATATTAGCATCAAAATATACTTAAAATGTAATGTATATTCAATCCAATGCCATTATGTGTCTGTAGTATATTTCTATACATTCCTGTAGCCTAGTGAGACTGTATATTGTTCTCAATTTATTCAATTTTTCGTTATATTGTGTATTATTCAGATACTCTAGGGATATATGACTTTTTTATTGTGAATTTGTAATACTTGCAGCTAATGTTAATTCGAATTTGTATTATATGTGTATCTTATTGTATGTTTTAAACATTTTTAACTTGTGTAATGCTTGACACTGCTGCTGGAACAAAATCATTTCCCAATTTTGGGATAAATAAAATCTATCATTTATCTATCTATCTAAAGTAACAACACGAAAAGTACGCATTATGCAATTTCCGCGAGAATACAATATATTATATCACTGATTTCTAATAAGTGATGCATTAATATGTATATCATTTTAATTTTGCTGCAGGTAGAGGTAACCTTTTACTTTTTCTACGGCCATAGTATAGGAGTAGTAATAAATGTGATTAGGTAAAGAGATTGGATTGGATGACTGTGGTTTTCTTGCAAGCAAACACCTGAAATCATGAGCTCCTTGCTGCAGTATTTCTAGTTGAGAAATCCAGAAATGATACAATAATAAGTTTAAGGGGACACAAGAGTTCTTAATCCATAATTAAGATAAAATAAGATGGACCTTTATTAATCCCCGTGGGGAAATACAGTAGTTTAACAGCAACAGGGTAAGATTAAAAAACAGCACAGATTAATAAAATTAAGGATAAAATCAAAGATAAAAATGGTAAATAACTATAAAATAAGAAATGAATTAAAATGAACATATATACATATTTAGTCATGTGTACATATTATTTACATGTGTGTGAAAACAATGTGTATTTTATTTATTTATAATTAGTTATTACAATTGTTCTATAAATAACTATCTTGTCACTAACTGTAGATGAGTACAACATTTGGCACCAATTCTAGTGGAATAAAAAATATTCAAGTAAAGCACCTGAAATAAGTACTTAGTTACAGTACTTGACTACATGTATTTTTCACCCCGTGATATCAGTAGCAGTATGACACATTATCAGACCACCAGCAGATCCATAGCTGGGGGTGGGATTCCCATATGCTAATAAAGCAGATGTCCTCGACACATTCCAGGCAGCCTATAAAAACAAAGCGTCTTTCTTCCCCAAGGAGCTGAGCCCCATCTCTGAGCGCCACAAAGCTTCATATAAACATTTAGTGTTATAACCTGAGGATCTCAGCCCCTCCCCGCCACTGTCCCTAGAACAACGTCCGCAATCTGAGCCCTTCAAGACCACAGCTTCCCCTCATTTTGGGAGCACTCTCTGTGTTGTTTGGCCAAGGTGTGGATCTAAATAAAACTAGTTTCGGGCCACGTCTCTGCCGTCCACTGTGCCCGACTCCCGCTGAATTCATCAGCCATTGTGTTCTCTGCGCAGGCATTTATGATGTCACAGCAAACATAAGCTTTGTCCTCAGATGAAGGATCAGCCAGGGTTCGTGCCCTTATGGGGTCAAACAAACAGCAAATATGGACAGGCCAGATCATGGGCTTGGGTGGACATTATGGTGGGAGTACCATCATTTTAGGAAAAGAAAAGGAGAACAGGGTGGAGGTTTATTTGCTGGTAAAAAAACAAGAAATGCAAGTGAGTCATGTTGCAACCACATCAATTAGGCTTATGGTAATGCTTAAAAAAGCTCAGCCTTAATCTTATCTTGTCGCTCGGCCCCCATCACCGTCACCTCTCCATTCCTGAGAACCATATCAAAATGAAAACAAGAACGTTTCCTGGGTCGCTCTGAGTACTGAAAAAGGATGCAAGATACAAACCACAGCAGTGTGACGATGAAGTATCTCTTCATCGTTTTGAATCATTTGTGAATATGGGTTTGTTTGATAAAAGGCTTCCCGTGAAGATGTGAGAAAACATGGCAGTGTTAATGTGAGTATTAACAATAATCCATATCACTCTGTTTTCCTCATTGATCTATACAACATGGATTGTTTCATGTATTCAGATTGCATAAGGACACATTTGGCAGCAGCAGTATCAGTTTGCATTAAGTGCTTTGAAAGCAGGAAAGGTAAACATGGAGACACACACACACACACACACACACACACAACACACACACACACACACACAACACACACACACACACCACACACACACACACACACACACACAACACACACACACACACACACACACACACACACACACACACACACACACACACACACACACACACACACACACACACACAACAATGGCTTGTATCTGTAAGATCAGTTTTCCATCATGTTTGTTTTCTTAGGATAAGGCATGTGTGAACAAAGAAAATATTTTGCTTGCTCATGGCCATCTGTTGAAACCAGAGGAATTTCTAAAATTGTAAATAGGTTATTTTGGACTATTCTAACACTGACAAATGACTGAGATAACGTGTGAGTAAAGGGAAATGTCTCTATTGTGGATAAAACCACCAGCTGCTTACATTTCTTTTGCCTTAAAATGAAAGTATGCCTTATTCTAAATGTCCACACAATAGAGAACCAATGTATCTATGTTTTTCTGCTCCAATTCTTCACAAAAGTACTTTACATTTTTAATTTTTAAGAACAATCTAATCAGTTTATAGTAACAGGCTTGCAATGAAAACAACCCCATACAAACTGACTGTCCTGCTAACTATGAGAACGTGGATTGAGGAAACACAAAGCAACTTGCTGACATGTGAGAACGATCAGAACTGAGCATAAAAAAACAAATCCTGTATCTGCGCAGAGCTAAACCTGATGGCACACCAACTTGCATCCCACAGAAAAATATATGGAATAAAAGCAAACAATTGAGCGATTGTTCCAGCTTCAATACACGGCACCATGCACGGTGAAACCATGCAAACATTCATTTGTTTAGGGTTAGTGGCACAGAAACAGGGGCAGGGAAACAATGGCTATATGTCTTTGTTGCCGGACCACAAAAGCTGATAGCTGCTTATTTGCATTCACGAGATCACACTCAGCGCTCATTGCTAAATGGTGAAACCCACATCGTTATAAAGGACATTGTTATAAAAAGGCAGTGGCTCTGTGTTGGAGATACTGTAGCATGCCTTTGTTCAGAAAATGACTTTTTAAAGGCTCTCACTGCAGCCTATTGGCTCAGAGTTATACTTATATTTCTGCCCCCTGAGGACGGGTGTTCAACTCAATCTTAAAGAAACAACAAAAGAGCCTGTCAGGGGTAATGCTTCCTGACAACCAAAGATAGACAAAAACAACACCCTAAACACTCAAGAGCCAAATAAACACCAGCCAAAAAGGTGACAAAGCTTTCAGAATTATTTTTTTAAATCCTGAATTTGTCCAATGAGAAGATTTGACTTATGCAGTGCATGATTTGTAAAAAAAGAAAAAGAGGAAAGACTAGAAGTTTAAACATATGACCAACTACAAAGGCCCTTTCATCAAGAGGTTTGACCTGTTATTCTATTGTTTCCAAAAAAAGTCAAAAACAACATCCTGAACACTAAAATGCCAAATGAATATCACATAAATAAGGTGACAAAGCTTATTGTGTCTGATGTAAAGGTTGGATTAAAACATCACTTTATGTCGTGCATGATTTGTATAGAACAAGATAAATAACT
Organism: Dissostichus eleginoides; assembly: GCA_031216635.1. Classification (NCBI taxonomy): domain Eukaryota; kingdom Metazoa; phylum Chordata; class Actinopteri; order Perciformes; family Nototheniidae; genus Dissostichus; species Dissostichus eleginoides. The sequence continues at coordinate 9,955,597 of CM062267.1, read as the reverse complement.
AATATGATAAAACATAAGACCACCCATAAAAGGTCCGTACACAAAGAGTGTTTCCCAAAGCTATGCCCCTCAACGCTTAAACAAATACCACAAAAGAGGTGACAAAGATTTTGGAAAATGTGAGCAGAAACATCACTTTATCTTGTGATAGATTTCCTAAAAAAGAAGAAAATGCGACCACACAAATACAACCAGAATTTCCCCCAAATTGATGCTATTGATTCCAAAATAAAGACAACCCCCTAAAGACTCACATATTTGAGTGGAACATCAGTCTGTGCTGTGCATGATTTGTAAAAAAAGAAAGGGAATACATTTGAAAATTAAAGATACGACCACCCATATAGGCACATCATCATTCCCAGTTATTCTATTGATTCCAAAGAAAGATAAAAAACAACACTCTAATCACTTAAATGCCAAATAAACACCAGCAAAAGCGTTCAGAAAATATATTAAAAAAGATCCTAAGTGTGTCTAATACAATTATATTGAGCAAATTTGAATAGAATCCATACTACCGCACACAAATACCGAAAAAGTGATTCTATTGAGTCCAAAAAAAGGTGACAAAGCTTTCAGAAAATGTTTTTTAAAATCTGAGTGTGTCTATGAGAAGGTTAAGAGCAAACACATCAATTTCCAGTTGCATGATTTGCTAAACAAAGGAGGAAAATTGAAAAAAAACAGATGACCACTCACAAAGACCGTTACAATAAGATTTCCCCCCAAAGTTATCCTATTGATTCCACTCTTACTCAAACAATAGCCCAACAATGTCTTAGCAAATAATCACATTGCATTCAGAAAGGCAAATTAAAGTGTCTTTTTGTTGTGTGTAAAAAGATCAATGGGCTCTATCGTGTTGTATTTCTATCACACAGGGAGAAAGAATTGAACGGAGACAAGATAAAAGCCTCCAGTGTACAGAGAAATCAAAACTCACTTAAGATGTCAATAGTGTCACAGTGAAGAGACGCCTGCATCGGAAAACAAATCCATATCCATACTTTACCAATCAGTTAATTTCATTAGGGCGTTCAATGCCTTTTACTGATGGGACAGCAAATTGTGTGCAAACAAAGCAAAGGTCACAAATGTAATGTTGATGTGACAGATTGTACCGCAGTGTGACCAACTGTCTGCACTCAGTGTTTGAACCATTCATACCCTCCTGGATACCAGTTCATTTACTTAAATAGTGTACTTTTTTATATATTTGTACCCAGGGATGGGGGGTTTAAACTTTAAAAATGTAATCCGTTACAATTACAAGCTACCTGGTAAAAAAGGTCATCAGTAACCTTAGTTTAAGTGTCACAATATAAAAGTAACCGGATTACTTTCCGTTACTTTTGGACTTCAAATGCGATGCAAATAAGTATCAATGCTTTTTAGATACTTCAGTGTATTTTGTGAGACATCAGAACAATGTAACCTCGGAAAAGAAGAAGCCAAGATATATTTAGGATCAAAAACGTAAATGATATGTAGAGTAATAGTTTAAAAATGTTGTTTTATGGATTAAAAGCAAACACAGTATTTGTTTTGATACTGCCTGAAAAATGATATTTAAAATAAAGAACCATTTTGGGGTAACTGTCAGGGAATACAGTTACCCATTTTTTGTATCCTGATTATGTAATACTAATCTTCCACACAGTATTGAGTCCACAGTGACCAAATACAATACCAAAATGCTTTTTACGTGTATAAAATACAGATTATATAACAACCATAATAATATAATACTGTGATAGAATCAATTCTTCTTGATGAGTACCTTTTCTTTTGAGATGAAGTACATTTAGCTGATAGTAGTTCAAATTATTCTGAAATGGACCATTAAGCAGACAAAAGTACATTTAGATACTTCTGTACTTTTACTTAAGTGACATTTTGAAATCAAGACTATAAGTGTAATGGAGTATTTTAGGACCGAAGGATCTGAGTACTTCTTCCAACACTATGATACTAAATTCATTAACGTTTATTTTACAGCTCTTTGACATTTTCACACTGATTTGAAGTACCTTTCAGGCTCTCGTGTTGATCTGTTTGTGCTGCTCTCGGTTCATGTCCAGAAGGAATGCATCACAACTTACGATTTCTTTAAGCAGCTGTGAGTGGAAATTGCTTTTTGGAGAGACATTTATGACCCCATTCAAAGGCGGACATCTGAAACACAGGAAGGAAGGAGCTGAGAAGAAGTGCCACACAGTATGAAGAAGTCCATTTAAAACGCCTGCCACCTTTTGTGAAAGAAAAACTTGTAAACAAGGAAATAGTTTGTGTTTTTACAGCCGAATTAATGATTTATCTATTATATTATTTTGATTAAAATCTATACGGAAGAGGATTAGGGTCACGTGTGAAATATTTTTGGAGTTTTGAGATTGAAGTCAGTTTTTAACTTTTCTCAGAATTTTTTTTACGTTTTTCTGAGAATTCTGACTTTAATCTCAGAGATTTGACTTTTATCTCAGAATTCTCATTTAAAAAATGATGATACAATTTAATCCCAGAATTGTTATTCTCAGCATTCTTATATATATATATATATATAAAAAAAAAAAAATGTTGTGACTTTTTTCTCAGAACTCTTATTTTAATCTCGGAATAATAATTTAAAAAAAGGAATTCACTCTTTGTCAGATCTCCAAAAAACCTTTCACATGTGGCCCTAATCCTCTTCTGTACATCTTGGAATAAGGTGAAACATTCAATATTCCACCCATCAATACACTAACTACATTAGGAATGGCATGATTTTCCCAACTCCAACTCTAAATATGCTGTAGATTAGAAGATGCTCTCAACTCACCCATGTCGTCACATGTAGAGCGGGAGAGGGGGGGGGCAAGGAAATGGGCTCTCCTCCTCAAGGGTGCTCAGGATTAGGGCCTGGAAGTCTGTTAGATAATAGATCAAAGAGATACACCGGAGAGCACTTCTTGCTTTTCCCACATACATCTCATCCTCATACATAATAGAATCTCAGGAGCTTTTTTTAGGAATTCCACCTGAAGATCAGACGACAACACTTTGGTCCTGGAATCAAACACAGCGTTGAAAAGGGTCAGCACTGACACCGCGGATCATTAGAATATAAATGCAGGTAGTGACAATGCAAGAGCATAATTTATCCCACTTCACATGAGAAAAAAGGTGCTCTCTATGAATAGGTTATATTTTTCTCCACCCACTTGCTTCATGTCCCTGAAAAAGTAAAGGAATTGTTACTTCAATCAGTTGAGAGTATCTTCTGTCACTGGAAGATTCAAGATGTTCTTTTTCTAAATTTAGAAATATGGTAATTTATCGTACACGTAGGATTTAAATAGATATAGAAGTCATTCTTCATTCAGTTTTCAGATGGTATTTCAGTCAAGTAAAATAGAACAATTGACAAATATTCCATAAAAAGTCCTGCATTCAAAACATTACTGAACAATATAACAGTATGATCACTAAAGTATACAATACTTAAAATACAAGTACGATGTTGTATCAGAATGGGCATTTAACTGACATTATACATGATTACTATTAATGCTACGTTTTCATGTAAGCTGTATTCTGATGTTGAAGTTAAGCAACAGGGAGCTAATCTTTAATATGTTTGGTACATTCATCTGCAACAGCTTATAACTTCGTATAAACTGATTATCTAAATTGTATGTTAAATATTAAGAGTAAAACATTCAGGAAAATATTCCTCTAATCTTCCAAAGTTAGATGAGAATATTCCACTCTTTGCTTCATATCTGAAAAGCTACAACCAGCAGCAGGTTAGCTTAGCTTAGCATATAGACTGCTAACAGCTAGCATGCTTTGTCCAAAGGGAACTAAATTAGCCTACCAGCACCTCTAAAGCTTAGCAGTGAACACAAATGAACATGTGTGTAAGTTTCACTCTTCTCTACAGGCCTCTGCTTCAGATTTAACAAAAAAATATATATGAGTGATATGATAGCCATTCTCCCATCTATGTCTTGACAGGTATTTCTGAAAATGACAAACTATTCCTTTATCTTCAACTAGTGGCCATATCTGTCAGTAGCATTTAGGAAAAGGATCAATAATGCCAACATAAATGTAATGAAATGTAAGTGTAAGTAGCATTGAAAAGGTAGACATCTAGAATATCAACTCAAAGAAAATAAATGGAGCTGAAAAAAAGGCATCAAGTAAATATACACATTTTAACAGGGTTATACACCACACCATCTTTAATATGTGCCATGAACAGGGGGTTATGGTCTTCATATTGTTTTGGGATATACCATTTCCTTTTCCGGCAGAAGTCAGTTCCCCTTGTGCGACACAAAGCGACTGTGCAGTGAGACTTCAGATGTGCAGTCGTCCATCAAATAACTTCATCTGAGTATGTGGCCACGCTGAGTCTGCATCAGACGAGCCCATTAGTGCTGAGGGACGAGAAACAAATCAATGTCATCTGTCCAGAGAGACTGTTATTCAGGTGCAGCCTTCAATCTCTGCTCATACTAAGTGCTGAAGTCTGAATGTAAAAATGGCCACAATTATAGATAGCCACAAGCAAAACAGGCACTTTATTGAAAAATCTATCAAGAGAGCAACTTGACTTTTAAACGTAAGACCTTGATTTGCCATCTGATGTTTTCTCCAAATCTACTTTATAGATTCAGAATGAAAGAGAAAAAAGGCTACACATAGAATATGTAGAGTCAATACAACACTCAATATCAGAGTAAACTTCACTTGTAGCACTCTACTGCCACCTAGTGGACAAAACAGACATCCATCAAAGACATTCATTCAAATTCAAGTTGTGTCCATTTGATTCAGGCTTTATTCTTCTTTAGATTGCCTAACATTAAACCTCGTCTTAAAAAAAAACCTAATAACATTGAAATAAGGTTTAGTTATATTTCGATGACTCCAATAATTCCCCTCCAACAAAGAATGTGTGAAAGTTTGTCCAAATGAATAACAAGGTTCCCACTTACGCTAAATTGTTCCTCTGTTGATATCTGATTAAAAAACAGTATTTGGCTATAACTTAAGCATGAAATCCTCCCTTACATGCTGAATATGAACAGTCATAAAACCACTAACACAAATAGTCCCCCTCAATTTTGCTATTGACAGATTTAGACTGATGTTTACATATATTAATGTACACAAATAAGCTGCCAATCATGTCAACTTTAAGAGAATGGATCAAACATGGTAATCATTTTAACATTTAACAACCTGCTGGCATGTGATGTGTGTAACTTGGGGGGATTTTCACAACATTTCAACACTCATAACCAAGAGCAGACTATTGTTAATGCCCCGTTTCCATAAACTACCATTTCAAAAAGGTATATAAATATGATTCTGAACATAAGATAGCCTATTCAGGTGACAATGTTATTCATTTTGGGAAGCTATGATCAATAGTTTAAAGTTATTTTCAGCAAAAAGGAAAATAGGAGACTTATGGCGCAATAAGTTTTGTGTTTTGGATACATTCTTTCCAGTTTTTTTCAGGACGTGTGGGAACCCTGATAAACTTTTTATCCTCAGAAGTGATTTAGTGTTAAATATGAAGACATTCTGGATTGAACTACTGCGCTACAACATCATTTAAGTTATTCTAAAACCTGAAATAATGAAGTCCAAAGTCAGCATTATTGTTACTTTAGTGATTGATGATAAAATAGCTCGAAACAAAAGCTGTTACTGTTAATGTCCCGTGACCTAAAGAGTTCTTACTGGCAAAGAAATAGCTTATAAGCAGTTAAAGTCTTCATAGTCTCAGAAAAAACTCCTCATTGTGGGAGGCCTTCCAGTGTGTGTGTGTCTGAGTAAAGTGTGTGAGAAGAGAGCTGCTCTATAGTGCTCTGCTGAGGCTGAGCGGACACTATCATTGGGACGCCGTGGATCACAACGTTCTGTCCTCCCAGGCTGATGTTCGGCACCAGTAACGCACCCTCCTCACAGTGTAAGGCACTCTCCGCCACCTTAACTGCTGGATCACACACCAAGGTGGGTGGAGTTGTAGTTGTCACCATGGCGGGTATCCCCTCTGTCACCACGGTTACCTCGGTGCCGCCCTCCTGGATTAAAGCGTTCAGGCCCTCCAGCTCCGAGCAGGTGGTGATGAAAGTCTGCGAGCTAATGGGGTCCTGAGCGCTGAGGGCGGTGTGCAGCAGCGCCTGGTGGAGCGGGTCGTTGGTCGTCAACAGGACCGTCTGGGGCTCGAGGGTGGTCTCCGAGGGCACCCCGAGAGGTTGCATAGGCGTGAGCAAGTTGACCTGATGGATCATGGAGTTCACAACCATGTCCTGGCTCTCCGGGCTTAGAAGCACCATTTTATGCTGACTCTCCACAGCAGCTGGGATTAAGGAGTTCTCTTGACTCATAGGGTGGGATACAATGATTTTGAGCTGTGCACTGCTGTAAGGAGAGCCAATCTGGGAGTTGCTGTGTGCCGTTGTTTCAGTTTGGGTGGGGAGCTGCAGCTGCATCACACTCTGAGCGTCTCTGTGCTGCTTCTTGTGGCTCCGCAGGGAGTCTTCCCTCACGAAGGAAGCGTCGCACGAGTCACAGCAGAAAGCTCGAGCCGCTTCCAGTTTAGCCCGGTACCTGGAGCCGATTGGATTTGGAGAATCAGCTCCAGTTTTTCCTCCTCCTCTAACACCTTTCCCACTGCTTCCTTTCTCAGGTTTGTCCGAGTGGCACTTCTTCTTGTGGATGACCAGGTTGCTGCGCTGCTTGGTGGCGAAGCTGCAGAAGTCACATTTAAAAGGCCGCTCCTCTGAGTGGATCCTCTCGTGGACTTTGAGTGCCCCCTTGCTGGTGCAGGAGTAAGAGCACTTGGAACACTGGATGGGCTGAATAGGCTGGTGCTCTCGCGAGTGTTGCCGCAGAGCGTTCTTGCTGGCACACTGGAAATCACAGTGGCCGCAGCGGAAGGAGTTCTCGGTGCCGTGTTTGATCTGAATGTGAGATTTCAGGTTGCCTTTCATGGCACAGCGATATTCACAAAAGTCACACTTGTAAGGTTTCTCGCCCGAGTGAATCCGGATGTGCCTCTTCAGGTCGGAGTTGATTTTGAACTTTGCATCGCACTGCTGGCACTGGAAAGGCGCATCCCCTTGGAATGAAATAAAAACAAATTATTCACAATGCAGTCTAAAACAAACTCTATATCATCCATCCCACAGTTTCTGTCTACCTACCCGTGTGTGAGCGGAGGTGTACGGTGAGCTGGCTGGAGTTGCGGCTGGCGTACGGACAGATCTGGCATTTGAAAGGCCGCTCGTCATAGTGGATCCGCAGGTGCTTCTTCAAACTGCTGCTGTCTGCTGCTGCGTAGGGACAGTGTTTACACTTGTGTGGCTTCTCGCCTGTGTGTGAGCGACTGTGCATGTTGAGTTTGTCCCTCCGGCTGAAGCGCTTGTGGCACAGCTCACATTCAAAGGGCTTCTCACCTGGATGGAGGATGGAAAATTAAATGTGTCAATACCAGATTTAAGTTAGGAATGGAGAATCACATGTGCAAGGAAATTACATACCGGTGTGGGTTTTGAGGTGCCGCTCCATGTCTTTTTGTCCATACTGCGTCTTAAAAGTGCAACCTGTAAATCAACAGTAATAGAGTATTTTTACAAGGTGAGTGTAGCCTGTGCGTCAGTGGAAAGTTAATCTAAAAGTGTCATAAATAAATAACAGCTAATGACGTTGCAGGAAGTACTGTTTCCCTTGCTTGGCAGTCGAATAAGAAGGAATGTGTTACAGTCGTAAAGGGCAAGAGGCACCGACCTGAGAAACAGCAGCTGTGTCTCTTTGAAGTCAGGGAAGGTTTTAATTTTTTGGAAGGTGTTTTCTGTGCTTTGGTCAGGATCTTTTTGACACCTCTCATAACGCAGGTCTGGTAGGTTTCCTCGAAAACAAACTCAGCACTGGAATCTGTGGAGGAAATGAATATGAGAGCAGACTGTAAAGCAAGTCTGGAAGCACATTATTGGCAACAAAACCAGATCAATATTATTTATTATACCTGTGAGAGGGGCTGCTGTAGTGATGGCTGTTGTGTCAGAGGTTGGTAAAGAGCATCCTTTTCGTTTATGGGCAAGAAAAACATCGAAATTATTATACTGCTGCTTGCAGAAGCCACATATATGGATGTCTGGGCTCACCTCCACAACAACAGAATGTCCTGCAACGAAAACACAGATGCATGATATTTAACCCTGCAACAACATGACTGCAATATTACAACGCAAAATCATGACTGGTGTAGTCTACTTGGTTAGAGGTGTTCTTCACAGCTGTTTTTAATTTACCTTCGGTGTGGTATGTTGCCATTTTCGAGCTTGTTTTGCTGGAGATCAACTCATCTTCAATGCATTCACGCCGTCCTCCATGATGTTAAACTGTACCGTCTAGAGTGGAGATGCAGAGAGCCATTATTTGAACTTTCATCATACTTCAAAACGGATTAAATTCAGCGGTTTTGGAAATCAATGGCAAAAACAGTTTACTTCTCCTCTAACAACAAAATAGGTTTTACGACATCCTACTGGGGATTTACGGCAGCGGGATAAGCATGTGTTCTGTCCGTGCTACGTCACATGATGCTTTTGTACATAATGGGAAAATCATTATTTCCCCCATGAGCAGGGGAAATAACATGATAAAAGTGGCGTTTTATATTGTTACACGATTCATTTCGTTACAATGACATGTTTTGAATATATATATATATATATATATATATATATATATATATATATATATATATATATATAAATATATAAATATATAGTTTTGCTCCTTAACTTTCTTCATGATTTTCAAGTATTTATATTTGTGATTTGTAAAACGTATAAAGACAATTGTAAGCCTAATGTTTTCCACGTTGTATTATGTCTATGCACATAAGCTGGATTCTGGTTGTCCTCATTATGAAAAAAAAGCATGCAAAATGTATCCAATTCGTAGTTAAATAAAAAAAAAAATCATGGAAGTAGGATATGTACAATTCTATTTACGAGTACCTGAACGCAGCATTGTCATTGTTGTGATAATTCGGGTTTAGCCGAAGTGTCACTTTAGTCCTGAAAATAGTATTTCATTCTTCCAAAGAAGTATAGGAGACATACTTATATAAATCTTTAACATGTAAACAACATTTTGCTCGGAGTGAGAGACATTTGAGAGTCTTTTCTGGCCATTGCAGGGTTTCTTCGTTTCTAAAAAGCCTGCAAGTTACCTTTAAGTTTACGTTACTGCCACCTGTCGTATTGGAAGTCGAATGAGAAAGGCCCACAACGGCCTCGCTACCATGCAAAAACAAATTGTTTGTTGGACAATATAAATAATAGTTAATACTTACCGACGTTGTCGTAGAAGTCCAATGTTATCCAACTAAATTGTTTACAGAGTAACTGCAACGTTTGCACATTTCAGTAAATAGCCTTATCCCTTGCTGTGGCACCTGCAACGACTTAAAATAATATTTCTCGTGTGAGAAGGTAAGCTTTCAATTGCTGTTAAATATACAGACACACTACCATTTTTCAAGTAAGGGCAATTTACTGGGTTGTTGGGGTGAGTGAATGAGAAAGCCTCTTTTTTTTTTAATGCCAGAGCAGTCTTGCTAGTGTGAATAAGCCATGAAAGTGAGTGACACACAGCTCCATTTTCAGTGGCAGGTCCTTAACTGCCTGATTGCCACTGTGAAGCTCAGGAATTTCCTTACGCTGACTTTCCTGCATGGCAAAGGCACAGGACTGATTCCTTCCCTGCTGAAACAGCAAATCTTTGACACACACACACACACACACACACACACACACACACACACACACACACACACACACACACACACCACACACACACACACACACACACACACACACACACACCATAGTGTCTTTCAAGGCCTGCCCAAACGAATCTGACTAGTTGATTACTGCTGTTACTGAATTTGATTCTGTCAGGATTGTCCCTGCAGATTTATATGAATGTATGGTAACAGTTGATGTCATATTAGTAGGAAAGTACTGTTTTCTTAGGGCATTTTCAAAATTGATGACTCGATCCAAATGGAAAAAAAAGACATGAAGAGGAGATAATTAAATAAATAACTTGATCTGACCGAGAAGTGTGCAAATCATAGGCACATAAATCCCCCCACAGTGTCAGTACAGTTAAATGTGCATCAAAGACCGCATTCACATGTGAAAACCAAATGACTTGGAGATGTGTTAATTAAAGAAAGACTTATGTCATGCTCCCAGTAGTGCAGCATGCTCCCTGCTTTGATGTAGACTTCCTTTTTTTTTTTTACAATCAAAAGACTTGTAAATCTGGGTTTTCACTTTTCACTCTGGCAGCTTATGAGACTTATGAGTGAGGAGTTTAGTTGTGTCATTATTAAGTCTTATTTATGAGGAAACCCACTTAGTAATGTCCCTCTGCAGTAGGGCTGCAACTATCAAAAAGGACATTATTGATTAACATGAGAATTGAAGCCTTCAAACACTCCCTCTTAATGGCAGAGGAGTACTATTTATGTATTACTTATATTTACTATAATGCACTGTTACTATTTATTTTCAATACTTATTAATAATTTATTTCTATTTATTTACTCTCTTCTTTTCCTTTGAGGAAGGTTAGTTCTGAAGGTAAATACAAAATTAAATGAAAGAAAAACATTATTTTATTTGCAAATCTATGTTTGTATCTGTCCTTTAATAAATAAATTAAAGACATTATTAAAAACAGGTGAACAAATAAAACATCTTCACATTTGAATACCCAGAATGACAGAATTGACGCAATTTTTGCCTAAAATACAACTTAAATGATAAAACAAATTATCAGAATTGCTGGCAATTATTCTCCTGTTGATTGACTCACTTGACTTATTATTCAAACCCTAATTTACAGCAACTGCAACCTCAGTTCGTTGCCTCCACTTCATGCTGCTGACTGTATTTTCTCTACACTTAAAGTGAACTCTGTCCTTTTTTTCAGAACAATAAGCTCTTTTTCATTTGTTGTACTCAGAAACAAAGTATCATTCTGACATCCTGCTGTGCCACGTCTAATTTGTAGCCTTGCTCCTTCTCCCCATTCATCGAGACGCCCAAGAATCCAGTGAGTGATGTAATGTCCCTCTTTTCCCCAATGAGACAAGGGCAACAATAGGGGGAGGGGGGGGAGCGCCTCTGTCACATTATTTTCCCCCACAGAGGCACGCCAGCTGCTTACAGTTGCTTAATGGCTACGAGCTGTCACAAGGCATCACAGCCCGCTGCCACACAGGAGCGGCAGATGCTTTAATTGCACAATGACTTGTAGGTTGTCAACAGCAATTATACCAGGCTTCCACCTGAGGGCACCCAAAGAACACCATCTACTCACTTCACTGGCAAAACACAGGCCTCAGAAGCCTGAGAACCTGATCTGAGTGTCCAGACAAGAGGAGCAGACACATTCCCAGTCTCTTCTTTAGCTTAATGGTTTCTCCATGTGCCGCAATAACCTGGATCGTCAGACAGCAGGCTCAGGACCCCAAAATCATATTTAGACATAAAATATTTATCTAGCTTTGTCACCTTAGGGCCCGCTGCGCACCGTGTGCTGCGGCAGGTCATGGTGTGCAGAGTTTGAGTAATTTTGCTCATTATTAATTCATGTCATTTTTTCTCCTTTTACGATTCAGGGGAGGCTCATTCGCCATCGCCAGCCCTGAGATTATTATCATTAAGAGGAGGCAAATAAAATGGTGAGTTCAAAGCTATGCTGCAACATACTTCAGCTCACAGTTGTTCAGATAAGTTTGATTGATATGTTCTGAGAAAATGTGCTTCGATATCCTGTTTATTCTATTAATAGACAGGATGGAAATGATAATCAGCAACTGAGAAACACTCATAGCGACCTTCTGTTTATGTCATGTCAAATCGAATGGGTAAAAGATGTCCCGTGTTTGTGTCGAGCCATAAGACAAATTATACACACATGTATGAATTCCTTTGGTCAACAGCTGCCATCCCAGCGTCAGATAAAACAGAGCCAAAGTCTGGGAAGCATCACATGCCTCCAACACTTCATCATATAAAAAGACACACACACACACGAGCAAGTGCAGCAGTGCCACACACAAAAGGCGCACATGCTCACACGCAAAACCAGCGCTGTGCTCTTTGTATCTGCCAACTGATGCAGATGAAAGGGCTGCAGTTGAGCCACAGACTACAGGGTATGTGGCTCCAGAGACAATGGCAGGCCAAAGAGGAGAACATACCATCCTGAGACACAATTACAACCATTTTATATAACGATGTGTACGATTTATTTAAAATTAGTTCTATATTTGTTTCCTCTTGTGTTTATGTACGCATCATATGCACCAAAGCTAAATCCTTGATTGTGTAAACCTACTTGGCAAGAAACCAGATTCTGATCAAGTTTGCAGATACAGAAGCTTGCACACATGTTGATATATTACTAAATCATGTGGTTGTTAGAGGTAGAAAAATGTGCTTTCTTAACTGCTAAAAAGAGCGCATTTCTATAAAAACTTAGACAACTGCAGGCCAAAGCCTTAGGAGGAGAACATACCATGCTGAGGAACATACTTAGATATAAATGACAACATGATTGCAAGCATTTTATATAATTATGTGTAAGATTTTTGGAAATAGTTCTATAGTTGTCCTTTCTTTCCTCTTATTGTGTTTATGTACGCATCATATGCACCAAAGCTAAATCCTTGATTGTGTAAACCTACTTGGCAAGAAACCAGATTCTGATCAAGTTTGCAGATACAGAAGCTTGCACACATGTTAATATGGCCGAAGTTACAGTTTAAATGTGATTGTTAGAGTAGAAAAAATGGGCTTTCTTGACTTGACTTGCTCTGGATTTTCAAGTATGTATTTGTCATTTGTCAGGTAAGTAAATCAAAAAGCCAAATGTTTTTATGCCTGTGCAACATAGGCAGGCTTCTGGCTGTCCTTATTCTGAAAAAAGCATACATGTATCAAAGTATTTATGTAAATGACCCAAGAGTTATAGATATTAAATGTTTACAATGTATTTACGAGTACCTGAACGAAGTTTCTCGACAAAACTGAGGTATTTGTAGTAAAGTCTGCTGTGAAAAGAAGCAGCTACTGTCAGTGTGTGTGTATTTTGCTGTAGTGTCAGCAGGGGGTGTCCAAAATCAGGCTAGAGAAAGAGACTCTGTGCACTGCTCCAGATTGTAGGAGCTGACATTTTGGAACCAGTGGGTCAGCAAAATGGAGAAGACACAGAGATGTATCAAACCCAGTGAGACTTTTGATTACAGCATGTGGAATGTATTTCCTCTGGCAAAAGACCTTGTGTTTTCAGTCCTGTTTGTCTGATTTTCAGCAGGATAATTATAAAACTAGAGGCCTGATTTTTATGAAACTTGGTGGAAGGGTGTATCATGTGCCAAGGAAGAACACATTATCATTTGGAGCGGATTGGTCTATCATTGTAGTTGCTTTTTCAATTTCCTTTTCCCCCCTAATTACTGTTGCTGGGAAGAAGGGGCGGGACTATAAAGGATGACAAATACTCACAACAAGTTGATTGTGGTGAAATGCCATTATTCAGATAATCATTAATATGCTAACATGATGACCTGACAAGCATTGTTGCACGCTATCATGGTAGAAGAGTGAAAAAAAATACAGGTATCAAACATTATCACCCAATTTTGCTATTTTTATTTCTTTATTTATGCAGGGGGGAACTTATAGTTATGATCAGACATTGAGGTTGTTTTAAATGTTTTTTTTTTCACTTTAAAATGATTTTTCACGTTTATAGCATTATAAATAAGTGTTAAGATAGATTCCAGTATCTTCTTTATTGCCATTTTAAAGTGTTTCAAGCTTATTTTTATTGGGAAAATATCGTCAATCCTAATTAATGTTGCCACTGCAATCCTTGCCTAATCTTGGAAATGAGAATTAACCTTATTGAACAAGCAGGTTCAATGTGTCCTTTCCCCTCTCAAGTAGAGCAGAATCCACAGACAGAATATTTATGGTTAAGATGGATCGACAGAGCTAAATCTAAACAAAAGATGTGTGCATGTGTGCGAGCGTGACGTGTGAATCTGTGTTGTCAATGATGTCCTGATGGAGGAGGGAATCTTGATAGTTAGGCAGATAACAATGAGGGTGGCTTATTCATGCCCCACACACACACACACACACACACACACACACACACACACACACACACACACACACACACACACACACACACACACACACACACACACACACACCTGCAGACACACACTGGTGGATACACACAGGGCATCATCATCGTCACAGAGGGAGAAAGGCTCATAATTGGACAGAGGTGTCTGTAGATAATGAAGCCAGACCTCACACCTGCCAAACCTTGGGGATTTCACTTGACTGGCCACTTAAATCTTCCTCACTCTGCGGGTCTGGAGGGCAAGAGAGTGAGTAAGGAACTAATGGAAAAAAAGCATGCGCTACAGGGAGGATCCCTGTCAGCATGAGTGTAGTGTCCCCCCCCTGCACACACACACACACACGCACGCACGCTCACGCGCGCGCACACACACACACACACACACACACACACACACACACACACCCCCCAGCAAACTCAGCCCCCACAGCTCGTTCCATACAGCACCCACCTCACTTCACTTCATTGTAAATCCTCTGGTGTCAAGGATTTCAGACGGAAATGGAGAAATGCTGCACTAGCTATTTTGTTTCAAACTCTCAAAACACTCGCTTCTCCTGAGTTGTCTTTGGTGACAGCGTTGTGTGCGGGAAGCGTATTGTGCCAGCTTTTAGCGGGGTGTCATTCGAGGGGCTGAAAGGGAAATCAGATAGACGCTCCAGCGGAGAAATACTTCTACATGGAAAGTTTACCTGACAGTCATCAGTGAAGGCGTGACACTGTATCAGTGCTATAGCAAAAAGCTACACCAATTAGGGATTTGGGTTTACCCAGACTAAATCTTAACAATTCATGAGAAACAAAATGGAATTTGAATACGTCTTTCTTCGTGACTTGATCCATAAATGAGGCTCGGGAATGATTGTCAAAGGTAGGCTATAGATATAGCACTAAAATAGTTGTATTCCATAAATACACAGACAGCAGTGAAATGCAGCAGGGGGCTATCACTCTTTGTTAGCTTGTCATGAAGTCAGCCATGTCAGCTTTTACATACACCGTTGTGTCTGCTGTCAAAAGGTTGTCGTGGTAAATGGTAGAAATCAATAAGTTTGTAGTGCTAACGGACAAACATGGAGACTGGTAGCTTTCCTTGTGGGTTAGCTGTATCCAGATAGCCGTTGTATATCTGTCATATTTTACTCTTTATTCTTCATATATTGGAGGAAAAGGATAAACACTCGCTTCTCAGACTCTGCTGCCTTCTGGGAGTTGTTTTGTGCCTCTACTGCTACCTAAAGTCTTTCCAAAGATTTGACTTTTGGGCTAAACAAGGTTACTAAGAACCTCAATCATATTTCTCACTTTTTAGAAATACTGATTCAGAGACAATAGTTTTTCCTGATGGAGATCCTTACGCACACATCTGTATATGCTGCAGCAGCACACAGTCACTCAGAGAAGTTGTTAGGTGTCTGAGAAACTGCATGCAATGCTTTCAAGACGGCAGATTTATAGCAGGATAATGACAGAACTGCACAATATTCAATAGAGTGGTGCAGGAATGAGTCCTAAAACTTGGAAATGAGTTAGCACTTTACAACTTCAGGTTTCTTTGTCTCAGTCATCTTTTTTAAAAAGTGTTTTTGGTTAAATGCCTAAGACGGCGGCTAACAAGTGACTTAACGAGCCTATTAAATGCCATCACGCCAAACATTAGCTGCCTTTTAGCTTAGTGGTGGTGATGGGAAATAATGCCACGTGAACTAGTTTGACTATAGCCTTACGTTAGCTTTTTACTTCTGCTGATTGCAGTCACATCAAAAGTGTTAAAAGTGGTGTTAAAGGTCCCCTATTATACTGTTTTTCATCAATATATTATAGGTCTCAGATATATACAAAACATGTCTCTGAAGTGTTTGGCTCCAAATACCAAACAGATCATTGCAGCATCCCATAATCCCCTCTGTTTCAGCCCTGTTTCCAAAGTGCTGATTCTGTGTCTGTTACTTTAGATGAAAATAAGGAGCCACTCCCCACGCCCCTCTGAGAGATATTTGGTTAAAAGAACTCAATGGTGCTCTAGGAGGAGATTCAGGTGATAAGGTGGGGGGGGGTTACCTTGGCTGGTGATTGGCTAATGGTTACACAACCCAAAAAAATCGTTATGACATCATAAAGTGGCCAAAATCTGATCAGCTCATTTTCAGACAGGTTTTTATATAAATGGATCAGAACAAAAAGAGAGAATCTTTTTTCCTCATACTTTCGAATCTCTGTACACAGAGGGGACACATGTTGATGTATAAAAGACATGAAAAAGTGGATTTTGCACAATAGGTGACCTTTAATATGTGTAGATTATCATGCTCAACAAAATGTGTATCATACTGTAAGTATCATAAAAATGTTTTTACCATTGATCATATTTTCTGAAAAATCCCATTGCTTGCTGAGGGACCCCTTGCGATTTTAACTCTACGGTCTGCCCACAGAAACACGTCATCACTGCACCACTCTATTGGGTGCAACATCTGAATTCAGAAATAATTATTTTTCAACATGAAAGGAGCCAGAAAACCCTGTCCAGTGTAGTAATCCTGGATACTTTCAGTTTAATTTCCCAATGACCAGGCCAGGTGGGAAGGTAAATGAGCCCAGGTGGCTAACCGGGCCTGTTATACCCCGGAGGGAAACCTTGCAATCAACAGCAACACAACCTCCATGGTGATGGATAGTGTCACATGTCCTCCTCAGTGTCTCTGCTCTAAGTGCTGTGCATACTGCCGATGGCTCACATCATGCTCTACTGTGATAGATTATAGATAGACAGAAAGCTGTGTGAGCACCGCCAGATTTGGGAAATGTGGTGTAACCGTAGACCCTGGATCATCATCGGCCCATCTTTTACCAGCTCAAACTGCCACAGGAAGACACTTTTAGTAGGTGGGCAACGTTCGCTAATGTGGATCTTCTTTCCAAATTGCGATGATAAGCAACGCTGAAATGCGCCCTGAAATGAAATCACACGGAAACCAAAAGCTTATCAAGATGAAACTGTGCAATAATACAAGAATTATCCATCACCATCCATCATGTATTTGTTTGCAGGAAACAGATTACATGGATCTTAATTGAAATATTATTTTACCTTCATTTGAATTATTTATGGGGTTGTTGACTAGATTCATACCTCAGAGATAGAACACATTATGTGATGCAAGAATGTGTGTGTGTATTTGCGAGCTTTTCTCATATATTATTCACAAAGTAGAGTCTGAATATGGTCTAACGTAGCCATACGAAGCATATCAAAGGGCCTGTCTTTGATACAATTTATTTGAGATCCACTGGCCAGAGCCGAGCTGTCCATTGGCCGACCATTGCTAATGAGATCGGGGGGTAAAATTGAGAGTGTGGGCTGGCTGTCATCCGCTAGGTGATGGTTTTAAGACTAAGCAGTGATACTTCATTAATTAACCTTCACATTCTATGTAGATCTGCTCATCAAGATGCAGTTAATTAAAGAAAGGTCATTCCAAGGGCTGCTGGGAAGCGGCATTATTACAATGGAGGGATGGCACTGCTTTGAGCGAGATAACACAGGGGAAGGGGAAGGGGGGGGGTTCAGGGAGAAGGCGATCACCCAAACGCTAATAAAATGGCAGACCACTTGCCAAAGCCAGTTTCTGAACTCCAGACTGCAGAACACCTTAGTCGTTAAAAAAAAGATATATTTGAGTTGTTTTTGTGTTTATTTCTGACATTCCCTTTTTTAAAGAAAGACACATTTGAAAAGCTTTAATGGAGAATGCCTCAGTAAAATATTCATTACTCTCAATCGACAGCATCTATCTTTTAGCATCTCGGTATAGTTGTTCTACTCTCTTTTTCGCAGCTCCCTGCCAATTTCTTGGGTGAATTCTACTTTCTCTGACCTTGCTCAGTGTAGAGGAAAAAAAATTCCTTCTTGAGTAAATAAAAGGCCTGCCGGGTATAAAATAGTTATGCGTCAACTGTAAGTGAAATCCACTTCTGGGTGGTGACTTATTCATTTTGATTTCTGCCTATCTGTCTATAAATCTATCTTTGTCACCGCCTGGTAAAGCACAGCTCGAAATATGTACCCATGATTTGGAAAGTGGATCAAATATGTTTTGTCATAAGACTATATAAAAACGTCCCCATTAGGCTCTTATCAATCAGTAAGCGATTGTCTTGCAGGCCTTCGTACTGACATAAGGACAGGGACAGTGAGAGAGTGTGAAATAATGTCTGTACTATTGCCTCTCAGCCAATCCCATAAGTGAGATCAGACTTAGTGTTACAAATGGCTTTCTATAATGTTTTTGCCAAGTCTTATTTTTTGATAATGTCCACCCCCTCCTCCCAGCACTGTCTTGTTTGGTTCCTTGGATGTATGAAGAGAATTCGAAAGAGCATTAAAGGCGGGGTGCCATTCATTCCTATGAGATATTCCCCGGATCATTCTGCGATCTTTCCTGAATCTTCTCTAGGTCTTTCCTGGATCTTCTGTAGATCTTCCTTGGAGGTTTCCTGGATCTTTCCTGGATGTTTTGGCGATCTTTCCTGAATCTACCGTGAAATTTGTTCTGGATCTTCCCTTGATGTTTCCTGGATCTTCCCTAGATCTTGCCTGAATGTTTCCTCAATCCTACCTTGATCTTACTTCGATATTTCCTAGATCTTACCTGAATCTTCCCTGGATCTTTCATGGATGTTTCCTGAAGCTTTTGGCAATCTCCTGCATTCATCTTGGCTCATTTAAATGAATGAAAGGGGAAAGTATTCGACATTTAGCACATATAAAAATGTTTAGAACTTAGGAGAATGATTTTAAATAAAGGATATTCAAATGTTCATTCTGGCTACTTGGTTTACGTAAAATAAATATTTACAATCGTCTCTTTACCAATATAAGTCAATGGGAAAAAGTATTTTTGGGACTAAACAACGTCACGGATTGTAACTGAAGCCAATGCCACCGTTTGACCACTATTGAAAAGTGCTTTAACGCCAGGCTCACTTTCTTGATGCTTTCCTTGGCGTCGTTTTTCAAAATGTTGCTCTACTGCAAAATTGTAGCGGTTCCATCAGCGCCTCCCCTGTGTCCACTCAGTCCTCCTGCAGTCATCCCTGAGTGTCTTTTGGCATTGCTTCCAATGGCAGGTGTAGAGACAAACGAGAATCGGTGTGCATGCATCCAGGCGTGTGTGTGTGTGTGTGTGTGTGTGTGTGTGTATATGTATGTGTACACATCCCTCCCACCCTGCTACGATACAGTAACTGCTGACCCCGGACACAGTGCCATTATGGCAGACGAGGCAGGGCTCCCCTGGCAGCGGCTGGGGCGGCTGGTTGCTAGGTGGAGAGACATTACCGCGGGCCTCTGCAATAATTTATCCTAAGAGCGCGGCGAGCCGTCATGTAGCCCCTGACAGAGAGCTGCAGTACTTTATCAGCCTGCCTGTAAATCAGCCATGTGTGGGTGCAGACGGCAACATTGTTTGATCTCTTTCAGACACTCTAATAATCTGCTCCCCTCTGATTGATACCTTCACACAACAAAGCACATTACACCAGCAAACCACAGTGCGTGTGTGTGTGAGTGCATGTGCTAATGTCTGTATGAACAGTGTGTGTGTGTGTGTGTGTGTGTGTGTGTGTTTTGTGTGTGTGTGTGTGTCTTTCTGGTGGTCATCAGTATTGCCAGTGGCCTGGGGAAGAAAAGGGAGGGGATGAATGAGTCTTCTGCAGAAACACAGGGTCATTTGGAGTCTCTAAACCAATGACAGGCTAACGGGTTCACAAAACGATCACTGGATGAAGGGAGGGGCGGGGGAAGGGGGGGGAGAGAGGAAGGGGTGGGGGGTAAGAGAGGCTGTGCCACCAACCTCAACACAAGAAATACAGCAAACGGATAAAGAGCTACCCAAGCAGTTTTTCTTTTCTTAAAAGGTGGCTTTTTTTTGCATTATTGTAAAAATACGATTGCAAATCTGAAGGAATATAGTCTCACTTTCGATTGAGATGCATATATATATGGTCATTTATATGCAGCAAAAACATTACATTTCTTATTTTTCAAACGTACAGATTGCATAAAGAAAACACCCTTGCTTTTTCCTGAACAAAAGGAAGAATTGAGCGCTGTTTTCTATTTCAGTACAACAAATATTTTGGAATGTAATATGAGGCTTTGACAAATACAAGAAATGTAGCTACATGGCTCAATGTCTTTTCTTTAAAATGCTGATATTTCTTTTTTTATTCCATTCATGGCCTTCTATCAAATCAAAGTGTATTGCATCCTTTCCAAATTGCCTCCCAACTCTTTCCGCTGGATATGGCTCATATACAAAGGGAGCAATGTCCCGTCCAACAATACCCATACCATTTGTGCCGCTCAGCTTCAGAATGTCATTGGTTTGAGTGTGACAGTAAAACATAACTCTACCTTTTTCTGCGGGTTGAATTGGAACATGGCTTCCAATTATTCAGCTCCAAATTCAATAGCAATTTTCTGCTCAATGAAATAGTGGTTTCAATCTCTAGAGTAATGTCACTTTAGAGAGATTTTCAAAATGGCATGTCTGTGAGTGAATAGATGGACGCGGAAGGATTCATTTTGCTTGAGGAAATGATACTTGTCTGCTGAAGCTTGTCATTTATTGATGAAGAAAGAACCTCTTCAGACACTATAGAATCCACAGTATGTGTATAGATGTTGTGTTTTCTCGAGGAATCCATTTTTAATACATCTAATTTCAGTTTTTTAAGTCAGAAGGATAAAAGAAGCCAAACAGACGCATAACCTTACGATTGTGTTTGGTCAGATGGAGCCCATTTTGCTTCAATGCAGCATTAAAAGTAGCACTGAACAATAAAAAAAATGCAATTATAAGTGTGTTTGTGTGTAATGTATCAGTAGCCCATCCAGGGCCCCATAATGAATGCAATGCAACGTGCGATCACTGAGCCGTGCGTATGCCCCGCTCAATGCATCTCTGAAAATAAACAGAGCAATGGAAATGGTTCTCATTAGTGTTGTTTTCATATTAAGTCCCTCAGACAAGGTTGACAAACCCAGCTCCCTGTGCCGGGCTCCTCAGGGACCATCGCTTCAATACAGCTAGGGCAAACAACACCAGCCGATACCAACACCATTACCACCTCCTATAGTTACTTATCCTCCCCTCCCTCCCTGTGGAGTGCTCTGTCTACACAGACCAGAGGAAAAACGCATTAAGATCTTCCAGCAGCACAGAGAAAGAGTCCTGCTTTCATTTATCACCATTGCTATTGGCCCTAAAAGGGACAAATGTCTGTTCTCCATCTCCGTGCTATTAGATTTGGAAAACTGTGTGCTGTGTGTGGAAGTTATTTCGTGCTCCAGAGACGATCCACTGCGAGGCTGTTTAGCAGGACGGGAACAGGTGTGCAGAGCTTCTGGCTGCCACCATGTGTTCCAGTTGTTTCATCTGCACCTGTTTCCCCAAGTCATGTATGTGATGATCAAAACACTTTATTAACCATAAAGTGCTCTCGTTCGTATGCCGCGCTGTCTGTGCCTCTAAATGTTTCACAGTCACATATTACCATGAAGTAATTAATTCATGTAACACAAGGTTATTGCGTCAAGAATCATGTATGTAACCAGGAAAATACGGCCGACTAAAAAGATAAACTTTCATTTGCAAATCGATTTACACTACAGTGAAACCAGCTCGTGAAAGCTTTGATGATTTTTTTTAATGAGCAAGCTGTCTTAAATGTAAAGTAGGCACTTCCTGCATGAAATCAGAGAAGTACATTTCTTCTTGTGAAGCTATTTCTTTTATTACGACTAAAATCCGACATGAACCACACATTTAACCCTAAACCAAATTGGCTGAACTACAGCAAATAAGACTCTCAAACATCTGGTGTAAGGCTCCATGTACACATCTTTTTAATTATTTCTTAATCATCATCGTATTGTCTTCATTAATGGATTTAATATATGTTCTACAGAATGTCATAAAAAGGGAAAAATGTTAACCAGAAATTCATTCAGTCTAGAATGTCGTCCTCAAAGTGCTTTTTTGTCCAACCACATTAAAATAACTAGACATATTTTATTTACCATCATACGACTTAAATAAAAGCAGAAACAACATGACAGTCAAAACTAAACAAAGAAAAGGGGTTTGCTTTTTCTTGCTATAAAAAGTCCAAACACTTTGTCTCTAATCAAAAAAGTTGTGTCCAAAATGTGGAAACTTGCCTCAAAATGTGACCCTTCTCTCAAGTCAAAAATGTCAAGCTGTACCTAGCTGTAGCTCACATAACCTTTTTATTATGGATAAATATATTCTTCACATTATTTACATTCACAGGACTTTATCTGCATTTTTATTTGTGAAACTTTGCTGCATTTGCTGTTTCAGCAGTTTCATTTTCTGGGAAAAGTAACCTCTCAACAACCGCAGTGGTTTGTCTGAAAGAATTAAAAGAATAAAGCAGAGTTTGTCACGGGGCGTGTGGTGCAGTGGGTCGAGCGTTGGTGGTCGGATCAGGGGAGCACAGGTTCAAACCCCACTGCAGTCAGCATGTCGTTGTGTCCCTGGGCAAGACACTTCACCCAAATTGCTCCTGTGGGGATTGTCCACAGTATTGAGTATGTAAGTCGCTTTGGATAAAAGCGTCTAACAAGTGACATGTAATGTAATGAATAAAACAAAAGGTAGTCTTCATACAAATGTGGAAACAACGGGAGAAAATAATGGTACAGGCCACACTGATCTCAGTTAAGGGCAGTTAA
Organism: Dissostichus eleginoides; assembly: GCA_031216635.1. Taxonomy (NCBI): domain Eukaryota; kingdom Metazoa; phylum Chordata; class Actinopteri; order Perciformes; family Nototheniidae; genus Dissostichus; species Dissostichus eleginoides. The sequence goes on along the minus strand of CM062267.1, from coordinate 9,932,577 downwards.
ACCATCCCGACTATTTACTAATCAGGGACAATCGCTCTTTTTAGGGTTCTGGTTAGGGTTCTTTGGGAGATGCTTGTAAAACATTTTCTCCATGCATCTGAGAAAGTTTCATCCCCTTCTCAACACGAAGGCGCTCCTTGGCTCACCTACACTGTGATTTGGCAGGACACCTCACACTGCTACAGGCTACTGTAAATATCACCTTTCTTGTTATCTCCAAGACCTGCTTTTCCAGTAAATAGGGGGGAACATGTAATTCAATATACTGAGTCTGGCCATTTGCTTTCAGACGACATCTAGGTGACATGTCTTAGTGGCCCCGGAATGAACATAAGGATTAATAAGTAATGGCCGTATAAAGATGATATTTGCACTCAGATATCCTCTTTTTTTAGATTAATGCTTTTGATCACAGGGAAAGTGGTAATACAAAACGATCAGCAGACAGTAGAAGGTACGACATCCCAACACAATCTGGCACATTACGAGGGCCTTACATTGTTATATGGAACTTGGGAGATAGAGATGTTTCACCCTTATTATAATCAGTATTTCTCTAGTCTTGAGAGATATTTCTGACATGGCACAATAGTTGATATAACTCATGATTTAATATATAACACTGGCCGTGATGACTCCAACTAGCTTGCATGCTACAATTTATTGACAATAACGATAGTATTGAACTGCATGTCCCACACTGGAAAATGAAATGGTATTTTGTCGTCCTCTGTAATACCGTTGTTGGTCCCCATGGCATTTTGTAATTTGTTTCAGTGTTTGTGTTCTCTTTCACACTTTAATATCACGGTATTGCTTCAATTTGAGCTGAAAGATAAAGTTCCATTTCATTTTGTGGGATTAATTTACAGGGTAGCACGCGTCTCAAGGTATTTGTTGTGTTTTGTTTTATCTATGAATTATTTAGAGGCCTCAAAAATAGACAATATGTTACGAGCTGTCTCTCTCAGCAATCTCAGACAGATGTTTAATTTGGTCTGCTAGCGTGGAATAGCACTCACCCCGACTGGGATTAGGTGGATGGCTGTGTAATTTCCCTGAAGGAGGGGCATGTTGAATTGGAGAATAATGATAAAGGAGGAACTGAACATTTTGAAACAGGGAAAAAATGAACTCATTATTGCTACGTGTGCTTGAAGTTGTCAGGGATTTAAGCTCCAATATGAAATGCTGAGCAAAACTAGAGGCAATGCTGTCAAATAAAACCGCAACATTCAACGCGTTAGTCAGTAGATGGTGCTTAAAGAGAACCTATAATGCTTTTTGGGGGGTTTCCCTTCCCTGTAATGTGTTATAGATTTGTGGGCATGTCAATGGTCTGCAAAGGCTAAAATCCCAAAGTTCCATTAGACTCCTTTGTTTACTTCTGGAACAAAGTGTGTAGTGGAGAGTTAGAGATAACTCAGTGTTGGCACTAGTTTTGTGTCTATCACTAGGTTCACCCCGGTGTGTCGGCCAGAACACCACTTAAGGCCAAAGGTCCAGAATAGAGGAGATGAGGAGCTGAGATGAGGCTTGACTTCTTTAATGATTTAGCAAGACATACAGATATTTGGGTGTGTGGGGTGTGTGTGTGGTTTTTCCTATAAGGGAAATAAACAAAATACAATCAATATAAGATAACTTTATTATTATTATTATTTATTATTATTATTATTATTATTACATGTTACTTGTTAGACGCTTTTATCCAAAGCGACTTACATACTCAATACTGTGGACAATCCCCACAGGAGCAATTTGGGGTAAAGTGTCTTGCCCAGGGACACAACGACATGCTGACTGCAGTGGGGTTTGAACCTGTGACCCCCTGATCCAAACACCAATTTATGCATACATAAATAATATACATAATATTACCAAACCCTATAGAAATAATAATCTAGACAAGCCATACAACATGTATCCCTTCTCTTATAATCATAAACACATTAACATATAATGTCAAACACTCATTACCAGGGACACACAGAGATTCGAAGTTAAGCTAACCGCTAATGCTAACGTTCTACTTCCGGTCCGTGGAAAGCGGCAGCCGATGCTCTTACTGTGAAACGCTACACATGCTACTTCCGGTTAGCGGAGCAATAAAGATCGATAATCTCTAAGAATCTCACATTTAACGCAACATAAATGTTTATCCACATGAACTACATCTTAAACATTAATTATAAAGTGTAGAACAACATAACAGGCAGTACTGTGGACAAACACTCACCTTCATTTACGCACACAATACTAATGACACACTACACAACTGCATAACCTCCTGCAACTTTACTTCTGGCGCACACATCACCCTCTGAAATATGACGTCACCCAAAACACGTGGGTTAGCCCCTCCCCACTATGAAGACACAATTTAACAGGTATCAACTCTGTATAATAAAATAATATATACATCAATAACTATAACTTTGGGGCCTTTTCTACAAAGTGATATCACTATATAACACTTGTTCTTTTGTCCAGCGCTCCAACACATTGTACTTGATAGGCTAAGGGGCGGGACATCTCTAAGGGGTTGACCAATCACAACAGAGCCGGCCAGCTAACCAATCAGAGCAGACTGGGCTCTGGTTTCAGACAGAGGGTGAAAAGAGGTGCTGCAGCACAGGCAGTATGAGAAAAATACATAGCTTTTTGAACATTAAATCATGGAGACATGTCACAGTAGAGACACACTACATACTGATTTGAACCTAAAAATATGCATATATGTCCTCTTTAACGAAAATCTGCTGCAATGCTCTAATCATCCTTTACCAGGTGACTTTTCATAATTTACCCAAGCACCCAATATGCTAAAGTTCACTTGGTCTATTAATGAAAGATTCCCTGTTTTTCTTTACACTCCATCGCACTTTTAAAAAAATGCTAATGTACTCCAACAAGCACCTGAGCAAGGATGAAAGTGCCCTAATTCCTGCTCAAAAGGTCACAGAGATGAGTTATAGCGGAATAAGCACCTGAAAGCTATTCCCTTGTTAGATTTGACAAAGAGAGGCTGCCATTTTCCCCCTTAAAAATAGTGTTGGGTAATAAATGATCATTTGTGGAATGTGGCTTGCTACTGGCGGTGACTTTTCCTCTGACATAATTTTACTGCTGGCTGATTTACATCCGGATACTTGTCCCCAAAATATTTAAAATGAGCATTTTATTCATAAAGCGCAGCAGACGGCAGTGATACACGCAAGAGCTCTTATTGTGCTTCTTAGGGGAAATGGCTAATTAGTTGGCCATGAAAAATGCAGCCGCGCCTGTTTTACTATCATCCTCCATTTGACTCGACAATACTTTTTTGTGACAGATTTGCAGTTAAACACACGGTATCAGCACAATAGGAAATATCTGCATGCCCACACTTCCTGAGTTACTGACACATGCATGCTACTATCCATTATGAACCATACTGGTCCCGGGATAAGCGTGGCTTCTGTACAGTAGGTGCTGTGCGTACCTCAGCAGATGTGAAAGTCCTTCTCGGGTCCCTGGAAGGTGCTCCTGGTGTGGATGTGGGGCTGTAGAGCAGGGATCACAGTGACAGTTTCAGGTGGAGAAGTCTATTCATAGTTTACCTCTCAGCCAAAGCATTCCATCATTTTCGGTGTCTGAGGGCTTCCTGCTTCAAAAAACGGGGGTGAAGTTATGCATCTCAATCTACCCCTTCATATTTCATTCTGTTGAGGATTATAAATAAAAGGACAGATTTTGACCTGGGCTATTAGTTACCCGGCATCCTGTGGGTGGATGGTGCTTTGTCTCCTGTCAGCTTCTGGTGTTTTTCCTTCAGAAAGCAACAGGATTACAATCAAAGTCGTTGGGATACAACGTGAGATATGATCCCCGCTGCCTAGAAGTAAAAAGGAAAAGAACGACTAGGGCAGCAGAACAACAAAAGCAAAACAAAACGAAACCAATCAGTCAAAATCAGCCAAAAGGGAGCGTCGGACAGGAACAAGGTAGGGAATCTGACAGCAGGTCAAGCTATAGGTCAGTCTGAAGTACCACTCTGGTGATTGCTGTTTTCCCCCTTGTGTGACTCTGTTGTTTTGACCACACAAACTGGCCCAAAGTCTCCCGAGATGAGCCTCTCTGACAGAGTGATGCGAAAAACAGTAAGCTGGAAAGCGCTCACTCTCTCACCTTCCCCATGGTCCGATAGATGGGCCCAACATATGCCAAAGCAGCCTGTCAGGGCTTCTTGTTGTTGGACGGACCTTTGATCTTGAACAAATAGAGAGAAGAGTCTCAGAGCGGCTGCCTCTGGGTGTAGGAAATATCGGCATCACAAAGGGTCAGATTCTGAGAGAAGGCAGTAAAATTAGAGCCTTATTGCCATCTTTATGGTTTCATTCCCTATGGCAATTACATTATCTCTGGAAAATGACTGAGCTTTGTTCCCATTATCAGGGAAATCTGTAGCAAGGAGTGTCTCATGTGCTAGAATGAGATGTATGTATGTCAATCTGAATACATCACAGTGGATGTGTGTGTCAAAGTGGCTACATTCAGCACTTTAAAAAGCTGCGTTTGATAACTTTTTATCTTAGTGCTTCGATACAAAACTAATCAAGGAATAATAGGAACAACTTTTTGCAGCTCAGAGTGTTTCTATCAAATCTAGATTGACAACCCTCACTTGAAATTAATGATTTTTTTTTTCTGCGACCACTCAGCCGCTAACCACCCGAAACCTCACACATTGACTTTTCTCCACAGATTGCAACTCATCCATTTTTTAATTGTGTTCATTTTTACCTGGGTCCCACCGGACCTGCAGCAGTGGTGGTCGTTGTCATCCGTCTGCTCTGACAGGGAAAGAGAGCGGAGAGTGGCGCCTCCACCCCGAGCTGATGTGTCAGGCTTATCACACAGCCGAGCGATCCTGAGGTGACATCCTCCACTGAATCAGTGACATTTCACGGACGGTGCAAATCTATCCATCTTTGTCAAACATCCGCCTCGATTTTAGCATTCCCCGAGTTAGCATATTGATCACTAAGAAACGCTTGAGTGAGGACTTCTTGTTTTCTGCTCTTTAAAATGGGCATTGAGAGTCCACTGGACTCCTCAGTCAAAGTCTGCTGCTCCGGGCCTTAATCGGCCTTCCTCAAAGTTGCATAAAATATGGAGGGCTTTTGTCATTCAGGACCAAGAGGCTCCCCAAAGACTTTGTTTGCCTCTTTACTTTGTCAGAAAACTTTTCTGGAGTACAATTTCCTAAAAGTTTACTGTGACAACATTTTTCCACATTTTCATTAAATAAAAAAACATGCCACAATCTGCTTTCTACTGTTCTTTAATACATGTATGAAGCAGTAATCATCAACAACCATGTCAAAAGATTGTATGCTAACTTGTCGAAATAGTGAATTTGTTGAGGCCCTATTATGCTAATTGTCAGGTTTCATAATTGTATTTTGTGTCTCTATTGTGACATTTTTAGATGCTTTAATATTCAAAAAGCTCTTTATTTTTCTCACTGCCTGTGCTTCAGCACCTCTTTTCTGGTCGGCTCTGTTGCGATTGGTCAACCACTTATAGATGTCCCGCCCTTTAGCCTATCACGTAGAATGTGTTTGAGCTCTAGCCAATAGAAGCATGAGTGTTCTTCAGTAATGTCACTATGTTGCGGATGTAAACAAAGGAGTCAAATGGAGGTGTTTCAGGCAGGGGGGGGGAGTGTGTGGGAGAGAAACTTTGGGATTTTAGACTTTGCAGACCATTGACATGCAATTAACAAACTACAGGAAATGGAAAAAGCGTAATATGGCCTCTTTAAGCATACGTGTTCAATAACACAAGAAGCTTTGCGTCGTCAAGCCGCTTTGCTTAACAAATATGGAGCTTTGTTTCCATCAGTGAAATTGCTCCGATGCATTACGTAAAACAACACGAGGATGAACCCTGCTCATGACAGAGAACATCCTAACCACCTGGGTCCAGCCGTGTGTAAACCTTAGCAGCTTCTGTTATTTGTGTCGGGGCGTGCAATGTAATAATTGATTAATAATGCAAAGCTTTAGGGGAAACTATAACCCCTAAAATGAGGGCGATGATTGCGCCTGCTCCGAAGCAAATCAACAGCGACAGAATCGCACCAGGGATTACAACATCTGCAGTCTGTGGTGTCGAGGTTAACTTGTCCTGTGATTACAAAACGCATTTCCCGGGAGCAGGTGTTACATTGACACCGTTGCGATCATGTATGTGCAAATGCTGGTGCAAACTGAAGTGGGCACACACACACACACACACACACACACACACACACACACACACACACACACACACACACACACACACACACACAAACTGAATCACCCAATCACACAAAGAGGGTGAGGGAGCAGGGAGAGAAGAATAGCTGCCTCCCCAACCATATGCTTTTGGCCTCGATGCCTGTGAGACCCGTGTGAAAACATGAATGAGAAGCCTTCAAATCGATAGGGACAAGAGATCTAGTGTCTAGCAAATCCAGTGCAGACTGACATGTTCTCCATGTAATCTCCCTCATTGTGCTGCGAGGGGAAAGATTATCCTTCTCCGACTGGCTGGTAAAAGGTTGCTTTGCTGTAGTTCATGTCTGTGTGAAGGGAGGGAGCATATGCCTCTCTGTAAACGATGCTGGCTCCCCCTCCTCCTCTGTCAGAGGCTGGATTATGTCCAACATTATCCCCCCCCACACACCCGACTCTCCAATAAAGGGCTTTCTCTCTTTCCCCTTCTAAAAAATCATCGGATTTATGACAGTGGATTTCGGAAAAGTTCTGCTCCAATTTTGATGCCTGCTAAGTACCCCGACAGGATTAGAAGAGGCCTCTTGATGTGTGCACTCCAGTGTGTTGAGCAGTGCATTGTGGTCAGGGTTATCAACTGAGAAAAAAAAAAAAAGGCAGTAGTGCATAATGATAAGGCTTGTTATACACATCAAGTGCCGAAAGCAGAGAGTGAGAAAGAGCATGTGTTTGTTTAGAATCAATAGAGAACACTATCAGGTTTAATTTGCCTCGTGCTGCCTTTTCCACCCCTTTGCTTTACATTCATAAAGAGCAGATTGGAGGAAATGGCTAGCTCCGCTGTTGCAGCAACATTAGGGCGGATGCACGGCCTGCATGAATGAAATGACCGTTTACATTGACTGTAAATTGGAATTTAACACTGCGGCACAATTTACAGAGGCATAATAAAAGGCAGCGACTAGCTCACGATTGACTTGTAAAAAAAAGCGGTATACATGTTCTAAATTATAATGAAATACAGCGATGACTTTGCCACTGATCTAGAAATAAACAGGAAAACATCTTGATTTGTGATTTATTGTTCCCACGCTTGTGTTACCTGTTAAGTCTCAGACACAGCAGGCAGACAGTCACCTTCACAGTTATCTGAAAAAGTGGCCTGTATTTCTCTCTATGATGATGCTGGGTGGCCTGCAAGTGACGCCGTAAATCCAGAATCGCTGAAGCAGTTTTGAGTGGCCGCCTGCAGTCTGACTGTCTGACAGCAGGTCTGGCTTTGGGCAGGTGTGAGACGAGGAAGAGCCAGGTTAGACTCAGTTAATAAAGCCTCAACCAGTTCCTCAGTCTGCCCTTGGAGATCACTTACATCAAAGCACCAATCAAAAACTGGTGCAGATATAATTTGTCATCAGGGATTTCCTGCTGGAGAATTATAGAGAAGATACAGGCCGATCGATATTATGGATTTTCACTGCAGTGGCTGATTGTCCAATTGCCGTGAAACATGTACCGAGATAAAAGGGCATGCCTGCCATTTTGTAACAGACTGCCGAGTCAGCATAGGGCTTGTCAGATACTTATAGGCTGCTGTGATAGAAAATTATCATGCTGCAGTGTCCAAGTACTATTTAACACATTTTCCCTCCATGGGACGTGATTCATCACAGATCCCGTCTCTCTCTTCTTTTTTGAGCGGGCATCACTCTGTGTCATTGTCAAGTGAGGCTCCGGCCACACATGGATGGTGTTTAAGAGGAGCAGACACACGCGGATGCCAGTGCAATGCAATTCCTCCGCTACGAGATGTCAACAAGAATTAGGAAAGACGCTGGAGGAATATGTTAAATCCCCCTAAAACCTCTGACCGCTTAACTTACGTCAAAACATTCCTAATCATTTTAGATTAACTTCCCCAAAACATGTATTATTAGAGTAAATATTGTTGAGCATTTTGGAGAATCTAATGCTTTCGAGGACCTGTTGCACCAACTGGCATTGACTCACATGATATACAGATATTGAACGGCAGTAAATAATAGTCAAAAAAAATCCTTGAGGCTTCCAGAGAGGGCAACAGTACACACATCCTTTACTCAAGTAGAAGTACAGATACTCGTGTTTAAAAATACTCTGGTAAAAGAAGAAGTACTGACTAAACTTCTTTACTCAAGTAAGTATGGGCTTTGAAATGTACTTAAGTAAAAATTACCCATAACTCTTATATTAATAGAACAATCATGTCATTGTTAGCTAATGAATGTTTCGATGCTGAACAACGGCAAAATGACAATGTTTTCAATGGTCCCTCTTCTTTAGAGAAGACCAGGAAATATGGATACACGGATCATGTTCAAATCAATAGGCACGCAATGACTCTAAATAATAATGATCAGGCCAACAAACACAGATTATATCTAAAGTAACGAGCCTGTTTTGAAAATGTAAGAAGTAGAAAGTAAAAATTTGTCAGAAAAATAAGTAGTGGAGTAAAGTACTGATAGCAGAGAAATGTACTTAAGTACAGTAACAAAGTATTTGTACTCCACTACTTCCCACCTCTGCTCACATGATATACAGGTATTGAACGGCAGTACAAAATAGTCAAAACAATTCCTTTAGGCTTCCTAAAAGGTGTATAAGAGCACTTTGTTGCAAAGCATATAATATCTCCTTTTTTTTCTTAATCCTGCTCTGGTCTGACACTGATCATAAAAACTGATGAAGCAGAACCAAATTACCGCCTTGTGGACAGCATGGTGGCATCGTGAGGAGCAACACTCCAGGTTCATCGACCAGTTCATGTTCAAGCAGCGCGGCCAGAGAACAGACACGTCTCTCTTTCAGGCATGAGTACCATGAGCAGGCGCATAAAGGCTCGCTTTGTTGGGTAGCATCAACTCGGTGCTTTTTGTAGTGGTCTGTTGGTCAATCTATTACCTGGAATATTTCAACGACTATTGAAAGAAGTGAATAGATGCCATCCTAGGGTCAACATGTGTCCAATACTTTGGTTTATGACCAGACAACCACTAATCTAAGGAATTCCCATCAGCCTCAGTTTATCTTTTTGGTTTAAAACACATATTTGAAAATATTAGCATGCTAACACTACACATGCTACACCAAACTAAGATATTGAACATGATAACGTAGCATAGCATGCTAGACTCTTATTTTTAAAAGTTTAAAATGTAGATACTTCAAGACTGTTGGTATCGAGTACATCTTGGAATACTTGAATAGATATTTATGGACTAAAATAATGGGCTCTATAGTCTTTATTTACCTCAAACTGTCAGTGTTGTCTCCTTCCATGTATGACAGCCTACAGTTCAAATATTTTGCTTCTGTACAAAAAGGAAAATTAAGGTGTGTGTGAATTAGAGAAATAATTTGGACACACTTGTGAGATTGACATCTGACATCTAGGATGGCAAAATACAAGGACACTAATAAATCTGTACACCACACAATTGTTTGTAAGGGTGCACCCTGACTATGAAACTCCACCTCAGCTTTTATGTTTCCAAAGTATGATTCTAGCTAATAGCGTCACACCAATTCCTGGAGTCGCAATTTCCCAGTTTATTTTTCAGTCAAATGTAATTGAACGTTTTTGGGGTTCAGTAGCTTGTTTCAAATCAGTGTCAGATTTAGGCTGCAGTCATTAATTAGATGCCTCAGATACATGGGTAGGGTTAGGGTTAGGGTTAGGGTTCAGTAGCTTGTTTAAAATCAGTGTCAGATTTAGGCTGCAGTCATCAATTAGATGCCTCAGATACATGTCTATTATGACATTAAGGTAAATATAAGTATCGGATTGAATCCAGCAGATCCACTCCTTGTTGTTAACCCCTATGTGCAATATATATGCCGTTAATAACTGTGCAATATATTCCTGGCTGCTAAATCCTCAGAACTGTTACAGGATGTGTTTTTTGTAAATTGAGTAACTTTTTTTACTATGATATACATTTTTTTTATCTTTAATATTTTTGTATGCATGCTTCTTAGGTAACATTTAGCTGTCTTTTGCTATTTTCTGCTGTAACAATGTAAATGTCCCCTCTGTGGGATTAATAAAAGTATTCTGATTCTGATATAGAATTAAATGACTTCGATCTGAATCAGGCCAAAAAACCCATTATCTAGACACTTCTTGTAAAATCTTATATCTCTTCGAATGGAAGTTTTCACGAAGTGGAAGGGTTAGAAGTACAGATGGGAAAATATAGAAACTTGATGATCAGGTTCATATATCTCCCCTAAGAACATCCCTGTCAGATGAATGTCCTGTCAGATTGAAAATACCCTCGCTCAAGGCATGGTAAACAAGCATTTCAGAGTGGGTGGGCCTTGCATCATGGAGCAGTCGGACCTGTCTGTCTTTGTTGTACACGCCAAGCCAGTCTCCGGACGGAGGGCAGCGACGCACAGGGCACGATGCCAGGCAGTGAAATGAGACGCTGCAGCTCAGTGACAGAAGCAATGACCCTCAACTCAACCGTCTTTTACTGTTTACTGATGTGCTGCTGCTATAATGACCCCCTTTTAAAGCTGCTCTGCCAGTTTGGAACATTATATTTTCATGTAGGAAGATTTGGCAGCTGTCTTAAAGGGTTGTCCAATATCTTGAAGCCACAGGAGTCCATATAGCTAGAATGCACTTGTCACAAAAGGGTTTCTTTTATTGTGCAGGCCCAGATTGAAACTAGAGTTACAGTTAAGGACAAACACAATATGAAATGTACCAACAAAGTAAAAGATATAAACGGTAGGAAACTTTTTTTTCTATCCTGGCATCAAATCCAACTAAAGTAATTCTCAAATTAATATTTTTTAACAATCAAAACTGAGGTTGACTGAATTGACGACATATGGACTAGGAACTTAATTCTGTATCCACTAAGTCAAAGCACAGCAGTCCTTACTCCATTCAACACCACCTGTTTTAGTGTGAATTACACTACAAAGTACGGCTCAAACTAATTATTATTTTCATTATCGATGACAACCCAAATCTTCAATTGTTTAATCAATTCAACATTCATAACATTTTATAAAATAGTGGAAAACAACAAGGTGAAGTCCAAGGTCCAAGTTGATATGTCTATAAATGTCTTTTGTTTAGGTCCAAAACCCAAAGATATTGAGTTTAATCTGATACAAATCAGCGAAAATTCAGAAATCTCCATTTTGAGATGCCTAAAACATCCTTTTCTGAAATTTCTCAAGAAGAAATATTCTGTAACTCTATTGCCAAGAACCTGGAAATGCTGTCATTCACCTCAACACATCCTGAAATTAAGGCTTTTGTTAGGATAAGTAAAGTTAGTTCAGATTTTCTCCACTAACTGGAGATTCTCTGTCCTTGAACAGGTGAAACTCCTGATTTGCCACTTGTTTCTTTTTTATGATCTCTATTGGTGAACAGAACAGCATCCAAGACATTGATGAGGGACATTTCAAATCGAGAGCAACTTCACGAGTAGCCAGAGCAAGTAAGGGCTGATCTGTCTGGACCGATTCTTCTCAAGGTCAAAGATCAAACCGTAACAAAGTTTGCCATTTTGTTTTCCATTTTGTTTTCCACCCTCTGTCGTCCTAGCAGCTGCCTGTCTGAGATGACGGGCGTGGAGATGAGTGTTTTGGGAAATGTGCACAGCAAAATGAATTTATACTGTAAGGTAATGAGGACTTGCATGAGCTGTAATTGTTATTATTGCTAGACACAAATTGAAAAGCATAACCTGCCTGACACCAGCTATCAGTTGTCATTATGTGGGAAAACATGCCCTCATTGCAGAAGCTGTCTGTTGACACCCAAAGTAATTGAGGAGGTAGTCGAGCTGTTGAAGGCTCTCAAAGGGGAGGACGAACACTTGATCAGAGCATTTTTATGTCTTCGGAGATGATTTGATTTCACATAATGTCTATTTTACAGCCAGATATGCCATTAATTTGCATGATAGCGAGCCAAAATGTGACATTTTTATTTAGACGTCCCCACAATGTTTGGAGAACAATTGGGTGCGTTTTTTCTTCTGTCAGTCTTTCAGAGCGGTGGCGTCTCATTATATCATATCTAACAGAGCAGTGAATAGCTGCCTCTCTCCTCACATTGCTGTGTCAGGTCAATATGCCATTTTTTAAGTGGTGATGGGAGGGAGGAGGCGGGGGTTTAATGTTGACAGCGAGATGATGATTACACGTTTAACTCTTTGTTGTTGTTTACCAACAGCCCGAAACTTATAAAAGAAACAAAGAAATTGATTTAGCCTTCACACAATCTACATCATATATCGTCTGGCCCAAATGGTCTCACATTTTTACTGCAGTTTTGCTCTGGACATCCCTTTAGGAAGAACTTGAATGTGACCAATTTGGAATATGGAGACTTGAAAATGTATCTGCAGATGCAACAGATTGGTGCACATTTTTGTAGGCCGGCATGGAAGTAAGCATCGTGAAAGGACCCTTCACAAAAGCAATGGGATATTTCTATTGGATTTCGGAAAATGTAAGGAAATACGAACTTCGGCAAACACTTACTTATTTTCTTTATCAATAATCTCCTCATATTAACACCACTTTCATGATTTTGAAGCATAAATGCAATCACCAGAAGTAAAAAGCTTACTTAAGCCTATAAACAAACAACAGTCACATGACTTCTGGTCACCACCGCTAAGCTAAATGTGGCTAATGTTCGGTGTGATGACGTTTAGAAGTTTAATTTAGCCACCTGTTAGCAACCAATGTTTTTATGATGCATAGAAACTTAGGACATTCAAGAGTAGGGTATTTAGTGACACATTTTATGTCGTAGAACAAAATATGAAAATCTTTTTAGATTTTGTAAACATGATTTTAGGCATTTAACCAAAATCATGTTCAAAAAATGTTTGATTTTGAGACGAGTGAACCAAAAGTACTCAGATGCAAACTCATTTCCGGGTTTTAAGACTCTTTCCTGTGCCACTCAATCTAAAAAAGGCTTTTAGGCCTACATCTAGAGCACAGGCCGATGTTTTATCCTGTTAGCTCAGGCTGGCAAACTGGGCAAGTCTGTGCTTGGTGCCTGAAGCGCTGAAGCGAGAACAACGGGGCTTCTTTCCCATGAACTGGAGCCAAGTGCCAGCACTTAAGGTGAAGGGCCGAGGCGCTGGAGAAGTAATTTAATCTGAGGCTCTGCCCAATTCCCTGGGCGGCCGAGTTTAAGAAAGGTCACACAGAGAAACAGTCACTGGTGACCCCTTCCCAATTACGGGCGCTACAGCAGAACATATCACAGCACCGTCCAAAGTGACAGTCATTTAGCAGCAACTCATCTGAGGGGAGGAAGTGGGAGATGGATGATAAGGAAATAAAAAATGATTTGCCAGGACCTGTTAGCCACTTCTCTACACAGGCCTGCTGCTCCCCCAGCTCCTCCCCGTCTTATTCACACACACTCATACACTCCCTCTCTCTCTCTCTCTCTATCTCCCCCCCTCCCTCACTCTCTGTCTCTCCCCACCCCCTGCCACCCCTGCTGCCCATCTCCCTCCTGCTCCACAGACACGTGACGACTCCGCATGATTATTGGCGCAATCACTCATGTAACAGCCTGCCCAGCTTTCCGTGGGGGCTCCAGTATTTGTCACTGTCACTTCCCCAAGTGCTCCGCCATTGTCTTGGAAATTGTATGTGTAAGGCAAGAGATGCCTGTGACCCACTTCGACAAGGGAGCCAGCGATGTGAGGGCGCTCATCACACAAAAAAACAGCAGTTTGATGTGTCCTATTATGTGTCCCAGCAAGAGCCATAAATAATTGTGACAAGTTTTTTGTTGCGCGTGAAAGTCCTTGACTCTGCCTCCTGTTCCAGCACCTCCTCTCTCGTATGGAGACGCTGCCAAGCACCCCCGATGATAGATGGCACGGTGCAGCAAATGACAACGGGATAGATTTTTAGTTTGTGCTTCGGAAGGGATCAGTAATGGTGCTTTGCTGTACAAAGCAATAAAAGAGAAGGACAAGAGACAGAGGGGGGAGAATGAGAGGAACACAAAAAAAAGAAATCCATCGATGCCGGAGAGGGAAGAATGATGGTCTGTGACGCATGATTTTGGGGCGTCTGAGCACTTAGATATATGAAATCAGGGTTTGTCAAAGTAGAATGGTGTTGTGGCATTTGGCCACTCACCGCAGAAACGTACATAAAAGATGCATGAAATACTCTTTGTGGTATTATATTGTCCACTACAAAGGAAGAAGTCTTCTCTTCGAACAATAAAAGAGCAAATTGATATACCCCGGTACAACTGCATTGTTTTTGCTGTTTGTCTTCGGCTCGGACCAACTGTATGCAGTTGTTCCACTATTCATTTTAAGCACATTGTTTTTGCTCTTTGTTACGTGCCAGGCAGTGATTTCGGACTGCTTAGCAGGGGAAATATTTCTGTGAGAAATTGACACGGACGTTAGATAAAGTACCACCTGCAGGTCCTGGGTGCCAGGCGGGCAGGATACTGGTAGACAGTATGATCAGTCATGGTAATGAGCACAAGGCTGACATACATGCTTTGAATGATATGACTTTGAGGCACCAGGCCGCCTCAGCCATTAGTTCATCCCCTCTCTTCTTATCTCAGAGTCAAGCTGTGAAGTTTCAACAGCGCCATCACTTCCTCTCTAAATTGTTCCACCTCCTCTGCAGTGCACACAGAGGTAAATTAAGATTGTTTGTGTACTTTGACATAATGTTTAGTTAAATAAATATGGGGAGGTTCTTTGGCCTGAAGTTTATTCTTTTAAATCTTACGAAAGTCAGCAGTTAAAGTGATACAACAGCGTGTTCCATGTTTGTCGTCTTCCTGTGACCGCAGACGCATTTGCTAATTGTATTCCGCTTCCTCCATCACAATTATTAATTTATCTCTTAAGACCACTGCGGCAGTGATAATCACTCATGTCGCCGCATCCGATAGTTAAGAAGTGGGCTTCCGTAAAAATCCATCATGTACATCAATGCACATTACTGAGGTAATTAAACAGGAGGTAATACCGCCAGATATCGTAAAATATCACGGGGTGATCAAACGCCCCTTAACACTGTACAGCCTCAGCACATGGAAATGATGCAGGAGATGAGGGCTCAGCTGCAAAAAATAATTCCAACACACAAATGTAATTTGTCTATTTTAGAGTATCTGTACCTTAGCCTATGAGAAAATACTAATTATTTGAAATATACTGATTACATCTAGCCGATAAAGTGGCATTAAAATAATTACTTGTGAGCCCTCTCAGAGTTTGTACATTTAGCACTGTACCGCCATTAGGAATAATCTGTCCAATTAAAGGTTGTGTAATTAATTAAGTGCACATTCTGTGAAGAGGAGAGGGGAGAGAATTTATCAACCTGCTGAAATATGACCTATCTTGTCCAAAAGACTAATATGTTTAAACAAAAGATGAAAATTGATGACAACATTATTTGTAACAAAATGCTCACTGTGCAACTATGATGCATCTGTACTTGGATTCAGCTTCGTAGCATTGTCCTCACAAAAGCAGTGATGTATTACACCCGGCTGCCTGGCAATAACTTTCAATGAAGGGCGCTTTGCCTATCTAGTGAAACAGTCTGTTTATTTACACCACTTCACAACTCAGGCCTTAACTGCGAGCATCATGTGGAAGATTAAGACGTGTTTTCATACGTAGAATTAAACCGGTTGCGGCCTAGATGTAGATAGATGGATAGATAGATATGGCAGTGGCATATGATGTTGTGAGAAATTCAAGCAATGTTGGCACTGAGCGGACATCCTGATACAACCCCCAAAAGTGTAGTAGAGCAGAAAAAATCTTGCTGCGCGAAACCTGTCGGGTCATTTCTGTAAAATCAAGAAAATCGAGCCAATGTGTGTATGTTTGTGTGTGTGTAGCTGTGTGTGTGTGTGTGAAGATGCCAAGTGCAGATTCTTTCACCTGCCATTGCAGTTTGTTGCCAGCTCTACATATGGCCTGGATCAACACTTCAGGGAACAGGCGTCATAGACTAACACTTAGTAAAGTACGAACACAAACACATAATGCTACCGTGACCAGGACATGGATACACTGTGGGAGTACTGCAGCGGCACGTTTATGTACCACTTCTGACTCTGACTGTAAAAGTCACTGCACAATTATTTCAATAGTAACAATATAATGTGAACAGCAATGATTTAAACACTAGATACTGTCTAGTGTAGTGCTCTGATGCTTTATAAGTTGGACAAGGTGACTTTGAGAGCACCTTGGATGCTGTTTTGCAATGATGCGAAGCCCCTGAAACTAAATCTGATATTGTCCCGTTTTAGAACTGCAGCAGCACCTGCACCACCTACAGGCATGGGAAGTGTCTCCTGCAGGCAAGGAGGACTGATTGTGATGCTATTTCTCCTTTTATACCTCCAATCTGTGCAGAATTTTCTTTAGATTTAACTTTTTTTGTATGCAGGGCTTGTTGTGGAAGCTCACTTAAAACCGTGTTTATACTTGTACAAGTGAGAGCTACGAGTAAGCACAGAGGCCGTTATGCTCCACATGGTTGAACATACTGCTAAGAATAACGATGTTAACGAGTGTTACCGGCAAAACCCCTCAGACCTTACACGCGACTCAGCAAGGTTGAGTAGAAATCACCTTTTTACAATCCCTTGAAAGAAAGGAGTCAAGTATTTGGAACACACAAATGTATTACAATGAACCTAAGTTTGAAAAAGGTTGAAAATCCTGCAAAAAGTAGATTAGCTGGTTAATCTTGTTGTTCACATATTCATTCATTTACAGATTCTTTAAATGCTTACATTGAGTGCTTTTAAGATGCATTGTACTTCTATAGACTGGATTTGGTTAAATGTCCATTGGGTTGTTATTGAGGGACTTCATTTTGTTTGTTTAAAAATCTATAACTTAAAAAATATAACATCAGCTTTAAATAAATGTTGCTATAAAGCACTTTGCCTTCAGGTGGTGCAAGTGATAAAATAACAGCAGCTCCAACTTCTGTCGCAGATTGGAAATCCACCTGTTTCGCCTGCACCTTGGCCATTAAAAAAACAACAATTATCTTTTAAAGAATTGTAGTACTTAAAAGGTTTATGCTCATTTGAATCTAATGCAACAGCACTTCAAGTGGTTTGGCTTATTTGAAGTGAATGTACCTGCATTTTCTTGCTGTTCGTAGTTTGTATCTTCATGGTTTTTGCACTTATTGTAAGTCACTTTGGATATAAGCGTCAGCGAAATGAAATGTTGTGTAATCTCACATGTATTATATGAATCCGAAAAGATCAGTGACGTATTAGTAGGGAAAATTACAAGGCTCTTTCTGGGATATTACATTACATTACATTACATGTCATTTGTTAGACGCTTTTATCCAAAGCGACTTACATACTCAATACTGTGGACAATCCCCACAGGAACAATTTGGGGTGAAGTGTCTTGCCCAGGGACACAACGACATGCTGACTGCAGTGGGACTCAGACTTGCTACCCCCTGATTCGAAGTCCAGCACTCTATGCACTGAGCCACAGCCGCCCCTATCTTTTCAATCTGGAGTTGCTTTTTCCAGCTTTAAGAGGTTTTAATTTCCAAATACACACAAACAAATGATTAAACCTTTATCAAATTTCTGAAAGTGTGTAACAAAACTGAGAAAACCTAATGTCCAATGCTGAGGCACCAGGTGACACTTTTTTCAGAACAGTGAGAGAAGAATAGGGCACATTATGGGCACATTTTCAGTGACATATTAGTAGGGAGAAACAACAAGGCTTTTGCTGGGATATCTTTTCAATCTGGAGTTGCTTTATTCCAGCTTTAAGATATTTTAATTTCCAAATACACACAACAAAGCTAATAAATCTTTAGCACATTTATGGAAGTGGGTAACAAAACTGAAAAAACCCTAATGTCCAATGCTGAGGCACCAGGTGACACTTTTTCAGAACAGTGAGAGAAGAATAGGGCCACATTATGGGCACATTTTCTGTCGTGTAAGTGATTTCACAAAGGCAGCTTACAGTGTGAGCTCTATGAGTCCCGTGGCCCCCGTGTGCCGCCGGGGGGGGAGGTGCGAGGGGGAGGGGGGGTCTGTGCACACCTTCCCAAACTGCCATCCAGCTGACAGCTCCCAGCCAAGGGAGGAGAGGGAGACATAAATCCTCCGTCCTATATAAAAAGAAATACTATCCGTGTCAAGGAAAGGTGGGATGCCCTAAAATGAATGATAACAGACTCATTAAAAATAACGGCCGCCTAAATGATAAATAGCCGGCCTGCTGGAAAGAGCTCAGGACAATGGCTCGTACAAATTAAGACTGCAGTGCATGCTCTGCCTAAAGGTGTCATTGCCCCTGTTCTTTTTTCCCAAATTAAGTAATAACACTGTATCTACAGTAGTTCCTCATTATTAACAATTAACATTAGTATCAATTAACATCGCAATATGGACTTATGCAATATTCAAATCAGAGGAAGCCTACTACTTTATGGTCATTATTATGCTAATTTTCAGGTTCCTCTACTGTGACATGTCTCCATGCTTTAATGTTCAAAAAGGTCTTTATTTTTCTCATACTGCCTGTGCTGCAGCACCTCTTTCCCCCCTCTGTCAGAAACCAGAGCCCAGTCTGCTCTGATTGGTTAGCTGGCCGGCTCTGTTATGATTGGTCAACCGCTTAGAGTATCCTGTGCTCAATTAATCTCAATTAGTGATTTTTGAAGTTACTTTTTACTTTCCATTTTATTTTGTTGTACTTTAATTCAGAAAAACTGCATTTTTTGGAAAATCTGGTTGCAATTAAATATGTTTTTAAGAAAGTCATTCACGTGTTTAGTAAAAACAACTACAACATTTTTTTTTCCACATCAGCTGGCACTTGCAAACGAGAGCCTAACAAGGATGCTGCTGGGGCTTGGCACGACAAACAGACCACTATTAAGCATGTAAACCTGGCACCGGGCTTTAAAAACCCAATAGCCAGTGCCTGAGACGGATCTCACATTCCTAATGATGACAGTAAATAAGCGAAACTATCCCTGCACATTCAAAAACATACACATCTTTTTCAGACTGTAAAAACTCAGCCCAGCGTTCATCAAGTATAAACATTTACATCTGTGTGACATAAACAGATTCCTCCGCTGTAAATACTGCAGAGAAGACACAGAGGCCGGCCTGTCAGAGGGAATGAAAATGAGCAATGGATGAGTCGTGCAAGTCGCTGTCTTCTGAACTGATAGACGTCCACTCTGGAGCGAGCGTGATGGGGGCCGACGTGTCCGTGAGTGCACCCTCTCCCTGGCTCTTCTGTAAACACACACATTCCACACGCATGAGAACATTATTAAGCAAAAGCTTGGTCAAGGATTCAGAAGACCTTCAATGACAAGAGTTATGGGGCTCACCCAGAATGGTGTGTTTTATGCTGGTCTATAAATCATGAGAACTCTTATGTTCAGAACAGATAGTCATATTTTGGGGAGGATGGAAATATAGACAGATGTTTATTTTCTCCTGAGCTCATGTTGGGTGTTGTACAGTTGCAGGGAAGGTGGTAGTGACAACTTTGTTTAGTTAAAAAAACTAGCTTTTGGCAAGCTCCCAAATACATGGCATGATACTGTACATTACATTACATAACATTTGGCTGACACTATTATCCAAAGCAAGTTACAACAAGTTCAACCATAAAGGAACAAACTTATAAAAGAAAGGATCCTCCAGGTACATTCATTATCCATAAGAGTGCTACTGCATTGGCTTCAAATAAGCCCAACCTTTCTAAGTGCTACGTAAAGAAGTGAGATTGGCCAAGGTGCGGCTGAAACAGTTGGATTTTTCATTTTGGGACGGAAGCTGTGTAGACTTTCTGTTGTCTTGTTATCAATGCGGAGCTCAGTCCACCGTTTTGGGGCCAAGAAAGAGATCAGGTATGTCTTTGTTGAGGGGTATCTGGGTCGAACTCGGAGTGAGGGAGAAGCGAGCCGATTGGCTGATACAGAGCAAAGTTCACGTGCTGGAGTGAATGGTTTAACAGGTACAATTTTGAGGTACTTTTCAAATGGTTTTCATTTTATGCAACGTTATACTGCTACTAACTACATATAGGACTTTTACACTACATTGATCAGACTGATTACGTTACTTAACAGACTCAAAATGACTACGAAATATAAATCAACTATAAATACAAAAATTGACATCATATTTTGCAGCAATATACAAAGTTATTCAACTTAGCTCCACCTTTACCAGCATATTACAGTCATTTAATATGATTCTGAATTGGGCCCTTGCGTATAACAAGTACTTTTGCTACATAAGTATATCTTGATGCCAATACTTTCTACGGTTACTTTAGGACTTTGTAAAAATTCTTCTTCCAACACTGGGTTCAACCATGTCATGGATGTAGGAAGGGCCTGATCCATTTACATTATGGTAGGCTAGTACCGTCTTGAAGCACATTTGGGCCGTTACTCGCAGCCATTGAAAGGATCAGAGGAGAGATATGGTGAGCGAGAACTTTGGGAGGTTAAAGACCAGCGATGGATGGACCTTGCAGGTAAACCAGTCCGGAGGGAGTTGCAGTAATCAAGACATGAAGGATCCTGGCATTTTAATTCCAGTCTCAGTTTTAGCCGTGCCCGGAACAACCCAGCTCTCACCCAGTCTGTAAGTACAAAGCTGCTCTAAGGACAGAAACAGGAAGCAAGGCTTTGATCCGGCTGACAGCATGGTCCTGGTTCTATATCTGGACAATCAAACCACACATGTACTCGTGTTAATTCCTAAATAACTTTACGTGGTTGTTTTTCTGGCTCAGGCGATTTGTTGTCGTCGCTGTGCTTTCATTTTGAACCTAACATTTGTATCTTGACACCCAAAACAAATGTGAGGCGTCCTTTAGGGATTCACTCACTGTGTTCAGACGGAGCAGTGGACTGGGGGACTGTTCACTAAAGCAAACAACAAAGACAATCCAGCTGAAGTAGGTCATCGCCTGTGAGCTGAGAACAATTGTTAGGTGTGCAGGATACATGAATACAGTACATGCATGTATTTGAGGTTGTAGTATGAGTAGTACTTTCTGAATGCTGCAACTTCTACTTCCTAATTGCTTCTTGGTGCGTGAAATACACCAAATTGCTTTCAAGTGTAGCTCCCGTCATCTACTTTTTCGCATCTTCTGTAAATTACTGCAGGATTTCGTTTAGTGTGGTCATCCAAATCAGGAAATGTTTCCTCTTAATGGACATTGTTACGCTTTTCTGAAATCTAAATTAGATATATACTGTACCTGTTTGCATTTAAATGTGCTTGCTTTGCTAACAAACCCTGTAATCTGCGTAATGATTTCAAACAAAAAGTCATTTAAAGAGAATAGTAGTTCAAGTGAACTTGTGGACATGAGTTGCAGAGGAGGATGATGGGGGTTTTCTAAGCAATTCAAGCGCTTGTACTGCTTGATTATACATAGCAAGGCTGTGATAAGGCTTCATTGAAATTTACAACAAGCAATCTCTACCATATGGACGCACCAAATGGAGATCACAGACTGGCAAACGCAATCAGCTTTTTAATTAACAGAATTAACAGTGCGATGTTAAACCATAATGACAGCAATAAAAACAGTTGATGTGACAATCAAAGTGCACCAAAAACATTCATAACCATTATTTTCATTAGTCTGAGGGAAAGAATAGCAGTGAGTGGGGTTATATTAGAGAGGGATCTCACCCCCCCTGTAATCACACTTGAATTAGCTGCAGATACTGCGAGCAATTCAATACGCTATAAAAACACGGGGTCACCGAGAACACTCATTTGGGTTTATCTTGGACACTTCATTTGTTGTTGGCCCATTCTCTGAAGGACTGAGTGTTGTCATAAGCAATAAACATCCTGCATTTTGAAACATTTCTGAATGTGAGGTCCAAAACTACAAAGTTGGCCGATGTGCTGCAGATCTGTCTTCCAAACTGCCCTCGCAGCATTACAAACAGAGCTCTGATCAGCAGCTGAAAGACTTTGGCAGAAAATAGCTGTTTATTGACCATAAAACATGTGCGTGTACACATTAAAGCACACGCCCACATGCTCACACAAACACCTACACACACAGAGATAAACCACAGCAAGGGTTATACCCCCGGCAGCAGCACACAAAAGAAAGTCAAATTATTAGAAATAATGAAAAGCCATCAATAAGAATTCTGCAGAGACTCATTTCATTCTGTTTTCTGCAGCGCTTTTCAGCCCATTATTTTCTGTAAATGTTAACATCGCCAAGCCTGCCTATTGATTCTATTATTTTTGACCTTGCATTAGTGTCGGCTAATCTCGCATGCTATAAAATTTCATTTCATAGTGAAAAATACTCGGAGGCCCTAAGGGTGAGTTATACACAGGTTGCGGCACCCCTGGGATTCATAAGTGCACACGCGGGTAAACAAACCGTACATTTAATGTTTCTTAGATGAGTGAGCAGCGCTGGGGGTTTCATTTCTTCCTAAACCTCAGGATTCTTTTTTCTTTTTCCTTTTTTGTGAGGTGGCACAAAGTGAGGGTTAGGTAGAGAGGCTCATTTAAAGATGAATGCGAGCTTCTTCCAAAACGATATTGTATTTTCACTCCCGTACACAGGCCTGAGAGGAATGCTGATGCAGTAAAGCCAAATCTCTTTTTTTTTTCATGTATGAGGCATCACAGAAGATTGTTACATTTTTCAGATCACAATCAGGAATGACCCGTGTTTGACCTGGATAGAAGAACAATGAAGCAGCAGGAACTATTACTATTCCTTACATTTTCTGTTCAGATTACACATAATAATACTCAGTAGTGGGCTGGACATTTTAGAAAATTCATTAAATGTCTAAAGATAACGGCTCCCTTGATAGATACGATAAGACAACATTCTGGCATTATATTTAAGATGTACACATACCTTTATACTACTGTAGTCTGCAGAGGGCAAGGTCAGTCATATTATAAAAAACGAAATCATGTTAGCACTTAATTAAAAAGCATTTTCCCTTGTTTGAATTACATAAAGCAAATACAATAGTGTTGTCTAATGTATCCATTCCACGGCCTTTAGGAAACCAATTTTACAATCTGACAGCTAATTCTTATCGAAACGTTAAATTAAAGAGATGTTTTTATAAAAGTCTTGGAAAAAAAGGCGTATTTATAATGGTCTAACACACATGTGTCAAACTCAAGGCCCGGGGGCCAAATCAGGCCCTTGGTGGATTTAATTTCGGTCCGCAGGATATTTCTAATTACTATTAGATCTGGCCCGCCGGTAGATAGCACGCACACCTTCACTCAATCCTGAGGGTTTCCTCAGCTCAGAGCCTGACCCCAAACATTGATGAACTTGCACCTAAGATGAGATGCCAAGTGTCTGGCTTGAACTAGCATCACAGAGCAGCACACTGAGTTTCAATGGATGTTTCCTCTGCACTTTTCTCTTGAGACAACAGGGCATGTTTGGGTTTTTCTTTGAGGGAAATAGTTTTTTTGAAGCTGTTGTTGGCCTGTGGAAAAATGTAATCATAAGAAATGACTCTGCAGATAGAGCCATAAGAAATGAATGCAACTGATTATTTAATGTTTAATGTTGTTTTTATAGGCAATCATTTAAGCTTTGTTAGTTCCAGGTTTAATATGTGCAATAAGTTCATTTCAATAAGTTTTGCAATAAACATTGAACCAGTCCGGCCCTCGACTAGTACCCATTTTTGAATTTTGGCCCACTGTGTATTTGAGTTTGACACCCCTGGTCTAACATGTAGCTGCAACTGTGCAAATGTGTCCTATACAAAAACTGCACTACATAGTAACACAATTGAAATTGTTGATACATAACTACTATCAATTAGCTTTTTATGGAAGTAAACAAAATCGAAATGGCCCTTGCCTTTGCAGGCCATTCACATCAACAAATACCTTTAAAACACACTACAGGAAAGTAAAAAAAAGAAAAAAGAAGCCTATTAAGGCCCCTTAAAGACATAAAAAGAAGTAAAATACTGCAATAAAGTAGTGCAAGAGACATTAAGGTGCAAGTCAAATGCAGGAATAATCAAATATATGTATGTATAGTAGAAAGGTTTAGGAGGTAGTGGTTCTTCTTTACTTAACTAACAGAGATCCCTATCTGTATGTAGCACGCTCCTAAAGGTTGAAGAAATACATGTTCTTCTGTTAAAACACTTTTATTTGAAAAGCTTTACACTGGAAATATGAAATGGTCTCAAGAATAGACTTGAATATTCTGGATCAGCGGGTTATAGTGATTTCTCTAACTCTATTTTCGATTATGGGTTTGGGATTGATTGAAGTCTCAGTAGTACTGCAAACATTGCAAATACATGTTCAGTTTTTTTTATTACCAACAGGTCATAATCAACCTAATAGGTAGATTATTTTCTGGTGGTAAATCTGATGCACAGCTCTGTCCTTTATCGGAAGCTAGAGCTGGTTTGGGTTATGTTTCAGAATGATTGAGAAATGTCATGTCAGTATTTCAGCGTTCGATCTGACCCGTTACACATCTGTCTTTTTTATCCTGGCATCCTTTGATAAGAAAGGCTGTGATTATCATCCCTTCATTGTTGTTTTTTTTTCTCAGACGAGTCCACAGATGTGTGTTTATCTATTTTTAATGTTCCTCCTACCTTATCACACTTTTCAATTTGGAACTTTTGACACAAACATGCAGGAGCACTTTGCCGCGGCTCCAAAATTAGAGAGCGGGAAAGAGAGCGGAAAGGAAAGAGTGAGAGAGAAGGAGAGAGAACCGGTGATTTTCCAACTGTGGATGCCTGTGTTCTGCGTGTCACTTTGGTTAATAATCTCCTACCAATCCTTCAACTTGGGTGCACGTTCAGGACGCTTCAAACCATGAAAACAGCTGGCTTTGTGCAGCCCAACTGTCAGAGTCTCCTTTGCTGTCGATGATGGAAACATCAAACCAGTGAGCCGTGAGTGGACGTCTCAATCTGAGTCTCTTCAGCTCAGCTACACCACGCCGTCCTCCCACTGATAATTCATGCAACATACACTCACATTAGGAACACACTGAAGCGTCCCTACACACTCCACGCCTCCTTGTAGCAACACACAGCTTACATCATGCTCAGTAATTCTGTTAAAGTTGAAATGAAATGGATTTTTGTCATTAGACTTGGCTATCACTTTGATATACAATTGTCCAATAAGCATCAATTCAATCCATTCAGGGCCCAGCGCTGGCTCTTTTCAAATATTGAACAAAATGGTGAATTTAATGAAAAAGCCTGAGTATACACGAGAGAAAAGCGTTCATGGTTCCAGAAATGATCTCCATTCAGGGAATGAGCGGCGAACACAACATCAGTCCTATTCAGCTGTTTCTATTATCATGCGGCTCTCTGTTGCTCCGCCAGCATGCACTCAACCTCCCCATTTATTTTAATCATGGCGGCAAACTAAAAAACAAAGGGAGTAATAGGTCAATCAATGCACATAATCAACGCATGTCTAAACATTTCCCAGTTATCCATCAAGAAACAACAAAGACTGCCTTAGTTTCACAATCTGAGATCCATTAATAACTGTAATGATTGAAATCTTAACTAGTTTGGGGGATTTAATGCTGCAGAGTTCTTCAAATCCCTCTATAAAAATTGAATATTCATGACTAAAAAGACATAAATTATGGTATATCTCTTTGTTATCAGACATTTGAGCTTACATCTATTTTAATCATGGCCGCCAACCAACAATCAAAGGAGTTATAGGTCAATCAACGCACATAATCAACAAATGTCTAAACATTTCCCAGATGTGTCAAGTAACAACAAAGACTGAGTTTCAGGATCTCAGATTCATTAATAACTGTAATGTTTGAATTTCCCAATCGTTTTTGGAATGTAATGCCCCTGAAAACCTCTAATCTCTATGGAATTGAATACTCATGGATAAAAGGCATTAAATAAAGAATATCTCTTTGTTATCGGACATTTACGCCTCCATTTAAACGAAAAAGCAAAGGAGAAATAGGTCTCAACTTACAAAATCAACATAATGTATAAATGAATCCGATGTATTCGTCAAGTAAAGAAGACTGCCTCAGTGTCAGGATCTTATATTCATTACTAACTGTAATGTTTGACATTTTAACTAGTTTGGGGGATTTATTTCTGCTGAATTCTTCAAATCTCTAAATAAAATGGAATATTCATAGTTTTCAAAATGAAGTCTATCTCTTTGTTTTTGGACATTAAAACTTCCATTGGTCCATTTATTTTAATCATGCTGCTATATACTGAAAGGCAAAGGAGTAATAGGTCAATCAACGTACATAATCAACGTATGTCTAAACATTTTCCCGAGTTATTCGTCAAGTAGAAACAAAGACTGCCTCAGTGTCAGGATCTCAGATTCATTAATAACTAGATTGGGTGGAAATTAAAACATTGTAGTGGTTATTATTTTTGTAGGCGAAAGGAATGCTTCATGTTTGTTTTTCTTCTCCAGACCACCATTACATGTTTTCAGTATGATTCCAGTTGCGGATGAAATTAAAGAACTCCCTCGGGCTCATCCAAGTTTAACAAAGCACGAAGGACAGACAACCGTAATCCCACACAGCGCTACAATGTTCCTCTCATGGAGAATGTGATAAATAAATGAGCAGATGAGTTTGGTTCTGACAAGTGAGGGACATGGCGCTCCCTGTGCGTTTTTGATAGTGATCTAATTCATCTGGCAGGCGTGGATGTTGATTAAATCAGAATGTCAGCCACTTGACAAGACAAGACACAAGCCGGGCGCGGAACCTGTTTGAACAGCGTGAGCCGTGCAAGATGGCCGGGGAGATTTGCAATGCTGCGTGTCCGCTGAACTCCACGCCCTGTTATCCTCGCTTCCTACAACATGTCCGGGGAGACAGGCAGACGGTGAGGAAACCCACACGAGACCCACCTCTTCTGTTCCCCGCTCACGGTGACATCAGCCCTTCTGACACTCTGGGTAAACAGAAGGGAGTGATGGCACGTCCATGTTCCCCTTCACTCACATGTGCCTGATGCCTCCATCAAATCTCCTTGACAATCACAGAGCTTGAGGCAAGACATACTGTACGGTGAAATCACAGGCCCTGTAATTACAGCGAACAAAGCCTGTGTGAGCAGACTCGCTGTTCGAAAGACCTTCAATGGGGAAATCAGAGCAAAGAATGCTAAGGGTTGGATCGTCGGTGGAGCCACACAATAGGAGAATGATAAAAGGGGAGTTCTGTAAACGGAGGTCTTTGAGGCAGGTTGCTATTTAACTGATGAGTGCCTCTCCAGAATCACTACATCTGAACGATACCCCAACCATCTGCCAAAGTGCGACAACAGACTGATGTAAACACACTCTGTGAGATGATACACATCGTTTGAGATTCCTGGCAGACGTACAAGTGACGTTATGCAAGTTCTCTGACATCAATCCATCTTTTTGCGATATCTTTTTCCTCCCATTTTACTTTTCCTCCACTCTTTTCACAGTTCTTCACCGTTGATTGTTGAGTTTGAATATGAAACACCCAGGATCGTGTCCTTGGGCGTTTCCCCTTTCCTCTTACCTTCCCGCATGCTCAGCTCCAAGGAGGTCAAAGTTGCATGTACAAAGTCACTCTACTAATCTTCTTTGTCACTCATAAAATTTACACAACATCTCCCTCATGGAGGCCTGTCAGTTTGCTGCTGCCTGTGGCTGTCAGAGAACACAGATAATTACTCGGAGGGATCGGAGAAGGCCTTGATTATTTATAGGGTTGGATGTCTGAAGAGGAAAAAAAGACACTATATATGACTTTGAGTGAATTTTTGTTAAAGCAATATTGTTTTAAGAGAACATCACTTCACTTATCAGTAGAATACAAAGCCAAAACGTATCCAAAATCTCCAAATGACAATACATATTTGGTCGTCTCTAGGTGAGAGTTCCTACACGTGCATGACAAGCTGTTTCTCATAAACCTAGATATGCATCAGAACAAGAGTGATCCATGGTCAGATTAATGACGTGTTTTTGTTCACCTTGTTGTTGTGACCTCACCTGCTGTTTCTGTGTGTTCTCTCCCATGATGACAGCATGAAAAGCTCATGAATTAAAGTAAGCCTTGTGTGACAGTAAGAGAAAAACAAGCAGCTCTTCAGGAGGAAGTGATGATCGTGTTACAGTGATGTGTGCTCACCTTTCAGATCATGAACACTTCCTTTTATTTCCCACAAAAGATTCAGCTGTTATGTACTGCAATGTTTGAATATGCCAATACTTTTTTAAGGATTTAATGCCCCAGAAACTTAAAATCTCTCCGTAAAATTGAATATTCATGACTAAATAAGCATCAATTAAAGTAGAAAAACAACAACTTAAGGTCGGGTTATTTTGTCGACAAAATATCTCTTTGTTTTCCTACATCTTAGTTTCTCGTCTTTAGATAAACTAAGATAGTGAGCAGTACTTTTCAGTAAATCCATCTTCTGAAATGATTCTCTACAACTGAAGTGGATGAGCACAGGATGCTAATGCTAGCAGAATAAACATACAGAATGGTTTGAGACAAAAACGTCACTGACAAAACTAGAATAACAAATATTATCCAAATCCATCCTATACATCGGTTGCCAAAATGTATAAAGTTTAAAGTCCTATTTATTCATATTTATAAAGAAATTAGCGAATTCCTCAATTCATACTCAATCGCAGTCGGTGCTTGGAAGTACGTCACATCACAGTTTTCCTTCTGATCCCCACCAACTTTAAACCAATGAGAAGAGCACATAGAATACACAAGGATTACGAGTGTGAAATAACAAAAAACTGTTCCAACATCGGCAGAAAATAGTTTGTTTGTGTAGAATCCCACCATGGTAAGCACCTGATTAAGAAAAAAAAACATTTTCAGGGCCTCTAAGCTCGGTTAATTAAACCTCTAGTAGGAAAGTAGGAAAATAGTGCGGGTGACCAGCATCCAAACCTTCTCAATTCGACTCATACGTCCAAATCCATGTGCATATTTAAATCTAATACGCCACTTAAATGCCAGCTTAAAAAGAGATGACAAACTCAGGCAGATATCAAATCAATTTGATATCTGCAGGGAAGGAAAAGTGCACATCACACATTGCGAGCCAGGATCAAGCTGGGGGCAGGTGCCTCTCCTCTCAGAATTACAAGGAGAGCTCGCAGACAGATATGAATTTACAATTAGTCTCATCCTGGCCACTTCTTAAGGTTTGTGACAGTGTCTGGAGTTCCTCTAAAGGCCATGTGTGTGAAGCCATGAATTTCTTGCGACAGGCTATGATACCAGAGAGGCTATATTTAGGGAGGATAACTAGTACTGCACGGTATAATCTGACATTTGTACCACAAGGGAGTCATACTGCATTGCTCACAAATGGCAGTGTCACTGTTAGTTTGTGTTCCCGGCGGAATAGGTTAAAGAGAACAAAACATGTTTTTTGCAGTGGAGCGCCGCTCGGCAAGACAGATCTAATAAAACCGTATTTGATTGTGGGGATATGATCTGACTGTGGCTGTCACTGGTGAGTGAGCCCCCTGAGCACCGAGACAGCAGCAGTCTGGTTGAAAAGGAACAAAGAGTCCCTGGGAGCGGTCTCAGTAGACTCTGAAACAGGAGTCTGCATGACTGGCCTGCTTTTGATGGCTGACTTTAACTTCCTTCATTCTCCGGCCCTCTAACCAGGGACAAAGAGAACAAGCGGAGGCCACCATTGTTCTTGTTTTCCTAGCTGTCGATTCTGTTGAAGTATATCATGAATAAACATCCTGCTTATCCCTCGGTGTAACATCTTTTTTTACCAATCCACCGTTACATTTCCTATCTGTTCCTTCGTTCTGCGTGGTAGTTTAAATTAGAACGTCAACCAGCATATTTGAGTACCTGTCAAATCCGCTTAAAGAAAACAAGCATGATGTAATTCTGTTCAACCAGGCAATTCATTAGCCCGAGTCAAACGCTCGTCCTTCTGCAGTTGGCTGCTGTTGTCCTCCCCGCGGACACCCAGAAGCCACTTAGGTCCACATTCACCAAGGTGATCAAACCTGCGTCAGCCTACACCTGCCTCCCCTCTCAGGAGGAACCGGGACATGCTGCACAACAAAAGCTCCGCCGGGGAGTTGGGCTAACTGCGCCTTCAATTACCACCTCTCTGCTATCCGAGGGTGGCAGGCGTTTAGGAAAATAAGCACATGGAGGAGTTTTAGCATGCATACCAGCAATGTAAAGTACATTTATTGTACTTAAGTAACATTTTGAGAGACTCTTACTTTACTTGAGTATTTCAATTTGTTGCTACTTTGTACTTCTACTCCACTACAATTCAGAGGTTAGCACTTTTACTCCACTCCATTTATTTCATATTTTTTGTTACTTTGCAGATTTGGATTAATGACGTGAAATACCTTTACCAGCTTTGATAACACTTTAATCCATCAATAATTATAATCAAAACATATAATATATATTATTCTGAAATGGGCCATTCTGCATAATGTACTTTTACTTTTGGTACTTTCAGTATATTTTGATGATAATACTTTTGTACTTTTACTTGAGTAACATTTTGAAGGCAGGGCTTTTACTTGTAGCAGAGTATTCCTTCACTCTGGTACTTCTACTTTTACCTAAGTACAATATCTGAGTAGCCTACTTCTCCCACCTCTGATGCATACTGCACCAGCTGATTGAGGAATATTTCAGACTACAGTATGACACACTGCATGTCCTCCTGCAGCCTTTACATACTCTTCCCTGCAGAAGGAGAAACAGTATCTCCAATAAATAGACATATGGAACATGAGTGTTGAAGACATCTTTACTATGAGACATTAAAGACATGTTAGCAGAATATTACACCAGCTACATGCTCAGGAGATTTGGGGATCAACAATGTGCAGGCTGTTTTTTTTCAATGATATTTTTGAATGATGTCTTATGGGTGTGCATAATGGCAATATAAATCTTTCTGGGTGTGCAATTACAAAGACTGGCATGGTCTATTCCCCGCTGGGTGATCGCCTGCGAACAATGACATATTACCGGCTGGCCGGCAGTGGTCATTAAGAACTGATATGGGATTTATGGCCAGTCTTTAAACATGAGATGGCATTAGAGAGATTTGAATACAGTCAAAATGGCACAAAGAATCCTGCCTGAGCAAGACGGAGCTAATGAACTGTGGTTGGAAAGCAGGGGGATATAAAGTTATTTTGGGTAAAGCGATTTCTCATCAAGCAAAATGAGTCTGATTTTAATCACCGGTTGTCAGAGTGCATAACAAGCTCGCTGTGTTATTACGGAATTGTATTGGTGAGATTTTATAGGATTGTAATGAGCAGAGTCGAGCAATTAATATATTAACACACGGCTCGAGTCGTAATAATGCATGTTGAAAAGCATATGACAAAACATTACAATATGAAGTCTGAAAAGCACAGTTTGATTCTATTACAAGGATTCAGAGTAATACAGACCCCGAGAGGCAGTACAGTATCTCAGTCAGTGTTTCCGCATGGAGACAAAAGCTCTCTCTCTAACCATCTACTAATTTCCAGTGGCAATTAAGGAGTCTTACATTCCTCACGATACCTACTGAGAGAGTATAAGGAGCTTAAACATCAGATGTGTTCATTGGAAAGTGAGAAATAAAGACTTTGCCTCATCATATTAGTGCCAGCCCTTAAAGTGACTGTTTATCATGAGGTAGTGCTCAAGGTTTTAATGAGCTCCCTGCCTGTTCTAGTATAATTCCAATTAGTCCCTCCGTCTCATATAATGGCATGATTACCTTGTGAAGCCTCCATTGTTTTCTGTACAAGCCTTGAAAGGAACCCTGACTATTTTAATCTGTTTCCCAGTGGCAGCACACCTGCCAAGCCAGTTACACCTCCTGCAGAATGATCACAGGTATTGGTTCATTAATACAGAGAATGGCAGTGTATGAACCCCCCCCCCCCTCCCCCCCCGGTCACACCTAGTGAACAGATGAGAAAATAAATGTTAAAATAAGATTTTACTTGCATTTCCATATTATACTCACACAATTCAAAATGACACTGGATAAGGAGTAGGAGTATCACAAAACAGCAAGCAGATTTATGCACAGTTTAGTTTTATACTGATACTTGAGTAAAATGTACTGAAATACTCCCCTCACTTACTATAAAAGTGGCATTGATCTCAGTCAAAGTGATAACAATACCATCTGCCTAAATAAGGCTCTTTTACCTCAGTTTTGGTTGCCAACATTTCATAAAAAGAAAGGAAAAAGGAGCTACATTTTTATCAAATCTCATGTAAGAGAATAATCAGTACAATCAGTCATTAGCAACAACCTTTTGTCATCTTGCTTAGACTGCCTGTAGCTTCTACTTGAGGACATATTGTGCTAATTTTCAGGTTCATATCTGTAATTAGTGTCTCTACCGTGACATGTCTCCATGCTTTAATGTTCAAAAAGCTCTTTATTTTTCTCATACTGCCTGTGCTGCAGCACCTCTTTTCACCGTCTGTCTGAAACCAGAGCCCAGTCTGCTCTGATTGGTTAGCTGGCCAGCTCTGTTGTGATTGATCAACCACTTGAGATGTCCCGCCCCTTAGCCAATCACGTACAATGTGTTGGAGCGTCAGCCAATTGGAGAACGAGTTACAGTGACTATGTGACTACTAACAGTCACTATGTTACAGAAGTAAACAAAGGAGTCCAATGGAGGCGTTTCAGGCAGGGGGGGGGGGGGGAGGGGGAGTGTGTGGGAGAGAAACTCCCTCTGGAGGAACACAGTGATGTTAGCCTTTGCAGACCATTTTCATGCGCAAAAACCTATATCAGACACTACAGGCTGGCGACAAGGGAATTGCAGTATTTTATAGTCCATTGACCACAAAGGTTGCCACTAGGTGACAATATTATTTGACCTTTTCACAAAACTAAAACAAACTGCCTCTAACAACATTAATCTTAATTTAAAGTCTTGTTTTTCTTTTCCTACATACATTCCTTTTTGTGTTATTGGTGTTGTGGTTCTAAAGGAAATGCACCCGACTAGTTCCTCTCAGCCTGTCCACATTTACCAAGACATTTACAATAGTAATGATGTATTACAGCTTACATTTGTCATGTGGGCATGTTGGGAAAACACATAGCAAGAACAAAATGTTCAGTAACTTCATGCAAGCAAATAATTGATGTTACTTCAGTAACTTTGGAGTGGGCAGCGCGCTCCAACGACGCCGTACTGTTCCCGGTTCCTAGGTAATTGATTCGGAGCTCTGAGGAAAAAAGGACACTGTCTTCCACAAGAAATGTTTCATTCAAATCCTAATTTAACAGGTAATCAGCAACATCGGGCACAATAGGAGAGGGTGGTAATAGCCAGAACCTAAAACAGAATTTAGATTTTCTCTCAGATTTGACACTCATGCAGAATAAGAGACAGGAGGGAAGAAATGGTAATCTGCAAGAAAACCCTTAAAAGAATCAATTTGGCAAGGTGTCTGAGAATGTGACTTTATCCGGCACTGTGATTCCGACTGTCTCCTGTTAGAGTGGGATGACTGTCTTTCTTCCCCGCTGACAGGCAGACCCAGGCCAAATTGACAGTTCTTTAAAGCGCCTGACAGAAAGGCGCATTAATTAAGTCATTGCTGGACTTTAATTGTGTTAAGAAGTTGAAAAAAAAAATCTAATACGAGAAAAGGTTACCAAGTCCTCCGTGGTGTCAGATTTTCTACTTTCTATGAATATTAATGTGCCTAATGAAGACAATCTTCGCTTCATCTCCCCATTGTTCTGTATTCAGGTGCCAAGCTTTCACACCCATTGATTTGTTGTTAAAGAACAAATATGTCATGGGAGAAAATGACTGCCATGTCTTTTATCTTAAATTTATCAAGAAAAACGCCTCTCTTTTCAGTTGAAGTGTGGATTTTTTTGTGTTATTCTAAAAAGATTTAGCTGAGTGAGTGTCATGGAGAAGTTGTCAAGGTGTGTTTGGGTGTTAATTAGATGTGGTAAGCCAATGTTGGCTGTTCTGCTGTGAACAAGGAACAAAGGCAGAATCAGACTTCCTGAGGTGCGGTGGACATCAAACAAATACAGTCAGAAAAGCAAACCAAACCTTTGTCTGTAGCCAGAGGCATAACATTATTTAGCTTTAAGCATTTGAGTATTCAAGCATAAACATTAAAGGAAGTATTAATCCGTAAAGACAAACCAGGTTGAAGGCTATACATCATTACTATTGTAAATGTCTTGGTACATGTGGACAGGCTGAGAGGAACTAGCCGGGTGCTTCTCCTTTAGAACCACAACACCAATAAAAAAAAGGCTATCAGGGCAACACATTTTGGAGGATCATGAATTCTCTTGAAGAGCTGCTGAGGTGCGACTGCCTGCCATCGCTGGAAGATAAAGTCATGTGATAAGATATTTGATGGCAACTTACAAGTTCTTTTTGCCTGCCACACAGCCTGCGGGGAGAGCAACACCAAGCGCTCCCCGAACTTCAATATTAACCGGGCATCACGATCGGCAGGCATATTGAAGAGACAGAAATTCAAATGAACCTCTCTCCCCGATAAGACGACCTGAGTCCTTGTGAAAGATGAGCTATGGCTATTTCTGGAGAACGAAGTGCTCGGTCTCGCCACAGGGCAAACCCTGAATAGCCAGGGTTGGAATTACTTGAAAAGGAGGACTGGCTGATGCACTTGGCACTTGTCATTGAAGGAGTGTCTTTTGTTCACATCACCATAGATCTCCATCTGAGGAAGCTGTACAAAAGGACTCATCTTTTTCTGAATCCTTTTGTGAAAAATTAACAAACGCATGTTACAGAGGGGAATAGAACGGTGTCAGAAAATTAATTTTGCAATATCTCATCTGAGTTTACTGTTTAAATTTGCCAAATAAACCCCGGTGCATCTTTTTCTCTCCTTTTTATAAGACCATAGCTAATTCATGTTGTGGTGTTGGGTGTACTCAAAGTGTGAAGGATGGGGGACTGTGCACATGTGGACGTTTCTTTATTGCATCTGACAGAGACGACTTCTTTCTGATTTCATCCCTCTGTGCATGTGGGAGTCAATGAAGTTCACATTGTTCCCCACCAGAAGAGACACACACACACACACACACACACACACACACACACACACACAGTCAAAGCTATGCAGAGATCAAGTCTCAATTTTATGCTTCCTTCAAGGGGAACTCTGGTTTTATGTCTTAAAAGAGCGTATGGTAATTCAGGCCACGATAATCTTATTCAGTGATTGTGATAAATGTGTTAGTATTCACAAAACTTTTTAGTTTAAGAATGCAAATACAAAGTAGTACTTTGTGACATATTTTATCTCTACTGTAAGTCATAATTTATGTCTATGTGTTTGAAAGAGGCCCTATTATGCTGATTTGGGTTTCCCCCTACTTCTCCATTAGACTCCTTTTTCTCTTTCCGGAACACAGTGACATCATTTTGTAACACTTGGCTTCTATTGGCTAGCACTCCAACACATTGTACGTGATAGGCTAAGGGGCGGGACATCTCTAAGCGGTTGACCAATCACAACAGAGCCAGCCAGCTAACCAATCAGAGCAGACTGGGCTCTGGTTTCAGACAGAGGGTGAAAAGAGGTGCTGCAGCACAGGCAGTATGAGACAAATAAAGAGCTTTTTGAACATTAAATCATGGAGACATGTCCCAGTAGAGACACAAAATATGAACTTGAAGATTAGCGTAATATTCAAAATTCAAAAGCTTTTATTGTCATTGTACAGAATACAACGAGATTTATAGTTACTGCTCCAGCGAGTGCTTTGAAAACAGACATATTTAAAACACAGATTAAAAGGTCTGACAGTTACATTAAATAGTTAAATATGTCCTCTGTAATGTTTTTTGATGTCAGTACTTTTGGATAAAACAGCAAGACATTTTGTTTTATTATTATGATGATGGGCTGATTGGTAATCTATAACTCATACTCCTAATTTTTTTATACTTAACATTTACTTAGACAAAAACAAGTAATAGATTGTGGCTTTAACGTCTCTCCCTTTTTACAATTTATGATAGATAAAGCATATTCTTCAAAGGTAACTGCATGGGGAAGTTCTTGCTCAGATTTACTTCAGTTCCCATGTGCTGTGAACCAGACGTGCTTTTATTTATGGGCAAAGTTTAACTTCTGGCTTTTTGCTGCAATAATTATAATTTTGACACTTATCCAGTTTGGAAATAAATCAACTGTAATGGCTTTGTAGCATTAATCTTAAATCAATTATTTTCATTTTCTGTGCATACATACATCCCTCCTTATTATTATTGGTGTTATTGTGTTTTTATTGCTTTTTGATCACCCTTAATTGTGCCTAGACTGACCTAAAAAAGACACAGAAGAACAAATGAGGAGCAGCATCAGACGGAAAGTAATGAAACGTCTTTCAACAACACTTTGTCTCTGTTCCTTTGGCCAAGTCTGGGATACCTATTAACATTCCCTTTAAATTATTCATTCTGATGGATAAAACACCTCCACAATTAATTGCATGTGAGCCGCCCATCCCCCTTAAATCTGCTGAAGAGGCTGCAGATTCACCCGTGTGCTCTCGTTAAATGTATAATTTCCTTACACTGGACTTTTAAATACGGAGCTGGATTTAAAGATAATAACTTGGAGGTAAATACAGTAAATTAGATGGCTGCTGATTGATGTGCATAGCATGAAATATTCTCTGAAATGAGGCACCTTGAGGAGAAAGAAAGAAAAAGAGAGACACCCTTCTGATATGAAACTTTCCCATCGTTTGTAAATTCTGTTTCATGGACTTCACATCAGAGCAAATGAGCACCACACGTCTCACACACTCATGTAAATTACATCAGATTCCCAACCTTGCACCATCCACTGTGAAGGCGACATTCAGTGTTATGTATTAATCATATAAATCATCAATATATGCACTATTAATTGTCATACTTCTTTATGAAGAAAAGAAGCTCCTGTGGGGAGGTCTTCTCGGTGTGGGATGTTAATTTGTAGAAAATGTGATTTACTAACTCCTTTTTCATATTTGATTTTATCTAAAGTCCAGCTTTACTCTGTAGTGTTGTTTCCACTTGGAGAGGAATACATTTGTGCCTCACATTCAAGGATTAAGTGGGCAGAAACTGAAGTATCGATGCAGGAGATAAACATAAACACAGACAGATGGCTCCTCCTAAACTGATGTTAGTGTCGGTATTGATTGTTTTTTGGACATTTAAAAAAAATGCTAACTCGAAAAAGAGTTGTATAAAAAGCCGTGCTGTAAGCAGAGAGAGGGAACGAGCATTGTGTTTTTGTAAAAGTCTTGTGTGCAGAGGCTCATCCAGGAAGAACAGGAGTGTGCCGCCCAGCTATTTATTGCTACGCTGCTCGAATGCAACGCCAGCTCAAAAGGCTTCAAATC
This sequence comes from Dissostichus eleginoides, assembly GCA_031216635.1. NCBI lineage: Eukaryota > Metazoa > Chordata > Actinopteri > Perciformes > Nototheniidae > Dissostichus > Dissostichus eleginoides. Next base: position 9,894,739 of record CM062267.1, on the reverse strand, counting down.
ATTGGGGAGATTGTTAGGCTTCTGCGAAAATTACGGAAATGCAGGGGAAATGGATGAGCAACACTTCATAACAATTAATCAGGGGCGGCTGATTAATAAAGTTCATTTTTTATTCTCGATGATTCAGGGGATTATCAAAAGGACACTGTCCTTGTCATTTTGATTAACAAACCCATCCTCGCTCTGGAAGAGGACGCGCTGAAGGGAGACGCTTTCTTTCGCCCATAAAATAAATATTGAATGAGAATATTAACTCGTTAACCTTGACAAGTATTTGTAATTTTCATAAGGGGGTAAACCAGCAGATTCAGCACAAAAACTGCTGTGGGGGTTTGAGAAAAGGCACGGGAAGAAGGGCGGGGGGACGACAACACACAACAAATTAGAGAGAATGAAGAATGCTACTGCATGAATCCTGTCATTTTTATGGGCTGCAGTGATTAATTTGTTTGTTCAAATTCTCAATTAAGCCAGGAGGAACTGGCAGAATTAGAAAAGGAGAGTAGTGCGGTGTTGTCTGGGCTCTGCACGTGCCCCGGGGAGATATAGCCCTACCTGATCTCAGGTCAGCAGGCTGCTCTCAGACAGCTCCTAGCCTGCAGCACGGGCGTGGTGAGATTCATTTCAAACGGCACAGGAAAAATGTAAATCAAAATATTTCCCCCCCCTGATAAATCATTCTGGCTTTTCCTTTCATTTGTCCAGGTCGCCTTGTCAAGGGTAATGCCCTTAAAATGTCAATTGTCACAGACAGCATGCATTGCATTAGACATAAAGTACAGTTCACCACACACAAAAACAGCATTCAGTCGCACTGTTGTACAGAAAGAAATAAAATATGGAGCTTTCACTTCCCTTTTCCCTGGAGGCCCTGTGCACTTATTATTTGTCAGAGTGACAGATGTTTCCCAAATGATGGTGTCTCATGTGTGCTGAACTTCTACCAAAGCCCTACTGTGAGAGACCGCGGGATTTTATACACCATCTGATGGTGGAAACCTCCACGGACTCAATCCCTGCTGTAGCCTTCGTAAAGCAGCAGAGGGGGTGTTATTATCAGGGTGGTCCGCTGAGGTGATGGCAACACTTTGGCCCTGGACTTGACTTTACAGCAGCAGCACAAAACTCCACATCCAGAGTTACATTTGCTCATCAGAATTGGATTTGCAGAGTGCGGTGAATTTGTTTTGGTGGCTGCAACAGTTATTATTTACAGAGCGCAGACATAAATATTAATAAAGACGGAAAACAAATTTGCAAGTTACTCTGCAGTTCCTCAAACTGAGCAGAAAGAAAGAGGGCATTTTTGCAATGTGCATTTTTAACTGTGTGGGAGGAAAACACTTAGGTAGCATCCTTTAAGAGGATGGTTGTTGGAAAAACAAATCTGACAGTAAAGAGGGTCAATGGGGTGTTGTTGCTCGACTTTTAGCTCATAAAATATAAATACTAATCCCTTTATACTATAAAGGGTCAACAAGAAGCAGAATGCACATTGAGAGAGTTGTTATCTGATCAGCCACTTTGCACACTTTACTTTATTGCTCTGCTGGGCCGAAACCGGGTCAACATGTTGGCAAAAGCCCCGAAAAATTGCCTTTTTAATTTCTTAAATGCGAATATATGTCTTGAACTGTGTTGTTTTCATGTCAGTGAAAATCAAAATGCACATATTTTACGTATTGAAAGATAAAAAAAACTGATGTGCCCACGCCACCTTTTATTTTGACATTAGGCCCGCCCTTGCAAATCAAATGCCCCCCCATTGTTTTAGGTCATCCGCTTGGTCTGTCTTAACATACAGTAGAAGTGTTGATATGCATTGAGAACCAAATGGTTGCCTTAGAAATGCAGAACCACTCATGTTTTAAAATACATGCACTTTACTTGAGGATATCCCAGAGCAAAATACACTATTTGTATTCCCCTGCATTTATGTAACATCTGCAGCACATTGCAAAGCTACACTCTTAAACAGCCAACGTAAAGAGAGAGGAATCACAGCGAGTGAAGCTGGATCGCTGACCCACTGATGTGCGGACAAAGTTTTAAGCCGGAGCTTTTCTCTTTGACACGATGCATTTCAAATCAAGTACTACACTGTGTCTATTTAACGTCTTTATTAGACCGCTTCCAGTGTTTACCTCTATAACAGTTTTGCGATATTGAAATCAAACAAAATAATACATCTTGCACGTTCAAGTGTATCTTGTCAATGAAAAAATAATCGTTAGAGAAGGCCGTTTTTTATTCTTCATACGCTGCAAATTCTCAGAGCAAAAGTGCAACTTTGTTATTGTGTTTACGACCATTATATGATTTTTGTAATGAAATCACAGTGTGTTTTCCGCACCAGTGGCTGCTTTTAATAGTTTTGGCCACCTTTCTTTTTCCAATTCAAGGTGTCCTCTATACAGTATGTATATCCAGAGCAGCAGCATTGACTGCAGCCAGCACTTGTGAAGCGAAAATGCTTATTAGTCAAACAGTCCCCATCGGAATAATGCCACGGTCAGCCAGTGGTGAGGGATAACTCTGTGGATGACACTCTGGAGCCTATTCTGTAGGGGATCTGCTTTAGTACAGCACGCACAAACATGATGTATGGACACACAAGCAGAAAGGCATCATGGGACCACACAATGGAAGAGCTGCGGATGAGTTACTGTAGTGAGAGCAGGGCTTGCATTGAACGTGCTCTTCAAAACAATGACAGCATGTTCTAGTTTCTGCTTAACGATCCATTTGCCCCTTCAACCTTGATCAAAAACTTTCAGCAAAAGTAAAACATTAAAAGATTAATGTGGAATAATAGTAGGTAAGGCTCTCAGTAGAATCCCTAGAATCCTCGTGGAGGAAAAAATATAAAACAGGCGTCCAAGTTTTATGGCTTCATCTTTTATGGGCCTGGTTAGACAAAAAAGTTGACAGAATTAGTATCAGGAAATATGTTGTGCTACAAACCTGGTTACGTCAGGAGTATACGCTCTCGCAGTTCTTTTGAATAGCAAACACCAGATGGCTATCTCTAAACTGGACTTTTTACACAAACCTGGCAGTTTTGTTTTAGTTAACTTCTTTATTTGCACACTCATATACAGCGGAATAAAACCAGAAGACGAAAACAGAAAACATGAGAAGTCAAGAAGTTAATAGCTAATACAGGGAAGCTCATAAAAATAAAAATAATATTGCTTATAAATACAACATGATTTACCTAATAACAAAGTAAATGACAATTAGAAACACAAAAGGAACAGAAGAATTACAGACAGTAACAAGGGAACATTAGAAAAAACATGTATTGACAAGTGGGAAACCAGTCTGGTATTATGGAAATATTTTTCATTAATTTGAAGAGGAAAATGCTACGAAGCCACCTAGCATGCTTAAAGCTAACTTAGCTAACCCTATCCTGTCAGTTAGCAAGCCTGCTAGCTTGGTTGCTAACGGGTGCAACCATATTACAACGTTTATTTAAGAGCTATATTAATACCCTCACCTACTGTCTCATCATTTTCTGTAATTCATGCTTATTTTTGTGGTGCACTTTAAATAAAAATAGACAGAGCAACACTGCTAACGGCTAACACTGCTAAGCTAAGCTCCTGCCTTTTTGCTCTCTTTGTCGCCAAGGGAGCACTGTCAGGATGGCTTGTTATTGGTCAGTGGCGCAAATTCATTTTTGTCAACATTTATTAAAGAAATGTGCGTACTGAATCCACAGATTTTGGTGATTCCTGTGATGTAGCCTAAGCTGATTTGGCCGCAAAACAATTCTGTAGTTTTGAATGCAGCTGTGTGACTTTGCCTTGACAGAGTTATATTTAGTCTGACTTTCATTGCCAGGGCCCTTCAAGTTTAATACAAAGAGGTTTGTCAAAGCATCATATATTTATGTGGAACATTTGCTGCGTATGGGGAAGGAGAAAATCAATTTCCCGCCCCCTCTTGATAATTGATCGTTTTTTCTGAGTGTACTACAACGATGACATGCCAAGTCTATCACATTTTGAATGGTAGTAAAGCAGCCAACACTGTCTATCCGTCTATCCAATCCATCTTTTTCTAACATGTATTTACACATCAACCTTTAAATAAATTAATCTGCTTTTATGTATCCTAACAATGACACTTAAAACAATAGAAAACACTAAGCAGGGACAGGGTTGTACACTTTGCTGATTTAATTCCTCATCTCCACTTAACAGTCTCTCAGACACCCCGTCATTAAGCCAGTAAACCTTCTCAAAATAAATCCAATCCCATAAATCTACCTCTGAAGGAATCTGATACTTTTAAAAAGTGACAGTGAGTGACCTTGAGATTTATTTTTGTCACACCAGAAACTGTCTCCCTCAGCAACGAGAGACGTGCCTGTCCAGATGGTTTTGTGTGGCATCGTCTTGCTAATTGTCAGTGATGCCATCAAAGGGATGTAGCAGACCTGACAACTTAGCTGATGAGCAATAAGATGAGTATGAGGGGGGAAATTAGAGCCAAAAACATGTGACAGTTATTTTGTGCAGCCTACCTACAGTATGCTTTTTAAATCATTTGGCTTCCTTTGTTTCCTGCACACTTGAATAGAGTAGAAAGGAAAGCTATTATTATTATTAAAACGGGGTTCAAAAAAGTAATTTCTGTGTTTTTAAGATGTCTAATTGGATTATGCAAGCTAAAAATATCTCTGAAAATAAAACAATGCAGAAGGTATTCTTCCATACTGCATTGTATTGGCCTAAATGTCAATGGTCGTAATACCTCACATGTATTTTGAAGCTAGAACCTGTCTAAGTCCACTTTAAAGTTGAATAGGCTGCAGCACAGCAGCGCGGCAGTCCGTCCCCTGTGACTGTAAAACATGCAAGACAAAACATATGACACAGGGGATGATCCTGACCTGAGAATGACATGTGCTAAAGTACATTATAGTCATTGCCGGGATAAAGGTCACATTGACTCCTGTTATAAATTGGACAGGACAGCTCCAGCATACATGGAGTGTCAAGTGTGAGGAGGTCTGAAAGAAAATCCCTCGGATGTTTCCACACACACACACACACACACACACACACACACACACACACAGGGCCAGATAAAAGTGTCTACGTCTCACTCTCACTTGTGATTAGCACACTTAATCGTCACATTAAAGGAGAAGTCCGCGGCTTAAGTTCATCATATAATGGCTGCTGCAGCGTTGTGTTTTTCCTCCAGCGGTCATCAATACTGCAGAAAAGTAGGATGCAAGTTCAGGGTTTATTATTGCTACTGTTTATACCATTAATGAGTAAATTCACAGTCTCAACTCTTCTGTTGCTGGAACAAATATATATTTACATTTTCATTTGAGGCATTATAGTGTTTTGACTAAGAATACCCCGCCTGGAACGGCAGTAAAGCGCGAGAGCAGACTTTTGCTCTGAGATACAAAGGGAAGCGACTTGAAAGGAAATAAGCAAATGAATGCAATGCCTCATTAGGCGGGCTTTATTTGACCGTAGCCAATTAGAGAGCATCTGTAATTTAAAACAGTCAACCTAAAAAAAGACTCAACGAAGAACATATTCCTCTCGTGGGAATCCATTGCCTTGTTTTCATTCAAATTACTTTTTTTACCAGTGACATTTTCTATCTGAACGAGTATGAATAATACACAGAGGACTCTCCAGTTCAGAAATATGCAGATATTCAGACTACAGTAGGAGTTTGTAAGTTGAGATGAAAGAGACGGGTCTTTCGTGGAGGTGAAGGTTGATGCGTTCGGCCTCGCTCTCGCCTCGCTTTGCTGACTTGTTTTGCCGTTGCTTTGTGATCAATACCTCTCCCTCTGTCTTAATCAACGACCTGCTGAAGGATTTGTGGGTTGTTGCCTTAATGACACAAAGGTGCACTTTGAAAAACAAAGCTGCAGTCACGGCAAGAATGACAGATGTTTACCCATGAATCACACCTGGGTGAAGATTAACATGGCACTCCTCACAGCACTGAAATATTGATAAGGAGATTCGGAGGCCTTTGTGAGTGATCCGCATCAAAAGATATGCCCGAAAAACAAGATCACGGCTGCTCGCTTTGCAGGGGAAGCCTCGTGAAAAATAGTAACACCTGTATTGCTTATACTGGTTGTTAAGCATCGGAATAAAATTGTGTGCAATATGCATAACCAAATGCTGGAATAATGAGCCATCTGTATGTGTGGTCCCTTCCTTGGAGATGCCAAGAACGGCACCATCTGTGATGCAGATACCAGCTGTTTTCCTTCTTATTACATGTTTATTAAAAGCTGAAGTTGTCCTCTTCAAGAAGAGTAAAAGAGAGCATGGGTGGCAATCTGATTGCCTCCATCTCCATTAGAAACAGACTTGAGCTCCGCTCTTGGTCCTATAAAAATACACTAACTGTTTCAACAGAACAGAGGGAGTGCTAATTAAATACTCCCTCTTTTTCATCAGCGACTCGCAGGAAATTAAGAGAACAAACACAAGATTGACTGGCAGCAAAGCAACAAACATGAAAGAGGATGAATGAATGTAATCCACCAGGACTGGAAATATATAAATAAATGTGTCACTTACTCCACCTTCGCTTAGCCCTTTGGGTTTGTATTTCAAAAATCCCTCAGCAGGGTTTACGCATCTTTTCTATTTGCATTGTTTTCAATTTTCAAAACCTATTAGCAAGATATCGATCGACCACAATTGAGCATTTATGCACAGCAGGCAACTTACATCCCTCAAGTCAGAATCAGATCACATCTCCCGTAATTGAGGGTGGCAGAACTGCAGACCACCCTCTGCAACTGTCAACAAATTTCAGGAGCTCAAACTAAGATGCGTCAGGGATGCATCCTGCGCCGAGTGATGGACACTGAGAAGCAGAACTGGAAATGTCCATCAGCATCCTCTGCCATGTGCTGAACGAGACAGGTCAGGTCTGAACAGACACTGACAAACCCAGGGTGGACACACTGTCGACGCAGACTAAAGCAATAGCAAGGGACAAGTGACAGGCTGCTTTGATGCCTTACTTAACTACAGCACAAGCATGCGGGTAGGCAAAAATAGTGCGTGGCGGATCGGACACCCACGTGCACGCTCGCCCATATGGAAACACGGGCCTCACACCCTAAAAAGAAGATGAAAGAAACTTCAGTGCAAATTTCTCAATGTGAAAAATACAGTTTATATATCAGAAGTGCAGAATGTAGTCTAAAACTGCACATTGATATTACTGACAGTGCATGCATTGCTGAGGTTAGTGTGTTCACTCTGCTCAATGCTCAATAAAACAAACAAAATGCCATCTATTTCTGTATAAACAATTACCTGCCATAGATTGTAACCTTATTGGATCGAGTGAAATGTTTGAAATAAATCATTAAAGGCGCTGACAGGGCATTTATCTTCACTCTTGCTTTAATGCTCTCTGCACAACACAGTGGATGAAGTCAGTCAAGGGTGTGTGTGTGTTTTTTTTTACTAAGCCGGGCCCCAGTGTGCCTCAGTATGTGTGCTTGTAAGAGCACCGTTGCGTGTGTCAATCCTCCTGTGGAGCCATGTTCTCAAAGCTCTTCATTTTGAAATCAAGCATGAATAATTAAACCATTTCACAAGGCTGCTTTAACGATATATTACATGAGAGGAAATAGGTCAAGCAGCAATGTTGGAAAGATTGTTTGCATGGGTGTTATTGGGTTGAAAAAGACGAAGAACAATACCCCCTTCACTTCATGGCCCATATACGGTACTTACTGTACAGAATGACAGACAGCTGTGGCTCATTTCTTTCACATATGAGTTAATGTAACATCTGGGTCATTGGGTCATTCCCCCTGAGAAAATACTTCAACTTTAACAACTGGAGTGATGTTCATCCGCACAAAAGGCTTGACAAGCAAAACAGACAATACAAATATTGACTATCTAATCTCTAATATTATTTTTTCGTATGCTATACTTACGAAAAATACAATTTACAAAATGATTTGGTTGGAATGAAATTTCAATATGCAGTCCTACAATGCTAAATAAAATGTGCTTCTGATATTGAACCATCAAAACATCACAATCATATGAACTGAAAGTTATATTTGATATGTTATTATAATTTCTCAGTTCAAGCTCTTGTAAATATATTCTTTGTTTAGTGAACATCAAAGATAACTAAACCCTAAGCACAGTTAGCTGCTAGCTGTTAGCTCCCAGCTTAACCCTTACCACGAACAGAGCTGTGTGGAGGCAATCCTTCACATCTGAATGTTGTATTAAAAGCCCTTTAACGGAAGTATATTCAAAAAATAATCTTGCTTTTGTTAGCATTGTGTGAGCATCAAAGGTAGTTGAGAGATTTACAGCTTTGACTTCCAAAAAAGAGGATTGCAATTCTCATGATTTGTCTGCTATGTCGAGCCTACAAGCTACTACTTTCTTTTTACACCATAGCTTTTTAATACACCTGGTACTCATCGTACAGTGTGGCCCAATTGTGACCCTGTTAATAGAACAAATTGTATCTGCAAGAGTATATGAGCCTGAACACATACTGTACATACCAACAGTAGTGATACATTGACACCTATCACAAAGAAAAGTACCTGCTTGTCAACTCCCAGTGTTAGGTACAAATGTTGCAACAATATTACAATGGGGTCTGTGTCTCTATAGTACACTATAAAATTGTAAAAAAAAAGAGTAAGTTCTGCCTGATGTGGAAAAAAAAGCTCAAATGATCTCTGTCATCTGTTACATTCAGCCCTGAGGACAAACACGCTGAGTCCCACAAAGCTCCTTTTACTGTGCTTTCAACAACAACAACAACAACAACAACACACACATCAGTGTGTTAAACCTCACTACTTTCAACTAAACTGTGTTCTTCTTACACGGGATAGGACCACACTGCTATTGTGTGAATACCAACAAAAACCTTAAATCTCTGTTTGGTTAAATGTGTTGTAATAATTTATTTTACAAGGGCCCTATTATGCTTTTTGGGGTTTCTCCCTTTCCTGTTGTGTGTTATAGGTTGTTGCTGCATATAAATGGTCTGTAATGGCTAAAATCCTATCGTGACATCACTATGTAAGAATTACGCTTCTATTGGCTAGCGCTCCAACACATTGTATGCTAAGGAGAGGGACATCTCTAAGGAGTTGACCAATCACAACAGAGCCGGCCAGCTAACCAATCAGAGCAGACTGGGCTCTGGTTTCAGACAGAGGGTGAAAAGAGGTGCTGCAGCACAGGCAGTATAGAAAAATAAAGACCTTTTTTGAACATTAAAGCATGGAGACATGTCACAGTAGAGGCTCAAAATACAAATATGAACCTAAAAGAGGTTAGAACCTAAAAACCTAGGGAGGTGTGTGGTGCAGTGGGTTGTGCGTTGGTGTTCAGATCAGGTTCAAACCCCACTGCAGTCAGCATGTCGTTGTGTCCCTGGGCAAGACACTTCACCCCAAATTGCTCCTGTGGGGATTGCCCACAGTATTGAGTATGTAAGTCGCTTTGGATAAAAGCATCTAACAAGTGACATGTAATGTAAAAATGGGCATAATAGGGCCCCTTTAACACGTAGATTTAACATATTTTAGTCTCTTTCTGGAAACATCTTAATGCTGTCATCAAAACTCAACAAGTAAGGCATCATTTGTGTTAAATGATGTTTACATCTGTTTACATGATCACAGATACTAACATCCTGTTTCATGTAATTTGTTATTCCCCATCCTTGAAACAAGATCATATTAGGCTTGCATCATTATATCGCTGCACTACAGTCCTGCTCTATGAAATTTTATTTTTAACCGCTTGTCAATCAAACTGCAGACATCCTCTGAATAAGTAATAGCTCTGTGTTTAAAAAAAAAAAGAAAAAGCTTTTGTAAGTTTTCACATGAATTACAGCTTAAAATCAAGCAGCTGCTTTTGACTGTATGCATATGCTGTTGTTCCGCTTTGAAAATTATGAAACCAGACTTCAATCACTGACTGTCCATTGTTCATGAAATGTCCTTTTTGGATTAAAGACAGGTTTGTATTTCCTAAACAGTCCTCCTTTTATCATCAGTATTATAATAGCCTCCCTATTGTTAAAAGACTGTGTAACTTACAATATTGCAAACAGTCTCCAGTCGAGTCCAGATTTCGCTCAAATGGATAATTGACCAGTGCAGATCAAAAAGCTTTTGTGTTTTTGAATGTTGTAGATACACAAAGAGCTTTTAAACCCCCATGATGTGAGCAGGTCTGTGAAATCTGAACAAATGTGCTCGTTTGTGTTCAATTTGATCTCACTCTGCTCCTGTACATCGCTGTTTGTCTGATGGTGATGGGGTCTATTGCTTTGTCAGAACATTTCCAAATGCATTAGAAAGTTTTACCATTTCCCCCCTTGTTAATGTTCAAATGGCAAAACTATATGGAATCATTATTTGGTCACAGTTTCTAGGATTAAAGCTCTGACCTGCCAAATCCTAAGAAAAAGAAAAAGACATCTCCCTGTGTGAGCTTGGATCCCAGCAATTAGATACTTGTTAGAAAATGTTAGAGAGAGAGAGGAGACAGACACAAAGGTCAGAGTTGGAGAAAAAGGAAATAAAACTGCTTAATTGCATTATTGTCCCGGTATAAAACTAAAGTAAGATTTCACGTTCATATGAAATCTTACAGGGCCATTCGTTTTATCAGCAAACACATCTGAAACCCAAAAATGTGAAGAAGTGCCCTCTGTTTTGTTGTGTTTCTAAATGCACAATGTGTCATGTAGAAACATGACACATAATGAACTGTTTTCTGACAAGTTTAAATCAAATACTCTCTCTCCTTTTAGCTCTGTTTTGGTCTCCACCATCTCCTGAGAGAAATATCTGCCTCTTTAGCCGCTAAATGCCCCACTACGTCCGCCAATTTAACTTGTAGTTTGATTAACTCCCACAGTTTTGCTGTTGTGACATCCCTAGTTGTTTATAATGACAGTGTTTCATGTGATTTGCCTTAAGCCTTTGACATTTTTATTGAATTTACAAGACAAAAATACGATAACTAATTTTGAAATGTAATTAAGCCTGTAGGCCTTTATCAGCAGCCATTACCCACAAACCCTCCTGCCTGTTCTGTCTGTCCTGTACCATTTCACTGTCCTGTAAGATGCAACATTCAAGGTTAACCAGAATTGCAACTCCACTCAGAGCATTTCTCCACCTATGAACAATCCAGAATACACTGTGAAGAAAAATAGAAAGTCAATCAAAGCAAAAATGATGAGGTCAAAACTCTGGCAGCCGCCAAAAGACACTTTCTGAAAGCTGCTTTGTTGATGATAAATTAAAGGCTGATTTTGTCCACATTCCAAAAGTACCATGGGTGACTTCCAAGGAATGTGGGCACATTTTGTGTTTGAGAGCGGCCTGGAAATCAAGCCTACATGGGTGTAAAAGCTCAAACAAACATTCAAAGAATGTACAAACTCTGCTTCCTGTTATTTGTCGGAGAAGCGGCTCAAGTTCTTGATGAGATCTGAGATAAAATGATTATCTGAGTTTGGGTTTAAGAAAACAACTGCTTGTTTAACAGGGAACATTTTGTGTTCACATTTTGTGTTCAGTTAATCCATGTCTGTCATCAAAACACTGGTCAAAGTTCACAGACATTAAGTTTTTGTTCTCTGCATGTGAGCTGCATATTTGCAACTTACAAATTATTTATGTATCACTTGTATATAGACTCTTATGGCACTACTTCAAATCTATTTGATTGTATTTACTTGCACTATTTTATCTGTTTTATTGTGTTGCACTGTTGGAGGAGCCTGTGACCTAAGATTTTCATCGACATAACTACACTGTAGCTATGTACGAATGACAATAAAAGCCTTGAATCTTGAATATTTGTGCTTCTTCTCTGCAAAGATAGCTACAGGTGTTTAAAAAAACAAAACACTAACAAGACATATGTTTTTCACATTTTGTTACAGTGGAGGATCACACTTAAGTGAAATCTGTTGAAATTGTATGCCGGAAAATCCTCAAGCAGCCAGGTATGAGAGTTGCAACCATGTGAGGGAGGAAAAAGCTCATCAAGACGTAAGGGATGACAAATTCCACCATCTGCACCTGGATCTGCCGCTGACACATGAATGGTAACTAAAAAGTTTGACATTCAAGTGTTGATCAGAAAGTTTTTTCAGAAGCAGCTTGGTAAAAAAAAGGTGTGGGCGATGCAGATGACGTAAGGACACAGCGAGTGGAGCGAGGCCATTCAGGGGGAGATAAGCAGAGCTGGTGGTGCTGGTGTTGGTGTAACGTCTGTCACCACACACACATGCTTTGTGTACACACAGGGTGTTAAGAGCTGTCAGACAGGTATGGCTCAAGCTTGATCCGCGCCATGATTGATCGCACAGGTTCAGGTGAAGTTCACGGGAGGTCTCTGGTATCATTGGCAAAATGAGTGACAGACACAAAATAGGGTGATGGAATATTATCAGGAAGCCATTTGTAATGCGGGACGAGCCTGGATCTCTGAGGGGTGTTGTCTCTCTGAAATGAAGTCATCCATCACCTCAACTTCATATTTGATTAGGTCATGATGAGCAGCTTTTAGAGAGAAAGAGAGGCTTGATTGGGGCCAACATAGGAAAGTAAGAAGGTGGAGCGTAATAAGAACTATAGTGAAATACTAATTACACTAAAGTGTGAAAAATATACTTTAGGAACAATGAATGTTACAGAATTATTTTACTACTTTTCATCAATTTCAGCTCTTGCACTGTGTCATATCTAAAGTCCCATTCAGTGTAACTGAAGTAAAGTATGTCACTATCAAATACCTACAAAAGTACTTACTTACTTTTATGAATATAATTTTGCAGAAAAGGGAAATATTCCCTGGTCTAATCAGGGCCGGTTTTTGTCATAGGCGAAATAGGCGGTCGCCTAGGGCCCCAGATCTGGGGGGGCGCTGCGCTGGTAGCTCTGCGAGAAAAAAAAAACATTCTTGACCGCGGTTGCTCATCCTAATTTTCGGCCTTGATGTAACAACATTCATAATTAAGTAAATGTAACACCCTTTTCACCCCAGTTACACGTTTCATTTGCCCTGTACGATGGGCGCTGTAAGTGATGAAAGTGGGGGATGTTGGCTTATCAGGCGCCCGCAGCTCACAGCCAAAGTGCGAGTGAGCGTGGGAGCCAGCGAGGGAGAGAGAGAGGGCGCACCGGTACCGGCGCTGTTGTTATTAGGATCTGGTGCTAGCTGCGCTAACGGATATAAGAAGAAGATGTTTCTACAACAAGGTGGAGGAGAGCTCTCTCCTGTCAGACTGAGAGGCTCAGTGAGGTAAAGGACTCTGAGGGTTAGATAGTTCAATTTAGTCTAAGTTATCTCAGTGGGTCTCAAACGGTTTGATCACAATTTAAGTAAACAAATATTTCCAAGGCACACCTTTATAATTATTGGGATAAACAGGTTTGAAATCATTTCAATGTATACTATAGGACAGTAAACCAAAAATATCGTTTAAAACTGGAGAGATAAAAAAAATATGCATAAATAAATAAATGTTAACTAGGTAAAATAAGATATGAAAGAACAACAAAAATAAAATAAGTTACATTTATTTGTTATTGGCTATGGGTTATTGGTTATGTTCACATACTTATTTGATTATTAAAATGTAAACCGATCTTTTTCATATGGGTGTTTTAGAGTTGTACCCCTAGATCTAGTCTCTAGTAATTGTGTGCTCAAAGTGCACCAGATTGAAGCATTTTACTTTCAAATGTTCAAACATTTCTTCACGGGGGGGCATACCCCCGGACCTCCCTAGAGGATATGATGTCCACCCCCCAATTCAAACATGTTCATACAATAGAGAACCGCAGTGACGCGTCCTAAAACCCGGAAGTAAACTTCTTCCGGTTCCATCGTCAAAAAACAATGCAATTTCTCCATAGGGTTTTGGAAAATAGCTCAAAATAAGGTCTGTGGTTGAAACACATTTAAGAGAGGGATCACGCTTTGCTCAGCCAGATAATCTCCACATATCTACGCTACTTTTATAATTTTCGAATCATAAATCTAGTCGCCAGAAGCAAAATGCTAACGTTATGCTATAAAGGAACTACAAGCTAGAACGGCAGGGTCGCACTACTCAACGTCACGCCAACTTAAGATCGCCTCAACTGACTTTCGCGCGCTTGCATATTTTAACAAAGCTTTTCATTTTAGCCACGCTGAATTTAACTAGAAGTCATGGCTCTGTCCATTACCAGTCTAATATCTTTTTACAAAGATGACAAGAAGAGTGTATATAGAGGAGAGAACCACTACAAGTCAGGACACGTACAACAGTGCAGCCTGGATGAAGGTGTGCTTACCGGTGTTGTGAGGGCTAGCATGAGGGACAAGGTTTATAGAGTGTCGGTGAGTAGTGATAGCAAGAGCACCGTTAACCTAGAGTTAATTTATTCACATTAGTGATATTAATTCCCATCAACAAATCCATTTTATGTGTCACATGAAATCTTTATTACAAATATTACACACCAGAAAACACAGAAATATCCATGAAATAAACATACAGTAGGCTATAAAAAATTAAAAGGGATAATTGGGAAGGCATTACAAATGTAAATATATTTTAAATAATGAAACAATCCCACCCCACAGGTATCTACAGGAGAAGAGGGAATGGTCAGATAAAGATATAGATACTAAAGATACTGAAGATACTACAGATACTTAAGATAGGCATATACTCTCTTTCAAGCAGAACACAGGGGGAAAGAAATTTAGCGGGAGTGTTTACGTAATCGGCATAATGACGTACAACGGCCTCGACCATTTCTGTAGTCCACTAATGCCACTTGTTAACAACCATCATTTTTCCGACACGTAAACTCTTCAGAAATCACCAGCGGGGTCACTGCTGATGTATTTAATGTGGTAGAACAAAACGTGATCTATCTCTTAATTTTGTGTCAAACACAGACCTTATTTGGAGCTATTTTCCAAAACCCTATGGAGAAATTGCAATGCTTTTTGACGAAGGAACCGGAAGTGGTAAAAATGCTAACTTACTTCCGGGTTTTAGGACGCGTCACTGCGGTTCTCCATACTGAATACATTTGAAGCCTTTTTGATGTATATTACCTATGTCAATAAGTTTCTGTTTTTGTAGTGTATTTGTCTTTTGTAGAGATTTTTCTTTTATTCTTTATATATTCTATTGTGTATTCCTTGGATACTCTATTGATCTTTATCTTTTCTACTGTACGATTCTCTGGCTGGGGGGGGGGGGGCGCCAGCTAAAATCTCGCCTAGGGCAGCAAATTGGCTAGAACCGGCCCTGGGTCTAATGGTAAAAATGTTAACGTTTCCCTGCCTTTTTTTGTTTTGTTCAATATGTAAGTGAATATTTAAGGTTTTTGGAGTGTTGTTCAGGGAAAATATGCAATTTCATGGCATCCTGTAGTGCCAAAGATCTTTTGATATACTCTATTTAGCTTCATTTTATAGAGTACATTGTTTTAAAATGAAAAAACGTGATTTGCCAAATTGTTATATATTATTATTATTATTATATAAGTAAATAATGTTTGTAGGTGGATTGATGCCTGCATCAGAGATTAATTCCAAACCTAGATAGGGGGGGGGGGGGGGAGGAGAAACAGCTAGACTAAATATAATGGTATAATAAGCATTTGTATACTTAATTACAATATTCTGAAATGGCAGATTATTTTACTGCCTGTATTATAAGAATACGGTCAAATCTCACTGTTTAAATGCAGTTAACTAACCTGTTTGAGATAAAAGATCATGTAATAGTTGCATAAATGTAATCAGATTATATAACTAAAAGTATGTTTCCGATCAGTTTTAAGTAAAATTGGACAAATTGCATCTTCAGAATAGATTTATCAAACATGATTTTTTTTAAATCATGTTTGATAAATCTATTTTTCGATTTTTGCCTGATTTAAATCGGATCTCCCAAGTTTATTCAGTGTTATAAATGCTCGCTGTTCTTTTGTGTATCTTGTGAGAAGCTACTCCGGGAACAGTTTAACAGCATACTGTTAAAATAATATTCATACAGCAGGTTTTACCTTCCAATAACCATGTTAGTAATGTTCGTGACTGCAGTGGTTCATTGTGTTGGAAATCTTACAAACTTTATGCATTTCATTCAGCGAGCTCGCAAAGCGGAAGCTGCAGAAAAGGATCTAAAAACAGAAAAAAAAAGCTGCATGAAAAGGCACCGAGTGATAGAAAGCAGCAGCAGCAGCACAGCCTCTTTTCCCTGGCCTCTGTTCCTTTAATAAACTCATGGTTATCTAGTAACAAATGTCTCGCTGCCATCATCAAGTCCAGGCGAGGAGGGAGGAGTTTTTAATGTTCAGTTTGTTCTATGGATCGATGTCTGCTGGCATCGCCTCTCCCCTTTGCCTGCACCGTGCGTAATACACCGTACCATTACCAAACGCTTTTTACGCGCATTCCCTGCACATATTATCCAGCGAAACTGCCCGCGGGACTGACTGACACGCGTCGATCAACGTATGTGGCACTGATGGACGAAAACGGATGGTGAAAGGAGAAGATTCGCCCCCCGTAGGAGGAGGAAGAAGAAGAAGAAGGTGAAGAAGCCCGGCTTTGAACATCTGTTTCCCCTTCAAAACGATTCCCGAGCTGGATTTCTGAGAGAGACTGAACTACTCCGAGAGCCAAAATAAAGACTCACACACACACACACACTCACTCTCTCTCTCTCTTTTCTCTCTCTATGCATGGACTATCGTAGCCCGCATTCAGATTTCACCTGGGCACAGTAGTGAACTGCGACTCCAAAAAATGCCACGGAGGAAACAGCAGGCGCCCAAACGGGCTGCGGGTAAGCGATTTTTTTAATTATAAGAACCTTTTTATTATGATTGAATATTTCTGTATTATCCTTGTTGTGATTATGTGTGCAGCTCGCCTATAGCGCTTGGTTTCCCCCTCAAACTTTTATCATGTGGGACCCCTGAATACGCATCAGACCCCCGCATTTAGTGAGAGATTGTCCCATAGCAGCAGGTTTTTGTAGTTCATTAGATTTTAGTCGGCTGCAGTTATATAACTGCATGTGTACTGTAGTGTAGAATTAAAACAAAGCTACCCTATGTGTTTATAGGGAATTTAATATTACTCAAATTTCAAAAGAGACCTTTTCAAGTGCTCCTTGTACCACAGTTTGGACACCCTGCTATAAGAAAGTCAACATTAAAACAATAGGGGGGGTTGCAGCATCACAAGCAGCTTCTGCAGTAAATTAATACAGCTAATATTAAAGCAAACACTTAAGGAAACTGTTCACTAGGATTTAACAAGGCAAAAATATTCCTTCCTATTCCTTATTCTAAAACACGTCATTGAGCATTTGCTCATTCATTGATCAGAAAGTTTAGTTTTACTCACAGTTTTTAAAAAAACGTCTCGGTGTGTTTGATTTGACCCTCTTGAAGAGTGGAGAGGGGCTGAAAGATGTGGAGCCGGTGTATCCGTAGCAGATGAACTCTGTATGAACTCTTCATAATCTTATGGACAAATGGAGAAGGGGTTACACTCACTCACTAACTCACACACACACACACACACACAGCAATCCATGCTGCTGGCAGGAAGACGAGAACGCTCACACACACCTGCACAGGTTTTTGGTCATCAGGGTAATATCGGAAAATCTGTCATATGTGAGGTGTGTGCTTCAAATGTTGAATTTATGATCTCATCTTCAAGGAGGCCTTCGAACAGTTCAGGTTGATGTGTCAACTGTAAACTGTGTGTGTTGTTTTCATTATCTCTTTTGGGGCACTGAATCTCAGCTTTTTCTCTCTTCCAAAACACTCCAAAACCACCATATCTTTTTATATTATTTCCTCCTAAAATGCACAACTTCTCCTCACATTCACAAGGTCACAAAACTTTAAACGTGACCTTTTTTCCCGCAGTCTTAGCCTTCTACTTCATGTGAATTATGTTCCCTAAAAAACCTGCCTCATTAAGACGGAGCTTGGTGGATTAAAACTAGATTGATCAATGGTATATCAGCGTAGGAGGATGCAATTACTTGCTTGTGGCGTGGTGAGAAGTTATCAGTCTTTATTATGGTTGCGGATGTAGCAACCAGATGGCGATTGTTCTCTGCCAATAATAGCGTCTCTTTATACCCGCTTAAGATACTGAGACCCTTATCTGCCCGGCACACTCTCAGTTTACACATACACACACAAAGGCACTCGTTGCCATACACTAAATATTTTTCCCACATTTCAGCGTCCAAAAGCCCCCTTTTCTTAAAAACAATGCCCTGGGTTTTTTATTCAGGGAACTTTTGAGGAGATGCCTAAGTGATCCCTTTACACGCTCTCAGCTGCCTCGCCTGTACTCTGGTAAATGTGTCAGCCCTATAGAGAAATAAGCCTTCCAGAAGAGTTTCTTCATTGTTGAGGTAATTGTCTCCTCTTTGACAGGCACATTCATCAGTGGCTTAATGGTCAATCAAAAGTTGGCAGGCAGAGTGTTTTCATTCTTTCCTATCCACTACATTAGGAATACTTAATCAAAATGTCTCCCGGTAATGGCTGTGAAGAGTTCATGACTGACTGATCCGTTGTCTGTGCCGATAGAAAATTAACAGCTCGGCACTGGAGAGATGTGGGCCCGCAGATAAACAAATTGTGCATTAATATTTCATCTTCAAGACCTGGGATGTGCTATCAAGCGGTGGAATATTCCTGGGCTGTGTTGTCATTTTTCTCGCGTTCATTTATTTTTTTCTTTCTCTCCTGTATTCTTGAAGGCTCTTTGCAGCTGTAACTCATTTCACTTGATGACTTTACTGGGGTTACAGAGAGTGACGACAAATTGATTACCTGGCAGAGCAAGAATGGAGCGAAGAGAGACGCAGGCTGACAGTCATGTTATAATAATATGTTTAATGATGTGTGGAGGGGGAACAAGGAGAGAGGAGTATTGAAATAAGAGCATGGAATATGCAAAGGAATAGGTTTTTTTGGGGAGGCTCTTAAAGATGCAGTATCCAGTATTTTGCAGGAAGACTATTCCCAGCTCGAGCATTAATTCAGAGGACATTTTGCATCCAGGGTTCTTGTAATCTCCTTTGGGAATTGTATTATTAATAGGCATATTTGTAAACGTGAGACCACACCAGTAAAGGCCGGTTGTATCTGATTTACTTCCTTTGCATACATGGTTTGTATGGTAATTTAAAATGCCAATTACTCACCGCTCCAGGATAGGATGCACTAAAACCTTTGCTTTATCACTGAGAAAACATCACTAAGACAGAGGGCTATCAGGCTACAGATTCTACGTTGAAATTTGTGTATCAGGTTTATATATGGTGTAAACCTAAAGCCCTATAAGTGCACGAGATGCATTTTTGAGTGAAGGGAGCCATATGTTATTTTGCGGCCGTGGGAGTATTCCCCTTACTGTTTTTTTTGCAATAGCTCTGTGCCTCAAACCGTTAGCCCAATTTGCTGTTAACAAGATAAATTGGAGAACAGACAAAGGCATTAAGTGTTGCAGTGCCAGCTAGTGACTGACAGCAGCTTGTGGGAATTGGCTAGCAGAAATTCCTCCTAAGTGGTTTGTTCAGAAAACATCCTACGATCAAGGCAGATGTTGTTTATCCAGTTTAGGTGGAAAAAGGAAGTCCATTTTGAATGACAAAAGCTGGGAGGAAAATGGCAGCAAAGACAAGGGTCTCTCGTTTTATTTGTTTAATACCAGATTACCGCCCTCTTGGATTTGTTCACCCTTCTATTGTCTGCAGCCAGTAAAACAACATCACATTTTGTCTGTGATATGCTTACATTAATTTAACCATTCTTACACATTGAGATCAGAAACATAATGACACTCTCACTGGACTTAATTTCAAAGGATGTGTTGGTGTGTGTGTGTGTGTGTGTGTGTGTGTGTGTGTGTGTGTGTGTGTGTGTGTGTGTGTGTGTGTGTGTGTGTGTGTGTGTGTGTGTGTGTGTGTGTGTGTGTGTGTGTGTGTGTGTGTGTGTGTGTGTGTGTGTGTGTGTGTGTGTGTGTGTGTGTGTGTGTGTGTGGTTGCATGGTGTTTATAGATTTCAAAGCTTTATTTGATCTGGTAATTATATTAAAAAGATGATGATGATTTTGTTTATATCATATTTGTAATCATGTGCTCGACAGCTCATATTGTTACCATTATAAGTTAGTTACCATTTTCCCGTGTATTTCACAATTTCATTAACTGCAGGAAACATGAGTGCCCATTGGCTGCAGAATCTTAATGAAGTTAACGATTGAATTATGAAAATGACCAATTGGAACAGAGGCGGTCAAAGAATATTAAAAAAAGGGGGGCCAAGCTGGGGCCGCATGCAATTTTAAGGCTACCAAATATTTAAAGTACCATCATCCACATAGGTTTGGTACTCCAAAAAACTCAAAATACCAATTATAACATAAGAATACTCACTTTCATAATCATTTTATTAGCTTTTCACAAATGTAAAATTGTGAGAAAGTGATGAACAAACATAACATGAAACAAAAAGGCAATGTTGCTTCTTGGCCTTGGAAAAGTGTTTATTGTAGCTAAATGAATGTTTTCAACACAATCATTTTGCTACTTGATACTGCTGTAGAGCTCTTGTTCCTGTATTTTTCAAGGCTGAAATAGTAATGTGTGAATATTCAAAAAATCAGTATCCCTACAAAGTCATGAGAAAAGCCTCACTTCATATTAGTTACTGTGCTTTGTTAGATTGTTTGTCTCTAGCATGGCAAACTCTGCCTTGAAAGAAGTTACCAAGTGATCATCAGTGGGCATTAAATCTTTATATTTAACAATACACAGTATGTCTGGTCAATAAGGCGAATGTGTAGTTTTGATGAACTCCACACTTTGCTTATGAGCAAACCAAACCCTACTCGCACTTTTTGCAACGCTTGCAATTTTCTAACTTGCTCCCCATAGAGATACCTTTTAATATCTTCCTCCTCATCAGCTAGTTTCCATGTTGTATATTCCTACTTTAAAAAAAGACCTTATAAAGTCAGGTGGTTTGGTTTTAGCGTGATCTCACCCCGGCTCCTCTGCTGCATGCCACTTAGGTGACAGGTGTAGATAGCTAATAGTTTGCGAAGGCTTTTGTTTGTGTGCGAGCAGACAGGGTGGTGCACTGTCTAGGTGATAAGAACCAAGACTCCTGTGCCCTCCAGCACAGTGATCTCTCTCCTCCGCTGTGCGCTCTCCTGTGTGGAAAAAACAGCCTGTTATGATTGGTCTCAAAGCAAGTGCCTGTGCAGTGTTGCACCTCTCTACAGCAACTGCTCATTCACCTTGCCTTCCCTCTGAGACCTGCACTAGTTTCCAGGCAAATGACACAATTTGATATGCCGTTGGGGTGATTCATGTGGATAATGTTTCCATGCGATCATCACTGCAGAAAAAGAGACTATTTCTTGTTATGATTCTTGTTTTTTTTTTACTCATTAAGTCTGACAATAACTAGAATATTGGGAGAGTTTATTGCGAGCGAGCTAAAACTCATTATTTCTGCTAGACATCCCAAGTACAAAAGAAATTATGTTATGGTATTTTGTCCAGGTCCCCACAGATATAATGATTTACAGAGGAAACAAGACTTTATGGCTTTGGTTGTTCATTTATGGGGATTTAGAGGATAAGAATGCAAGGCGAGCTTACAGTTAATACAGTAGCATTGTGGGCCTGCTATTGATTACACAGAGGAGGTATGCTTTATTTCCTTCATGGTATAACACACTGCACCACATGTGCTTTGCATTATTGTAATGATTGACAATCCCCCCATAGTTTAAGTCTTTGTAACTCATATCAGATTCACTTTTGTCAAGAGCACGTCATCTCTTTTTCAATTCAGCAAGATTTAAGTGAGGACATCCATCTTGTAGTTTTTGACCTACATGTAGAGTCAGTCAGAGGGCGTACATGTTGGCCATATGGTTTGGGGGTCTTTTAAAAACAATCACAGCCGGATCAGGTTAAACTAACCGGAGATGTGTTTGTATGAGGTTACCATATCATATTTTTCCTGCAAAGTCCTTTAAAGAGTGCTCTACTCAGATTTTAGATGTGTAAACCAGCTCTATTAAGGACCATCTTGTTGGATTTAAAACGTGTAATACACCGCACAATGATGCAAAATACCTCTTAATGAATTAATGTGGCGTTCCACTTCAATATGCAAGCACCAAAAATCAGAAAACATTAATCTTAAGTTATCCGCGGTGTACCTGATTTGCTTCTTATCTAATCCTTAATGAGCTTCAATTAAGATTTATTATGCAAATTAACCCTCAGCTGCTACTGACTGCAGGAGCAGGAGCTATGACAATATTGTGCTAATGGTGTGATCTGTAACAATTACAAAGGTAAACCGCCTTCACACTGCACGCTCTGCAACGCTCCGAGAGGTCAGTCTGTTAGATATACATTCAGGTGTTGTGGAAATGTGTTTCTTAAGGCTCTATTAAGGTGTAAACAGCTGATGGAGTTGAGATTGCATCACTGATAAAGGACACTTTCAGAAGCATTGCTACTGTTTGTAGCTGCAGGCTTTAAATACTAAGAATTATATCAAAGATTTTCCCCGAAAGATATAAAAAATGATAGGAAACGTGTGCAAACATTTACTACTTTGCACACTTTTAAAATGGATATATCATATTTTAATTTATTTTATCTTAGTGCAGTATTATTTTTACTTATTTTAACTAAATATATAATAAAATATAAATATATAAATAAATAAATATACACAATTTTTACTTACCCTCTAAGCTGATAAGTCAAATCTGGAGAAAAACGACTATTGGTTTTAAAAAAATCTAATTTAATGACAAAGTGAGTCAACACTAATTTACATTACCTAATCAAAGCTGCTGTGACAAAAAAGTCTGCATTTGGAATGAATAAAGTATGTCTAATCTAATCTGAGTGGCTATCACTCTTTCAAATACACAAGACATAACCTAAACAAAGGGACATATGATAGGAATAGTCATATTATGAATAAAAACCCACTTTTATGTAAATATAATCAAACCTCAAGTGAGATGTAGCGCCCTGCTCAGTTTTCTGATCAGCGTGGTTACCGCAGAGCGAGGTTATGACCGGAGGAAGTGCTTCTGTACACTTAACTGTAGCACTGCATGAAGTTGTGAACCTTGCACCTTTTGTAACTTCATTTAGCGCGAGGCTGATGGCTTCCTGACAGCTTTATAGCCGACGTGTTTTATGACTCGTCATGCAGTGCAATTACATAGAACCTAATTTGATGAATCAAGTCAATGTTTCACCGGCTCGGCTGACCTCCCTGCCCTCTGATCTTCTGTCTCTCGGCGCGGGTCAAACTGAGGCTTTCACACTTTGCACAATTAAGTCTAGTAAAGGAAGAAAAAATCTAAAACATGCGCCTGCTATTACAGCCAATCAAGAATGTACTGATTTGTAATGAGCTATTGTCGGTTGTTTTTAAATGGCTTTGGCAAACAATCAGTCCAAATGAATCAGTTAATCAGCCAGTCAAAGCAAAATAATGTATTCCCTAAATTACACGGTGCCTGAAAATAAACACACAGAATTAATCACATTTTAAGGTATTTTACAGCCCCGTAATTCACTCTATCTAAATACCTTTAATTCTGGTGCGTTTGAGTGAGTTATACCCATTTAACATGAAACATAATATAAAAAAATGTGATGATACACCAAACCAAAGCAGTCAACGTATGCCAAAATGTAGTCGTGGGTAACCTTTACTTACTATAAATATCAGATGGTTAAACTACATTTAACCACATTTGTTTGTTTGTTGTAAGCCTACATGTTGCCTGAAAGCTTAATTAACAAATAAAAGACATAATTGTTTTAACCCTTTGAATGATTACACTTTGCATTGGAGCCCATCCAGCTCTGTTAGCTGGATAATTGCTCCATGTATTGTTAATGTTTTCTGTGTTATCTAACAAACTCTTCTCTCAATACAAACACTGATTTGGGGGCGATAGAAACTCCAGCTTTCTAATTAGTGAAGCTTTCAAATATTGAATGGCTCATTTGATAATTTTTCGTGAGCAGCAAACAAGTTTTAATGTCAATCTGAATATAAAGTGACAAGAATAAAGAGTTTGTTTTTGTCTCATGGTGGGGGGTCCAGCGGCTCACGCACCCTATTAGACACATTAACACCCGGCCCCTGACACCACCAGGGAGCCATTTGGAGGTTGTCTGAAGCCAAAATATTGACAGGAAATCAACAATGACAATATTGTTTACTGTATAACCTTTATTTTTAATAATTACTGAGAAGGTTTTAATAGATGTGGTTGTGAATAAGAGACATCTTTATTACATTACATTACATTACATTACATTACATTACATTACATGTTACTTGTTAGACGCTTTTATCCAAAGCGACTTACATACTCAATACTGTGGGCAATCCCCACAGGAGCAATTTGGGGTGTCTTGCCCAGGGACACAACGACATGCTGACTGCAGTGGGGTTTGAACCTGTGACCCCCTGATCCGAACACCAACGCACAACCCACTGCACCACACGCCTCCCAGTAATATATTTTAAATATTATGAAATTACAGTAGCAACACATTTGCAAAGAGACATTTAAATGTGTTATTATTATTGTTACATTCATTTAATTTAAAGTACATGTTGTCAATATACTGTATGTAAGCCCTACATAGAAATATATTTTCTAGTTTGTCAAATATAATACAGCCTGAAAACTCACAGTATTGTAACGGGAACAGACTATTTTAGGATTACACATGGAGAAAGCTAGAAAAAGATTATATAAACCCATTTAGATAATAAGTACCAAAAAAATACAATAAATTATTTGAAAAAACCACACAAAAAAAAAAAAGACATTTTCAAAGCCTTAAATGAATTCCTTCTGAACTGAAAGTCACTGGGTGTTATTTGATTGTCTTTTAAATAGAAAACGCCCAACATTTGCTTTGTTTCAGCCCTAATCCTGTACCTAAACCTCAGAGCGAGCGTTGTGTGGAGAGGCTGCTCCTCAGGGCTGCTCCTGCCTGTTTGTCTCTACAGTATGTGCTGAGCTAGTCTGTTGAAACAGCTTAATTGATACTCATTAAACAGCAGTGACAGCTTAGGTGTCCGTGATGAATGTAGAATAATTCTGGTGTACTTACAACTTGATTAAGGAGAAGCGCACAACATGTCGGGGCTGCAGCCTATGGCTCGTTCTGAATGCACTTACCTGCTACTTTAAATGATCCGTCTTCTTGCTCGTGCTACGAGTTAATCTGCTGCAAAGGTGTGTGTGTGATAAACAACTTTTCAAACTAAATTAAAACGTTTTTTTGTATATCTTATCATTTGTTTGATTTTGATAACACCTAAGAATAGACTTCATCTAAAAAATGCTTATGAACTTTTCTTTGTGTTTTATTCAGAGCCAAAGTCAATGGGTGTCAGGCAGATGAAAAATGTGCATCTTGTATTATTTCAGTTTAAAATGAGAGGAAAATTGGAATTGGTTCAAAATGGACTGTCTTTGTAACGAGGTGCATGACGAATGGTATCATTTAGAGAAGAAAATGAATGCGTGGAAACTCCAAATATTATTCTGCAGCTTTTTATATGCGATGATATTCCATGAAGATGAACTAATTTCACTAAATACCCCATCAAAAATCTACTCACAATATTGTTCCGCATTGTCATAGAAACCTAGTCCCCCACAGTGGAGATTAGCTCATGTGGCAGAAACTCAACTTATCACAATGATCTGGTTTTGTTTTTTCTCTGGAGGGCTACAAAGAAAACACAACATTAAAAAATCCTTATCACTTGCAGATTTCAAGGCCTGTGTTTCTTCTCGCTCTGCACCATAACAGAAGAGCCTCTATTCTCAGTTTTAAGAGTACATGAAAGAAGGGGGGGGATTTCCGCAGTGGATGGATTTACAGTTTTATCCTCACATGATTAATATTACACAGGGAGGTCTTTGTACAGGAAGCAGCATGTCTAATTATGGTCCAACTGTGTCTGACTGAGAGCAAACACGATGCCAAAGGAACTGCGCTGACACGTCACACAACGTGGGTGTGGGTAAAAGACATCGTCACCCAGATTTCATGACGCTAAACCCAGAGAAGTCTTTCAGTATAGTACCAGAGGTGGGAGAAGTATCTTGTACTTAAGTTAAAGTAGAACTACCAGAGTGTGGGAATACAGTAAATGTCCTGAATTCAAAATGTTACCCAAGTAACCCAAGTTAAGTATGAAGTTATACATTTAACTCCAGGTGTAACTAAAGTCTTATTTAAGTGGTGTTCATATTTCATATTTCATATCATTAAACCAAATCTGAATTGTAGTGGGGTAGAAGTACAAAGTAGCAAAAAACTGAAATACTCAAGTAAAGTAGAAGTCCCTCAAAATTGTACTCGAGTACAGTACTTGAGTAAATTAACTTAGTTACTTGAAACAAGTGTATAGTACGTCCAGCTGGCAACAACCTCCTAGAAACACAGCCAACATATTGCCTTTAGCTTCAATAAAACCAAACAAGGATTGGGATTTTTCATGTTTTCAAGGTTACGTATGTCTACCAAACGCATAACCCATGACCTCACTGATGACAACTGCAGTATGGTTGCCGTACTGTTCAGAGCAGATGCAGATTCATCATCTTCCCCCTCTTTTACAAGAATTTCAGGGTCCTCCCACGTTGGACTGTTCGTCATATATCTCAAGCCAGACATTCAAGGGGTTGCTAGCCAGGCCAGCCATAAGTCATCCTGCCTATCAAGACGGGACAGTGTTTCTCAGCTTGCTTTTCAGCTGTTACTTGTAAACCAGAACAGCATTCTTAAGATTAACTGAGTGACGGGGAGGCCTCTAAAAGCAAACTATAATAGTACGATGTGTTACAGTCATATTTTATGGCTTTTAGTGCGTGAGGTATGTGTGTAGATGGATCAGCTGGAGGATCTATTAGGCCTGCATTGCTCCTCAGGGATTGTAGAAAATAATGGTGTTGTGCTGTTGCTGTTTTTCATTAGGATGATAATAGTAATACAGGTGTGCACGTCACAGGAAACCCGGTGGCACCTGGTCATCCTCACCAGAGCACATCAGTTGTGACAAGGTTACTCCTCTCATACGTTTATTTTTTAAGCTTGTTTTCAATACGTCAAGTTTCCCTTTGAAGAATATGTTTTAGTCCTGAAGTGTGTGCGGGGGGAAAAAAAGAGTCATTGATATAGAACTAACTGTCAAAATAAGTCGTGTTCAATCCAAAACCGTTTAAGTTGTCAAGGACACATTTTCCTCTTTCCCATATCCTGACAAACATTGAGTCAGCAATTGTCTGTTGTATTTTCAGTACTTGGTATCTCGTGCTCCCCCCCAGGCCATTTCAAAGTTGTAGAAAGTGGTCATTTTCTCTGTGTCAGTGGGAGGTCAGTGTTGTGGCAGTCAGCAAAGCTATTCAGTCTGGTGAAACAGAGTCTATTGGGAACCCTAAAGACATTTTGCCCGGCGCAGTCGCCTCTCGCTGTCCGTCTTCGCCTGTCTCATTGTACTCACGGCGCTCGTAGAAAGTCTCCAAAAAGCTTGAAACATTTGTCAGATTATTTCCAGATCTCCAAACTTTTATTCAGACCCGACACACCTGAGGCTACTCAGCTGTCAACTGCGTCAAACTTTAAACTCCACCACGAAATTGACATATAGGAACCTTATTGAATTTTTGCATAGCTGCTTTTCTCTGTGTGGCCATTTGTCCTTCTGTCAAAACTAGTTCTTGTTATATTAAGCTTTTATTCTATCTGACTGTATACCTGCCTCTCTTGCTGTCTGTCTCACTCATGCTGGGTTTGACTGACATGTCCTCTCTGCGTTGGTAAAGTGTATCCCTGGTAACTGTCGCCCCGGGCCCACTCATGCCTAAAATGTAACAGAGGTCACACACAGATTATTGCTTTTGCCAAAGGCCCTGACTTTAACTCTGAGTGACCCGTGCAGGACAGTGGTGCAGCGGCTGCTCAGTGATGGATCTGGAAAGAGTGTAATCTGCTCAATCATCACTATTAAAGAGGTGGCTTTTACACGAGTGTAGCAACCTGGTTTAGATTAGAGGGAAAGGTTGGATTGACAATGTTTAAATTATACCAGTTATTATGTATCACAAAAACATCACATATCATTCCAGCTTTTACAAATCTGAAAGGAAGTTTGTATTTTCAACATTATCTTACACTACCTTTAAGTCTAAGTTAGCATCATTCAGTTTTTTAACTATGATTGTCTGAGAGAGATTCAAATCGGCTAGAATTGATATGATATAAGCTATATTAAATATATGTATACTTCTAGTTTTGTTTTGATTATATTTCAAATGTTAAATCCAATGTATGAGAAATATGATGATCAAAAAAGTACACCTCTTAGTTTCATCAGGATGTCGCAACATACAAATATTTGTATTACCATTTAGCTTACAGTTCTTTAAATACAAATTAATCTGTAGCTACTGTACAGATATAGATAAATGTAATACAGTATTTTAACACTTCAAGTTTAGATAATGCTAGATTTTCATCGAGATGATCTTTTTTCCACTCGCTAACAAACTGTCTTTTGCTTATCGTACACTCATGCATGTTTACTAGATCAACAGCAATCAGCTTCAGTTCATAGTTTGACCCACTTATTAAATACATGTTGTTATGAAACCTAAAATAAGAAGTCTGCTAACAGCTTTATTTAATGTCTGGCTGAAACCCTGAACATTGCACCAAATTATTTCTAATCCCACTCATGGTCTCTAACAACAGGATAATGGGGCAGCTGACCTCATTAAATCTGCAAGCAACACCCTTAACAATGCAAAACAGTCGTATCACAATCCACTTGTCATGATATGCACTTCCGTTTTTAGGAATGTGGTTTGTTTCTTTCTATTCAGAGCCACTGCTCTTCTCTCAGCCTTGAATAGCTTCCTTTGAAGCCTGCCTTAATCCCTAACCAGGAATTCCTCTCCCCCTCTGAATTAGTTGTTCATGTTGTGGATCTGTAGCACCCAGCTTCCTCACACTCTGATTCTTCGGCCTCACGGTTCATCCTGGGATGCTGGTTTAGTGTCCAGATTTTTTTTTCTTATGCAATGTTGGTAAGGCAAGCAGCACCCATTGATGCCATGTGACTACTTGCAGAGTGTGATAACATAAAATGTCTTTGTTCTAGGATTTGGGATTGAGGATAGTGTAGAAGGAGTTTCTGTTTTGGCATTTCCAGCTCATGACGTTTCTTTTAGTTGTCCTGTTTAGAATTAAAAACCAGGTGCAACTTAGAGACGTTCCTCTTTTAAACAAAGTGTATCCGCTCGGTTTAGGAACAACTTTAATTCGCTTTTAGTCTTTTAATTTTAAAGAGGCCCAATTATGCTTTTTTTGGAGTCTTCTCTTTCCTGTAGTCTGTTATATGTGTGCATGTAAATGGTCTGCAAAGGTTAAAATGTCACTGCAGAGAAATAAAGTACAACCTTAAAATAAATATAATATGTCCACTTTAAGTCCCTGCTTCCTGACATTTTTCATCTCTTTATCAAAATACTGTAAGCAGAAAGAGAGGGGTTAAAGCCCTCTAACAAATCAGCGCCTATGTGAACATGCTTGTGTGTTTATTCCCCCTCTCAATTTGTTGTTGTTTGTTCTGGTGTGTGTGTGTGTGTGTGAGTGCCTTTATGTCTGCATGTGTTTCCTACATGCTCCACGGCGGCCCTCACACCCTGGCAGCGACCCAGCTGAAAAGTTCCGGTACTGTCCAGACGCATCCTTTAGGGACCTCATCAGCCCCTGTATTTCCTTCCCCTCACGCCTGAGGGCATCCATATTCATTTCCTCCACTGATTTGGGGAAAATGATGAAAGGCTGGCTTCCCATCTCTTATTTCCTGCCAAGGTTGCCTGCATGTCAATGCAACGTAAATCTGCAAAGACCTGCAAACACGTTCCCATTTGGACATGACCAGTTGCATGATATTACTATCATGCCGTGTCAAAGAGAGAAAGAGATGCCCAGGGTTATTATGTAAAGATACAGTACATTAGTGTCACAATCTCTGTGAGCATTGCATAATGGAGAATATACATCTTTTAGTTTCTCTTCATAAAGTTACTCCGTATTGTCTTCTCACACAGACTATTTCCTCTGTATCTACATAAAGGTCTGCTTCTCATAAAACAAATACCTCATCCATCGTCAAGTGACGAGGGCTTGATCATATCATGATATGAGATAACTGCATTGGTTTGAAATAAACCTGTGATTAAGCTGGTGGGTGGGTATTTACTCTTTCCGAGAAGGGAAATGAATGATAATGAAAATAACAACCACATACAGTGATAACCCAACTCTGTAATTATTTGCATGCTTTGATGATGCGACATATACTCAACACACACATGTGCCTGCTTAGCTAAACCTCAGGTAGACTATTAGCTCTGCTAGCAGATCCTGCTCAGGGCGGGGTGGCCCGGCCCAATGAGGGAGCGGGCTTGCAGTTGCCGGGACAACACTAAACACACGTGTACACAAAGGAAAGGCCCCACTGTGAGAGGATCATCTCCACCTCTGGCGGGATATAGAGTGGCGTCGCTCCACTCGCTGGAATGCACTCCTGCCCTACAGGCGTACACACACAGTGTATACACTGATCTTTATTCAGGACACACCATTCATGGTTTATACTTACAGTATGGTAGCTGGTAACAGTTAAAATAACTCTTTAGAAATCAAGCATACGACCAGTTATTACAAAACTATCCATGAATTAGGTGAGTTCACAAAATGAAAGGTACAAATCTTAAAAAACAATGTTGATCTGGACAACTCAATAAAACACTTTGTTTTATCAGGGTGAAGCAACTTAGAAATGTAGTATCTTAAAAAATGTGAACATTCATATACAGTAGAAAACTAGACACTTTTATAGTCTTTATTTCACTCTCGCCAGCAAACAGTTTGCAGTGAGACTAACTCTTTACTTTGCAAGCAGATGAAAATAAGCCTCTATGGCTAAATCTGGCACATTAACATGATGGGCTCAGGATAGTTAATGTGCATTGTCCCTTCTCAGATAAGCAAATACACATATGGTTTAATTCTAAATACCCCACAACAGTTACTTGATGTGTTCTAGATACTGTACGGTAAGTATAAACCATGAATGGTGCGTCATGAATAATGTGCAGTGTGGAATGCAGTCCCTTGCAAGTTCATGGCATTAATAGAAAACATGAAAGAGCACATGAGCAGAATTTAAACATATAAGCACAATTGATTGCGATTGCAGCACATATGCACACTAAAAAGCCCTTATAGACGAACCCACTAATACACAACATACACAAAAGTACGAACATAAGCAAAGATAGAAGCTAATATGTAGAGACAGTATAAAGTATAAATGAACCATGAATTAACGTATTTTACAAATCTATGCATGAAATTAGTAGGATTTCAAAATCTAGGTTAAAATCTGAAAACAGTGATGATCTGGAAAACTACATCAGATACTCGCTCCACTGTTTTTCTCTTGTGTAGTCAGTGTGACAGCTCCCTCTCAAAAATGGCACTTGATAGCCTTCACCAGTGGATTTAAAGAGCTCAGAACTTAGTCTGTATTGTTGAGCTCCAAAACTGGGCCACACTTGATAACAGAATTATCCTTCAGTACAATAAGTGTGTGGATACGAGTGCAACTGTCTGTCAGCAGAGGCCTGCAGGATGTAAAGTAGCTGGCGGCTGTGGGTGTCTGATAGACCTCCTTCTTTTTTAGTGCAGCTTTAACGCTACACAGAGAGTGTGTGGGCACTGTATCACTCCGACCCAAACACACTTTTCCTGCTGCCCGGCACAGAAAAGTAGTTTGTGTTCATCAGCCAGTGACTCTCTCTTTAGGGTAGGTCATATTCTGGTGGACATGGTGTCACCTGTGCGTTTACAAATGCAATCTGAAAATGAATACAGTTACTGTAACGTTACTGTAGAGCTTTTTAAACAAAGAATAATCCCTTAGTTAAACTGTTTCAACAACTTTTTCCACCATGCTGTTTTAAAATGAATGTTTTTATTACGGGCTGTGCAGGTTGAGTTGCATTAGGCTCGTATAAAAAGGAGCTTCAATGTACGGCCATCTGGAATATACTGATTTTAAAGAGGGTGAGTTAAACTTAAGCACTGCTGCGGGGAAACAATTCAGCTAATTGTAAACAGCTGCAGGTGATATCAGCCCTCAGACAAAAGTCTCCCTGAAAAGATACAGACTTAAAGAAAAGCTTAAATAGTGTCTTAACTACTGAAGGAAATACAAAGTGTCTCCTTCAACAATAAATGATGCCAATTTACTCTGTCCTCAAGTGACAAATGTTTTTCTGTGAACAGTCATGCATTCGCTCTGTAACGTCCTACAGGCATAACCCCCACTGAAAAGCCCATTAGAATCAAATGAATGTCAAATTTTGCTAAGTGTTTGCACATGACAAAACATCTAACATGGCTAATTGCAGATAAGTGTCAGGGGGAAATGGGTTTTGAGCCTAAGATGGGACAAAATGGCGTCATGTGTTTTTGTTTTCGCACACTAGTGATAGAGTCTAGGTTTGCGGAAAATGTGATGAAAACTCAAGATCTCAGATAAGTATTTGTCTGCATCATCAATGAATCATAGTGGTCAGTAAAGAAAGACACAGACAGAACGTATTTCATGTAAAAACAGCATCATTATGGATTTTTTTCTTTTGTGCATTTAGTATTTTATACATTTTACTTCAGAGAATACTGCGTGTAATGAAGAGCAGAACAACTACAGTAATTTATACATTAATTGGCAATATTTTGATAACAGATTATTGGCAAAACAGTTAAAAATCACATGATTCAATTTTAAAATCTAACAATTTGCAACTTTTTTGTCATATATTATATTTAACTTAAAGTAGTTTTGTTGTTGGTTGTGTTTAAAAAAACAACACATATGAACATGTCAACTTTGAGAACTAACTTTAATTACACTGATAATCATATTTTGAAAAAGGATTAATCTAGAGAATATCCAGGTAATTAATGATTAATGAAAGTTACAATTTCATTAGATTAGATATCATTTTTTGATTTGTTAAAGCAGCATGTAAAACAGACATTGCACACAAACCAACTATTATATAGTATATATACATATTATAATATGAAAATATATAAATCTACAGAGCATCTACAGTATAGTACACAAACTAAAAATATATATAAGTTAGAAAACACCAGAATAGACTATTGTACTCCTAAATAACTTTACAATTTTCTTTTTTTTTGCGTCCTTGTTTGGTTAGTTTCAGAATCAGAATATCTTTATTAGTCCCACAGAGGAGACATTTACATTTTTACTGCAGAAAAGAGCCAAAGACAGCTTAATGTTACCTAAGAAGCATGCATAAAAAGTATTAAAGATACAAAAAGTTACACAATATACAAAATACACATCCTATAACAGTTCTGAGGATTTAGCAGCCAGGTATATATTGCACGGCATATATATATATATATTATATATTGCAGTTTGGTGACGCCTCCAGCCTCCCACAGTGTGTTTCTGTGTCTGTTAGTACTGGGGTTGCACAGCTCTCAGTGTTTCCATGCAGCAGTGTGACTGGGCACCATCTTGCGTCCCGACACAGCAGCAGGAGGCTCAGTGAGAGAGAGAGAGAGAGGAGAGAGGAGAGAGGAGAGAGGAGAGGAAAGTCTCAGGGCCGGCCTCTTCCAGATTTGGGTCTGTGAGTTATTGACCCTCCTTGATAAACCCCTCTGAATGACAGTGGCATAATTCAGCCTAAAAGTTTGCACTGTCACCGGGACGGGCTAACTGTCTTCCCTGAATATATGGGTGCAATTTTCGAAATAGGTTTATAGCAATTCTTGGGAGAGGAGGGCGAGATAGTGATATTACTGACTTTATCACTGCAGCTGAGCAGCATCTCGCACCTCTCCCCTCTGTATCTCTATTCCTGCTCAGCAGTGAGGGATCACACTGCACACACAATGCACACACACTGTAGGTATTACTAGAGAGAAAAGAGTCCAGCTACTAATGGGGGATAGTGAAATCACATGTCTTTATTACAGTAATGCTGCATTATGCACTCTTATCGTTGGCTCACTTGTTTCCTCTTCCCCCCCTCTGGTTGAATTTAACATTAGTATCTTAACTCGGTGTTTGTCTACTTGCGATTAATCTTCATAAACATGTTTTTTTATCAGATGGGTAATTTTCTCTGAATTAGTATTCAAGGGGAGTTTATAATGTTGCTGTGAAAGTGACTAACTTAACTGTTTCACCTCTAGCACTTTTGTGTCTGAAATGTGCTATATACATAAACTAACCTTAACCTTAAGATAATATATTCATTGTCTAATGTGTAATTTTAGGACCTTTTATGACTTCTTTTTACACCGTTTTATCTTATTATCCATGATCTATATTTACTGAAAATGTCTACTAGGAATGAGTAATGCAGTGTCACAGTAAATCATATTTAATAGTAATGTGAGACCTGTTAAGCAAGAAGCCAAAAATAATGAGTCATCCTGTCTGTAAACTGCACCTTTATTCACACCACTTTTTTCCTCAGTCATGCTGCATTCTCAATGTATTTTCGTCCGTGTAATATGAACAGCTCATTGTTGAAATCTAACTGAATCCTTTTTTTTTTTCCACTCACGTGTCAAGTCGGAATCTCAACCCATAAGAATCTGATATACTGAGCCCAGTATAGTGCATCCTATAAATTGATTTTGACCCAGCCTTTGAACAAAAGGAACACTGTTGCATTGCCATCCACGGCTGATGCCACTCCCTCTTTGGCTCACGCTGAATACTCTCCTTTAATAGTGTGATGGGTGGTAGCTGGCTGACAAAAAAAAAACCGGGCTGATTTAGTTGGTGGAGGAGAGGTATAGGCCGGGCGAGGATGGGGTTTCTCTGACTGGCACCGATCAATCACTGTGTGAGGAGAAGCTAATGAAGCAGGCTATGGTTTATTAAAGGGTTAGCAGAGAAAAGATTACTGCGGGGCCTCGGCATCCCAGAAGCCCACTGAAGGAGGACACAGTGCACCGCTAATGGTTAGGGGGCGAGCCATGAGCCACAAGGTGTTTGCTTTAAGATGGCACATATAATGTGACCTGGGTGTGGATACAGATGGTTTAAAATCTGTCTTTTTTGCCTTAATGGAAGCAAAAACTCAGCATACAGCTTTGGGGAGTAACGGATTACATGTAACTGGATTATCAGGATACGAAAAAAAAGGTAACTGTACTCCCTTACAGTTACAAGAAAAAACTCAATCAGATTACTGTTACGTATCTAAGTATTTGGGATGCTAGCAGGATTACAATGTGACTAAAACACTAAAAATAGCATATAGTGATTGTTGTAAAATAGGTATCTCTTCTCTGTAAACTGTACTGTTCTTTAGGCTAATACTTAAAGTGTGAATCGATACGCCTACTGCCTGAATCTGCGTTATTGTTTTCACCTTCTTCGGTTCATTTGTTCTTCTAGTTAGCTCAGATTTCATTTCTGCTTTTTAAACTGTAATATGTGCTCATGTTTTTCATTGTTGGTGTGTAGGAAACTGCCTGAATTTCCTTAATGAAAGGCAGGTTTTCCTATAAATAAAATCTCTGAGCAGAGGACACATGTGTGATACTAAATAGCTTGGTTTCCTCTTCTCTAAGGTTATATAGTTTTGTTGTTTTACATCATACATGTCAATTCTTATGGTCAAAACAAGTAAAACGTCAATGTCTCAATATATTTCTGACCTGCGAGTTGTGTTCTTTTAGTATTTGCAAATATGATCCTGATTTTAAGCTATCGTTCACCACGTGAAGTCTGTAAAATAACCTTATCCTGACAAAAATATACGAGCACGTTGAAACCAAGCCACTCTCTGAGACAGTTTGAAAGACAAATGAGTAGCAGGGGAGTGAAAAATGCAAAGCAGATGTTTTTCTCACCGTTTTTAATGGCAGCGAGACATCACTGATGCCATTACAGAGACCTTTTATGGCTTCTTTTAATCCCCTCGGCCTGCCTGAGGAAAGAAACCCCTTGTGGTGCCGAGTAGCCTCTTTACTTCAGAGCAACAATTTGAACCCATTTCCAACTCACTTCCCTAATCT
This sequence comes from Dissostichus eleginoides, assembly GCA_031216635.1. Lineage (NCBI taxonomy): Eukaryota > Metazoa > Chordata > Actinopteri > Perciformes > Nototheniidae > Dissostichus > Dissostichus eleginoides. The sequence continues at coordinate 9,858,397 of CM062267.1, read as the reverse complement.
GCCACAGGGTTTTACATGGCTTCCTCTGTAATTATTCTGCCCTGAAATCAAAGGTAAAGAGGCATTAAAATACACCTCTTAGGTAAACATATGCTGCTTATCATGTAGGGCTTGACTCATAGTGTCTTTTGTAAAAAAAATACTGCAGTTGTGCATAGTTTTCCCCTGATGCGACTTATTTTGGTAATTTGGTTCACATTTTCAAACAAAGCAATCACTGATAATGTGATCCAATAAGTACCCTGTAACTCTAGCCCCACATTAACATTTGGAGTGCTAGATTTACATGCGATGCAGCGCTCGCTGTCTGCTTTCCGCATCAGACCCAACCTGTAAAGCTCCGAGGAGCACTTACAGGGGTCTGGTTAGGGGCTGAAAATGAGGAGGAGATGAACTATATGGCTCCATCCCACAGTCCAGCCGACAGTATATCAGAGGAGTCGCAGCCGCTTGGGCGTGTGTGTGTGAACGCTCTACTCATAAATATCTCAACCCCTCCCTCACACCACCCCAAAGGGGGCCTCTCTGATGCTGATGGCGAGAGGATGTCGCTGTCTGGGTGATTGAGTGCTGCTGGTCCTGGCCCTGGGCACATCCCCGCGCTCAGAGCCCGAGAGGGAGGCCCACTGCTGAGCGCCGGCCTGCAGGGACCAGCCTGAAGGCGTGCAGCCGCACAGCAGCAGGAAGTGCCTCTCCTTCTGTCTCTGACACAGAAACACCAACAATAAGACGTTTTGAATCAGCTGCATGTTTCTACTCAAACGTTTTTAATTCCAACTATTCACAAAAGGATGGATACATATATATATATATAAGGCGTTAAACAATAAAGCAAATGAAACAACAATACAAATAGTACAATCATAAGACATAACGGAGATACAGTATGTGAAATGGGACACCCCGGTAAGCTATCTGAAGCTAAGAATAGCTGCTCAGAGACTTAACTTTGCGCATTTACAATATGTATTACTAATACATCAAGAATTGGAGAGATTCATGTAATAAATAGAAACTTAGAAAACACCTAGGACTAACCAAATACCCTAAATCCAATCCAAAAACAAATAATAGGTAAGATATTTGAAGCTTTAGAATAGATTCCCAGACACTGAACAAAAAGTATTTTCAATATTTATTACTAAGACATGTAGAATTGGAGAGAGTTCATGTAATATTTAGAAACCCTAAACCTAACCCCATTACAAGCTAAAAAAACTCATAAGACGAACAAAATACCCTTAAACTAATCCAATCCTGACTACTAAATGGTGCCAAAACATGTCTTTCATCAGTCGAAAACAAAGATAGGTGAGATTTAATAAACACAGACACATTACAAAGGAAAATAATGGTACAGATGAAATGCATTTCAGTGTTCTAGTGTTTTATTAACTCTTGCCTTCAGCATATTCTAAAGACAGAAACAGATAATGACATTTTTACAGCGTTATCAATCTCAATCCATACCTGTGAATGTATATTTCACACGTTCATTTATATATATGTTGAGTCTGTGTGAACTAGCCTTATCTGAACTCACACCCGATCTCTCTAAGTCTTTGTCAGTCTCCCTCACCCAGAAATCTGAAATAATCAAGGCGCAGTAATTAGCCTCACTTGCTGCATTGTAATTGGGGGCAGAGGGAGGTTGCTCATTCTATATCTTTTTTCCCCTGTTTGATAATTGCAGACTTTAGCGTGCCCTCTGTTTTAATTTCTCCGATCCTCCTAAAGCTCGTTCCCATAGATGCCGATGCTATTTTAATGCAGTGGCTCTTTCATCAGTCATCTGGAGCTCGGGAGAGAGAGGGGAGAGTTCATTTTGGAAACCCACTGTCTATTCCCTTTTTGGGTTTAAGCGCCGTCAGCCTTCCCACTGCCTCCACCATGAGAGCCTTGACACTGTCCAGGTCCGTCCTACTTGGCAAGTGGGAGAGCTACAGAGAAAGGCAGAGTTTATTTCCTGTTCTTGTGAATCATATATCAGTACAATTCCCCTCTGTGCTGTTTGGCAACGGCAGAATGACGGGTGTCATTTATCATACGGACTGAAAGAGGCTGTGGGAAAAGGGATTTGAATTCTTCTGGAAGTGTATGGACTCTCCTTAGTGGTGAATCATTAAACGGAGGAGTTTTTCAACAGGGATATGAGTAACTCCTTGCGCTGGTACTTTGTTCCCATGTCTCACTGGCTGGCTTAATCATTAAATGTCTCAAAAATAAGATTTACTAGTTTTATAAAAATTGTGAAGAGACATGGCATTTAGCTTGTAATTGAGGATTTTGTTCTGCTGAATCCATTTGGCTTTTGGTTTGACGCAATTTTCATGGTCATGCTTTGCAGGAATCCTATTCAAGCTCATTTGAATTTACACCAAATTCGATTAACACTGCATTCGTCAGCTTCTTGTTGTCCTGCTAAGTGATGACATTTCCATCTTCGCTGTTATTTTCCACTCTCGGTCGGTTCTGTTGACTGGTATTTAAGATTGTGCTTTAAACATTTTGTGTTCCTTTTGGATTTGTTCCTTTTCACTTGTCAGGGACGGTTACTATTTCCCACACTTTGAATTGGGTGATCAAAGAAAAATACTTTTGATAGTCTGTCACCGGCTCTTCAAGCTGCACTGGCAGAAATAAACGTGTCAAGCTTTAACTTATCCTCACAAAAAAACATACCCCTAACCCCTGCTGCTCTAATTGAGTGTTACTCCCAGATCCTGTGAACACACTTGCAAAAACTGACTAGATCATAAATCAGGCGTCTATAGACAGAGCCTCCCCAAAGGAAATACTGGTTTCCATGAGCTGGCTGGAAATCAACCTTCCCTTTATGATATTTTTGTACCCACCATCCAACCGTTTTGCCTTTTTATCTCAAAGTTAGTTGAAGTCCTCATCAAATAAAAAGTGTCAATAAGGTATCGTATAGGGAAATGTGTCTCGGTGTGTTTCAGCTGTCAGCAACTGTTAGCTGTCTCTCATGTGCAGATCACAAAGTTAAATGTGCTGTCAGCAAGTCCTCAGCTAGAAATAGACGTGTTGAGGTTAGCCTGAGAAGCACCGCCACCCCCTGCTGCCCAGCCGAATGTAGATCCATCAAACAATGTGAACACTTATCAAATCTGAGCGTAAAGGTGTAATGGAGCACATTTTCAGGTTTCCGAGGTGTTGGAATATGCTATGAAACAAAACGCTACCTTTGGTGTGTCTCTATCTGCATTAATAACACATCTGGTGTTGATGTTATTTGGTAATATTCAGCAGGGAGGATGCAGAGGTCTGCCTTCCTTCTTGCACAGAGTTATATCTTGATGTTTTCTGAACCCACGCTCTTAGTGCGTGACCTCTCCCTGAGGCCCAGAGTCCCGGGCCGGTATCTTGACATGTTAGCCTGCCACCGCCTGCTAAAGAAGAGTGTAGAACCCCCTGAGGTAAATGAAAACATTTGGTTCTTGCCAGACCTGTTCATGTCTCAGCTGGGCCACATGAGCTGGCAGGTGACGCGTGTACAGAGGAGAATCGGAGACCGCAGCGGTGGCCTACTTCTTTTCTTCCACACAGGCCATGCAGGCCACAACCCAGAAACACAGATGAAAATGTTCTTGGCTCACGACACACTGCGGTGAAACTGACAAAGACTGACCTGCATCCAGGTGAAATTCAGCCTGTGTCTTTGCCTTTTAACGCTCAGGGATGGGTTTCATTATAGCATATTGCTTCTAGTTCTTCCGCTTTATGTCTTACATTAATGAAATCCCATTGTTAGTGAATTCAAGAGGCTGATTTTGTGGCTGTGCGTTTCTGATCATCCCTTCTTTTTGTTCTGTAATTTTCGGAAATAGGCTTGACATTGTGTCACCGTCTCGTATCAACATCTGCAATTACCAGACAATCCACACTCAAGTCCCATGGGGGAGTATGATTGCAATTAAAAGTGCGGGGCAAATGTTAATTAAGTAAACTACTTGAAACTGGAAACAGCGAATGTTTAAAATGTTTTAACCTTGCACTTCTTTTTCACTTCCATTTATGTTCGCAGCCTGGTGCAAATTAAAGTCCAATTTCCGAGACGCTATCAAAGTTCCTTGTTCTTTTTGTCATTCCCTGGTTAGGCTCAGAAATAATTTATAACATCTACTACTGATAAAATATGAGGAAAAATCCACTTTGTTGTTATTCACACTCTGCCACATAATGCTGTAAAATGTTTGGATGCTCTTCCCTTGACTTGAAGACTTGTAGTAGATAACACTGCGGTTCGGGTTATTAAATCAGAGGGAATAACAGGCCAACTTCTGGCCATTCATGTGATTGATGAGCCAAGCTTTATTTGCTGAGGCGGTGTGTTTGTTCCTGTGTAATTGTCTACCAGATGGCTAAGCTAACTGTTCTTAAATGCCTTCAGACCTGCAGGGGTCCTGGGTCTTAACATTTTCCCTGCTAATGACATTATGCCCGCAAACATCTCATAGTTTCTTTTTCCTCTTTGCCTTTCTGATCTCTGATGTTCAGGATCAAAATGGCTTTGCAAGGCATTTAGTTTGAGTTATTGCCTCTGTACGATTCTGTTTTTAATTTGTTCAAAGTAGATGTTTTGAAGTCGCTCTGTTGGTGAACTCCTTTGCGAAAATGAGCCTACTTGAATTTAAAGGGAGATGAGAGAGTTGGGGGGGGGGCTCCACTCTACCTGTGAGGAGTCAGATTGGAGGAGAAAATGGATCTAGGTGGCAGTGCGAGTCATCAATCACAGCCCCTCAAGGGGAGCTGCAGCTAAAGCTGCTCTGAAGTGCTATCTGTCAGCTGCTGGATCCAGCCGGGGGGACCAGAGAGGGGCCGTATCGCCACCCATCAGCTCATACCAGCACACAACTGCCATGTAAACATGTGCAGGTGCTTATGTCAAAATAACCCCTGTCCCAGTTCACAAAGTTACCCATATTTCCCGAAACGATCATTGGGCCTTCTTATTGTGAGGCCGTGTCCTCCTTCTTTATGTTTTTTTTTACAAAATACCTCCGGATGCTGCAGTTCCTGTAATAGCTTTTTGATTGTAAACAGCATTGGGTGGTTTATTGTAATTTAAAAGTGAGTGTACTGTGTCTTCTGCTCTCCCCCGTCCCTCCCTTCCCGATTCCTGAATAAAGCCACCAAGTGCTTCTCCGCCAATGTCGAGCCGCGTCTGTCGATACCTCTCAAGATGGATAGTTGTTCTGCATGCTTATTGATTCGGCACAGGCCAGAGATATAAGTATCATTTGTCATTTCTGGAATTATTTGGAGTCCTAGTTAAAACCCAGAGCGGAGGGGGAGATGGCCGTGCCTTGGGGAGTTGGAGTTGGTGGGGGAGTAGCGAGTTGTCTTAGCTTTGATGAATGACTGCACGGGTTTTTGGTTTTTACTGCAAGCGCCGGGGCCCTTTAGCTGCTATTTGCTTTCACCATGGTCCAAGAAAAACAATGCGATGGTCCAAGGACTGAGCAGCACCGTCCTGTCATGTAGCGTAACGCAGCGAGCAGGGTGGTCCGGCAGAGAGTCAGGGGGCGGGTCTTGGACTCTACATGCTGCTCTTCCTAAAGACCCAGTGGGTTGCATGCCGTCCTGCTGCTCTGTGACGGCCCAGAAACACATGCTATGAATTTGAATATTAAGCATGTAGAATCTAAAAAGTAACCAGAAACAGATTGTTCTTGTTCTTAATTTTGAAATAGCATGCAATGGGAAAGTGGAAGGATTTTTCGGTAACAGTAGCTTCAGTGTTTCCCCTGTGACTTTGATTATGTCCTGTTGTGGGCATCGGGCCAGCAGCAGAGCTGGCTTCATTACTGTATGGATCATCTTTTAAGACCATTTAAGATCAACGAGAGCTATTGTCCACTAATGACAAAGACTCCGAGAACTTCATTACTCTCAAACCCTTTTGATTCATTCACCTGAACAGCCAGTTCCACTCCAACAGATTCTCTTTTTTGGATCCAAATTGTTTCTTTTTTTTTCTCATTTTGAAATATGACTTGGAAGTTGAGTAAAAACCTTTTTGTTGGAGTTGGGTGAGGAAAAAGTGTTTAACACAGGAACATGTTTAACAGCAACAACAGAGAAGAGAAGAGAAACCTCAGACACGTGAATGACAAGTAATTATTTCCCTTGTCCATCAAACTGTGTTTTGATGCAAGGATGCGATCAAACATGATATTAACAACTTCAAGCCTTCAAATGAAAATGATTCTGAAATCGTGTGAAGCCTCTGTGTGAGCTTTTGTGTTGCCCTGCAGCATGAATCATTCATAAACATGCACAAACACATGAACACACACACACACAGAGACACACACACTCTGGGCAGGGCAGAGTTTTGCCTGACCAATATTATTGCCACAGCTCTTCATGCGAGATGACCATTGTGTATTCATTTCCATTTTAGCTTGCCAAAATGTCTTCTCACAGCAGGAGAGGAATGGAGAGACAGAGCGAAAGCTTTGTGTGTCTTTCAGTATTTTTCGGTGAATATCCCGATACGCAATGGGCTGACCAACTGCCCCCAGCCTCCCTGTATAGGCGTCCAACAGGACGGTGCACCAAGCCTACTATAGTTTCATCATTTGCCCTCTTCTCACATGGCCCGATCAGAATCACTGTATCTTAAAGACAAAGAACCGCCTCATTATAACCACTTTAATCACAATCAGAATCGAGTTTGTTGCCAGGTACGTTTACACACACAGGAATTTGCTTTGGTGTATGGTGGTGCAATCATAAACACCAATAAGTAGTTAAAAACTATACTACGACAAGTATTTACACTAAATCTAAATATACAAAATAAACTTAGTACAATAAATACTAGCTAACTGTAGTATATAATATTTTTAAGTGGAGGGCTGTGCTGACATGTGCAAAAATAATAATAATAAGCCGGGTTTAAAAAAATATATATATATATATCTATATATAAAGTTTGAATGATTAAAATCAGTTACAGTGATATGCTGTAAGTATCCTCATTTAGCTTGCTACAGTAGGTCATGAAAGAGAGTAGTTGCATTAGTAGGGCAATCTTCTCCATTTTGTTTGCAGCGAGAGGACAGACAACAGAGGCCCGGCTTAATCCCTTTGGAGAACTAGTGCATGAATTGATATATCCTCCTCTCCCTCCGTGTGTCTCCCCTCTTGCTAATGTCTTTCCTCGAACTTGAACAAACAGCCTGTGCGTGTAGGACACATAAGACAGATGTTTAGGATTACTTTCACCTCATTGCTCTATTGTGTGCACTTTAAGGGAGCTCAGCTGATGTGGAATGCCACTCATTCAGCCTCCGCGCTCCTACAGGGCTCCCCCTGTTTATCAAAGTGCCATCTGCACTCAAGACGGAACAACACCATTTTTAAGAGTGGGGGGATATGATTCAACGGCATGTTAGTTTTTAAAGCAAGGGAAGAAAAATCTAATATTGCTCTTTCTCCTAATGTTTAATGGTGTTTATTAGGATAAGATAACATAAGGTTTACTTTATTTATCCCAATTTGGGACATGTTTGGCATGTTAAAACAAGGCATGCACATCATTTGAAGATGAAAAAGAGTAGATAATAAACAAACATAGATAGAAACATCTCAAAATAGTCAATAAAACAAAACAAAACAAAAAAGTGAAGAGCTATCAAGGTTTTTGACAGAAAGCCAAATTCATACCACCACTGTTCCATCCTTGAAAAACACAATTTCTTGAGTTTTGACAATTTTAAGTCTTTTAAAAGTATGTGTTTATTTATAAATGTTTACACGGACTGGCCCCCCCCCCTCCCTTAGGGGAATTCATCCACAAAAAACACACTGGACGCTGCACTAGGTCAGAAACCAGAGGAGACTGTGAGGTCTACCGCAGACGGACCACTTTTGGACAAAATGTCCTTTCCATTAAAGGCAGCTCATTGTGGAACAGCCTCCCAACTGAGATACGGGATTGTCCCACTCTCAATAGTTTTAAAGGTCGACTCAAAGAATGGTTGAGCAACAAACAGACGTGCAATCACCGCTAAATGCACTTTAATACAGGGGTATCTCCTCTTGCACTTTAGGTAGCTCTTGTATCATCTCTTGCACTTTATATACCATAGCTGCTACATTGTACTGCCACGTGGTTAATGCTTGTATGCTGCTCTTCCTGCATATCATGTATTTATTTTTGCTATGTATATAAATGTCAGGTTCTTAAATGTTGTATGTGACGGACTACGGATGGAAATGAGCTCAAAGCTAAAATCCGGCATGTTTACGTTTGAACTGTTCATCAATATGCATTGTCCTTCTTCAAATAAACGATTAAATGAAAAATGAAAAAAAATACATGCATATTGACCGTGAAAGACTATCCGTCAAATAAACACGATGAAGTGTCCAGTGTAAAACCAACATGGTGTGCTCTGTAACTGAATACTATTAGTGTGTGTACAAAACCTCACAACTCCTATTTTTTGTCTTTTAAATAAATAAATCTAGCCTCTTTTTTCCCGGCCCCCCATTCGTCTCAGTTTATATGTGTGTGTTTACAGATGTAGAAACAAATGGCCCAGACCCACATTGATATTGTTGAGGGGTGACATTATCTTTTAGCAGAGCACTTATCTAATCTGGCTGCTGTGGGAAGCAGAAGGAAGTGGCTATGGGACAGGGGCCGGGGATACTGCATCTTTAATTACCATTGATATCGCAATAGAGAAGAGAGGGATGGAGGAGCATAGCCAGCGGGGGGAGGGAAGGGGGAGGACGAGGAGGGAGGGGGGGGGAGTTGAGAGAGGGAGAAGACCCGTGTTCACTTTTTAATTAAGGCTCCGTAGTGTAACTCGTCAATGTACATTATTGGAAGAATGAACGTCAATGCCATTGCTTTTTCTCCCCCTCCTTTATCTCTGTCAATGATTCAAAGACATGATTTATGGTTCGTCTCCGTCTTTCAGGATCATCCATCAAGCGCTGGCTCTGCCGCAGCGCCACCCGTTGTAAATCATTCTGAAAGCCTGTCACTCATTTCCATTAACCGTTCCTCTGTCGCTCTGGTCTCCGCCTCCCCTCAACCTCCTTTTTTCTCCCCCCACCCTGACTCTCCTCCCCCTCGGTGCACAACCTACAGCCACGCAGGGTATCAGTTCCGTTCCGCTGCTTCGTCCGCCTACCTTCTTTTCAATAAATTAACCACTTTCTGCCATGCAATGAATAAAAAGGCTCTGCACTCGCCTTGCAGTCGGCACCTACTCCTCCTCCATTACAGCTGAACACCTTACAAATGTCACGACGCCGACTCGTAGGCTAAATGAGGATATAGCAGAGAGAAAATATTTTTGTTGCACTGACTTCTCCTGTGGCAGTATTTGAACAACTTTGAAATGTTTGCAGTGTGCTACTAATGAATATACACCACACATATATGCCGCTGCGTCTAGTTTTTATTATGTTTCCTTTAGTGTAGGCGACATGAGGATAATTTACCATATTTTTAACACACTATAAAAGACCATGTGCGTAGACGTTCACATTGTTTCTTTTGTGCATTCATTCTGGGACTGTATCTAACTTTAACAACCAATGGAAACAATATTATACTTGTAATTATTCCATGTAGTAAAAGCACACTAAGTGGGCATTAAATGCTGTTGATTTTCTGTAAATTCTACCAGTAGTTTAATTCAGACGCTCAAACAATGACTGCAGTCTTTAACCAGTTTTTATAGAAACAGGTCTTATGAACAGAAATAATTGGCTCAATGGAGTGACTGTCAATCTCTTACAATGGTTGATGTGCCTGCTCTTGGGGAGCCCAATTCACTGGCTTCTCTTTTCATTCTAATCAACATCTAGATATCAACACAGCAGAATACCCACAAACAGCAGAAAGCCTGTTTTGAGGGGAAACTTTCAACTATTGGTTGCCAACACATTTCACTATTTGGGCAGCCATTGTTCTCAGAATGGGCTGTCAAAGTGACAATGCGCAGCAGGCAAATCCAGAAGTCTGCACTTTTCAGAAAGCAGCGGGCCCTAATCATTTTGCAGAGGACACTTGACAACAAATTTGCCATTAAAATGAATCTGAATAGGAGGGAGCAGGGCTGTTTTGAAGCCTTCCTGCCTCACTTACTGTTGCTCGTCTTGTCCCACAGAGCTGCAGGTTTGGCGGCTTGCTTCTCTCCCTTTATGCTTGCCATGAAGCCGCCTTTGGTCCCAGTAGAAACTGACAGTACCACGCTTCAGCTGCAAATTCACTCTGTAGCCTCATTGTATTTAATGAAGGGAAAAAGTGGCAATCTACTATTAATGAACTTGGAATGTAAAAAAATGCCTCCCTTTGCTGAAAACTGCATAAAACTGCTTGTACAAGGAAAGCTTTTGCTGGAGCCCGTCCAGAATCTAATGAAAGATCCATAGAGGGACAGAGCGGGCGGGAAGACTTAGTGAAATGCAGATTGTTTTAATAGAATACACACAGTCTCTTCCAGCTGCACTATCAGATTCATCTAGTCCTGACCTTGATGGAGGGCTGTTGTTGTTTGGGAGGGCCAGTGTTTAGGGTTCATGAAAAGTTTATGATGCGGGGACTGTATGCACTGTATATACGTGTACTGATCTCAGGGGAAGACTAAAAGGTACACGGTCAGTGGAGCAGAGTGTGAAGGAGACTTGCCACAGGCTTTCTCTGGTACTTTGAAGAGGACATTTCTGCTTTTGGGGGTTCTCCTTTTCCTACAGTGTGTTAGCCTGAAAAACCTCCATTGGACTCCTTTGTTTACTTCTGGAACATCGTGACATCACTATGTAACACTCGCACTTCTATTCGCCAGCGCTCAAAAACATTGTACGTGATAGGCTAAGGGGCGGGACATCTCTAAGCGGTTGACTAATCACAACAGAGCCAGCCAGCTAACCAATCAGAGCAGACTGGGCTCTGGTTTCAGACAGAGGGTGAAAAGAGGTGCTGCAGCACAGGCAGTATGAGAAAAATAAAGAGCTTTTTGAACATTAAAGCAGGGAGACATGTCCCAGTAGAAGCACAAATACAAATATGAACCTGAAAATGGGCATAATATTCTCTGTTTAACGAAGAAATGTACAATTGAAAACATAATCCTATCAATCCCTCAAGCATCCCTTCAAATGCAAAATAAAACCAAATCATAATGAAGTAAATGATTACAAAGCATCAGGCAGTGATTGATTTGGAATAGAAAAGCTTTTTCTGAGTTGCATGAAAAACAAACAGCCCGTTAGGCGTGTGTAGGCCATCATACCTTTCACTCGGTATCTCATAAAACTAGAACAAAGGCCTTATGTGTGCGAGGCAGTGGTCCTTTATACGATGGCCCACTTTCCTCCCTGCTGCCACACAAACATTCCTGACTGACATTCAATCAGGGAAATTTGAACCAAAGCAAGATGGTCTTTTATTAGTACCGCCCTGTTTGCTCGACTGGTCAGCTCCAATATGCGCGGCGGTTTGAGTGGCGTACTGTAAGATGATGGGTTCACTCTCTGATAAGGGTGAATGAGGGGTAAACTGCTATTCTGCAGAAAGGAACCATCAGACCTCATCATGTCGCTCCTGGAGAGCCGTGTCACGAGCTCTTCAGAAACCGAGTGACAGAGCGGCTCCCCTCCTGCTCGAGGAAAATACACTCGGAGCTGAAGCCGCCCTGCTTCTGCTCCGCCAACTGGAACTTTGTATCAGTCAGGCCAGAAAAGATCATCTGTAATCTCACAAATATACACTGCGGCTTTTAAGCCTCTTCAGTTGTAACGTAATCCTACATGCTCGCCAAAATTGTTTATATTTGCCTTTCCTTGTTAGCAGAGGAGGACAAAGAGGAAACAGTCATGCTTTGTACAGTATATTTTAAGCATCGTATATAGAACAAAATAAGCGTTATTCAGCTGTTGGGGTTTGTTCAGCCAAATCACACAAACCAACATTTGATTACTTATATTTTGTTGTTAGCAATGCAGATAGTTTTGAGATATCTTCTATCTAAGTGGAGTGCAATCTTAGTTGGAGCACAGCGATTTGCAGTTATACAAAACTTATTCATACTGTTTACTCAAGTAAAAGTAGCAATGTTACAATTTAACTAAGGTTGCTGAGGTATTAGCAACATAACGTACTTCAAGTCTCAAAATTAAATATATTTTGCCTAATCAATCCTATTAGAGTTGTCTGATCAGATGTTTGGGACATCATTATTGCTACATTTACATTGAATTGGTACTTTAATTACATAGTGTGTTGAACCCGAGGTAAATGCTTCATATACAACTGGCTAATTTAATCTATAACATGACATCTTATTTTGATTACGAATAAAACGTTTTATATATAGTCCTTATGTCAAATGTGTAGTTTCAGCTGTCAAATAATAATAATAATAGTTTTTGTGATAGTGTAATTAAAGTAAAGTGACATGAAACTTGTACGATACTTAAATGAATGTAGGTAAGATACTTTCCATCCCTGCTGATGTAAAAAAATACAGTATTATTAGGTACAACTATACATTGTAATTCATTACAAACAGCATAGTTAAAGAAAATACATATTTATTTAGTTGATAATGTTCAGTTATAGTAAACATTTTCCGAGAGGTTTATAGAGGTGTAATATATAATATAGGTGAACAACCCTTTAAAAAACGACCTACCTACTTCTGGTTTTCTCCATGTAAACAATAGTATCTCACTCACAGATAGATAATTTCCTCCTGGCTTTGTGCTGCTGGTCTGGAGAGGGTCTAGCAGACAGGATGGGCGTGTTGTGTGTATAATTGTCTCAGCCGGTGCTGTTAGGGGGCCCTTTGGTGAGATGCAACACCCACCGACTGCATGTGATGTGGCGGCTGTGGCACGTTCAAAGTGATGACTTAGGTGCTGGGGTGCAGATTGCAATGCTCTCCCACCGCTCACTTCCAATTAGGCATCGGGCCGACTGATGCGTCTCGGAGCAGAAGCTTCTAGTGGGCATCAAAAGGAGCAGCGTCGCTCGGTGACATCACGGAGCTCCTGCAGCTTCATGCAGGGCAATCAGATGTGGCTCAGTAATATCATGATTAGCGTTCATACAAAGACAGACTCATCGAAATGTGTACAATTGCATAAAAAGTAGCCAAATAGCTAATTTTTTAAAGGCTGCGAAGCCCAGGCTGCCTCCCTTTGGATATTCCTTTGTGTTTGTTGCTGTGCTTCCCAAAGTTCTCTGTGTTTTTAGTTTACAGAATGGTGGTTGTGAAAACATTTTTGATTAATTGCCATAATTATTGTGATCATTTTTGCCCAAATGAACAGCCAGATGGCAGGATATGGTGTCATATTTGCGATCTTCTCATTAATCTGGCTCTCGGTCCATCTGAGCACATTGTGCCGTTTGCTGTGTTCACAATCTGTCCTCGTGTTGTCCGTCTTTTTTGGAGCTGCAAGTTTTCATTTGATTATATTAGACTATAAAATATTAAAGTTGAGGGCGTATGAAAGCAAGGCATTTATCTGCATGAATAGCTTGTGTTTAGTGAAGTACGTAATGTGCTTTAGGTAACATCTCCTTCATGCATACAAAAATTACCATGAGTGTTTCCGTCTCGTGGTTTTGTAGCGAAAGCCTCAGGAAGCTCCAACAAACCACTTTTTCATTATTCAACTTATGTATGGTGCTTTTTATTTTTTACCAGAATGTGTATCACAATACTCTTAATAACAATTTGATGATATAGACTCAGTTACAGTGTGTGTGCAGAGTTTTGAGGACTATTAAGAATGTCATTTAAAAGTGTTGTAATGAAGTAATGGGCCAGGTGGGAGCTAACGACACATTCCTATTTAAAAGCGAGTCAAAAACTATTTAATTCTGTGATATCAATTAACCTCCAGACAAATGTTGTCAAAGGGAGCAGTCTGAATGTGATTGTTCTCTATTTACTCTGCAGTGTCCTTGGGCTCGAGGAGACTGATTCCTGACAGGGAACAATGAAGATAGAAGTGTTACAGATCTTTACAGATGGCTCCGGGACTCAGAATTAGCTCCTCGCAATATCTCATGTGATTCGGTTCAGTCTTAACTTCAGATGTGTCATCAAGACTATCATCAGGATGTCTGACAATGTATCCGTTTGATCTTGACGTTCACTACTCACCGTGTTCGTCAGATATCACTGTCAAATATTAAACCTTGTGACATGTGTTTCTCATTCTAATGATAGCTCACTGAAGAAATCACAATCACATCATGTCGGCTTTCAGAAACACCTCTTTCTGTTTCAAACGTTGCAAAACTTTGGAATTAAGGATTTGTACATCATGTACTTTTCCACTGACATTTCACACCTATTTATAACAGCAGATAAGCACGGTGACTAAGTGTTTTTTAAATGAACGGACAATTCATTGAACACATTGCTTACATGTGAGTGAAAACACACGATAGTTATTGAGACAGACTAGAGATTGCTCAGTGATCCTGACCGCGTTGTGGAGCGTTCTCCGCCTTTACAGCAGGCCTCCTTTTTTTATCCTCCTCTTTTCCTTTTTTTTTCTAACATGGCATAAATCCGGGAGATGAAAATGTCATGGAGCAGGTTCATTTTGCAAAGAGGTTTTGATTGCCATGCGCGTGTAATTGATTGTTCCAAGGACAGGGGGAAATCTAGAAATGTCATAACAGTCCTGCTTAGGTTGGTCCCACCACAAGGCAATCAATGAGAAGTAAAAAGAGATATTGATTTGCGAGCAGCAAAAACTGTAGCTTGAGACAACCGGAGAGCGCTGGGGAAAGTGGCACAGACGTGCAGACCTGTCACTGGCACCTATGAATTACCCAATCTTCTCTGAAGATAGTGTTACCTCGGATACTCACAAAGTCCTGCACTGGGTATTGCAGCTGTCCATTAGCTAAGCTCCTCAGGCTGCTAACTCTCCCTGGCTTGTCAGATTAATGAAGGAAATGTTGACCTTCCAGGGGATAAATGTTGACGTTCTCAAATTTACAAAAGTTCCTACTGACATGTTAACATTGGAACCCGAACGCCCTTTTACAGCTGGCACAGATTTCCAAAATGATTGACACATTTTGAATAGGCTCACTTACACAAGGGAGAAGGGATTGTGTACTCTGAAGATACTAATGCTTGAAGTTGAGTTGTAAATATATTGTCGTGTAAGCATTTAGCACCAATCCAGTTGGACAGCTGCTGCCTCAATGTAGCAGTATATGTAATCTACTGTTTCCTATGCTGGTTTCTCTAGATGCAAGGGGAAAAAGCCTTTTGGCTCAGAAATAGGCTTCTGTAAATCTAGGCCTTGCTTTGCCAAGAGTCTGCTCTAACGGATAAAGGTTATAAACACTTCAACTGCCTGATTTATGATGGACACCTCAGGTTTTTTGACCTTTGCATATCTCTGTCTGAAGATATAAATTTGTAGTGACACAGATTGGAGGCTTTACAGCAGTTTATGACATGCTAAATCTCAGGCAAGGCATGCCAGCCTCTTGTTTTGTAAGGCTAGTTAGACTGGGAGTTGCCTTGCTTGGACTCACAGACAACATTTTCAAAGCAGGCAGTAAGTTGTAAAAAATGTGCCTGAGTACAAGCAGATTCTGCTCTACCCTTTTTAGTGTTAAACGGTGATCCACCAGTTCTTTTAACAATGACTTTTTCGAATGGCCTATCCCCATTTCATTCTGTATTCTTAACAAAACTTGTTTCAATGACCTTTTCCAAGGTGTTGGCATTGTCCTTGAATATGATCTTGTATGAGAATAAGGCAGCCTGGCATGGCAGCAATTACAGTGGTTAGACCCAAAGCATGGTTACAAATGGTGTGAGAAGCGGAGTAAGACAGAGTTGTGGATATCTTGGAGTGATCCCTGCCAGAAGGTTAATTGGAGCCTCTGGATTCTGATACTTAGGGCATCTGATAGAACGGCGTCGAACAGCAGGAAGGGCAGCTGTTAATCTCTGTCAATTCCATCCTCAAATACAACGTTAAGATGCAAACATTAACATTAAAATTGAACTACATGTAAGTGGTCATTTCCGGGAAAACAGTTCTCCGTCTTTGTGAAACTCACATTTATCTTACACATAGGGTAGGTGAAGCATATATTTGGGAGTTATAAGCTACATCAAATATGCAGGAAATGGCCTTTACTGTACATGATGGTGCATACCAGGATTGAGCCATTTCTCACTGGACTGGAAAAATGCTCATCTCCCCACTTTGGTGTACGCTCTTCCCAGTCCTTTAGTTTTAGTGACGACTTTGAAGAGAGAGGACATCAAGTTGGAGCTTGTCATAGCCATTGGTGTTCTCCTTCACTGTGAATACTATATATAAGACTATAAATAAAACATTCCTGTGTGCTCTTGACATCTCTCTCCCTGAGCATCAAGGGTGTTTTGGAGGCCATCACCGATCTCGGTTGGCCAATCAAACCATCTCTCTTGCGGTGGATCAAGGTCAAAGCACATCGGGGCTCTTGGGCGCGAGTGTGTGTGTGCAGGCTCTTGTTCACGAGGCCCCATTCTCCATGTTTGTTTTGAAAGTCCGAATCCCATCTCCATCCATTAGCTGGCAGGCATTCACCTCCAGGGTTTCTCTTGAGGCACTTGTGAAATATTGATAATAAAAAAAGTTTTATTTTCAGAAGGCAAAAAAGGGGAAGACATTCTATGGGCTGCCCAGTGTGGGACTCCTGAGTGCTCGTCTTCAGCCATCCCCCTCGTGGAGTGCCCTCTATTCAGAAGAGAAATATTAACCACATGAAATGCATAAGTGCCTGGACAGGGTTGTTATGTCCTATTCATATTTAACTCAGAGCACATCTGCCACGTCTCTCCCAAAATGCACATTTCCAGCATGCCTATGAGGCGTAAAATATCTTGGATATGTGACAGCACTGACAAACTGTATTTATGGCAGAATGTCTTCAAAAGATATGCAAACATTGGCTGTGATATTGTTGTGTGGGTTGCTGGATGTTTAGATTCTAAATAATCTGAAATAGTTATTGTCAGAAGAGGACACTTTAATCATCTGTGGCTGTGTTCATATTATGTCGTGCAAACCCTGCAGCCACATGAAAACCCCCGCTATGCTGAGTCAGAGTTCCCACTAATTGGATGATGGGAACTGTGTCAATTAGAAATACTGTTGTTTAATTATCTGTTAATTGAAGCAATAATGTTTGTGTTCTATGAGTTGAGAGAATGAACAGGTGAATAATGAAAGAAGTAATTGCTGTTTATGACACTGTCAGGGAAAATATAATGACGTGACAGATTGCCAGTAATTTTTTGAATCTGTTTTTTAATTGTGTAGTTTTTACACTGATAATTAAATCAGCTTTTTTACACCAGTTAGATCAACATAATCATCAGCATCACAATCACCTTTGCAACATATTTTTTATTTTGCTTAATGGCCACATATCTGAAGAAGTTATGTTTTCTGATCTCTTTTAAGTCAATCTTTTTAATGTATTAAGACTAGTTTGTGTTAAGACATTTCTAACATGTGGTTTCAGGGAAGCTGAAATGTTATCCAGAACAGAAGGCTTTCATTTTCATTACAGTTTTGGGACATCCATAATCACTATGGAATCAGTCATTTACAATAACACTTAGCAGGCCCCAGAAGAATCAATTCCCTTTTGTCACTCAGTGGCCAATGATTGTTGTAAACATCTCAACTTGAGGCCAGAAAAAACCTTGGACACAGCACTAAGTCAATGGCCTGTCGTGAATCACATGGTGCCGTTACACCAGCAGCAGTCTGTTAGTAAAGACATTACGTCCAGCTTTACTCTCCAACCTCCCAAGGCACAAAATAGACACCATTATGTTGTCCTTAAAGGCCTCTGTGACTTATACTTCACAAAAAAATAATACTTGATGCATGAAGATTTTGTAAATATTGTATCTTGTGAATAACTTTTCCTAAACTTCTTTTGACATAGTGTATTAATCTCTTTTTCTCTTCCATTTCCAGTGTATGAAGATGGTGTTCTTCAGGATCCCGTTCCTGAGGAAGACGCCGAGAACGACTCTCAAACTGAAGAGGAAGGCTCAGAGAAGACGAGAGCCCCAAAGTGTCCGAGGACAGAGAGCTGGACAACAAGAGCAACAACACTTTTAGCAACCAGAACTCACCCATTAGTGTCCTTTCCAATCAAGAAGCCGAGTTAGAGTTAGCGTCACGCCTTAGCGACACCAGTGACAGACTCTCAGACTTCAAAACCTCCTCGCCACCTGTGAGCGAGAAGGATGACAAAAGTCTCAGCTCTAAGCATAAAGAGGAGACGGGCGGTAGCTTGGAGAAGATGAGGGCGGCTTATGCAAACTTTCTTTCTGATTCTTACTGGACAGGGATAGGGATGGACTTAAAAATTGGCAAAAGCGCCAGCAAAGCCAACTGTGACAGCAAAGCCAACTGTGACAGCACCAAGACTGAGTTTGACTGGCACCAGGATGCACTCTCCAAGACCCTGCACCAGACACTCTCCCCAAAACCCACAGCCAGACCTAATCTCTTCAGCTCCGTCCACCTGTACAGGCAAACCACTAAACCCTGTGGCTCAGGGTTCACAGGAGCCAGCCGATTTCGTTGTAAGGATTGTAGCGCAGCCTATGACAGTCTTGTAGAGCTGACGGTCCACATGAGCAAGAGTGGACACTACCAGGACAACAACCACTGCAAACAGAGTAATTCCTCTGGTTCGTCCTCTAAATCCAGGAAACGAAACTTGCACGATATGGAAGGAAAAGAGGATGCGCAAAAAGTTTTGAAGTGCATGTTCTGTGGCCACTCTTTTGAATCACTCCAGGATTTGAGCGTCCATATGATTAAAACTAAGCATTACCAAAAAGTGCCTTTAAAAGAGCCACTCCCAGTACTCACATCCAAATTATTGCCACCATCAAAGAAACGGGGCTTTGAGACGGTGAGACCTTGCTCCCCTGACTCCACGACTGGTTTATCTGGCTACACAGAGGCACAAAGGGCCGCAGCCATTTCAAATGCTACCAACAATCGCTACGGCTATCAGAATGGAGCGAGTTACACCTGGCAGTTTGAGACTTGCAAGTCTCAAATTCTCAAATGCATGGAGTGTGGAAGCTCCCATGACACCCTTCAGCAACTCACCACGCATATGATGGTTACTGGACACTTCATCAAAGTCACAAACTCAGCCTCTAAAAAGGGTAAACAGTTAGCCCTTGACCCCTTGGCCATTGAAAAGATCCAGAGTTTAGTTGAGCCTGCTGTTAGTTACACAGAGGGAGAAAAGGTGCCTCCAAAAACTCCCTCCCCCGGGAGTGTTGAGAAAGACGGCCAGGGGGAAGGTACATCAGAGAAAATGGAAGAAACTGAAACTAAAGATGACAAGCAAGAGAGTGAGGATCAAAAGGCAGCCAATGGGGCTTTTAAGTACCCTTATCTCCGTGAGGAGGATCTTGAACAGGACTCTGGGGGAGGAGGGGACATTCTCAAATCTTTAGCCAACACAGTGGCCTCTGCCATCAATAAAGCTCAAACAGGGACACCGAGCTGGAGTGCCTACCCGAGTATTCACGCTGCATATCAGCTCTCTGGCCTCATCAAAAGAGCGCCTCTCTCTGCATCCCCCCCTTCTCAGCTGAAGCAGACATTTAACCACAAGCTGAGACCGATTGCCCCCAAGGGGAAGTCATACCACAGGGCTGTGGGGGTGGAGGCTCCCCAGGGACAGCATCAAAACGTGGACATAAAAAAGGAAAAGGTTGGCATTAGTGATGGTAAAGAAAGTCAGAATACTAAGTTTGATCTGTTGGAGAATGATGACAGCGATTGTCAGGATGATTCCTCTTCCTCTTCAAAGCTTGATGCAGACTGTATGAATGAAGGGAGAGATGCGATCAAAGGGAAGATGAGCCCAGATTTCTCTGACAGAGGCAAGACACCGAGTCCCTCTGCCAGCAATGGACGCAGCGCTACTTCAGAGCCTCTCAGTGACACTCAGTCTCTCCTTGGCATAAACCCTCTTAGTGCTCTGCAGTCTGTTCTTAACAATCATCTGGGCAAAGCAAATAAGTCCAATAACTCAAGACTAGATAAACTCACAGCTCACACCCAGTCTATTTTTGCTGACCTTAACCGTAGCAGCGAGAAACAAGCTTTAATGCTTGGAAATGCGATGAGAAAAATACCTGATAACCCCTTTCTATTTGTCAGTGAGGACCAACCGATAGACCTGACGAAATCTAAACACAGCAAGTCGAGTTCCTCTGTACTTCAGCCCTCCACCCCCATGCCACAGAAATATGCTCTGTCTGACATCGCAGATATGTTGAAAGTTCTTCCAAAAGCCACAACGCCGAAATCTTCCATACCGTCACGGATCCCGTCGATGAAGCTGGAATCAGACGTCAGGCACTTTGAGGACATGTCTCCCGAGGTTTACTCCGTCCACAAGCGTAAAGGCAGACAGTCGAACTGGAACCCTCGGCATCTTCTCATCCTGCAAGCTCAGTTCGCCTCCAGCCTCTTCATGACCTCTGAGGGGAAATACCTACTCGCAGACCTCGGCCCTCAGGAACGGATGCACATCTCCAAGTTCACCGGATTGTCCATGACCACCATAAGCCATTGGTTAGCAAACGTAAAATACCAACTGCGGAAAAGTGGAGGGACCAAATTTCTGAAGAACATGGACACCGGTCACCCCATCTTCTACTGCAATGACTGCGCCTCCCAGTTTAGGTCACCGAACCAATTCATTTCCCATCTGGAGTCCCATCTCGGGTTCCTACTCAAAGACATGGGCCAAATGCCGGTAGAGCACCAGAAGGAGGAGCCAGAACTGTCGAAGGCCCTCAGCGTCAGGGCCTCCGACGCTCTAGTCACAGACGATGACATTGAATCAAAGTTCAGATGTAAGCTCTGCTGTCGGACATTTGCGAGCAATCACGCAGTCAAACTCCATTTGAGTAAAACTCACAGCAAATCCCCTGACAACCATTCACAGTATGTGGAAATGGACAGGGAGTAGTTTTTCATATTATTGTCACTTTTTGTTTCTTTTTCTTACTTTTTTTATTTAATACACTGGTCAGATATTTCAACCATTTTTCAATTAGTGTAGTGTGCATCATTTGAAACATTTCCTGGAGTACAGCGAAGACACACTGGTTAGAAATGGTATAAGGTTAACTAAGAGATACTTTTGCACCCTGCTCAAATGCATCACCAGTAATTAAGTGTATTACTGCTTGAAGAAACATAATTGCTGATGTTTGCATGCAATAGCCCTGGCTATGACTACTATTTATTTGTATGATATGTCAAGTTTCAATTGTATTTCAAAGACAAAAATAATTAACTAATTGTACTTTACAACTTCTGTGATACAACACACCTGCATAAGCGTGCAGCTGTTCAAACAGGTAGCCCGACACATGATAACACACACGCAGAACTGTACAGTGTATTGCTATGTAAAGACGTTTTGTGTTGAAATGATAGAAGATAAAAAAAAAAGCACTTTAATAAATGTTTAATCACCAGTTTAGACTCGGAATCTGTACATGACTCAAAGATAATTAGACAGTTTGGAAACAAGGATATTTCACATGTAAATATATTTTAGAAGAATAGTGTGTTTCATGCAACAAGGATAACAGCAAGACAGGTGATACCTGTGATACCTGCACCTTTTTTTACTTATTCAAATAAAGAGTTAACATTTGATAACAGCCTGTATATCTTTTTTCTTCCTTTAATGTTTGTTTACCAAGGTACTAGCTTGATTTTTTATTTTTATGATTATTACCAGCTATGTTTTAAAATGCTTACCGACTGATGAAAAGAAGGACGATAATGATCTATATTATACCAATGCATTGTAATAGCGTTATGCAAGTATCTGTAAATATCAAAAGATAAGTTTCCTGATTATTTCCAAAGAAAGTTTCCCAAAAAAATATAGGTTTTTTTGTATAACAATTAATTACTACTGAAATCTAAATATTCTTTTTTTCCGAGAACAGAAGGTCACACACATTTGAAATCTGGCTACCAGCAAAATATACAATTGGAGATGTATGGAGCCAAATATGAACAATAATAACGTAATAATTCATTTATATTAACCTGGATGTAAACCAAGCCTTTCTTTCACCTAACAAATCTATATTTTTATGTTTGAAATACCAAATGATTACTTATTTCGAGCAAACTTCTCAGGAAATAATCAGGAACATATTCAGAAATGACAAACGCATAATATAAAACGTTTCCCACGTATCTTATATTTAATTTTACAATTCCTCCAGCATCTATTGCATGCTTTTAAATCCACGGAGAACCTCACAGCTACACCCTCATACTGTACAGCACACTGCATTGCTTCCCTTACCTTATGACTTTTAGATACACCCTAAGATACATCTTCTTGTCAGACTTTATTGCTTTCCTGCGAACGCCGCTGCTGTTGCTGCAAGATGGTATCATAACAATTAAACATATTTCCTCCAGCTCTATTATTTCAAGGCTATTAAAAATAATTGCCTTCAAAATTCATAAACATTTTATGCAATTCATCTCTTTTTCCAGCAATCAAGTCCTCAATTACCTCCACCCATCAAATCTGTGTTTTATAACTGCCGACTGACATTTGATGGCAAATGGGGAAAAGCACATGGGCACTGTGGTGATTTGAATGCTGTGACACCAACTTGCCCCCTATTGTTGGAAATGAGCAGGCAATCACGTTGTTCATCAGATGACTCCTAATGCTGTTAAAGTATTCAGCTATAATTTCTCCCTGCATTTATAATTACTGTCAAAGACCACACACCTCACTGAGCAGATTAAAGCTATAAATTATTTAGTGCCTTTCTCCGCCGATGGATCTCTGATTTGTCTGTAGGGCCATTATGTTTTAAGAGCAACTTATTCTAAACCGAAGCCAAGCGTTGTCTTTAAGATGCAGCAAGATGCTTTGCAGGAAATAAAACAAAGGGTGTTTATTATTAGATGTGTGTGTGTGTGTTAAGGGAAATTAAAAGTAAGGGTTGGTGCAAACAAAATGATATGCACATAAGCTACAGCGTAGAAATGGTAATGAAAATCTTATGAGCCGAGCTCCTCCAACGATGCAACATGCAACAATACAAATACAAAATAGTTCAAGAAGTCTGTATACGTTAAATAGAATATGATACATACAAGAACAGAATGTAAAATGAAATATTGTACAGTAAGATGAAATTAAATACGGTTTATTACATTTACTCGTGTTTTTAAGGTAATCCAACAGAAATGGGCTTTTTATTCGGCTTTTATTTTTGAATTCTCCTCATTATTTCCCTACATTTAGATACAAATCCATAGTCAGTACATATGCTAAGTACATTTTCACGATTCAGCGGAACATGGTTAACATATTTATCCAAAGCTAGCCAACGAAAAATGCTAACAGTGCAATCACAGGAGGAAATGAGTCATCTCTGACCATAATTTGCTTTAATTAGTCACTGTGGGATTTATTTTTAGCACACAACAATGCTAAATGGCTGCAATTTCAATGTAAAGCACATTTTATGACGTCTATGATTCTTATTATTTGAAGATGTATAAACTGTAGTGTGTGGAAAATAAATAATACAAACATCTGCTGCTTATTTTTTTCCAAATAAACCTAATGCTCTCTGTTAATAATATCTGAGTTGCTAAGTATTGATATACTTCAGGTAACACATCGCAGGTAATTAAGTGAAATAAACCCATAACTCTTCCAAAGCTTTATTTTAATTCATTTTGGATGTTTGCATATTAACAGAGTTAATCGCACCGTACATCGAACGTGTCATTGCTAATTACCGAACGCAGTCAGCTTTTCTGCAATTACACACACACAGTCTAAAACCGAGGTGTGTTTTTTTTTGTCTGATTATGGGAAGCACAGTAATATCAATCATACACACATCGTAGGAAAAAGGTGGACATTTTTTTAAGTCTAAAGGTAGTTTCAATCACATACATTCAAAACTGATAGGAAAATGTAGTTTAAAGGTGTTTTTCTCAAATAAATCCCTCTAAATTAAGCTCAGCCAATCAAAATCTACTGCCTACACATACATTATATAATTCATCATTTTTACCATTAGCTTTATTGATCTAGCTAGCCGTGAAATGTGTTATGAAACCAAGAAACCTTCTGAAATGCTCATATTTCCCCCCAGCTTGGAGTTACTTTCTGACACATTTCTCACAGTTGAAAAATCAAATTACGCCTATAAGTACACTAGCTTTGCGGATGCAGTGAAACCTCGACCTTAGCACAATCGACGCCAGCTCGCATCTGCAAACCCTTTGTCAATCTGTCATTAAACATGCTATCAAATAATGATAAGTGTGCGCTCCTTGCTTTGCAGTGGCGTGCGTCCGCCTGATGCTGATGTGCTGTAATAGGGCAAATGTGCATCAGTATTTTGCCTGCTTGGATACACACAAAACATTTATACTGAGCCTGAGTTTACTGCGCCGTGTGCCAGACAAGCGTGGATTCTCTGCATCATCTGGCCTGTAAACCGACGAGGGGGAGGAGGGTTTGAAATGTTCATCACACAGCAGCAGGGTAATGACTAGCTCATGTGTTTAATGAAGGGCTTTAGAACTTATAGCTATAATGACCCACATCCTAACTCCCTTTTCTCCCATTTATTCTCCCCAAAGTCCTCAGGTTATTACGTCCCTCTGAGAAATATCCCAGAAAGAGCATTACATCTCGCCCTTCCCTTTCACTGGGACACTTTCACCTGCATTGTACTATTGCAGATGTACTGAACCGCAAAAAGTGGAGGAGCAAATACTTGGAACACAAAAGCAGTGATGAATGATGTGGCTAAATGCTGTACCTCTTCTCCCCCCCCCCCCCCCCCCCGCTAAATAATAAGCTGTAAAATGTGATTTATAATGAATTCAGCCTCCCGAGAATGTGAGCTCATACAAGACAAAGAGGAATGCATGTATGTCTGCTCTGCTACATACATCATATCTTCCAAATAGCCCATAGTCCTCCGTCGTTAATGGTGTTGCCTCAAATATGCTAATTAAGCAAAAATAAGTGATGAATGGAATACATTTGATCAATCAAGTAGGCCTAAGCCCCTGGTGCTGCATATTCATTGTACATCATGAATATGAAACCAAAGTCATTTATCAAATATCAGTTGCACATTTGTATCTTATTAATCATACATGCTGAAACTTCTGTCTTGTCAAAAATGCTGAAGGTTGATGAAGCACTTTGGAAAAGGATTAAACTCAGGGAAACTGGGGGTAGTGCTTCAGTTATAATGCATGAGGTAATTTCAAACTTCCATAATCTCAAAACAGTAATTCCTCGCTCCTGATAACATTCAGATGATTCTAAATTCTTTAATTTATTTATTTTGACTTATCTTTGCCCTTTTCTGTCATAAAGATATTAACTTGTAATGATTGCCTAATAATAACAGATATTCACCACTGCCTTGCTTTTAAAAAGGGGTATTGTTTACTGTAGGCTTTTACTACACACTAAAAATAATTTAAATAGATATATAACACATTAAAAGTCAAGGGGTTATTTTGACTTGCTGTTGGTGTTATTCTAAAGGGGCCCTATTATGTTACATTTGAGGTATCAGTATGTAGTGTCTCTACTATCCATGCTGTAATGTTCAAAAAGCTCTTTATTTTTCTCATACTGCCTGTGCTGCAGCACCTCTTTTCACCCTCTGTCTGAAACCAGAGCCCAGTCTGCTCTGATTGGTTAGCTGGCCAGCTCTCTTAACCGCTTAGAGATGTCCCGCCCCTTAGCCTATCACGTACAATGTGTTGGAGCGCTAGCCAATAGAAGCACGTGTGTTACATAGGGATGTCATTTTGTTGTTGAAGTAAACAAAGGAGATCAATGGAGGTGTTTCAGGCAGGCAGGCAGGGGGGGGGGAGACACTTTGGGATTTTAGCCTTTGCAGACCATTAACATGTACAAAAACCTACATAAAAAACTACAGGAAAGGGAAACCAGAGTCATTTCTACTGTACAACATGCTATTTTGATGCCGGATTTTCAAAGTAAAGTGTAAATATTTTATTTTGTATTCACATGTTATTCATTCAAATCAATAACCCCTCAAAAGACATGTATTATCTCAGTGACTGAATGTTATTCTAAACAATCTCACTTTTTCTGCAGCATTTATAGACTCACAAATGAATAATTGATTCATAACAAGCAAACAAAAGATGAATAAATAAATCCCCTTCTTTTTGTATTTGATTTATTTATGATATTATATTAAAAAAAAACTGATAGCATTATCCGTGGCCAAAGCTCTGTGTAACAATGTGTGGAGGTTTTCATTGCCATCATATAGTGGATGAGAGAACTAACACTTGATTGCCAGCAGTTCATCAGTGCATCCTTCATATTTGTCACCCAGCCTGCCTCGAGGCAGCATGCTAGCTCAAATTGAAGCTGACATCTTCCAAATATGAAAGCAACAAATCACACATTTTTATTGGGCTTAATCTCCAGCCTAGCCCCTTGCAGACGTCAGCACAATCATGGACGCTGCTCTAATTCCTGCCGACTGCCTCCCAACATCCTCTGGACTCACAGAGCAAACGCGAAGGGCCAAACAGCCGGGACCTGGGTGACACTGACGTTTATTAGGAGGCTTTAATACGGTGACGAGAACATATGTAATTCATGCAACGAAATAGTGCTTTAAGTAATCCGTGGATGAGCTGCACATAGATTATATCTGTGCTTGGACATATTGGATCTAGGGATGGATAAGAAGCGGATGTCCGTTTCACTTCCACTGGATTATTCAGCTGTTTAAAATGTATGTTCATATTATATTTTGAATATGTTTCTGTAACTCAAGGAGTTGCATGTGAGTCATGTTTGGAAAACGCTGATTCAAATAGCAGAACTGAACACACACACATGAAGATTGCTTCATGAAAGATCTTATCATCAACTACATTTTCCGGGAAAGTTCATTCTTTTTTGACTGTTTGATACTTTCTGTTTCCAAGCAAACGTCCAATTAAAAATATTTTCTGCTCAATAATTTAAGACTTAAAGGTCTGGTGCCTCATGTTTTTAAATTACTCTTAATTCCTTTATTCACTCTAGTGTAAAAATTGGTTAAAATGGTTCTCATTTAAGGGGAGTTCAACATATTGAATACCTCAATGTCTGTTTACAGGTGTTGTTAGTAGCTTAACAACATAGTATACAGATTATCGAGGGTCCAGAAAGAGCTGGGTGCACACAAACCCAAAGTATAGCAAAACATAATGATATCAACACAACGACATTTTGCTAGTAAACTTCATTATGTTTAAAGCACTTTGTTTCTTTTCTGTTTCCAAGTACACGTCCAATTAAAAGTATTTTTCTGTCCAATAATATAAGACTTAAAGGTCTGGTGCCTCTTGTTTTTAAATTACTCTTAATTCCTTTGTTCACTCTGGGGTAAAAAGGTGTGAATGGTCCTTATTTCAGGAAACTCCACAGATTTGTAGTAATCAACGTCTGTTTAAAGAGGTTATTACTGGCCTTTTGACAGAGCTGCTCAAAAATCTGATGAAGTGATATCACTGAGTCAGCATCTGTTTGGGCTAAAGACCGAGGGGTTGGAGTTGGAAACAAAATGAATTTACCAGACCTCTGTAGCCCTCTATTCATCTCTGCTTAAGGCTAGCAGCTCGACGCTACATTAGCTACTACTAGCATAAAATGCCTTTAACTATGACTGAGCTGTCATTGTCGGTGTTGCATCATGGGTAATGTAGTCGCCATGTTTTAAAAGGGAAGACAAATGTGTGAAACTAAAAATACAATCCTTTGTTTGCTGCATTTATTTTGTATCCCTTGTGGATGTGGATCATGAGTCAAAAAAAAGTATAGGATTGCAACAAAGTACCTTTTTTAAGGATAGAAACTACAAGTGGCCGGCAGTGGCTCAGTCAGTAGGGGCTTGGACTGTGAGCTGTAGGGGCGCCGGTTCAAGTCCCCGAACAGACCTAAATATGGAGTGTGGACTGCTACTTGGAGAGGTCCCAGTTCACCTCCTGGGCCCTGCCGTGGTGCCCTTGAGCAAGGCACCGGACACCCCCCTTCCCCCCCCCCCCACTCCCATTGCTCCCCGGGCGCTGTACAATAGCTGCCCACTGCTCCTAGTACTAGACTCCTTAGTACTGGGTTAAATGCAGAAGCCAAATTTCACTGTGTGTGCTGTGTGCTCTGCATGTGTGACCATCAAAGAGGGTTTCATCCCTCCCATTCTATTCTAAACAATTCAGTGTAAATGTAGGTCTAGAAAGGTTTGACAAAGCTTCCCAGCTACATCCTGCTCTGTGTGATGTGTGGACGGAAGACACACACATCTAAGGAGCAAACTGAAACCCAGTCATTTTTTCTCAGACTCTATAGCCAAGAGAAACCCACCAGAGCTAAATACCCAGTGTCAACAGCAACAGGACAATCATTGACTACACTTTCCAGATGTATTGTTGGAGTCATTTCCAATTCTACATCGGCTACTGGGAAAAGACAGCTTTGTTGAAAACCACAACCCTATAAGACTGGTCTCAAGTATATTTGATAATAATAAGTACATTCTTGATTGGCCAGCTTTAGCGTAGCGGCTGTTGGCTAGAAGAGGAGCATAATTAAAGACGTTTGCTGTCCCTACAGCCCAAAAAATAGCAATTATTTCTCACTTGTCGGTAAACAGAACTGCTTGCTTCAAACCACAGCATCTTAAAATATAAGCCAGGAGGCTATACTTAATTGTTTAAAAGAAGTCCAATGATTACAATCTACAACCACATGTTCAGCATTCACACGTAAAGTAACAGCTACAGAGCTGCTGGTCGCTTTTATTTTGACCTGCAAAGACTCTGTTTTTGGCCACTAGGGGGCAGCACAGCCAGGTTTGACCCCAACAACATATTATCATCTTATAAAGTGTATATTGGGAAAATGTAAGCAGACAGTTAATGTAGTCTACAGACACAAAGCAACTTTTGTATCCACTTCGAATCTTTTTTCTGTCCACCTGGCAAATCTTATTCTCTCTCTTCTAGCTCTGTTTTGGTCCCCACCAATATCTGGTTCTTTATCTGCTAAATGCTCTGCTGTTTTTAACCAGCTAAATACCAACTTTGTCTGTCTGCATACAGTGGGTTAATCACCCGAATAAAGTTGATCACACAGCAATGAGAATAAAACAAAACAGTAAAATGACGGGAAGCAAAACCAAAACAATGAGCTTAAAGATACAACATTTTGCTGTAGAGTTGAGGGACATTTGGGAGTTGGGAGATCCATCTTAGTTGTTTAGTAACGAGTAACCTCTTTTAAATTGTGCATATTATTACATTGTGCATATATGATGATCTGATTCAATTGATGATATTCAAATATTGAATTAAATACATGTATAGTTCATAAGTAAGTAACAGAAGAGTCATAAAACAGGTGGGGAACTTTTTGTTTGGCAAATGAAACAATTCCTTTTTTTTAAATGAAAGTGATTTGCCTATTAGAGACTCACCACGTTATACACTGACTTGTTGAATTCTTCTGAAAGTTGGTAAAATAATTAAACTCTCATCTGTGTTTTCCGAATGACACAGATGAGCCCAAGGAGAAGCTGTGCAACATCTGCTTGCTAATTTATGTGTCAAGCACAAAACATCAGACATGACTGATCTCACTTTGACAAAACTTGGAAAAAGATGCATCTCACCAGCACTTTCTGGCATTTAGAATCACTGATTGGTCCGAGGGGAAATTACATTTCAAAATAAAGTGACACATTTGTTGCTGATTGGCCCAGATGGGGACATTTTGAGGACAACAATGATTACTATTACTTTGTCTTACCAAATAAGTGTTCACGTGGTGGTTTTTATACGCACATTGTAGAATATGGAAGTTTTGACTCATTTTGATTCGTTGACATTCAGCTGGAAACATTCACTTTATAGCAAAGGGAGGTGTAACAATTATAAAAACCCCAAATAGAGTCTGGAAAGAATTTGACTGTCAGCACTGTGCAAGGTCGCCCTTGCTGTAAACTAACAACCAGAATTGGATGGGATTGGATTTGGACCCCTCAGACACTGTCAGGAGAATTCAGGGTTTGTTGGCTCTGTAGCAGCCAGCAGTCAACAAGGGCACAAGAATGCTTTCTTTTTGCCACAATAAATGTGTTGGCTAGCTGAAGATTTTTCCCTTTCCCCCTCTCTCTCTCTCTTTTGTCCACTTTTTCATAACAAGCATATACGGTTGTTCACACCTTCCTATTATTAGATCACTTCCTGGCTTGCAGCCGTGTCGGCCTTAAAGCCAGAAACACTTATTCCTTATATTGGGCTAGAATGTAATTACGGCTGCTGCTGCTACCACATGAAAAACAATGACCTTGATTGATTGACAAGCATTTTCTCAATCTGCTGCTCTGTAGATAAACTGTAACAAATTTCACCTCACCTAATTTGGATCCTAACCCAAGCAAGACGCACCATATACACAGAAGCACTGAAATTAAAGAGGCCCTATTATGCTTTTTATGGGGTTTTCCCATTCCTGTAGTGTGTTATATAATGGTCTGCAAAGTTTCTCTGCCACACACTCCCCCCTACTTGAAACACCCCCTTTATTGCACTCCTTTGTTTACTTCCGTAACATGGTGACATCACTAGGTAACACTCGCGCTTATATTGAAATGTGTGTGATGTGTTCTGTTCTTATGTTTGTTCCTTTCAGGACTCCACGTTGTCTGTGTTTTGTTTTTATGTTGACCTTACATTTCTGCCTCGTGGTTATTGTATTCATGTTTTAACTTTTGTTCTTTCTTGTGAAGTACTTTGTGAATTCTATTTCTGTGAAAAGTGCTATAATAAATAAACGTATTATTAGTATTATTATTATATTGGCAAGCACTCCAACACATTGTACCTGATAGGCTAAGGGGCGGGACATCTCTAAGCGGTTGACCAATCAAAACAGAGCCGGCCAGCTAACCAATCAGATCAGACTGGGCTCTGGTTTCAGGGTGAAAAGAGGTGCTGCAGCACAGGCAGTATGAGAAAAATAAAGAGCTTTTTGAACATTAAATCATGGAGACATGTCACAGGAGAGACACTAAATACTAATATCAACTTGAAAATCAGTATAATATGTCCAATTAGAAAAGTAAAATGCTGATTCTGAACCAGGCCTAACGCACGACAGATTTGTATTATTTTAACATCTGAATGTTCTCATTTTCCCCTCGTCTATCAGTCAGCCTGAGTGGATGGTGGCCAGGAGGGGGATGGGTTGATGGATGGATGGTGGGATGGGGGGGGTGAGTACATAGCTCTCCACCTCTTGCCCTCCTCGCTGTCATCTGTTGCCCCACAGCAGGCCAGAGGTTGTTGGCGTTTTGCTCGCTTGTAATCCGTCTCACTGTCTGGCTGCCGGCTCTCGGGTCACCTGTCACTCAATTTGACATGAATCAGCATTGACGCCAGCAGATTTAAGCTATTTCTCTCACTCTGTAAACACAGCCTGAGTCTATGGGCCTCTAGCGCGATAAAACCAAACAATAAAACACCCCTCACCACCCACCCAAAACTACTGAATGCTGGCTAATGACCCATACAAGCTTTAAGATAGTTAGACATGTTTAGTTTTTGTGATATAACTCCAATTAAAAGTAGAATGGTAATCAGGTTGAGTTAATTTGAGATGACATGATGTTACAACTCACTTTTCCAGCCCTGGATGAGGACAGGGTTTCAGACTGAGAGAACACAGGCAGTAAAAATCCCATCAGTCTGACTCATTTGAAATGTTTTGATGATATAAAGAAGATTTAACATGAGATCGATGTTCTATCAGAAAGTGAAATTCTTCTCCCTGAGTCCCTTTTTTGAAATATACATCCAATCGTCGAGATTCACTCAGTTCCCACCGAGTCTGAGACGTTGTAAAAAATGGTGGTAAGAACACACAGTGCCGCTATACCAGGGGTTGCTGTCCTTTTAAACAAATTGTTTTATCTTTAAATAGTAATATTTTACTAACAAAATATTTCTTAAGGATTTGTATTAATTAAATTAGCTCCACCTCGATCAGCAACAAGAATAAATGGCTACATCTTTTTAACATTGTGTTAAAATTAACATGGGAGCCTGCCTGCAGGCGCCAGTCTGAGGACACCTCCACTCTGAGGACACCTCCACTCTGAGGACACCTCCACTCTCAGGACACCTCCACTCTCAGGACACCTCCACTCTCAGGACAGGAAGTGCACGCTAAGAATTACAAAATAAAATCGCCACTCTCAGTACAGCGCCACTTTCCGAACAGGAAATGCACGCTAATACAAAATAAAATTGCACTGACACTTATTATATATATATATATATATATATATATATACATTATACATATTTATATATATAGATATATATATATATTTATATATATAAATAACGACATCTTGTATTTTAGTTACACCCGCTAGACAACAGTGGAGGGTTCGAGAAACAACCGTGTTTGCCGGGTGCACCGTGGCGGAGGTGGGGAGGTTCCAGACCGTGGGGGGACACCCGGGACCGGGTAGTGTCCCCCGTAGAAGGAACCGGGTGAAATAGCCAAAAAAAGACAAATTAATAGAACCGGGGAAAAGTGAAAAAAAGGGTTAGGTACTCGTGAGGCGGGCAGAGTCCCCTGTCAACTCCCGTTACATTCCTCCATGGTGTCATTTGAGCGAAAAATGGCTAATGCCCCTTCACACCAAGGCTTTTCCCGTTCTAGCTCCGTGCTAGAGCTTTTCTGGTTCGGAACCCGTTCTTCGGTTCAGCTCCCGCTCTGTTCACACCGCTCAGAGCCCGACTGGTGCTGCGTCATTGCGTCATCGTTTGCGTCATGACGTAACCGTTTGCGTGCCTGCTTCATAAAGCCAAACCGCGCGGAACCCCCTCACATCGACAACAACAACAATGGCCCATTGTATTGAAGCGCTACTCGTTTTGGTTTTGCTCTGTCGAAACGAAATGGAAGAAATGGGACGACTTTACTATCAACTTTACAGTCGTTACATGCTACATTCAAAAGTTCTTTACAATCATCATCATCATCAACTTCAACGACGATTCCGTAGGAGAAAGAAGGTAAATATACGTCCTATTCGATGACGTTAGAGCTAGCTGTTATTATCCTCTGCATGCGCCAGGCTCAAAATACCCAGCTTTGCAGCATTAATTACTATGGTATAACATTAAAACTGATTCTCAATGTTATTTCCACAGATCATGTTGAAGCTGGCGGAAAGGCGGATGTCGCGTGTTATTTGGACACAGCCCAGATCTTCCGACGTAAGCGTGACGTATGCGGTGCTTGCTTTCTAGACCGACAACTTTTTGGTGCTTGAAACAAACCGGATTCCGGAGCTCAGAGGCGGCTCCGCTGCGGTGTGAACAGGAAAAACCGGTGCTTTTCAAGCTCCAGCTCCGAACCGGCCCTGGAACCGCGTTGGTGTGAAAGGGGCATGAGTCAACTTTTACGAGAACCAGGCTGGGGGGGGTCAAAAGGGCTTGACCAAGGCCGACCCAAAGTGCATGGTGAGCGGGCTCATCACCTCCGTGATGAGTCTTCATTGTGATTTGAAAACTTCCATCAGACGAGTCCTTCGGGGGGTGGGGAAAAAAACGTGTTCGTCAGAATCGTCACTTCCTGCACTGAGAGTGGAGGTTAGAGATGGCAAATCCTCATACGAGTCCTTTGAGTCATATGAGTCAGCATCACCAAGAGCGTAGAAATCCTACCGGTGAAACCGAAAAGTTGTTGCATTTCACGAGCATATTAAACTAACGTTACATTAACCTCCGCTACACAGTGTCTTTTGCTTTAATAAAAAATGTTGATCACAAAAAAAAAGGGTTATTTTGCGATTTGGCGAATCTGAGTCTGCTGTTGACTCGTGCATGACGACGAGTCTGCTGGATCTCTGGATCTGCTGCTATACGGTTACGGCTCTGAGTCCGCACGAGTCTGCTATGTTTTGCACAGTGAGTCCGGATTTGCGAATCTCTGAGTTTGCTGTTGACTCGTGCACAATAGCCGTGGGAAGTAGGGGTGCTGGAGGCGGGGCTGCGAATGGTGTACATTTGAAAAACGTCATGTTACTGTTGTTGAAATCTCTCCCCACTTTTGTCCGCACCCCCTAAGTAAAATGACTTCCCAGTTCCCGCGGCTATGCTCGTGCATGACGAGTCTGGATCTCTGGATCTGCTATACGGTTACGGCTCTGAGTCCGCACGAGTCTGCAGGAAGTTTCACTGATCCATGTCCACTCCCCTGAGCCAAACGATAACTTCTGGCAGCTATCCTACTTGCTAAAGGCTAGGCAGATGGACTGGGTTACGTTGTAATGTGATTTTACATGTTATAAGGAGAGTAGCGAGTGACGCAATTTATAGTTTTAATTTGTACGTCACCAGGTGTAGGACTCAAAGGACTCGGGTTAATCAAGAGGGGAGACTCGTCACGACCAGCTCATTACTAGGATCCGGGTTAATGATCCGGATGAATCAGGACTCACCCATCTCTAGTGGAGGTGTCCTGAGAGTGGAGCCTGCACCGGAACTGTCCTGAGAGTGGAGGCCTGCAGGCAGACCCCTCTCAAAATTAAAGTAGATATACATTGTGTCACTTTATTTGAGTAATATTGATTAGAATTTGTAGTAGCAGTATTTTTGCATTGCTTTTGTCTAATACATTGTAGTAAAACTAAACTCATGAATTTCTGGTTAATTATAAACACATGGCAACATTACATTAAGTAAATTATAAGTATTTTCCACAAAAAAAGACTTGTTTTGAGAATATGCTCAATAGCAGGCATGTTGGAAATATGCCATCTCTTCAGCCTTCAGTGTAAACTAAAGCCACAAAGCCATAACAGTT
Source organism: Dissostichus eleginoides (assembly GCA_031216635.1). Lineage (NCBI taxonomy): Eukaryota > Metazoa > Chordata > Actinopteri > Perciformes > Nototheniidae > Dissostichus > Dissostichus eleginoides. Next base: position 9,823,356 of record CM062267.1, on the reverse strand, counting down.
TCTGAATATATATAAAGGCTACATCTCCAAGCATGACAGCAACACGTCCAGAAAACAAAACACACCGGTAGGAGAAGATGTATGTCCTGAGCAGTGAGCATGCTGTAACATATGGAAACCATTACAGGTGTCTCCGTTTCCGTGTTGAATATCCGAGACGCTAAATTGATCCAATGATGCAAATGTAAGCAACAGTGATAATATGAGCTGCGGAGACAGTTGTCACTGCGGTCAAGATTCAGACATGGACATGTGCAGTCTTAAAAAGCCAGCCTGTGTGCAGACAGGGAAATCAATACAGCGTTTTGTTATCTATCTCTATCTTACAACTTAAAAGAGAAGGATTATATGTCATAGAGTGAGCCCAGGCAGACTCAGACGTAGATCTATCATTGTAGAGTAACAGGCCTCTTCCTGTGTAAATCATGTGTCACATGGGCGGCAAGTTCATTCTCCGGCCATGGAATACATTTAGGCCTTGGACATGGACCTCCATTTTTCACTTTTGATCGAGTGTTTCCCTGCAGTGCTGGACCTGTAAGGAGATTATTTTCTAACATGACGCCTTCATTGTTCGTTTTGTTATTCCCATCCATATCAGATCAAACAGAGGGGTAAAAAAAAAGTGCTGAAACAAGTGATTGATACATTTTAATTACTCCACTTCTCTTAGGAGTGCAACTGTCAGGGCTGCTGAGGTTTTAATGTGACAAACGCTTGACAGCGAGACAAGAAAAGGCAAACGATACACCTGTGGCAAAGTTGTGAAGGTTCTGAATTTCTCCCACCTGAGCAGTCAGTCCTGCACATGTCAGAGGCTTCGATGCAACCGCAGGATCTCCATCAACCTAAACAACCTCAAACGGAGGCGAAACAAAGAGCGATCCGGCTTCATCGTTTACGGGACCCTCATCCTTGTGGACGTTTCCAAACCATCTCTCATGTGGAAAGTTATGCTGACCGTGCGAGGTGGATGAAGTGAAAAGTAGCCACAGGAAATATGAGACGTCACGCGCCGCGATACATCCTTTCAGGCGGAGATAAAGGCCTCTGCAGAAGATGTGTTAAAGAAAAGATAAAGGAAATATTAAAATGTAATATGTTAGCAGTGATTGATTTTACATTAATGACCGCTATAAAGACATACAGAAATTGATCCCCAGCTTCAGCCTCACCTCTTGTGGTTGGCGAACCAAAGGCAATCTTGTGGTGTAGCTACTGAGGTGGGAGCTTTTATTCTACAGGTACTGTATATTCTCAGTTATGGGTACCAAGACAGGCCAGCAGGTAGTCACTCATTCAAGACATCTATATTACATCTGTGAGATGGGCTGTTCCAGAGACAATCATTCCTACGATTCACTTTCAGCACACAAGAATCATCTTATGTCATGAAAGTATGTGAGCGCTGAAATTGTCAGACAGCTCCCACTTCTGGCTTTCATCATCTCTTCCCGAAGCATTTCGATTTAATTTAAGTGTGCCGGGGAAGTGCTTTCATTTGGTTTTAATGAAGTTTTAAAAGTTGGCTGATCTGCTATGTAAGCCGCCGCCGCAGTCCAACTTTCACTTTACCTATCATCTGTTTGCGTGTGATTGCCACAGATCACAACGTGATGACCTGTCAACTGTTACACCACCGTGTGGGGGATATTCCCGGGTTCACTCAGGAGTTAATCACTGCTGCAGAGAGATAAGTCTGTCCTGGTGATGGAGAGCCAAACCCATAGAGCTGCAAGTACCAACCTTATCTATCTATCTATCTATCTATCTATCTATCTATCTATCTATCTATCTATCTATCTATCTATCTATCTATCTATCTATCTATCTATCTATCTATCTATCTATCTATCTATCTATCTATCTATTATGCAATACAAAAGCTCCACAATATACACGATATCCTGCTTAAGTTAATAAGCCAACTTTATCATTACATTTATCATTATATGGATGCATAAAGATGTAGCTCTTACTTTAAAGTAATTACATTTTGGTTACAACGTCGATCTATCAAAGCTATAATCTGTATCTGATTACTTCTAATTTATGTCAGAAATTGTTAGAAAAAACATCTTGACTAGAGTTTGGCTGCTCGCAAATCAACAAAATACCATGATAATTTATCCAGAGACAAAAAAATATGAGCAAAGGATTGTGTGTCTAATATCTATCTAAGATATCTACGGAGAAGATATTAAAACATACAGATTTGCAACTGTATCTAAAAATACATTTAAGTGGTATATGAATAAAAAAGGTGCAAACTGTATCATTGTGCATTTTCTAGAGATTGCAATCAAATTCCACCTCCATACATTACTATATTTATTACATTTTGTTGTTTAAATAAATGCATTTTTGTACCAAACGAGGCTAGCTGTTTCCCAAGTCGTTATGCTAAGCTAAGCTATCAACTTTCTGAATTAGCACACATGGGTATAGAATTGATTTACTAAATATACATTCCCCTTATTTATTCCATAAACATCTATTTACATTAATCTTGATTACAACATCAACAATTGTATTTTATCATAGCAATTTCTACCATAAATTGTTAGAGATCATCTAGACTAGAGTTTGGCTTCTCACAAATTAAGAAAAAAGCAATATAATTTATCCTGAGCTAAAATACTGTATTAGATGCGAGCTCTCAGTGTGGGTGGCTCTTGAGGTCTTTCTGAAAGTGACCTAAGATTATGTGAAACAAAGACTCAGTAAATGCTGTCATCTACACAAAGACAATGAGATGTTACGTCCAATGTCATGGCATTATGTCGGAGAATTTAAACAAAGAATTGAACCATAGACAATATCTGCTTGGAAATGGAGAAGGGTCTTAGCCGCCACATCAAAAACGGAGAAAAAAGGCATAGCATTTGAAAGCCTAAAGGCTTAAACTAATACAAAAAGTCTAATCAGACTAGCAATCCCTGATGTTAATGAAGGTGTCACACATTGCACAAAGAAAGTTGTGCCTGGCAATCTTCCATTTTTCGGCTGCCTACACCAGTGACATTTCATCTCACATTCAAAGAGCGCTGAGGCCCCTTAATGAAATGCATAATTAACATATTCTAATTGTGCTGAGCACAGTGATGGTTTTGACAGAGCTCACTTTCCATGTCTAATTCAATGCTAATTTAATCTGTTCTTTTCCCGCCGACATGACCTTTCTTGATTGAGTTTCACCGCAAAGAATTTTTTGATGGATTGATTTATCAACCTCTTGGAATGTAACAAAAGTGCCAGTTTTAGACAGACGAGAGGAGAAAATGACGAGGACGACGACGACAAAATCAGGTGACTGTGGAGAAAAACAATTTGGTATTTTCAAATGAAATGAAAGCCAGGGCGAGCTGTATGGAATTATGCCTCATGATACATTGTGGTATTAAAACACTCCCGCACAAAAACATAGCATTTTGAATCCTGCGGCTAATGGCATCATTCCTCAGTCACAAGCAGAACATCGCTTAAGCCACTGGGCTGGCGTACCTTTAACACGAGGATTAGGAGGAATCCAAAGGCATCTTTATGACAGAAAGAGCGAAAGATACCAGCACTATTCATGGATCTTCTTAATCTGAGTATTTACCAAAGGTTGATGCTGAGTAGGCAGCTAAGAGTATCTCAGCCCACTCAACTGTTGAAATGTTGATTCTTTTATAATAGAAAAGAGAGAATTATATACAACAGAAGCAAAGAGCCTATATAGGAGACTTTGTTTAGCGTTGAGCTTTGGCCCACAAATTGTCGTAAAATGTGCTTTAAGTAACCATTTACTTTCTGAATACACAGTCCCTTTTAGATGTCAGATCATACATTTGCACAATTCAAAATGGAAATGACAGAAATTCGGCTCCAATGTGTGTTTCCCCGTCCCAGTGTGAGGAAAAGGTAGTGAAATTAGGGGAAAAGCTCGGGATGAGGAGGAATGTGGAGCTGTCAGTCAGTCCGTCAGTGGGAAGGGGGATTATGCAGAGCTCAGAGCGGTAATTGAACACCGTCGGGCCCGCCCTCATTTACATCTCTCCCTTCTGCTGGCTTTGATTGGCAGCTGTACATGAAATGCCACATCAGTTGAAAGTATGTTGTGAGCTGGCACTAACAATCCCGTGGCTCCGGGGAGACCTGCCATATTGTAATTTGGTTATCAGGCATGAAGGAAATAATTCTAAGTGCCAGGAAATGTGAGGCAGAATAAATGCTTCATTGCAGCAAGTTGCCCAGGGTGACAGTTCTTATTTAATGTACAAGAGCGTCCCGGTGTAGATTTGGGAAGCAGAATAAAAGGGGAAAGGCTGATGGTGGAGAATGGGAGGATAAGTGAACGGAACAAAACCACAGATAATCAATAAAAAAATCATCATGATGGATAATTGTGGTGTTAGGTTTGAATGAAAAGATACAATAAATGCTAAATTAAATATATTCAGAAATCCTTTTATGTGTCCTATAGAGGAAAATGTAGTAGGCTCGACACGTGAAATACAGAGGTTAATAAAAACCAAATATTTACAAATCAGAATCAGAGAGCCTTTATTCGTCTGAAAGTTGGGAAATGAACAGCAAATATGACGAGAAGACTTAAATATTTAATAAAGAAGCAAGCTAACATTATTAGAATTAGAACAATAAGTAAACTATAGTAGACATACAGAGTAAGATTTAAATAAGCATGTAAGTAAACATATAAGAGTATTGAAGGAGCCAGTCAAATTACAAAACTGCAAATAAATTGTGAAAAATAATGTGTAGATTGCACAAAAAGCGTATATTGTACAGAGTAAAGAAATCTAATTAAAATAAATACAATAAATACAATTAAAATAAGAAGTAACATTATAAAAATACATAAACACATGATGTAGGTGAGGTTGCAGCCAGTAATGATAATAAAATGTTGTATTGTACGTAAGCATTGGTATTGCGTCTAGTTTTTATGATGATAAGCATTGATTATTGCTCACCACTTTTGTTATGGTCTGTACAGGAGCGTGTTATGCTCTACCAGGGTGACTGTACAGTGTTGTATAGAAAGGCTCATATTCTCAGACAAAAGGCGTAAACAGAGGAAGAAATGCGGATTTGAGCGTGCCGTTGCATCATTTGCTTGACATGTAGTGAAAATGTGTCCTGAACACAGCCACTTCTCTTAAGTGGCTCGGGCCTTATTTGTTTTGATGCACTGTTTTTGCATGGGGAGTCTTTTCTCTTGAGATGGAGCTGTCACATTGTAAAAAGAAGCCCCTGATGCTGGCAGCAGCCCCCGGGCAAAATGAAAACAAGTAAGTGGCATAGATAAATCATGCCAGCCAACGTCTTGTTGATGAATCAGATAAGACCAGAGCATCTCAGGAACACTGGGCTTAATGGAGGTCCCAGTGGCAGCTGTGGGTGGGTTTTTTAATGACTGCAGAGACCTCCTTTTGTTTACTCGCAATTATAACACCGATCCAGAGATAGATAGATAGATAGATAGATGGATAGATGGATGGATGGATGGATGGATGGATGGATGGATGGATGGATGGATGGATGGATGGATGGATGGATGGATGGATGGATGGATGGATGGATGGATGGATGGATGGATGGATGGATGGATGGATGGATGGATGGATGGATGGATCCCCACATTTGCTGGGCAGTTCAGGTTAAAGCTTGACAGATATAACACACAGTTATTTTAAACCCCATGTAATACGTTGTTGTAACTAAAATGTACATGCTAGCTACCGGCTATATAACAATACATTTAGCAAAACAAGCAAATATAACAATAAGAAAGTTGGCTAGTGGATATTGTATTGATTGAAAACTCTAACAAATGAAATCTGTTGTCAGTCAAATGTTTATGTTTAACTAATACCTTCAGCATCATAATTATCCCATTATATTGAAATACATGAAATATATGCCACGTTTCTTTTCCTCCGAAAAGCATTTTCTGTGGCATATTAACTCCATTTAAAGGAGACTGCATTGCATCTGGGCCATTCTCCTTTTCTATACACAATATTGTTCTATTTGTATGCCTTTATTACAGGCAGTAGAGATAAGGAGATGTTGTGGTTTATGGATGGTGTCTTAACCCCTAAGCTATGGGGGCGTTACAGATTTCTAAAGAAAAATGAAGTATGGCCCAATACAACCCTTACGTCTATTTACGTATCTTTATATGATGATATATGATATCATGGTTTATTTTTTTATTGATAATTTTAGAGCAGGCAAACTGTATAAACACACAAAAATCAGGCAGCCTGGATGATTATTTAACTATTTATGACATATAACAGCTTTGTATTGCACCATATATATTGGATGTTCTGACTTTGTGGCAGCTAAGACCCTTCTCCATTTCCAAGCAGATATTGTCTATGGTTCAATTTTTGTTTAAATTCTCCGACATAATGCCATGACATTGGACGTAACATCTCATTGTCTTTGTGTGGATGACGGCATCTTGGGTCACTTTCAGCAAGACCTCAAGAGACAGATTCCCAGACTGAGTCCACATATTTATTTTAATTTTATATACAAACATATGTATATTTTTAGGCTGGGGATCATTTATATTTATATTTTGTTAATTTGCGAGGAGTCAAACAAGATGGTTTTCTAACAATTTCGGACATAAATCGGGAGTAAACAGAAACAGATAGCTTTAGATAGATGGATGGATGGATGGATGGATGGATGGATGGATGGATGGATGGATGGATAGATAGATAGATAGATAGATAGATAGATAGATAGATAGATAGATAGATAGATAGATAGATAGATAGATAGATAGATAGATAGATAGATAGATAGATAGATAGATAGATAGATAGATAGATAGATAGATAGATAGATAGATAGATGTCCCCTTTCTATTTGTGGATACAGGGCTAATTATTCATAAACTAATAGGGTTAAGAGACAGTGGCCTCTGCCATCCTCCACCATGTGAACGGACTGACTGAGAGACGTGATGGCTGACATTCCCTGGCAGAGAGTGGATCATTTGTCCGCGGGAACAGGAGCAGCTCAGTTCCAAATGCCATGGTGTGGGGTGCCCAGACAATGGGCTCAATGCTGGGCTATTATCCCCTGTGTCAGCAGGGATTGGCCTCCCATTTGAAGAGGTCCACTCGTCTGCATCCATGCCACTTTGAGGAGCATCATTAGGTGGGCCTGTCAATTTCCAACCCGGTGTTATCTGGATGCTATAAATACTGTGCATCATTCCTCCCCACATGGCCTTCATGCCATCCATCCAGTCGCCTGCAGAGTGGACGGTCTGTGCCAAATGATCTCTGCTATGTGTTTTTAATCAGAATTGAAGAAATGGCCATTCAAAAAGCCTTGTCATGGCACACATATATTGTTTTTATGATGTGATAAATCCTTAGACATATTTATAGCTCTTTCTGACCCTCTTTTAATTATAGATTTGAGAGTGGCAGGTGATAGGTATTGTAAAAGCAGATATACATCACTTTAAATAACCCTTCTGTTGATCTTCTGCCAAAACCCCGATGGATTTCATGCAGGTAAATACTGCTGAATGTATAGTCAACTTCACGTCACACTGGATTTCTGCCGCACCTGATCAAACGGGCCTGAAAGGGGCCGAGACAGGCTCAGACCATCATTAGTCCATAGTGAGGTTGCAGACTACTAGCTTTCTCAGCTCATGGCCAAATTGGCTGGATGTCAGTCTGTCTGTGTCTTGTGAGGTGTTAAGAAGCCTAATGATGTCTGGGCCTCGGCTGCTCCATTGTTTGGATGTTGATCTTCCTCACCAGGTGATTTAGGCGGCCCGATGTTACTGAACTATAATCTAACACAGTGTGATGAGACTTCTTTTTTTTTTTATTCATGTTATATGCACTGAAAAAACTGCAAAGTTCACTTTAATTCAATGTATTAAGTCAACAGATTCCACATAACTGTATCGGGTTAGTTGAAAGCAATAATATTAAGTTAAACCTACACAGTCTCACAAAAAAACGTATCATAGCTACGTTGGTCGACAGGGTAGTATATTCACAAAATAACCCTCTCAAGACCTGACATGGATACAATATTTTGTAAAAAAAAACATGGAGCTCAAATAATCTTCGTAATATCTATCAAACTATAGATCCTACAGATCCACTGGACGTATATTCTAAAAGTACAATATAAACTTCTCACTAGAAATGTAATCAAAAAGCATTTTAACGGCCAAACTATCCTACAATTTAGGATTTTCCACAAAAAATAAATCGGGTGTCCGCCATGTTTTTTTTCTCACGCTGGGAAAGTTTGCGAAAAATATTGTATCCATGTCACGTCTTGAGAGGGTTATTTGTGAATATACTACGTTTTGCCCTGTGGACCAACGTAGCTATTTCACGTTTTTTTGTGAGACTGCATGGGTTGGTTAAACCCTATGTTTGTTAAACTTAATATTATTGCGTTTAACTAACCTAATACAATTGTGTGGAATCTGTTGACATCACTGTTTTCAGTATTTAGGGTAAAGCTTTTCATGTTGTAATTTAGAGAACTTAAGCCAAAAGCAGGTGAAATAGGATTTGAATTTGTAACGTTTTGTTTACTCAGATTTATATACGGTGCTGTTTTCTGACACATCTCCTACTCACGTTTTTTTTTTTTTTTTTGGCTTGTCTTTAAACCCTCCCTTTGGCATTGCCAGACTAAGTTATGTGGATTGCCTGTGAAGATGTGATATCTTGGAAGCACTCAGACTGCCCCCAGAGAATTGGCCTGTAAACCATCATTAGCGAACGGAGAGAAGTGTAAGTCTTTAAAATGTTAGATCCAGCTGCCGTGCCATATAAACCCCTTTTATTCCCAGTGACAAACCAAACCATCTAAAATCATGTATAATTATGGAGAGGCAAATCCAATTTACCCCTTCTTTAAGTATGCTTCTCTAAATAAATGAAATTATACATTCAGAAACACAAGCAGTATTTCACAAACTCTGGATTTGGATCTCAATGCAACTGTGTGCAAATAGCATTTTAAGGGATTACTTTGATTCTTAGATGTGATGGATTAAACTCAATAGAAGAGTATTGGGATTTGTCATTCTGATCTTATGGACTTTAAGAATAAATAAATAAAAGCCCTGACTTTTGATGCCGTCGTGCCAAGACAGAATTTCATATTTAGCTCTGACATCTTTGACAATTGGGGAGAGAGAGGCAACCTTCAAAACTTTCAAACGCACATAAAAGTTAGATCAGTTGCATTTTTAAAGGTGCAAAGGGAAGTCACCACACTCAGCCGAATCAACATTTCAAAGTCTTCATGGAGCCCTTGACTTTTGTGGCAGATCACAGGAGAGTGGATTGGCAAGACTCATTTACATCGTTCAGAAATCGCTGGCTGGTCTAGCTTGAAAAGAAAATACCCTTTACACGGCTTAAATATAACCTTTTGTCTCATACGCTGCAATCAAAATAGTGAGAACAGTCATAAATGAAGTGTTAATTGCAAATTAAAAACAAGAATAGGACAGAAGGATGTCTACTTGTTGTTTCCATGTTGCTAAAATGTGTTATAATGTGTGACTCCTTGTGCAAGCCAGATCCGTGGACCTGTCAGTTGATTAGTCCTCTTGATTACCATTTTATAAGAGGCCCCGCGCTCCATTATTTGCATTCCTATTTAGCCATGATTTTGCAGAGGGCACGCCGTGATTAAACTTGTCATGAGGCTTGATTGACAAGGTCAAATCTTCACATTCCTTCCTGCTGGAATAAGAAAAAGGAGAAAGTAAAATAGACACTGGATGTGTCAGCTTCCCTTTCCTTTTCCTCTCCCACCAAACTCCCCCCTCTCCTCCCCTCCTTCCCCCCTTACAATCTCCGTCAGGAATGTTTTAATTTTAGGGATGGATTCTGCCTGTCAAGCGGGGCTGGATGGCCCTGTAGTTCAGACGATGAGATGTGATGAGTGTAAAACAATAATAAAAAAAAAGGACTAGGAGATGAGAGAGAACAAAGAGGAAAAGAGCTCACTTTATTGGACAGATTAATTACACTGAATAGAGATTAAGGCAGGCAATCCACTGAGGTGTGAAATTAACCCTTGATTACTGATGAAGCTCCGAACAGAGGCTGAAAACAACAGTTCAAAAAAGATTGACCACTTGGAAGAGCTGGTAATTATTTCAGATATCACCTTTTTTTTTCAAATGTGGATAGGTAATATTAGCATGCATGAATGAAGGGGGGTAGGTAACTACATTATTAGCAAGGCTGAACAGGCGAACACAGAGAGGCTCGACGTGGTCTGAAATCCAGCAGCTTGCTTGCATCAGAGATTATAACCTTTCTGTTAAACCGGGCTCCTACCCTGCAGGGGATTTGTGGCCATGGAGGGAAAAGAAAAATACAATTAAAAATGCAGAAATTAGTTGATGCAATCTGCTCTCTGTAAATGGTGTTTTATACTCATGAAATACCACTGTGCGATTTAGAAGATGGCAGAAATTGGTGTAAATGTAGCTACAGCAGTTTATGTTTGCTTCTTAAATCTGAATTCCTTTATTTGTCCCACAGAGGCGAAGTTTACATTGTAACAGCAAAAGTATAAATGTTGACAACAAATATATATAAGTTGAAAGGCATGCACATATTTTCTTTAATGAAAATTATTAAAAGTACACATTTTAGGTAGATAAATAAGTAGTAGCAGCAGTATGTATGACATAAATTAGGTGTAGGGTAGTACAATTATATATTGCACAGAGTTACTTACAGATACTTGTAATACATGGTCTAACTAAGAAGTAGCAGACAGTAGTAATAATGATCTTAACTGGTACATATTGCAAATAAAGTGTAATTGCACAACAACGGTGTCATAGTCTGTCTTTTAGTTTTTTTTACATTATTGCACATTGGTGTTATTTCCCAACTGTGTGTGTGTGTGTGTGTGTGTGTGTGTGTGTGTGTGTGTGTGTGTGTGTGTGTGTGTGTGTGTGTGTGTGTGTGTGTGTGTGTGTGTGTGTGTGTGTGTGTGTGTGTGTGTGTGTGTGTGTACAGTCTGACTGCTGCAGGAAGGAAGGAAGGGTCACAAATGTTACAAAGTACTACAAGTTCAAAAAGAGCAAGAAATTATATTACAAAATAAAACAAGAAAAGATAGAGGCCGTGTTTATAGCAGAGTGATATTATCTGTCTCCCTATCACCATGCATTATCATCCAGGGGGGAAATGGGACATCTTTCCGTTCAGACCTGATGTTCACAACTCGAAGACAAAATGCACTGCCCCGGCAAAGCTAGCTGTTCGTATAATTAGCAGTAATTAATGAACAGAAAGCCTAGACTCGTTTGTATTTTAAATGATCTTAAATGATCCCATTAGCACTTGTCATAGTCCTGTACACTAAACAGCGTGAGTTCAATTAGATTTTTGTCATATTAAAGTGCTTTCCCGATGCCACATTTAAAGTCTTATCCAGTTGTGTTTTTTTTGCCCAAATTATCTGCGAGATGGCTTCGACAAATCTCTCCCGCGCCATACGGTCTGAATACCCCGAAGTCACAAACACTCTGCTGTATTTCTGTCTTATGAAAAGTGTTTAGTGCTGTGTATTATATCGGGTATCTAGGCTAAACCACCACTGCCTACCTCTTATCCCTAACTGTGCGTGCATGACAGTGTGCATACAATAAAATATGTACCCTGTCTTGTACATTTCATTCTCCGGTGCTGAACGGACAAGGGAGGAGGACAGAGAGGAGAAATAAAGTGCCATAATGAATCTAAGGGGCATAATTCATTCTGATCAAATGCACTCAGGGATGAGTCATGCTCCGGTGAACCCTTCTGACCACTGATGGCTCTACAGCAGAGAAGAGGATGAGGCGGGATTGACGAGCGCACATAAATTCTAATTATTCCCAATGTATGCGATCCTGCAAATGGCCGTCCTCGCAGTGGTGGCCTAGCGATGGTTTTCTCTAACAAACCCAACCCCTCCCCTTCTCAAAATGTCCCTCCTTAGACTTTTTATGAAGAGCTCTGGCTGTAAACCTGGGACAGGAGCTATAGAGCAGAAGGAATGAAAGCAGCGGGTCGTGTAGTTCGTACAGAAGGGAGAAAAACACAGTGGTGCAGGGGAAAGAAAAAGTACGATGATCAATTAATCCAGGCAGTAATTGGATGAGTGTGTATGTAAAGCGGTAACGCTGTAATGAAAGTCATCCATTGTGCACAATCCCTCCCTGGCCGGTGAACCATCCCCCTCATCATCCTCTGAATCTCAGGTGCTTAGCCATGCAAATCTGTCTGACAGCCCAGTACATCTCTGTCTGCCTAATTGGACAGTATAGAGTTGTTTATGGGTATTGCAGACATTTAGGACTCAGTTGGGGGCTGCTCAAAAATCATTAGCGAACGGCCCCTGTTACTGGACTGTCAGCTTCACTTCACCGACGTCAAAGCACCGCCATAAAAAAATGTTTATCTCTGTCAACAACGGGGAAAGGCTCCTTTTAAATGGAACAGTATACTTGCTGAACATTCAAACATGTTATGAAATGAGAGTATGTGGATGCTAGCAGCTTGTTATATCAGTCCCACGGCTAGTTTTTGATGTGTAGGCAAGGTGTTTCTTATTAATTAGAAAAACAATCCGTCTGTAGAATTTGCAGTGGTGGATACCTCTAATGAAAGGTCTGAAAATATAATATATGTGTCTTTTAATTGAGTTTTAGTCCCTCATACCCTCTATACTTTTGGAGGGAGGAAGATTTAAAGCTCCAATACCAATGTTTGTTATACTATATTGTATAAGAAACAAGCAGTTTAGCTTCTTTCAGCTTATTGTTTTGTTTTTCCGGCCTACACTGTTTCTGTTTCGATTTGCTTCCCAAAGGTCAGCTATTTCAGTGAAATGGCTCTAAGGGACTCAGCATTGGCACAGTAAGAGACTAGATGGTTAATTAATTGGAGAATGTAGCTGCTGAACAGCCTGATATTTCCATAAGGAGATGGTAGAGACCAAAAAAGAGCTAAAATTAGCGTTTTAGTGGACAAACATCAGGCGGACAGAAAGGCAATTCCTAAAAAACTATTAAAGATGCTTTGTGACGGCTGCACTTATAAATAAGCAACTGTTAGCTGACAAATTCTCCATTTGAACTTACAATATGATGCCAGTGTTGTGTTTGCAGTCCAAATGGGGCAAACACATATAAAATGCTATTTAAAGAACCTTTTTCAACCTGTCTCCTTTTCTTCATCCACATATAATATTCATAAACTAAATGGATTTGATTGTTGAAATCAAGAGACATTTAAAATACATAATTGGTTAACTCATTATCTGATCATTTGAAATCATTATTAGCTAAATGTGGGTACGCAAGCGTTTTTTGTGTTATTCTTTGGTTGACTTGTGAGAGCGACTATAACAATTGTTGTAAAAATTGGTTCAGCAAAGGGCGAGATACCCTGACTTATGTTCTGCAGTGTGAGTCAAACTTCAAAAACGTTGAATCAATTCTCATCATACAACGCAACTGCTTCTTTCATTAGTGTTTCTCTGCCTGTTAAATGCCCTCATCTTTCTTAATCCATTTACTGTCGTTTCTGTCAATTATTTAAGGTCTCAAACCTAAAATACCCTTATAGCATCATCAGGGTTGATTTCTCAGGCTCTGCAGTAATCTCCATGATGTGTAACTGATCCTTTAATAACACTTTTCATAATCAGTAAGTAGATTAAGTCATTTATCATGTAAACATTTGCTGGTTCCAGCTTCTAAATTGGGAATACTTTGGGCCTTTCTGAATGTTGTATGATTGTTAATAGAATATGTGACAAAACAAGCCATTTCAATATGTCACCCTGGGCTACTGCGGCTATTGATGGGTATAATAACTATTTTGTGACGTTTTATAGACAAAGAAATGAGTCAATTCATTGGAATAATAACCGACAGATTAATTAAACATAATAATCATTTGTTTCAGGCTTAATTGGTTCTATTTAAAATCGTACTTTATCAAAGAACAAAGGGAAGAAAATCTCCAAAATGGCTCTAAAAGAGTTAAGTTAAATGTAGTAGTTTGTCCTTTTTATTTGTATGTCGTATATGTGTACGTATATTGTGACTTATTATGTTTCTGTTTTTGTTACCTGCCAAAGGACTATGGATGTAAATAATAATTTTTGCTAACTTGTAACGTTTTTGTACATACTCTATTTCATCTGATGTTCATTAAAGGTAGGGTAGGTAATTTTGGAGAAACCAGCTTGAGTGCGCTAGAATTTGAAAATACACAACGGAAAAAATCTGCCCCTTCCTTCAGACTTCCTTACAGAGCCCCTCCTCCAACACACACGAACGCGCACATGACCAATGAGGGCACGAGATAAGTTTGTGCACAGATGGAAGGCTGACAGGCAGGTAGGCCATCCAGTTATTTTAGCCGGGCCGGCTCAGATGATTGGTCGTGCTTTTTTACAGCGCCACGGCTTCCACAGATGACATTTTTTTATGGATTTTTTGTCAAAGCATTTCATGTATTCATTGCTATCGGGATGTTAAGAGCATTCCATGGAATATAACAAAAAGTGTTTCTGAAATAAATTACATACCCCACCTTTAAGTTGCACTGTCCCTCTCAAACAAAATAAAAATAAAGACCTTTTTGAACATTAAAGCATTTAAACATGTTACAATATGAACCTGAAAATGAGAACAATATGTCCTCTTAAACAAGTGTTAAAACATCCTCTGTTGTGTCCTCATGTCCTCTATTCTTTACATTACATTATTGCATTTGATGTTAAGGTAATCCAAAAGTCATGAAAGTAATCAGGTTTACTTACTTTTATGTTGTGATACATACACTAAGTATTGATACAAAATGTTTTAAAGATAACTAGTAAAAGTAACCCTCCAAACCCTGCAAATGAACAAATAAATACACATGTTAAATAAGTAAACATAACATTTTGAACATTCCACATCCGGTTTAGTGCACTAGACTGTTAAACACCTGAACTTTTGAAAGAACATCCATGACATTCGTCTGTTTGCAACTCATATATATCAATATTCCAATTTCTGTATATAGACTATTCTACACTGTTTCTATTATATTCTATTTTATTTTATTTACTTGCACTATTTTATCTTGTTTTATTATGTTGCACTGTTGGAGGAGCCTGTTACCTACACTGTAGCTAAGCACACGTGACAATAAAAGCCTTGAAACCTTGAAACTACCATCTCCACCAATGCATTAGTTTTCACCAAAACCCCAAAAGTCACCCGTTCTCCGTCTCGCTGCCCTCTGAGCTCCCACCGGCTCCGAACACAGGCTGCAGGTCGGGCTTATGAATGTTCAAACTGAAGGCACTCTGATTTGCATGGCTGAACACGGCGAGGCAGGGGAACAGGTCAGAGGGAGTCCAGAGACACGAGCTTTTAGAGGGATGAGGCTGCGCCGGGTTGCATGGAGGTGATGTGCTCATTGCTCTGATGTGACCTCACACACAGCGGGAACAAAAGAGGAGCTGCAGGGCTGAGCCGAGATCAAACACCTCACAGAACGCCCGCTGTACAGTAACTGTAAACATTACAGAACACGCAGCGACGACTAGGATTAATCATCAACGTTATTTATTAGCGTTCATTAACACAAAGCCATTTGAAAGACAAACCAGCGGTAATAGCCGTGTCATCAAGCGGTCTTCCAGTTTTTCGCAGAGGGACTGTTCTATCATTGCACTTATCTCTGTCAGGATGCAAATGTAGTGCACGATTGATCGGAGTGACCACAGAAAAAGACTTTCCGCAATGGGCAAAAAACTGGTGACAAGACAAGGGTAAATTCAGAAGGTGGACTCTTTTTCCCCTCTCCTCCATTTCTCTGGCTCTTTAAACCTCTCCATCTGTATAGCTGAGCCAATCAATGGCAAACCAGTGTCTATTGTCTGTTCTGTGCTCAGGCCACTGCCCTCCTCCAGCACCCCCCATTACAGAAATGTTTCTTCCCATCAGTGCCTTTACTTATCACTTCCCGGGTGACATTGAACTTCCTATGCCCCGGCCGCCGAGACACATCTCTGAACTCACACAATTACTCTTCATCCCCACTAACAATTTAGTAATGAAGTATTGATTTCCAGATTCCTCTCTTATGGATGATATTAGATTTTGTTTGATAAACTGTGCCTGGGCCTCTAATCTGCACTGTCCCTTTTCCCACTGTCTGTAAAACAAAGTGCCACTGGAGAGATAATGACCAGGGAACATCGATGAACTCATTTCATCAATTTGTAACACTTGACAATGAAAAAGGGCAGGCATTTTTCAAGCAGCAATGTCAAAGTTTATTGCTCTGGGTACGGTCTTATTGGAAGCCAGACATCTTGAGCAGCGTTCAGCTTTAATTTATGGGCCCCAGTGTGCCAGTTACTTTTAAAGGAAATGTTTGGATACTGGGAGGATATTAGTGTTGCACCTGGATTGTCTGATTTCCACAGCCACCGGGGATTCATGTGTCATGTTAGACAATATAAAAACAGCAGAGGAGAGGCTGAAACTCCAGCTATTTGCAATGCAGAGAAACTGCAGTTTAGGGCATAAATCATGCTGAGGTGTTACATGCATGTCACACATGCACTGATGTAGGAGCCACATAAATGCTCGAATACTAATGTGTTCTGGCTAAAGTTTTCCACAGAGAGTCAAATGTATCATCACTGACAATAGGTACATGTTAGAATGTAATCTATATTCATTCGAGCTATTGTGTTTTAGATGCATCTTGCCTCAAACAAAGGGATTGCAGACTCTGCATGTGTAAATCTCTTTGTGTGTCTGTGGTCTTTGATAATTGGAAATAAATATGAACGATCATCATAAAGCAAGATTACAAGTTAAGCCAGGTTTACTTATTTAAGTGTAGGTTATAGTCTGTTGCTATAGAGTGGTGCAGTAATGAGTCTTAAAACCCAGAAAAAACGTAGCATGTTACCACTTCCGGTTCCATTGTCTCGAAGTCAATGGTATTTTAAACGTGTTAGTGGTTACAAGCCTGAAATAAGGTCTGAAGTTAACACAAACATGTGAATAACCGAAGCTTCCATGTGTCATAAAAAAGGCAGATACAAATAAGTGACTAAATTAACTACTTATCGTCATCACACCGACACGAGTCCGATTTTAGCTTAGTGATGGTGACGCGCAGCCATGTGACCAGGATGTTGTTTGTTTATAGCATAACTCCAGCTTTTTATTTATCCTCAATTGATATCTTATGGTAATTGTACATTGTTTAGTGCTGATTATCAATGTTAGCATGGATAATACGCAAAACTTAGACAATGAACATAGTAAAACATTAGACCTGCTAAACACCAGCCTGTTAGCGTTTTCATCATTAGCATATTGCGACGCTAACAATAGCGTTTAGCTCAAAGCTTTGTCGTGCCTAGTGCAGCCTCAAATAGGTGCTAAACGTGGACTCTAAATCTTCTTTAACCAGACTAAAATTAGTCTGATTTCATCAGTTCTGGGTTAGGGTTGGCTTTATGAAACAGATTTATCCTGGTTTGGTTGTTAAATTCATTCAAGACTGGCTTTTCAGAAAGTCTGAATAGTTTCAGTTTATTACATTTCCTCCAGTATATGCTAAGCTGCTTAACCTTTGCAAAACTAAACAGTTATACATTGAGAAGCACCACCTGTGTTTGGGTGATGGGTGAAGAAACACTGCAGAAGCGTTGCCTCTAAATGAGTTTATCTTTCCAAATATCACAGAGACAACTTTACATGAATCCTCCAACCATTTGTAGATTTTTAAACTTGTGTTTTAGCATTAAATGTATATGTACTGCATCTCTGTATGCTAAATAAACCCAGTGTTTTCTTTATGTGTGCTCCTGCACAAACAATCTATCTGGTGCAAAGTCAAATCATTTATTCCCCCTCATTCATCCAGATAGAATGAGAGACCTGAGGAACAACAGCCAATTTAGACTGAAAATCCCAGTTCAGCTCAGGGTAATCTGATTTCTCTGCTCCCCAGAAATCTACATGTATAGTGCTTATCAACTGGATTACTGGCAGGTAGGAAGAATAACCCAATTTGAGGTTACTTGTTTCTCTGTGTGTAGTATTCAGTGTCACATTGCATTAGAAGAGGAGGGCTATTGCTTTGTGCAATGGATGCGTTACTTCCTCGCTCCTCCCTGCACAGATCTGGCTGCTCTTGCATTTGTATGTTTTTTTTCTGCATTAAACCACCACATAGAATAAATGTAAATGTACTGCAATCAGATAATGGCTTTAAGGTATGTATTTAAATAGAAAATACAGGTCAGAGCATACCCACTTCTTAAGCAAGGGACTATAAATGCATCTCCATCCACCACTTTGTATGCACATTTTCAATTTGTGCATAACAAAACCCAGTGAAATGCAGAAAATGTTAATAGAATCTCAAGCTATTGCTAAAAAAATTGAAAAAGGTGGAAACAGTGTACTGTTAAAGCAAAATGAGACAAAGCACAATGGAAAAGTATCTGTATTGTTTCACACAGTTCTTATTCCTCATATTTATACATAAAACAAACAGAAATGTTATATTTCCATTCAAGTGCACATTGTTTTCACAGTTTAAGGTTCGACATTTTTTTTTAAATTATGTCATTGTGTTGCCGGTTTTTTCTGTGAAGGTAAAATAGTCCTCCAGGTTGAGAAATTGCATAAAATCGCATAATAGTGGATGGGAACAAGCATTCATTTCTGTTTTCTGTTTCTTTTTCTTTCATTCTTTTGTGTTCATCCTTCGTTCATCGTATTGTGTACATTGTTTAGGGCCAGTTAACAAATGTTAGCATGTTAACACTCAAAACTAAGACAGTATAGTATGTACATTGCATTGTAAATACTGCTATATTTTATTTTACTATCTTTTTTATAATTTTTTATGTTATTATAGTTTTCTTATAATAGTTCTCTATCTGTGTTTTTTAATTTTTTATTTACTTGTATGTATGCACCATGACACCAAGTCAAATACCTCGTACGTGTCAACCTACCTGGTAATAAACCTGTTTCTGATTCTGATTCTGACATGCTTGTGTGAGTCGGGATGCAATACAATGTGAGGTCAACCGTTTTATATCAACCGTTCTTTGTTTTGTACGTATTCCTTATTGTACATACTAACATACTTTATTTAGAAAAATGTAAATAATGTTGAACGTAGGTTTTAAAACCCTAACTCAGTAAAAACACAATTATACATTTGGGTGTAAACTTGACTTCTGTCCGTCTTCTTTCTTTTTACCAGGATCATGGTGAATGTTTCCTGTAGTGGTGACAGATCCTGCATGTGGTCCCACTCTGATCCCACTATGGGCTACAGGAGGCCTGATCCCAGACCCCCCCATCTGCAGATATTAAACAGGGTCGACTATGGGTTGTGGTAACGGATGACCACCGTCCACGTACCCTCATCACCACAGAGGTCAATCTCCCTGGAACAAGAGCTGCTCTCCCTCCAAGGTGATTATTGATAAAGGATGACACGCCAATGTAGACACAGGAGAAATTATACTCCGGGGCCAATCACGTCTCCTCTCTTGTTTCTGGAGACGGAGACCTTGCCTAATGTATAAATACTGTGGTGGGACACTATTCCCATACCGACTGAGTGACTATAAAAGAAACGGAGTGGAAACCATCAGGGATGCAGGGAGCCATGTCAGTTTCCTTTAGACACAGTCCTCTTAATATCTTTTAAAGGAAACAATCATCTTTCCTGATGAACCAAAAATGTCCTGTAGCAGCCAAGGTCAAGCTCACACAGGCACACACAGACACACACAGACACACACAGACACACACAGACACACAACCACAGTAAATGCATCATGTGTTCAACTGTGCATTATGTCCTCTCTTCCCCCCCTCTGTCCACTGTGTTTCCATCTCAAGGTGCTGAAAGGCAGATGCTCCAAATGAGTTTCTCATAAAAGTGGTGGTTAAATATATCACATTAACATCTGAATGTAACCTCCAGGCAGATCTGTTTGTATCTGAAAACTAGACCGTTTGTATTAGTTACATGTTTAGACCAGAGGGTAAATTAACTTCCCCTCATTAGAACATAAAGACATGTGTAATTATGTATTTGTTATGCAATTTATCAGGCATTAATAACTGGTTGATACTCAGTTTCTGAATGTTTGATTACAAAATATAAAGTTAAATAAATAATTTTAAGTCAATATATAGATGTTCTCAGTTTATTCATGCATGGAAAATATATATATGGTTGGCTTTAGCTACCTTTTCAGGGACATAAATAGTCAACACGTATGTTTACACATTAATAAACATGAATAAGTATTAATATACTGACATCATAATCCATAAACCTTTAAAAACAAAAAATCTCTCCCATTTATTAATTGTTTTGCTTATATATGCTAAGTAATGGTTTGTTGTGCAATCATTTTTATAGACAATCTGATGGTTTTGAATGTCTTATAAAGCACATTATCGTTGGAAATAAATAAACTGTTTTCCATATTGCTGCAGAAAAGGGAGTAGATAATGTCCTCGGTGACATTGTACGTATTCTGCACCATAGCTTGTTGATTAGAACTGTAAGAGGCGGAAACTCAGGAAAAACAGTTGCTTAGGAGGTGCCATGTCCCACCAATCACTCTCCCTTTCTAAAGGGGCTCCAATGGCACCTGAGGGGGAATCTCATGGCTGTCATCCCAGAAAGCCTGCCGCACTGATGCCTGCTTACCATCTGCTCCCCATATGAGCAAAAACAGCCAATTGTCTCAGTGAAGGCACCTCAATCACACTGTCATCCAACTAATATACCTTAACATGTTTTTCGGGTAGATTTGGACAACATCTTGGTAGAATCTGCAGCGCTTGAAGCCCCTATTTGGCTCGTGTAGATAAGAGTAAATGATCGTGTGTGTGTGTGTGTATGTGTGTGTGTGTGTGTGTGTGTGTGTGTGTGTTTGAAATGTATATCATAGCCCTGCCCTGTCTCAGCATGGACTTGGCATCTGACAGTGAAAAAAGCCAAACAGTGGGACCCTGTCAGTGTTACACTTCCTGTAAATAACCCCGCCATGCCTTTGGTTTTATCATTCCCTGCAAATGATTCCGGGGCCCCTCCAGAGTCGACAAGAAATAGCATTATTTTATGGCATGGAAAAAAGAGGAGATAAAATGAGGAGCCAGGAAGAGAAAAAGGGAGATGGGGCTAAAAAAGGTCCTTCAGGGAACATGGTGTAAATGAAGTTCCAGGAATGACACAGGCGAGCAATGAGGCGTGGATGGAAAATATACGCTGCACATCATCGGATAGAGATGCCAGTGAAAATGGCTTCATTGAAGTGTCAGCCCTCATCCATCAATCAATCATCTGCAAGAAACAATAACGCTGCGGCGATGGGGCAGCTTTTATGGGGCTTACTCATGGGTATCGGAAACAGCACTTAAGTGTAGTTCTGACACTGGGAGAAAAACAGAGGTGAGGTGCTGCTCGGCTTATTCCACATGCAGGTAGAGCGCAGATAGGAGGGGGGGGGGGGGGTAAATATACAGTGCCCCCCCTGGCAGGAGAGCTCTGAACAGTTTTTATCTTCACAACAGCAGTGGATTTCAAGAGAACGAAACGCAACTTTGGGTCTGTTTAAATTGCATACATTTTATATTATAAATAGTAAGTAAGCCTATGACGTCAAAGTGAGTATTCGCTCTCCAGATGCTCACATATATAATACGTTGTAGAGAACAAATGAAACACTAAAATATATACATATGTATATATTTTCAATTGCCTTAAAATTATACTGGAAAAATAAATAATTGAGAAGTAATAATTTACATTTGAGAAGAGCAATTTTCATTCGATGGTGGTTCAACAGCTACATTTATGATTAAAAATGATGTGATACAAAAATATGTTTTGCTGGTAAACTAATACTTGGTCATAAATGTAGTTGGCAGTAAATATGCAGTACATTAATATGTAGTATGTCAGTATACTAATGTTAGTATGCTATTTTGTAAGAGTCAACAGCTATGCTAGCAGCTCTAGGAGGCTTTACTAATGCATATAGCCTTCAAGCTAAAGGCTAACATCAGCCAGATTGAGTGTGTAATATGCAACAAATTAATAAGCAGTATGTTAGTTTGCGTAATGCTAGTAGGCTATGGGATTTCAAACACAAAAACAGGAATCTACAGCTATGCTAGCAGCTCCGTGAGGCTTTACTAAGGCCTAGCCATGCTATGAGCTAAACGCTAACATCAGCATGCTAACATGAGCACAATGACAATGCTAACATGCTGATGATGAGAAATGTATGCCATGTGCTTACCATCATATTTAAATGTGTTAGAATGCTAACATTTTGTTATTAACATTTAAAACAAAGCACAGCTGAGGTTGATGAGACTGTCAGTAAGTTTACGTTTTTTGGGCAAATTTGCACTTCCCAGTTGATCATTATTATTAAAATGATCGTTAGCTCATGCTGAAGCGACCATAAATGTGTGAGCCTAATGGCATGTCAATCTATCAGATAGTAGTTTAAACATTTTCTCTAAAACCAGAATATGTCTGCTGTTGGTGTACAGGAAATGTGGGAAATCGCAAAAGTCTGTAAGCTTCATCCTCTGGGGACCATGAATGTTTATCCAAAATGTTACGACACTCATCCATTTGTTGTTGAGATGTTTGTGTCTGGAGTAGTAGACAGGCATATCTTAAAAAAGATTTGTAGAATACAACAGTGGCCCACATCTTGAACCAATCTAGTTTTTTTGCATCTATTTAAATATTTAGCCTTTTACTTTCTCTTCAATTTATTGTCCCTTTTTTCAGAAACAGGCTGTTTAAGTAATTTAAGCTGCTTGCTATGACATCATATTATAAGCTTATATAATAACCAATCACTGTATTTACTCACAAATAACCTCAACAGACCAGAGGCACTGAAAGTAGAGCAACACATTCTTCCAGGCTTCAATAAGCTCAGCCCTCACCCAACATAAAAATAAACAAAAACTGCTAAATGGTCCAACAGTCGCTTTTGGTGTATGTGAGCCCTTTGATTTCCCTAAACCAAGTCTCTTGATGGCTTCTCTGCAACATGAAACATGACACATCATCCATTATTCTGTACATGTGCCTTGCTATCTCAGCCCGCTCCATATGGCCCCTGTTGTCTCCAGACACCCAAATCCCTTTCCTCAGGCCAGGGGCTGTTTTTGTGGGAACCATTACATTGCTCCTCATCCTCGGAGGAATGGGGTGACGATGATGAGCAATCACAGCCAGAGCAGACTTTCTGCCTCAAATTCTGACAGGATATTCAACAATTGACCGTATCTGCTTTGTTGGCCCAATTGCTAATTCATGCAAGTTGACAATCTGGAGGCAACAATTATGAGAGATGAAAGCAGTGAAAATAAGAGGAGAGAGCACTTAAGGGGACGGAGAATAACACAAAGTTTACTTTTAAAAGGAGGGAGGGAGGTAGGAGATTTTATAGTCATACTACAGGAGGAGAAAAGGGGTGGAATTGCTTAACAAAGCCTCTTCTAAAACCAAACACACTGAACAGATGAATGGATGGCAATTTGTGTATTGAGTTGAAATGGCTGCTGTTTGAATCCTTATCACACAAAACCTAATGTGACGAGAAAAAAACGTGATAAGGAGCTGTGTGAAGACCTCAGGTGTTTTATGCCAAAGCATTTTGAGAGAAAAAATCCCAAGAGAATTTGCATGAAACATGGGTATTTTCCATGTCCTTGTCCAGATGCATAATTGGCAATAAGACATGGTATTGGGGAATCAAAAATGAAGTGGGCAAATAAATAAACAAATCTAGTAAATGAATAAAATGTGTTGCTTGTAGAGGAAGAAGCTGAAAGATGCTAGGTTTTGTTAATCTATTTTTTCTGCATTACTATGTCAAATAATGATTTTTTTTTTACAAGCCCAACTGTGATGCAGCTTAATGAAAGAGAGGCCTGCAGTGCCATTCATCTGCAAGGTATAAAGAGGTAGGTAAAGGTCAGGCCATATTTCTGGCAGATATACACAAATCTTAATGTTTCTTGAAGCACCCAAATTACAGAGAAAAACCAAGAGAGCTAGAAGTAAACAGAGTGAAAATTCAAATTGTATCTTTGCCTATTAAAGGCACTTTTGACATGAAAGAGCTTGCAGCACTCTGGACACGGGGATGCAGAGTAACAGGATGCATGTCGTAAGCTGTTGTCGACTCGCGTTCTCTGCCATGCCTCTGCACTAAGTTTGCCATATAGTGTGGGGGAATATGAGGGTGATGCTAAGTGAAATGCTCATTTTGCGTTTGTGATTACCAAGGCCCATGGGCGATATGCACTAATGTGAGCTAATGCAATAGATTACACAGTGCTGGCCCAGGGGAACAGACAGCAAACAGATGTGGTCTACTCAAAAAGGGAGGAGGGGTAAGAAAAAAAAAAAATCAAAGTTTAAAGTGTTCAATGTGCTGAAGATTGTCCCTTGCAATTTGTTGTTTACAGAATGCACGTCGTGATAGGTCCTGTCAGGCGTCTCCGTGTGCAGATATGGGGGAAATCAACAATAGTGTGCTCGTGTCTTTTAAAGAAGACAGAAACTTCTCTCAGAAACATTTATTTTTCAAAGAGTAAAAGTGCACCGAATCTACAAAGCACTGCACACCAGGTGTTGCCTTTGATAGCTGATTGGCAACACCTGTGTGACATCACTAATGAAGGTGTGGAGTGGACACATGCGCAGTAGGTATGTTCATTTAAAAGCAAAGAGAGCAGCATTTTGTTTGTCCCGTGTAGAAAAGTGTACTTTTGAGACAGACGTTTGTATTTTAAGGTGTACTTAGTATCAAGGTTAATAAACACTCCTTTATTTGGAATATAATTCTGTTATTATTTATTCTCACCTGGCCACAATAAACAGACTTGTAACTGACTGTACTACATGCTGCTCAAACTGAAAATGCAAGGCTTTGAAATCTGACATGGCTCAAATCTAGACTTTGTAAATACTGCTCTCTAGTGGTCAGTCTGGATCATTGAAAGTAAAAGGAGTACACATCCTATATTCTGTCAGTCACATCAGACAGCAGCCTACCAATTAAAGTTACATTGAAAGCATGTAAGGCCTCAAACTGCCGCTACATTGTACATTTTGCAACGGGCTTTGCATGGGTGGAATATTGTTTTAAAATATATATTAGTAGTCTCCAATAAAAATAATTAAGGCACAATATGGGGATTTTACTCGGCTAAAAACATATAGCCAAGTCAAATCAGTGCATTGTAGTTTTGCCCAAATCTGAGTGTGCTTTGATTTTTTTTTGACTTGCCTAATATACATATTTGAGACCATTTACAACATACATTAGAGTAGATTGCCTATCAATAAAATAACCAAGATGAACACACAGTTTTTCGCCTCACTTTATTATTGAAATGTGTCATACAAATCTCAAACAATATTTTCCTTTTTACATAAGTACACATGTAATGTGAATTCCAAACAAAACAAAAGAAATAACTTAACCCAAGCCTTTCAAAGTGGCAGAAATACTAAAGTACACAAAAGACTAAACGCCTCGTAAATGAGTTAACCTGAGACGTTATGTTCACAGTGTGTATTTCATCGAACCATTTATCAACCATCTGTATATTTCCTCCAAACTATAGTGATGCATCTACCACCTGATGACAATCCAGGAATGACTGCAACTTGAAACTAAATAACACTTTCATTGCCTGAATAGTGACAAAATGTAATGTCCAAAATAATACAGCATCACCATTTGATAACAGAACTGGTGAGATTTGGTATATTTTACAGCGTAAGGATTTGAGGCACCACTAAAGCAGACGAAAGCTGTTTTCAAAAGGACAAATATTAACCAAACAATCGGTTCTGTGTTACAGTTAATGGTGCGCCAGAGGTGGACTTTTTTTTTGTGGTGCCTGACAAACATGTAGTTATACAAGTCCGTCTAGTTTTACTACAAATCAAAAACATCTGTCTCTGGTCGATAACTAGGAGCAGAGGCTCAGCTGACATGATGGCTACAGCAGCTTTACAAAAATAACAGCGTGACAACATGAGGTAGACCACTCTCACACACACACACACACACAGGACCTGGTACTGTGGCCTGTGTGTGAGACATCAAGTTACTAAACAGAGAATCCCCACCCTTCAGTGCCTTGGAGAAGGGAAACACCACGATAGTGCTTCATTACTGCCTTTACATAAACAGTAAGTGAACAGAGCAGCGATTTTACACAAAATGTACATTACTTAATATATTTTTATCTACTGAAAGCTTACAGATATATTTATTTCATCCCACAAAGTGTACTGTTATTTCATAGACACTTACAGATATCTGAACTTTAGTGTGGGTCAAATTTGGATTAAGCAACCGTTTTGAAAAGAAACAAATATCACCGTGTACACCAGTTGATCTTCAAAGAGAGATGATCTGCACTTTTTATCCAAAAAAGAAAATATACAGCCTCAGCCATGATATGTCAATGCATCAAATGTCCCTCTTCTGAAAAGAATATTATGTTTGGAGAGCCTAATGAGCACAAACCATCTCTCTTAAATCCTAATTTGAACAAATTCTCCAAGAAAATATGGCTCAAATCTAATTATTTTCAATATTTTCAATGACTGTTATATCAGTACCAGGAAAACGATTCTGGTCAGGGTTCGCAGAAAAAAAGAAAGCTGTAGTTGTTTATTCTTCAAAAATATTTGTCCACCTTTTTACCTCGGTGCCACTTTAGGTGCTTTTGTCTGTGGTCCCGTAGCGCTGGTGAGGGAAAGGGCCCGATGGCTCTCTCCTCTGGAGGCTGGGCATTGTGGGTAAGTGTTGGTACAGCACAGTTCTGCCGCCTGAGGAGGAATATGAAATGTTAACTCTACAAACCGCCAGGATATGCAGACATAAAAGTCATTTATTTTCTTGATCCCAAGGTTTCAAGGCTTTTATTGTCATTCATACAAAGCTACAGTGTAGTTATGTCGATGGAAATCTTAGGCCACAGGCTCCTCCCACAGTGCAACACAATAAAACTGATACAATAGTGCAAGTAAATACAAATAAATATAGCAAACATAATACATGTCAACTTAATTTTCAATCTGTAAACAGGACAAGCAACTTCTATATTTTTATTTCTATTTTTATTTATTTTCTATATACACTGCTACTTAGTTTTTTTTTACCATGGTGTCTGTTATTAGTTTTTTTCACTTATTGTGTTTTAATTAATAAAAACGTGTGCCTTCTTTTTTATATAATATGCAAGTGTTCTCTTTTGAATTAATCTGCACTATACTCTTGCTGTTGTAATACCGTATATTTCCCCGTTGCAGGACACTTAAATTACTTCTGAAACATACCTGCCCTGGGGTTGGCCAGCTGCCCGGGGTTTCCTGCGGTGCTGTGGTAGAGGGAGGCCAGCTCGTTGGGGGAGTAGGAGCGCAGGAGGTTCATCATGCCCCACTCAGCGTCCAGACTCCCTCCTAGAGCTGCGGACGTCTTCAGAGAGCTCTCGGAGGCTGTGGATGGACCCGGCATTTGCGGCATGCTCTTCCTCCCCGAGATGAGCATCCTGTTCCCTGTTGCTCCTCTGAAGCCCAGCATGTCCCCGGGGTCCGCCTCCCTGCCTGTAGGGACCCCGCCGTATTTTAATCTCTTGCCCGAAGGTTCGCCAAAATCCATTTGAGGGAGGTTTCCGAACCGGCTGGAGAGGCAGAGCAGGGCAGCATCCGAGTGCCAGATGACTCCGCTCCTCGCCGGGTAAATCCTCTCCCCGATGCCCACCCTCTCCGGGGGGGCCGAGCGATCCATGGTGAACTTGCTGCCTGCGTTTGGTTTCATCATGACCTCTGTGTACCTGGAATATTCCTGATGTGTGTCGATGCTGCGCTGGGTCTCCTGGACAGCCTCCTGTACGGGTGCACGGATAGGAGAGTGCTTTGGGGGTTCGGGGGTCTTTTCTGGTGGTTTCGGAGGTTGAGGGGGAGGGGATTGGGTTCGACGAGGGTGGCGCCGGTCGATCATCGGAAGAGGGATGACGTCTTTCCCTTCGAGCGCAGGGGGGCAGCCTGTCAAACGTTTTACTTTCAAACAACCGTTCTTTTTCGCGCCGTCTGACTTATCTTTATGAGTGAGCTTCTTGTGCATGATCAGAACCTCGGGGTACATGGTTTTATACGCACACAACGAGCAGGAGATTGTTATTGATGCATTTTTGGGGCCGGCGGGGATTGAGAGAGACACTTTTAAGGACAGATTTAATGGGGCCTCGCAGTTTTCGTCTTTTATCTCCTCCATTTCCATCTTCAGGTTCACGGGTACGGGACACTTTATGAGCGCATTGTCCGTCGGGGAGTAAGCAGACTTAGCGGTCAACTTCTCATACTCAGCATTCATCTGGGCGAGGGGTTTGCCGATCTTGCTGCTTATGCTTTGAAATCTGTCCTCTGGCGTTCTGTTGGTGCACGATCTGGCTTCGGGAACCCAGAGTTTGGATCTATTTGGTGCGGGACGTTCCTCATTTCCATGTTTGTTATCGTTAGGAGAGGGCGTGGGTTTGCTGGGGATGTCCACTAAGGGTTTGTCCTTGTGGCGGCGATCCAGGTGATACTTCAGTGAAGTCTTCTGGGCCGCAGCGTAGTCGCAGTAAGCACACTTGAATGGTTTTTCACCTGAAACAAACAAAGATACAAACACCTAATTATAGCATAGTTTAAAATACAAGCCACCTAATTTCAAAATCATGTAGGCAGTATGATTTTCATGATTGAATCATTGAAACGTGTTGAACATACCTGTGTGAGTCCTGAGATGAACCGTGAGGTAGTAGCTTGATCGGAAAGATTTGCCACAATAACTGCACGCTTTTGATCTGACTTTTGATCGCTCAAAACCATCCTCACCTTTGAAAATAGACACAAAAACATACATAGAGAGGAATAAGACAGTATAAAAAGCCAAAAAGCAGGTGTATAATCTCTCCCATCAGCAGAGGGAGCACTTGGTAAAGTTCTTTGTATGAAAAACAACTCCTAAATCCCAATTAGGACAGTATGAGTGAATCATGAGAGTGTAATGTAATTTACCTGGACCCAGGTTTTCTGTCAACACTGCTTCCTCAAATCCTTCCTCACAGCCTTCTTCTGCGTGATCAAATGAACCTACTCTCGACAACTTCCCTTCCAAAGAGGAAGTGGGACTGTCTCCGCCCACTCGCTCTCGCTTGTGGACCCGGGAGTGGAGAACCAGCTGGTGGTAGGTCCTGAAAGTCCTCTGACATTCCTCACAAGTGGTTGGCCTTTCTTTGTGTTTGTCTTTTTGCATCAGAGACCTCCGCTTCGGCGCTGGGTTTTGAGGTCGCAGATCCTTCCCAAGGCCTTCTTTGGTGGTTTTGTCTCCTTGTCCCTCAGACCAAATATTATTTAACTCCTCCTTATCTGAGCCGCATTCCTCATTGTCTGTGCTGGCTTCCTGGCCGATATCTTTAATATTATTAGGGCCAACTGCTATCTTGCCCTTTGTTGCGAGTTGCCAGGCCTGATATGTGTTGAATGGATCCAGCTGGGGAATCCATTTTGATGATCTCTCTGTTTTTCCTAAAGACCGAGGCATGAGGTTTAGACTGTGAAGAAATGTTTCCTGTTTGGCGGTAGTGTCTTCCATTTCCTCGTTGTCTTTATCTTTGCCGGGCTCCACCTCTCGATTGTGTACCTTACTGTGCTCAGCCAAACTGTCATGGTCGGGGAAGAAAAAGCCGCACACCATGCACATTTTGTAAACAGTGCTCACAGGTTCTGGAGGAGTGTCTTGGACAATACCATTGACCGTGGCGGGGGTCTCCAGATCTTGCTGGGACTTGCTCTTTGGTCCTGGTTTCACGTGCATTTTCATGTGATTCTTCAGAAACCACGGCTCTCTAAACCTCCGTCCACAGAAGTTGCAGCAGTAAGTGAAGTAGTCCTTGTGCTTCCTCATGTGGGCCTCCAGCTCGTTGGCATCTTGCGACACCTGTCCGCACACGATGCAGCTGCGAACCTCCTCCTCCTCCACGGGGATGATGCTGTGTTTGGACCGGGGTCTCTCTCCTGGGATCCTGAACTCTGCTTCCACTCTGAGCACAGCCGGCTCACAGAAGGTGGAGGGGTGCTGTGTCAGAACGTGGGGGCCTAACTCGTCCTGGTGAGTAAACGTGTGATCACAGAACATACAAGATAGTGGCACACTTCCTCCTGATTGCAACACCGCCTTCTCTGAGTAGGTGGTGTGTGGTGTCATGCTGGAGCCGGGCCCTGGGGTGCTCGCGTTACTATAAAGAATATCTTGGGCAAGTCCATCTGGGCTCTCCACAAACGGTGACAGAGAGTGAGTCGGCATTTTCCTCTGAAGGGGGGACGCTGTACACACTGTCCGAGTTAGTAGGGACCTGGAACAAAAGGAGAAGTATCTTTAGACTCTGCTGTATCTCAAAACAGAATCAGGTAGCTGCTACTGAATTGGAGATTGAATACATTTAAAAATGTACAGAGAGAACGGCCTACCCTTACACTGAAACAGGAAACAAATCTCTTAAGCAATCAACTGCACAGACAACTTGTTTCCTCTCTGTACAGGTCATTGATAAAACATTCAGACATGGCTTTTGTACTGCTCACAAGTATTATTTTTGCTAATTAACTTTCTTTGGTTTGGAAACTCAAAAGTGTTAACAATAATGTATGTGGAAAATATCAAAGAGACAGTAAAGTATGTTGAAAATATTAGAAAAGCAACACTATATCAAAAAAGTCACAGTATATTTTGTAGAAAATATCAGAACTATCATACATTTACATATGTATTTGCAAAAAACAAAGCTACAATTGTTTTTCAAAATAATAGTAGATGATGATAGTTGCTATAAAATGTTAAATTAAAATGAACTAAAGTTGAGTTAAGGTATTCAAATATCACTTAATTAAAACAATATAGCCTTTTTTAGCCTTCCTGGACAAAAACATACTTTTACTAAATTTGACAACTATTTTTTTTTTTCTTAAACCGAATAAAGTATTGGCACTAAACAACATTTAAAAAACAGTCAAACATCTAAGATATAAAACGTTTTGATGTTATACTGGCCAACAATGCCTGTCTGTCAAATTGTCAATTATAAGGAAGCTCTAAGGAGTAAATAACCTTACATTTTCCCTTTGTCTGACTATTGAATACTTCCTTGTTTTTTGTCACAGTAGCTCTTTTTTTGTTTGCATCATGAACTGATGACACAGACCGTACAAAGTTGAAGAAATCCACATCAACTTCTACGTTTGTTTGGCCCAAGGGTGGAGCGACTGGTAGAGCAAGTTCAAATAATACTAAAGGAAGACTGCTACAAAAGCAAAACTGAAAGCAGTCCACTTTAAAGTCTCAATATATATTAATCCACACTTTATTTAATTTAAATATACATTGAATAAGTATTAGAATGAATAGTTACACCTGGGGAAAGTAGTTGTTTTTCATTAAACCACCCGTATATCCTCAATAAACTTCAGCATTGTGGCAGGTTGTGTAACTAAGTACATTTACTGAAGTACTCTACTTAAGTAAATAATGTAGGTACTTGAACTTTACATGAACATTTTCACATTATGGTACTTTATACTTTTACTTCACTATATTTTGTTGGCCAATGTTGTACTTTTTACTCCCCTGCATTTATGTTACATATTTAGTTACTTTGCAGTGTTAAATTAATAATAAACTGACACATACATTATGATATATTAGTATAGGTTAGGCTTAACAGTAGTGAGAATTGAAGTGATAAACATTAATAATAATTAAAAAAAGGTCTGCTGTTTTAATGTGCCTTTGTGCATAACAAGTACTTTTGGTATTTTTCTAATGCTTATAATTTTTTTGGAAATGAAACTTAAGTACAAATTTGAATGCATATTTTGCTTGTATTTTTACCCTCTAACATTGCTACTTTTACTTAACAAATAATCCAAGTACTTCTTCCACCTTTGGTGCAAAATGTTACTATTTTTCAGAGGTGGGAAGTAACTATGTACATTTACTGAAGTACTGTACTTAAGTACAATGTTGAGGTATGTATTTCCATTTTATGCTACTATGCAACAATTCAGAGGTAAATCGTGTCCTTTTATTCCACTGCATTTATTTGGTACCTTTAGTTACTAAATAGGATTAATGTTGTGGAATATAATCACCACTTAAATCAGACTTTAGTTACACCTGGAGTAAATTCACAAGCTACCCTGCAGTATACAAAGTCATTAAAACTAGCTGCACCTTTACCAGCTTTGATAAACACATATATCAATCATTATAATCAAAACATATCATATATTATTCTGAAATGGACAATCTGCATAATAAGTATTTTTACTTTTGGTACTTTAAGTATATTTTGATGCTTTCCTACTTTTACTTGAGTAACATTTTGAATACAGGACTTTTACTTGTAACATAGTATTCCTACACTCTTCTACTTTTACTTATGTACAAGATCTGAGTACTTCCCCCATCTGCTATTTTTTTACCATTATTACTTTGCCTTGTTGAACTTTTGACTTAACCCAGGTGGGACCATGCTACTGTCGATAATGACCCAGTGTGATTTTTTTTTTAAAAAGCACGCCTGCTTTGTGTGAGGCAGCGTTAGCCACCTTGTTATTTAAGTAAGCTCAGCCCTCGTTAACACCACTAGTTTGCTAGGGAGTGGGGGATGCTCAAAGTCACTTTAACATTACACCCTTTAAGTTTAATCAAATTAATCCAAAATCAAAGTATGTTAAGCGTTGTTGCTATAACATGTCTATATGTGCATAATAACCAGAACACGAGGGTGACTTCTTTTAAACGATCAACTTAAATATATCAATAATGGCTGATTTCTTCACAGAATACGCTTAACATTGAGTGGAAACACGTTCCTATAGCGAGGATTTCATGACAACAAATGAACGATACATTGTGTACTTACGATGTTGATTATTCATTTGTTTAACGCCATTTCTTAAACTAAAACCTCCGATAAAGTTAACGTAACCACGACAACGTTGACAAAACAGACTCGAATTCTCCCTAAACGTTAGCACACTTTGTGTTGTCTTCGAGCAAACTGCAGAAAGTCACCAAACAATACCTTACCAAGTGAGAATTTCCGGATTAATAATGACACTTGATACTACGAGCGAGTCAATTCAGGAGTTCAGAGCGAAGTGTGTGACTTCTGGCTTCTTCTTCATTTCACATATACACGCCTTTTTGTTCTGGGAAAAAACAGCTCACCTATTGAATTGTTTGAATGTGAATCATATTTGTTCGAGTCCTGCTCCTCACTGTGTGCAGCTGTTGAACTCTGAGGCGCGCCCCCTCCTCTTCCAACGATTCTCACAAGGGGAAGATGGAAGCGCGTGCACGGCAACCCCAAAAAACCTATAGGGCAGTCACGTGGTCGACGAAT
This sequence comes from Dissostichus eleginoides, assembly GCA_031216635.1. NCBI lineage: Eukaryota > Metazoa > Chordata > Actinopteri > Perciformes > Nototheniidae > Dissostichus > Dissostichus eleginoides. The sequence goes on along the minus strand of CM062267.1, from coordinate 9,789,737 downwards.
AACATAAAAGGGATTTATTTAGATAAGTGTAAAAACACGCGAATTAAACCCTAAAGTTATGTATTTCACAATGAGTGTCTTTATTATAGTAATGCCATTACATTAATATAAAACAATTAAACTGTCAAGCACAACACATACCATCTATGTAAAGAACCATAGTCCTTTGTTGTATGTTTTTAACATTTTTTTGATATATTATCATTATTTTTGTTATGTTTATTCTTCTCTTCTGTATACACCTGTGCTTTTTTGTTAGTTTTTATTCGAAGACACTGAAAGCCATGTTGTTTGTACATGACTTTTTCCAATAAAGATCTTAATAAAGAAAAAAAAACCAATGCGAATGAGGTAGAAAACATACATGCGTAGGACTGATGCAAGACATCTTGCAACATCACCAGATACAGGTATGGCTGTTTTGGACATTTATTAACTGTCATGTGTATTAAATCACCCATAATACACTTCCATTATACGACAGTCTAATGTGTTATGTCTAACTGTGTTTACTTCACTGACTTTGGCCTAGCTCGTATGATAACGCGTCTAAAAGCTACTTTAATGTATGTACACAGTCACCGAATTGGTTTCTTTATGCAGATTATGGCCACAGGCTACACAACAACACTGTTTCTTATGTATTGCTGCAGTGAACCTACCTAAAGTGTAACCCTCCGCTCCGTCCACGCTCTCACGTCATGCATCAGCCACCATGTGGAGATGGGGGAGGGGTGCCTCAAACTTTTCACAGTTACATGAGGGTTTTTTTCTTCTTTTTTTTTTTTTGCAGAAGCAGGTTGGTTGAGTGAGTCATGATATAAGTCGGCTAGTTCCCATTTATAAAACGTGCAAAACGTACCTTAAAGTATGACGGTTTTATGTGTAATTTAATTTGTGGTGACCTAAACACAATACCTTTTATAAAGCCATATGCAAATGCATGTGTTTGATCTTCAAGAGAGGGGGTGGCTCCCTACAGCCTAGATAGGGGCATGTCCAACCTTATATAAGCTATTCTAACAAGTCTAATCACAATACTAAATTATGACAGGGATAATGAAAAGTCCCTATAAGGTTGCATTGACACAAAACACCCCATAAGATGAAAACACTGATTTGTATAAGATATAGACAATCACACCCACTTGGTAATGTGAAGTTAAATAGAAAGCCCCTCCTCCACCCTAACAAACAGACACCAGGCATTGATGGCAGCCTAAAGCCATACATTGTATAATCAATGAGGATATTCAGTAGACTTCAGTGTACATTCATTATTGAGACACACACACACACACACACACACACACACACACACACACACACACACCCTCCACCCTAGTGGCAGTAATGTCTCAAAAAAAGAAATAACATTTTATCAGTAACCACTCCCAGTTAAGGAACAGTGAACAAAGACCATTTTTTTTTGGCTAGATTGTTGTCTTATCCTCCCTCTCGTATAGGCTGTGACAGGGTTTTGACTTTAGGCCCATATAAAAAATGGTTTTGTAATACTTGCTGTTACAAAACAGGTCAGACCAATCTGCTGTTCCTAAAACACAGTCTGCTGGTTTGACAAGCAGACGTATCCAAAGGCACCAATGTAGGCCAGATACAAAAAGAATAGCCCTTGTCATGTATAAAACATATCTTATAGTAAAAACAATTGTATTGTTTGTTTCGTAACTTCAAGTATTGGGTTAAATAGGCCATGTGTTGCATAAGATGTGTTGGGGAACTACAGTTTTTATTTTATTTTTGCTTTCTCTTTTTATATCTCCATTATCATCACTTACTATATATACTTTTTATTATATTATCATAATGTCGTCTTATATGTTTTTGATTTATTTAGTTGCGTTTTTCTTTTGTTTTCTTTCCTTTTTGTCGCCATTATTTACATATAATATTTATTATTTAAACCTATTTATTTTTCATTAATTTAGTGCAGTTTTCCTTTCTTTTTTCTCTTCGTTTTTGCCGCTGCTTTTAATTGATATATTCATATCTTAAACTGCACTGTAACTTTGATTATCTTTGCTTTTTAATGCCATTTTCTTAATGTCTTTCATTTTTGTAAAGCACTTTGAATTGCTTGTGTTGAGCCCCCCCAAAGGTAGTTAAAGTCCATATTGGGGTTAAAGTCCCCTCGTAGGTGGTTAAAGTCCCCTACGTGTGCCGTTTTGGTTTCAAGACCCTGGTTCGCGGAGGACACCAAAAAAGTCCTAGAAAAGACAAGTTAAACTTAACTAATGTGCATTTAAAGAGAAGAGGAATAGTTTCGGCGAAAACTAAAAGGTACCATGGGGTCAGATTATAATTTTCCAAAGGGGGGTTCGTTTAGCATGAAACACTTGAAATAACTAAAGGACAAGTTAAACAAGAAAGTAGAAAGAAAGGGAGGTGATAGAAAACTAAATCTGCTAAAAAGTTAGCAATGATTGAGAGTCAGAGCTAAACATTTCAGATGTGTGTATCTCACACTGCACTGTCACTTTTATTCATGTATCTTTGCTTTTAAATGAGTGTTTTTAAATATCATTTTATAATATGTTTATTAATGTCTTTCATTTTTGTAAAGCACTTTGAATTGCCTTGTGTTGAAATGTGCTATATAAATAAACTTGCCTTGCCTTGCCTTCGTTATCAGTAAAATTATACATAATATATATTATTTCCACAATGTCCTTCTTTGTGTTTTTCATCTATTTAGTTGCATTATTCTTACATTTTCTTTGATTTGTGTCTCCATTATCACAAATATTTTATATATAATACTTATTCTTTTATCAAAATCTCCTCCTATGTATTTTTCATTCAGTCAGCTGCGTTTTTCTTACATATTCTCTTCCTTTTCCTGTACATCAAATATTTATACTTTTTTCATATGTATTTTCATTCACTTTGGTGCGTTTTTCTTCAGTTTGTCACTTTATTTCAATGGGCTGGGTTGGAGGATTTCGACCTGTTGTATAGTCATTTTAGTTAACATATTCACCATGGCATCAGTTGTACATATTGGACTGATGAATTACATTTAAGTGTCACATTTAAAAAGAACATTTAAATAAAGTGTCTTAAAAAATACCAAAAGATCGGCCACATATTCTGCCAGTACAGTGTTGAATCATCCTGCATTCAGTTGCCTTTATTAGGACTCAATCACTTACATGTTCTTCCCTTTTGTGTGATACTGATTCAGTACTTTGGTATTCTTTCCTCACCCCAAGATCCTGTTACACAAACAAGTCTAGTATGTTAATCAAAGGCACCACATGTGACACGTCGAGGCCTCCCGCTCATTTCCTATTGTTCTGCGGCCACAAAGGCTCTGTGAAAGGCTATCAATCTGCAGAAGCATGATGCCTCGGGATGATGAAAATGCCAGGAGATGTTATAGCCTATCATAAAAAAGACATCTATGTGGAGGTGGTGGTAGCTTTGTGTTTAACCAGACCGATTTTCTTTCAATTATAATGAAGACATTTACATAGCATTCATTTTCTGAAGTGCTATTGACAGCAACAAGTGGGCGAACATTGTTTACTGTTCACTGATTCAATTAACCGTGTCCTATTGTTTGACTTTATGCTAATGTAATTTCTCTTCCACAATCCTGCAAACTCATTGTCTCAGATTGTTTAAAAAAAACAACATACATGTGTGTATTCAAACCAGAAGTGTGTACCTTTTAATTAAAGATAAAGTGGCAATCTTTGAATGCTCGAATGAGTAATTATGTATTCAGGAGACAGACAGCCTGATAGGAATGGGGAAAGGCTGAGGTTGCTTCTTTTTGTCTTGACGTGCCAGGAGCAGCTGACTGCTTTGTTCTCCTCCAGATTCCCCGCCCGGCTTCTTTCATAATCCTGAGAGACACTGATAATATATAATCTCCTTTCTCTCCCCTACCCGGCAATGTTAAGTCAATGCAACCAGCTGTTGTGTTGTGGATCATCAGTGTGAGACATTTGATCAGGACCAAAAAGCATTCCTTTTTTCTGAGTAATGCAAATATTTGACATACTTTGCATATTTCCTGAGGAGATATTGAGGATGTGCTCTTTGTTCTGCTGCTAGTGCGCTGCTGTCAGTTCAATCTTTACTGACTATTTCAATATCCCATAATGACCCATATAATCATAAAAGAAATAAAGTCTATAATGTCGAGGACTGGGAAAATACACTATAATGAAGGTGAAAAGGTATACAGAAATAAACAAATATGCAGATAAGTATTGAATAGTTTCTTAGCCATTATTATTTAGATAAACATAGCGAGAGTTATGCATCTGTTGAATACTGCTATTTGGAATATTAGGTTTTTCTAATCATCAAAACAAGGAGAAACTAACAAAATGCTGTTTACCTGTTCTTAATCTCAAATATGAAATACATCGCCTGGAAACATGAAAAAATCTTACATTTAAAATTGGCAGATTAGGATGCCACACCTCGGTTTAGACACATTTGCTCTGTAGTCAATCATTCTGATCCGTCTGTGCTACACAGAAACCTCATCCTAATGATGCATATCCATGAGTCTGAGGTAAACCATATGTATTCTAGATGGATATCTTCATGGCTGATCATCAAAATGTAATAATCTACATTCATCAGGAATGTTTAAAAACCATTTGTCATGCATTTGCTGTAGCAGAAACATATAATCCCTTGTTACGGGCTGCATTTGTTCAATTATGTTTTACTTTTAAACATAATTTATACATCAAAATGCAATTTACCATGTCTGTACTCGCGAAAACACTCTTCAAGAAATTAACCGAATACAAAAAAGGAAATGAAAGCATTTAATCTGCAGATTGGCTCTAATAATCATCATTTATTACTGTTTTTTATTATTAGTTACTGTAAATTTGTATTTCCACAAATTCCACATGTATATTTTTTTAGTTTTTAATGCTATTTTATTTCTATTTCAGAAATATTTTGGATTGTTTATTTCTAGTCTTTTTCTCTTATGTACATTGCCTTGTCTTTTTATGCCGCTGCAACGCAAACATTTACTTAAGTACTTCTTATCTTATTTTATTTAAAATGTTGTTTTAACTGAACACAGCCAACTCCATTCAGTTGAGGACAAACAACACCAATTAACAGAAAACATGTATTTTATTTAGAGAGGCATTAAAATAGCTTCAGTTATTTATAGCATGTGTGGTATCAAACTACAGACGCCTTTTGTCCCTGCAGCAGGATGTCACATTCCCCGGAAAAGCCCCACAAAAACCAGCCCTAAAAGTCACTTGAAAGCATCTGCATGAGGAAGCCTCCCTAACACAAACACACATGTTGGGCCTGCAGGACCATCAGGACTGTCCTTTAGAGGGAAGATCACGGCGAATAATCTGAATCTGTTTGACCCTGGAATGATTTCCCCTAATGTTTCCTCACTCTACAGACCTGTTTGCAGCGAGCAGTGCCCTGATGCACATTGGGTCTGACAGCAGGCCTCCTGTCAAGCCTCCCTGCCCACTGTTCCCTTGTTCCTCCCCCTCTGAGCTCGCTGCATTCACACAGTCCCATGCATTGTCCTGGGATGAACTGCAACATGGTGGTCAATTGGATCTTATGCAGGGTGTACAATCTGTATGCATTGTAAAATCCATACCTATAACTCCACTCTGTTCATTTATGTCTGTGATTGTGCTCATGAAATAAGGATTGTGTAGAAAAGCCTTCCCTTGAAACACCCACAGTTCTGGCGGACTGCTTGTAGCGACATGCAGCTGTCATCTGCATTTTCTTTTGGCATAATAGGCCGAGTGAATTTCCTAATAACAGCATGAGAAAGAGAAGACATAAGGAAGTGCTGGCGTGGTGCTTTAAAGGATTTGAATTTAAGATCATGTAAATAATTAATTACTTTATGTTTACTAATGAGTTTTTTTCGCACATAGCAATGAGACAAAAACGTCACACATTCATCTTAATTTAAATCAATCCTCAGAGAATGGACATGTTTCATATCGTGAGAGCAATACCTCACTTTTTCCTCCCTAAGTGCCATGGCAATTACTTTGATGCCCGATTTAAAATGATCACAACTATTATGGAGGGTAATGCAAGAAGAGTGTGTCTCATTGATAACAAAGGAGCAGCGTGAGTTATGCCTTCAGGGGCCGAGACTCATCCCTTAATGGTGGGTGAATGGTGGGTCTCAGACATTACCTTCTAAAACACATCCTTCCAAAGACTGCGCCCTGTGCGATCCATCACAGAAATTACATCATAAATGGTAATGGAAGATTTAAGGGCTTCCTTTACCTGGAATATACAATTCCTCAGATCTTGTTTCATATCTTTTATCTCTAAGGTGTCTCATGGAGGAGATGTCAGTTGTATTTATTGCGAGCATGTCTATCAGATACCTGTCACTTGTCTATTAGCATACAGATAAACACATAGATGAGTAACATGGCTTACAGTATTTACTTTTACACCCAACATAGTCAGCTTTGACTCGTATGTCATGTGTTATTAGCTCACACGTTTAGTCCTCTATCTTATGTACATCAAACATATGATGTAACATTATTTTAGTACAACTTGCTGAGCCACATATTTTTTGCAGTTGTCGCCACATCCAGTTTTTCTTGTTCCTCTACACACTGATGGACAACAAATAAACAGTGAACATATTTATTGTCTTTAAGATAGTTGAAGTTACACATACATACATATAGGTAAACGAAAGCTTTATATTAATTGCACATATGTCGAAAAACAAATAACTAACACCATAAGACGTCTTTTTAAATGACATGCTGTAATCAAATTAAAAAGCTAAGCGACTGTGATATATGACAGAGGCAAAGCGCACCACAAGGACACATTTGCACAACGACACCATTTTGCCACCTCAGATGCTTTTGTTTACAATAATTTTCGTGCAGATAAGTAAAGATTGTGATTTTTCCCATATGGCCCAATACATGACTGTTAGGATGTCATGTATGTGCTTTAGTTAACATAAAGTTAAAATAATATGTAAGTGAAGTTTGTTATACAAATATGTTCTTATAATGTCATATAGATAGAAGTACTTTTTGTTCCTGTTCGTTCGATATTAACCTCTGCATTGCCGAGGTTTTTTCTGCCTTCTAAAATTGAACCTGTTTTTCTTTTGACAAACTTATTGCTAAAAGCAAAGCCTGGTACTGTCTATTGCTCAAACCCCGTGAGTCACATTAAATGTCTGTAGAAAACGTTTCTCACTCACAATACTTTAAGTCAAGACATGTATATGACCAGAAAATATATATATATATCTCAACAACCTCACCTTTGAGCATTTCAAATCACAACTTGTTCAACTTTGACTTTCTATCGACTTGCTTTTACCCTTTCAGTCACTTTTCTTTCCATATTTTGACTTCTAAACATCAACAAAAACAAAAAAAATGTAGTTAAAGTAACTCAATAGGGTTGAAAGTAAAATGAGACGGAGAGAGATGTAAAGATTGAGTAAGAGCAACAAAGATAGAGGGGTTTTTTACAGGGAAACTTCACTGTTGGTTCTGGTTTCATTTGGCCTTCTCAGCTGCAGCTGCAGGGACTTGCTCCGTCTGGACCCCGGCTTCTGTCGAGCTACGTCTCTGACCCTGAAGTTGAAAGGGAAAACAATATTATATTGTGGGGAACAATTTCTAATTTGAGGTCTTTTTTTACCTTTGAAAGCACTTCCCCCTTTTTTCAGTTGCATTGATTACTGTGAAGGAATATGTGTCAACTTATTTAAGTCAAATAGATATAAAAACAAACTCTACAAAAACAATTCACATGCACTGCAAATATGGCCCACACGTTTGGTTACTTTACAAGTTGTTGCTGCCATCTAGTGGAGATAAGCTGCAACTAATTGCAATATAAAGGTCCATTCAACCAGAAAAAGCGTCAGTAACTTCAGTGGAAAAGGGACACCATCCTTACCAGAGTTTTAAAGAACAAATGGATGGAGTTCCTCTTCTCCAGTTTCCTGGAAGCATGGGCTGCATCTTCTCCAGCTGGAGGGGCCACTGCAGCGGGTTTGTTTTCTACAACCGCCTCTGACTTGGCTGCTGCTTTGGGCTCCTCCTTGGCTTTCACTGTCTCTGCTGCTGCAGCGGGGGCAGGGGGCGCCTTCTTGGGGTCAGCGGCCTGAAAGTGAATGAAAAACGAATTATTGCAGCCTTTTGTATAAGTACATAGGAATGTCTGATCTGCACCAATCATTAAGCCCAGTTGAATTTTGAGATGACATCCTACCATTTGAAGAGACATTAAGATATACCAGATGTTAGGATCCAGTGTGTCTTAGTAAATGCACTGATGTGTGTTGTTATGATTCTCAAATATAATGACACATGGAGAAAAAAACAGATTGAAAGCAGATTTTAAAACCAGATGTTATACATTTTTGTATTCATCTGGTTAATATTGCGTCTATTTTCGAGAGGTCATGCTACTGTATTGACTACTCCAGTTGTTGTTGCCTGTGGTCATGTGGTTTAAGAATACCTTAAATTCACATTAACTTGTTACTTTCTGTAATAATTCCAATATATTCAAATAGTGTAAATAGGTCCTTACTTTGGACTTGAACATGGAAAAGAAGGATGGCTTTGAGTCTGTTTTCTTTTCTTCCTGAACAGGCGGTGGAGGTTCGGGCTTCACGGCGGCCTCCAGGGTGCCAGCTTTTGAGGGATCCACCTTCTTTAATGGAAACAGCAGAGAAGACAATACATATCGTGAGGTATTTATGATTTAAAGGCAAGGCAGTGATTGAAGCGGATAGGGTGAGAACAGGAGCTGCCACCTGTGAAGTAAAAGAAGAGGTTAAAGGGTTGTAAACGATCCAAGCAGGATCAGAGCAGCAGAAGAGGAGGAGGAAGAAGAATTGGATAAAAAACACTCCCTGTAAGAATGAAAATCGCAGAAAATCATGCACAAAAGATAGAATGTTATCGTCTGTAGGAAAACAACACAAGGAAATAGAAAAAGGGCATGACACCACCCAAGATTACTCCTTTAAAGAAGTAGTTTGACACATCAGGAAAAGTATATTTCTTGCAAAGAAATGTGATGATTGATATAATTTTCATACCTAATTATATAGGATGCAGGAAACTGTTAGCTTAGCATAGCATTCCTAATTTAAACAACTAGCCTGACTGTCCAAAAGTTATGGAATCACACTGTTTTGTAATGTAGTGGTTTTATCAGAAATGTTAAATGGCTAAAGGCTGATTTATTTACTTTCCGACAGAGGCCGGTTAGCTGTTCACAGCCTATGCTAAGCTAAGCTAAGCGGTTGCTAGCTTCTGCGTCATACTTTACGGACAGATAAGAGAGTGATCTTCAAATCTCTGCAAGAAAGCAATTAAGAGTATTTCCCAAAATGTTGAACTCTTTTAATTTACCTCAGCTTCTACCACTGGCTGTGGTACCTCTTCCTCCATCTGCCGGGAATTATAACATTATTTGATAAAAATGCTTTAACAAATTCTTAACGTGAAAGAATAATGCCATATTTCTTTAATTAATAATGAATGATGAAAGATTATTTTTGGTTCAACATAATATTTGATAGCTGGTTCAATAACACGTCAGAGGTGCCTGTAGAGTGAGGACAATTAGGAAATTCATATTCGTGAGCACTTCCTGCGGATTTACCTGCTCTTCTACAACTGGCTCTGCAGCCTCCTCTGCTGTCTCAGTGGGTTCAACATTAATTTCACTCTGAGCAGATGCAAATGAATCACAACATATGAAAACAGAATAATCAGATCATCAGAAGACTATTCCAATCCCCAAAAAAAGACAAAACCCTGAGATTGACAACTCTCATACTTGTTTTACCTGGACTTCTACAACTGGCTCTGGTGTCTCCTCTGGTGTCTCCTGCAGAGCAAAACTACTTTTTTATTCTGAAGAGATGCAAATTAAGACGATTTGAACGTGCTTTCATTTATATGGCATGTCTGTTATGAGCACAGCTGCAAAAGACTGTTTAAAATAATACCCACTGTGCTAGAGAGGGGTTTGGTGAAAGACTTGATATTCAAACTCACATTAAAATACACAATTCCCTGAATACTCCTGATGAGATTGAGCATGCACTCTGGTTTACCTGTACTTCTATACTGGTTGTACCTCTACCTCTACTTCTGGCTCTGGTGGTTCATCATTGACTGTCTGCAGGACATTGGAGGAATTAATATTGTTAGTCAAAGCAACATGATAGACAGGAGATGTCCTTTAAACACAGAGGAAATGTAGTCATTATAAAAAGGTTAAAAGAATAGTTTGACATTTTTGATAACGTGTATGTGCTTTCTTGTTGAGAATTAGATGAGAAGATCAATACCACTCTCATATCAGCGAGCTAAGTATGTAGCTAGAAAGTGGTTAGCCTAGCATAGCATAAAGACTGGAGGCAGGAAGAATCGGCTTGCTCTTAAGTAAGCAAATAGGACTGTATGTTGCCTGTTTAATTTGTACATAAAGTGAGTACAAATGAGAAGTTGTTATTTAATAGGATTCATGTGCTGCAACTATTGGGCTTTGTTTGAATTCACATGCTAATGTAGCCTACTAGTTATACTGACAACAAATTGAGTATGTATCGCAGTCTAATTGTATAGGATTTTGCAACAATTACTTAGTATGCAGTGTGAATTTACTTGACATACTCAAAGTGCACTGTCTAAAGGTTAATAGGTCACTTTAACATGTTTTAATTTTTTCCAGGCGCCAAGCTAGCTGTTTCCCTTGTTTCCAGTTGTTATGCTAAGCTAAGCTCCATGTTTTCTGACTGTAGCTTGATAGTTAGTGCAAAAACATAAGAGTAGTGTTGATCTCCTCATCTAATTGTATGCAGGCAAAATACGTGTATTTTCTCAACATTTTGTGTGAATTAAATGAATCACTAATACAATTTAAATGGTGCAAATATCATGGAAAAGGGACTGTGTTACAAACAGTGCTGCTAACTTGACACTGTTTTCTCCGGAAATATTTATGCTATTTATGTGATTATTGGACATGTGTCCATGTCACATCCAAGTCACATCTTTGAAAGAGAACAACAACAATCTGATACCCTGGGTGAGGTTCAAGGCACAATAAATACTATCCTACACAATTGCTGTCTATCCCAATTTGAAAACAGCTATTTGTTCTGTTCTTGCCACCTCCAGACAGACCAGCTCTTGTTCAGTTAGTAACAGGAAGAGCCATGGTCAGTTAGAGAATATAATAATCTACTGTACCACTGCTGCAGTCTTGGCATTGGCTCCACTTGCTGAAGCACCCTTGCCCTTGGATACTCAGATTTTACTCATGCATATTTTAATTCTACATTATAACCACCCCTTTACGTAACTATCTTGTCTTACAATCTTTGGTTTGCTGTTTATTTACCTTTGGACGGAAGAGATTGCTCAGAGTGACTTTGGCTGATAATCCTTTTGAGGCCTTGGGTGACTTTCCAGCAGCTTTTGGTTCTTCTTTGAGTGTGGGTTTGGCAGGTTTTGCAGCTGGTTCTGCCTTGATTTCCATTTTGGGTGGCTCTGGAGGAGGTGGTGGTGGGATAGACATCCCCCCTTTGGGTGCTGGGGGCGGCTCAGATACTTGTGCGACCTATTCAGAGAGTGAGTGTTCAAATAATTGTAAAAAGAAAACACTCCACACTTACATACATGATAAAGTACACAATTACAATTTAAGGTGAGATGAAACATGCAAACCAGTTATCAGTATAGTTTAGCAAGTAAGTTTAGTCCAAAATAAACAATGAAGAAAATGTGTGTGTACAATGAAACACTAGCAATTAAAGTAGCATTTATGGAAGTTAACTGAACCCAACTAATGTCCAGTAAAGATATCCTTTTGAGGTAAATAAAAACCTAATTATAACACTTCATGGGGAATGTTCTCACAGTAGTGGTTGTCACTGGTGGGCACTCCTGGGACTATTTGCCAACAGAAAAAAGGAAACAGTAGAGAAATAAAGTTAAGCTCAAGCAAACAGAGATGTGCAAACAAGCTTGAGTTCACTGATGCAACTAAACAAAAAAAGCATGATATACATTGGATGTTGAGATGAAATAAAAACGAGAAAATTAAAACCTTTCTTAATTAACAACGGCCAGTTAATATTTAAACATGTTTGTTATGTGATTTAATGCTTAAAAACATCTGTTCACCTGCTCTGTTGTGGCTTCAGGAGTAGCTGTTTCCTTGGTTACTTTGGGAGTCACCTGTGCAACAAGGGAAGAAAACTTTTATTTGTGCCGTTCGTAATAGAAAAACTAAAGTCTAGCTTTCAAATGTTATATGTCTTTGCATTATGTTATTTCTTATAGCCTGCACTGAAGCTGTGTAGAACAAAGTCAGCGTTCTTTCGCCCATGTTATAGAAACAGAAAAAATATTATTTAGATACAAATCTTTCATGAATGCAGACACAGGCCTTTATGATGAGCTGACTGAGGCACTCTGAGGTCCCTGACAGAGCACATACAGTACGTGCGCTGTCATTGTGACAGCCATTGTGCTAAGGAGATGGCGTAGGCCTGCCCTCGCTCTATCTTCACAAATCTCAACTTCCAACAGCACAGGCCCCCCTTGTGAGCTCACACTATGGCTTGAACAATAGGCCACCACATTCCCGCATGTTCAGAGACTTGATTAGCATGGGGCTAGAGCAATGGTAACTCTTTAAAATGATCCAAACACAGCATGTTGAAGAGGAAATACAATAGCTGCTTGTTGTAGGTTTTCCATCAGTGCTGTCATATTGTTATGATACATTTTCTGTGCTAAAAATTTCCTTTTCACATACCTCAACATAAAACAGAAATCACCAATAAAATGTCACGCAGCATCTGTTGAATTAATTAAGTCTGCTTTACATTATCATTAAATGATTTGGTTTCAGTAAGGCTTTAAGAGAAATGTGAAAATGTTCATTTAAGTTTTTTAAGCAGCTGTTTGACTTCAGTAATAATTACAGATAACAATGTAGATCTGTTTCCTTCCTTAACACTACAGCAAACTCTTCAATGTATTTTTTCCCCAGCAGTCTATTTTTTCAAACAATTTGAAATATCAATTGCATATCCGCACCTAATTTCTCAAATTGTGTCACTTACTATTTTTTTGAAGAAGTTCATAACTGGATTCTCTTCTGGTTTGCTTGCCTTTTGGGTTTCCACCGGTTGAATGTTTCCGTTGACAGTTTCAGGAGCTGTTTCTTCAACTGGACACAGGTCTAGAGTCACACTCTCCGGCTCCGGTAGTGATTCTGATTCTTGCTTTAAGTTAGCTGTCCCCTATACAGCATCACAAAGAATTAGCCTTTGAGAATTATGTTAGAGCCCCACAGCTGATAATGCAAGCAGTGAGTGTCTTAATCGCAGCATTGAGATGGGAGCACAATTCCAACCATGCCTCTGCCTACTCGAGGCATTGTCAACAATCAGCCTTTTATTAATGTGTGTGTCCCACCCCTCACTCATTGATATTCAACAATGCGTGAGAGTTATGCCCTGGAAAATGTGAGGAAACTCAAATACCTTGCTGTGACATGATGGTGGGTATATAATACATAGTTTAGCATACAATTTTCCTTCAGTGTGGACTGATTTAATTTGAATGTTTTGTTTTTAAACCCTTCTCTTTCTCTTGTGAAAGTAGGTATTATTTGTCACTAAACACGAATGAAAAGGATGAAAACTGTTTGAATCATGACAAAAACAACTAAATTATGAATGAACAAGATGTTTACATTTTTCATTTCATTGGAAAACATTTCAAAAACTTCACAATTTCATCTTGTGTTGATGATATATAAATAACACTGCTTTTAATTATTATAAAACACAGCATACAATTTACAATCAAATTGCAATTACTACTACATATCTTCAGTTGTGCAGCAAAGGGACTGCCAGGGAGGGCCAATCACAATCACTGGTCACTGCACACAAGTTTCTCTTTCAAAATATTGGAGGTCTCTGTCCTGTGTTTTAAACTTGAGTAAACATGTTCATAGTAAAGTTTTTGTTCATTACAATTGGGGAAAAACTAAGTTAAAGGTTCTTTAAAGACCCAGTGAAGTGTGCGCCGGTGCATGATCTGTTATGCTAATACGTATAGTAATGACCAAAATTGTCCATTGGAACCCATATAAAAGATGTTGGAATAGCAACGAATTTGACGAGTTGGAATTTTCCGCTGGGAAACCTCCGCCTTCGTGGGCGTGGCTTGCGATCTACTGCGTGACGTCAGAAGATGGGCTCAGCCGAAGTGTTTACATTCACCACCGTTCATTTTGTCTCTGTTTCAAAGTGGAATTTACCAACGTTTTTGAGCGAGTATTTTATTGGAAAGTGTTTCGCAGTCGACTGGAAGTGATTGCCAATCGAGGAAACCTGACAATGGAGGCGACAGTGAAGAAAAAGGGAGGAAAAACACACGGGAAGCGATGCATTGCCGCTGGCTGTGGTAATGTCAATTCTGCCGAAGTGGCGATGTTTCTGTTCCCAAAAGATGAAGGTGAGTGGCTGGTGTTATTGTTTCGTAGATTCGTAGATTGTTTATGAAAAATAAAGGCCACTGTGTTTGTGTCTACTAACAAGACTATCATGGCGGCGGCAGAGCTCAAGTCGAGTTTCTCCGCCTGGAGATATTCTCACTATTTCACTTTTGTCGAGCACAAAGAAAAGAACGTTTTAGTTAAATGTAAGTTGTGTCTTGGCGGGTCAAAGATCCTATCGACTGCCCAAAACAGCAATTAAAATCTGTTGAAACATCTGCAGAAACAACATGCTGGGACGAAGCTAGTAGCTAAGACCACAGACCCAGACTCATCCGACGCCACTCCACCTCCACCTAAGCAACAGCGGCTGGATTGGCACTTTGAAACATATCTTTGTGTTTGTGTTTGTATAGACCACATTGCTTAGCAGAGTTCAGTGATGCAAATGCATGTCAAGTTGATCAACAGGTTGTATTATTCTCCGATGCAATAACAGTACTGAAATGAAGGCTACAGTATAAGGGCATTAATGGGTGCCCTTTTTTAAGTAACTAAAAAGTTACTTTTCACAGTAACGCATTACTTTTTGGTGTAAGTAGTGAAGTAACTAGTAATTGTAACTAGTTACTGGTTTTCAGTAACTAGCACAACACTGCATGTGAACATGAATGTTGCATCATGCTATGAACAGATGAATGTATGATCAGGTGATGGCCAATCCTGTGTGTAGATCTACTCTAGATCTATGACAAAATATTGTCCTCAACTAAATTGACTTCCATGGCCACTTTCCTCATCTATCCTGTCCGAAAAGCTGTCAAAATCACTCATTTCTCTCGCACCAGTATCACTTTCCGAAGGCTCCGCCATGTTTACAATCACAACTGGGCCCATCTTGTGACGTCACAGCCGCTATCGTCTGCAGCAGCGGTAGGCTCAGACTCTGAAAAATTTGCGATGTTTATCTCGTCCCTCGCACTTCCTAAAAAATTATTTTAGCCATGAACAGGTACAATTATATGTAAGAAATGAAACTGCCATTTCACTTTGGCGCAAAAAAATGCACTTCACTGGCACTTTAAGTAAAGAGACATTACTTTGAATTAGAGCTTTCTATTTGTTTTGTTCAACTAAAAGGACAACTAGCCTCTTTGAAAAAAAATAAGCTGCCCAACATATTTATAAACAGATACAAACTCATGATAACTTTGACTAAATAGATAAGTAGATAACTAGCCAAATCAACTGTTAAATAAGAAATCAAAGTATTTTAGTATGGCAACTTACTCTCAAATGTACGTAGTTTGCTACTAGCCGATACAACAACAGCTACCTTTATGTATAACTCCTGGTGCAAAACGTTAAACACATGATTTCCTTAAGAGGTAGATCAATATTTTTTATTACAAAAGTTCAGACAATTCATTCAACATTTTACTGCTCTTCTTCCTTTGGAGCCAAATTAATAGTAACAGTAATTTCGTATCCCACTAAAGATATCGTGAAACGACCAAGCCTATATGCTGATTCTTCAACAACTTCCACACAAGCTGACTGCAACCTGACAAATAACGCTTCCATGTCTGTGGTTGTGACACTTTGTGAGTCCAGTGATGAATCTGTGGAGGTCACACTTGATTCATTCTCTGAATTCTCTTCAGAGTCTCCCTCTGCAATGACTTCTATCTCTTCTGAAGTCACAAGGTCACATTCAGCTTCATCATCGTCTTCTGTGAGGATTTCCTCTACAATAGTCTCAAGAAAAGCATAGTTCTCCTCTTCAGCAGATAAACTAGGACCAGAATGATCTGTTTCTTGCATGATCTCTTCTGTAACTTCATCTTCGATTGTCTCGAGTCGGACTACCAACACGTTGCCATTTCGTTGTTGCTCAGGAAGGCTCGCATTGTCCTCCAAAGACATCTCAGAAACAACATGAGTTGAATCTATTGGCATTTCGGCTAAGACGATGTTCTCCTCTACGAGTTCTTCTTGGTCTGAAACACTAGGCTCAGACTCTTCTGTGGCATCCATTGGTGGCACGTCAGCAGGTTCCTCAACTATGTTTTCAGTAACTTCAAGCAGCCCCGAAATATCTTCAAAAACTGCTTCTAGTGTGTTCCTCAACAACTCTTGGGTTGCATCCTCTTCAAGTGGGCTTGGGGTTTCCTCTACCTGTTCTACTGGGATTTGTTCGGGTGTTACAGCTTGAGCCAAAACATCATCACTTTGTTCCATAGTTTCCTCAGAACTGTCTTCCCCGATGACTTGGCCTCCTGTCGTATCTTCTTCAACACTTTCTGGCACTGCTTCCATTTCATTTGATAAAGCCTCTATTGCTTCTTCGTCTGTCATCTCAGTAACTGGCTCCTCTCGAATCACTAGGCCTGCTACTTGTTCTCCAGATAAGTGCAAATACCTAGTTGCAGTGATCACCTCTTCTTCGACATGATCCGCAGAATCATCAAGAGATTCCTGAGAGGTGATAGCAAAACATTCAAATTCTAGTGAAAGGGTTTCAATCGCTGCCGCCATCTCATCATCATCTTGGACATGACTTGGCTCTGTTTCTTCAACTTGCTCTGGTCCCAGATCAGTGCTCACATCTTCACCAACCTCTGCATTCATATCTGTAGCAATAACTTCAAGAATAGATCCAAGCATGTCTTCATCATCATAAGAGCATAACTTTTCTTCAGGAAGTTCTTCAAAGGTAATACGCTCAATGGACGGAGCTTCTACAATGATAACTTCTTCCTCAGGACATCTATCCCATTCTTCATCAAGTACTACTTGTCCACATATTTCTTGTACATCCTTAACTGCAACAGCATCATCAGAGGTGACCTCTTCATGGGCAGATTCCACGGTTTCACATATTTCTTGTACATTCTCAACTGCAACAGCAATAACTTTTTGTTCACATATTTCTGTTACTACCTCAACTGTAACGACATCATCTGCAGTGACCTCTTCTTGGGCAGATTCCACATTTTCACATATTTCTGGTATGTTCTCAGCTGCAACGACACCATTTACGCTGATTTCTTCATGGTCAGATTCCACATTTACTAGAAGAACTGTCACAGAAGGGACAGAAAGTTCCAATACAGCAAGTACTTCTTGTTCACATATTTCTGGTACATCTTCAACTGCAGGAGCATCTTCTGCGGTGACCTCTTCGTGGACAGGTTCCACGTTTTCACATCTTGTTGGTACATTCTTAACTGCAACAGCTAGAACTTCTTGTTTACATCTTTCTGGTACATCCTCAGCTGCAGTATCTGCGGTTACCGCTTCATGGGCAGATTCCATATTTACCAGCAGTACTGTCACAGGAGGGACAGATAGTTCCTCTACAGCAAGTCCTTTTCTTCACATATTTCTGGTACTGCCTCAACTGTAACGACATCATCTGCAGTGACCTCTTGGGCAGATTCCACATTTTCACATATTTCTGGTACATCTTCAACTGCAGGAGCCTCATCCGCGGTGACCTCTTCATGGGCAGATTCCACATTTACAAGAAGAACCGTCACAGGAGGACAGAAAGTTCTTCTACAGCCATTACTTTTAGTTCACATATTTCTGGTACATCTTCAACTGCAGCAGCTTCATCTGCGGTGACTCTTCATGGGCAGATTCCATATTTACCAGCAGTACTGTCACAGGAGGGACAGATAGTTCCTCTAAAGCAAGTCCTTCTACTTCACATATGTTTGGTACATCTTGAACTCTAGCAGCATCCTCTTTGTTAACCTCTTCATGGGCAGATTCCACATTTACTAACAGAACTGTCACAGGATGGACAGAAATGTCCTCTTCAGGTATGTCTCGGTTTGCAGTTGAATGATTTTGCTCCTCACAAACCACCTCCGGGATTGTTTCCATCACCGTAGTGGTTGGCTCTTCATCTGGGGAGGAGACACCATTTGGTTCCTGGGCCTCAGTAGTGACCGCATTAGATTCATTGAAGTTTATGATGTCGATAAATTCCACCCATTCTGCTCTGAACACTATGTTCTCACACACAATGTTCTCCATGACAAGTTCTTCTTTAATGAATCCAGATTCCTGGTTGTCTGATGGCACTAAATTAAAAGTATCTTCAACAACCTCCTCAGCAATGATTAATGAAGGCTCATTTGATGGATCTTCTTCAGTTGCTGCTGTTTCTATTATGACTATGTCCTCTACTTGGCCATCAGTATAGGTGGTTGTATCAACATTATCCTCACCAGTTTGCGTTGAAATATGTGCTTCAATTTTTCTGTCCGTTTGTGTTGATATTTCAGCTTTCCAAAGTAGATATTCAAAGTCGTCTTGGTGCACATCGATGATCACGGTGATGGCTTCCTCTTCCCTTGTGTCCGACTCCTTTATCATGAAAATCAACATTGGTGTTTAGATAAAATAGAGCTTATTAATTGATTCCGTGACATATATCACAACCATGTGCTTGATCACATTTGATTGAGACTATTTATTTATTTGGTTGCAGAAATTCTTTCTACCTTTTGTATCAATTTGTTAGTGGATTGGTTTATATACCCCTTAAATTGGCTTACCTTACGAAGTGATATTAGTCAATTTGGCAGGCAGATTGTTTTGGGGATTAGAAAACATTGAAGGATAAGACATTTTTCTTTATTTCCCTTACAGTTAACAAATATGACAAAAGACCAAACCAACAATGCATTAGTTCTTCTCTCAGGGCTCTCGGATTTCCCTCCCCCCTTTTCTTCTTTGGCCAAAAGACATACATCTTAAAAAATGGCAGAACAAATGATTGATTAAGGTAAGACAATGTTGCCGTTACAGCAGCAGCAGTCTGTTGGTAAAGAAATTACGTCCAGCTTTACTCTCCAACCTCCCAAGGCACTAAATAGACACAATAATGTTGTCCTAATCAAGAAAATACTCATTTCTAGAAAAGGGTTAAGTAATTATTTTAAACATGCTGGTCAATGTAGTTCTTGAGCAAATGCTACTCAAACAGGTACTGGAATATTTTACGTTTTGGATTAGAAATACGATAAAGTAGGCTTTGGCGACAAGAGCAACACATGTTTGTTTAGGTCTTTGCATGGTATTTGTTGACGATAAAAATAATAGAATATTACATTTGAAAACAAACATGAAATCTGCACTTACTGTCTGTGGATCGGGGGCAGGAAGACTTTCATCTGGTGGATTTTCATTTATTTCCTTGACTTCTTCCTTTTGGATGATGGTTTCCAGGAGTTCAGAAATAATCTGAGCTTCAGCAGATTTAGAGTCGGTTTCGACTATCACGTAGTCCGGCTCAGTTGTTTCTGTGGCAAGGTTAAAAGAAAGGGTTGGGAATTAAAGATTGGAACCTGAAATCACATAACTTTCTGACAAATATTTTACATGTTGCTAGTTGATTATTTTATTTTTTTCTCTTGTCTGTAATGTGAAGTCTGTGTTACAATAATGCATCTTATCTAATAATTATTCGTGTGTTTGAATATGCTTTACCAAATATTTTTGCAGCTGTCATTTATATTACACATCAGTGTTTATTTTACGTTAACTTCTTTGCATGCAATATTAAACTTATGCACGATATCTACTTTGCTCCATGTCTCCATGAAGTAAACATGGTATATGTTTGAGAAAGTGAAATTGTCTCCGTCGCCAACATTAGCTCTTGACAAACTCAGGTGACAGTCGGAATCCTGCAGCACTATTGTCTCTGCACTGACACAAACCACACCATGACAGGATAAACAGTAGCTCCTTCTCACTGTATGAGACTACGCCTAAGGTTTACTTTGGAAGTCCCAAGACACAGTCCATCTGGGAGTCACTGTGTTTACAGAGTGTTATAAAGTCCAAAGGACTAATCCAACACAGATCAGCTGATTTTATGTGTCAGAGACTAGTGTACAATATTTTCCCAAGAAGCAATATACAGCTTAATAGTATTAAGAACAGTAAAAATATGACTGTCCTCCTCAGATTCTCAACATTTTAAGACAAAAAGTTAATTGTCACACTGTCCACATGTGTATATATATGACATATTTCTACCATGCTTTTTTAAAGTTAAAACATGATTAGGTATTCTAATAAAAACAGATCTCACTCACCAACAGTCGCCACTCCATTAGATTTGATGTTTGAAGAGATGCCATTCATTGATCCATTGTTATGCTTCCTAGAAATGCTCCCATTCTATAAAAAAGTAATAAAGACATACCTGTACTGTATAGATTGGTCCACAGTTAACAAGACATTATCTACAGTGGGTTATTTGAACAAAACACTGATTTTGCATTTACATAAACTGCTAACAATCAAACATTTTGAAAAATATGGTATAACATATTTGGTCCAAACAGCCATTAACATCTGCTTTTCCATGAGAAAATTAAAATGTATTATAAGTTATAGATACTTCAGTTATAGGGTTAACATCATAGTTTTTTGTTACTTTTAATAAAATGCTACCTTGGTAAGCTCTTTGTTCTTGGATGTTTCGTTCCCCATGTTTTCCAAGAATCAGGCTTTGAAACTCCGATTCTGAAAAAAAAGAAATATCATTTAGTTACGTTGCATGAACAAGAAACTATACACTGCAAAAATGCAATATATATCGAAATCGGTATGTCTCTTCATTCAGTAATATAGCATTGTGTTAACTCAAATATCTTACCTTGTTACACCTCTGCAAGACAAACAAGTGATATCTGTCTTAAGATAAAATATGGAGGGAGTCTGTCACTCTGCTGCTCCTACCAAACTGTGCATGCCTGTTGTTTACAGCCTATATACATAGTTGGTGTGCTTTAAGAAATGGGTGTGACAGTGTTTAAGTAATCAATCGGACTTCCTACTATTCACTGACTACAGTGTCGTGCTCTTTTATTAAAGCTCATGATTAGCTCATGGTAATCTCTCTGTGAACACTCTGAAAAACCCCTGACATGATCATAATGTGCTGATAATCTTATCAATCACAAGGAAATAAGGCGATGCAGTGCACTCTTGTTGACAAATTACATGTGAACTAACAGGATGTAGGTTAAGGACATTAGTTGTAACACTTCCTAATTGCCAACAAAGAACATGCATGCATAACGTAGTATTCTATAAACCCGGTTCTTTTTATTTTAAAGAAGAACTTTAATCATGTTATCATTTAGGTTATTATGATCTTTTTTTACAGGGTCTGTTAATAATAGGACAATTTGGAAGAAATAATCCAAGTGCCACATGCCATGAAATATCTACTGTATTTCTTTGATATGATTTTATAAGAGGAACTATCTGTTTTAGTGTCACAGCTTATCATGACAAACAAAGAGCTCTGTAATTAAATCATCTGTCTTAAAAGACTTCCACATGGTCATATCTAAATGTCTTTGAGTACCTGTCAATGCATCAATTCAGACAGCACTGCCTGAGTGGCGCTCATGGATCAAAGACAAACTGGCTTGAGTTCCCTCTGAGGTGTTTCTTCTTTTATTATTCCCATCTGTTTGTTTGCTTGCGGCTTTGTACATCATGTGCTGTGATCATGCTGCTGACAAAATCCTTTTCATGCAAATCAGCCAAACTTAAAAGAATTTGAATATGTTTTATAACAAATAACTGCAAAAAACAATTGTTAGGAAACTTCAAATGTGCAGTGTTTATTGAATTTATTATGACAGGGCTTGGAATCCATGCACACAATGTCTCAATTGTAGCCTATAGGCTGCACATTGAGGTGGGAGGTGGATTCCCCTGATTGGATTGTGCACTTTTGACAAGGCCAAATGCAAGGCCAACAGCTGAGAGACCTCAGGCAAACTCTTTATGATGTTCCAACGCACGGCAGCCTTCTAGTTTTATCAGGGGCACGACCCTTACAAAAAGCCCTTGATTTTAGAAATAATAAGGACATTTGCCTATTAAGATTTAGTCAAAACATAATGATTTTCATGATACTGCCTGGTTGCACATACCATGGAACAACACTTATATATCTTTGAAGTGGTGCACTTAATCCATTTTCTGCAGCCAGCCTGAATTGGATTAATAGTGCTCTAGCTCTCCAGATGTATTCAGTAAATATTTGAGCTAGGGTGCAGTACTGTTTGCTGTGGAAATATTTACATAGAAGTAGTTCCGGTTGATAAAATAACATGTTTGACATATTGTTAGCTCATTTATTTTAGGTAATTAATTATATATTTAAACTAAACCTACATTCTCACTCATGATGTAACAAGTAATAGGTCGAAAAACACTGTAACAATTGAAACATTGACACATACCCATCATAGTAGTAAGAAAACAAGGTTGTTTTTAAAGGACCATTTCTCTTAACTTATAACTTCTTTATGATTGAAGGCCCATGTTTGATGCTACCTTATATAACTTTTTTTTTATAAGTAGGTGTGTGATCAAAGGACAACAATATTATGCTATGAAATTAGGCGGAAGAAGTTATTTACTTAAATAAAGGTAGTAATACGACAGTGTAAAAATACTCAGTTACAACTAAAAGTACTGCATTCAAATTTGTGCTTAAGTAAAAGTAAAACAAATTATTAGCGTCAAAATATTCTTTAGGTACCAAAAGTAAAAGTAGTTGCTATTTAGAAAGGCACATTTAAACATCAGATTACAATTAATATATATTTTATATAAATGATAGGTGCATTAATCTGTTCATCACTTCAGTGTTGAAGTTAGTAAAGGTGGGGGGTTTATTTGAAGTACTTTATACACTACTGGGTTGCCTATAATAATGTATGTGTCGATTTATATTTTGTATAAACCTAAATCTGCATAGTAACTAAATCTCTAAAAAAATTATGTAATGGAGTAAAAAGGTACAACAAGTGTAAAGTAGTGAAAAAAATAAAAAATGTATGTTCATGTACCCCAACTTTTTACTTAAGTAGAGTACTTCAGTAAATGTACATTATGATTAAGTGGACTAAACTGAAGAAAAGGTGTTGTTTTCTATCATTTTTACTGCTAAAATGTAGAGGTACTTCCTGTCCCGCTTGGTGGCGGTACAGATTTATTTTTCTGGTGATCTGCGCATCTTTGTGCAGTCGAGGAAGCCAAGATGGCAGCCATCATGAAGGGAACTGTAGTGAGTATTACAATATAAATAACTTTCTTTTCAAGACACTCTGCTGCAGTCTCTTTTACAGTCTTAGATAAAGCAGTAGAGGTTTGTGTGGGGAAAAAGACACAACTGTTAATACCACGGATAAATAAATATCATGGTCACGCCCTCGTGCAGCTCATGTCAACGGCTGTAGCTACCGTTAGCTAGCTAGCTAATACACTAGCTATATTTATCCCGTTTTTTATTCAACTGAGAGTCTTAAGAATTAGCCAGCTTAATGGTGATGATAATAATAATAACTACAGAAACCATGGATGTGATAGTTGGCAGAACAGACGGGACACACTGTAAAGTTTCCTCTTTAGCTTGCTAGATAACAGTAGCTACGTTGACCATTCATATGTATGCTAGTGGACCAACATGGTTTGGCATGTTAGCTTTAACAGAGGTGGGAGAATTAGTCTATTTAACTTAAACCTTTTTTTTGCTTTATGGCATTGACTAACCACAAATCTAACAATAAAATACAAACGGCTTGGCTGAAAAGTGTGTTTTTTCATCATACTATGTTTGGCCTATGGGACTACTTTACAAATGTTTATATTTCATTATGATATAGGGAAGTCCCCAAGTGCCAAATGACTAAATATAGCATGATAAGAAATCTACTATATGTTAAACATATCCATAGTAATCATAGCAAGTTGAATATGAAAGATATGCTGGTACTTTTAAACTCATCTGGATAAATAATATGGCAATTTTCCTTAATTTACCTAATACAGTCTTTGGGCACATTATCACTGCGTAAAAATACTCTGGTAAAAGTCATGTAATTAAATAAGTATTGGCCTCAAAATATACTTAAAGCCCCCGGACTAAAAGCACTATAACGTATATGCAATGGATTATAATAAATGTTTATTATGTGTTCATCACTTATATGTTGGAGCTGTTAAAAGTGAGACTAATTTTAGCTTTTGAATATCCCACTTATCTCATTATGAAGCATCATTATTTATTTGCTGATTTATATTTTTGGTTATATAGTAACTACCTATAGTAACTAAAGCAGTTATTTAATAGAATATAGTGATTTAAAGGTTATATTTCCCTTTTGATTTGTATTGGAGTAGACATTTAAAATAGCACAAAATGGAAATTCTCAAGTGCAGTATAATTAGTAAAGAAATGTACCTGCAATAAGCAAGTAAATGTACTGAGTTATTTGCCACAGCTGGCTTTAACCACTTTTTCCCTCATGTCTGCAGGCGGTAGAAGATGTGAACGTCACCTTTGAAGACCAGCAGAGGATCAATAAATTCGCCAGGAACACAAGTCGGATGAACGAGCTGAAAAATGAAATTGAGGCGAATAAAGTAGGCACCATGTGATGTGGATTTTACACTTTCGGGGTCCATTGTGTGATCATCTGAGTTTGTAATAAAAAATAATATTTTGGACCAACATGGGTAATGGCAATAATATAGGCTTATTGTGTGTAGATTCTTTGTCTAGAGTTACCAATACGCAACAGCCCAAGTTTAACATAGTACGAGTCATCAGAGCCACACACTACAGCCTGTGAAATTACCATAAAGTTGATCATGACAGATTCCGGTGAAATGTAATTTGTTCATATGGGTTACGGTTAAGTACGGTCTAAAGCAGGGGTGGGCAAACTTTTTGGCTTGGGGGCCACTATGAGTTTTAAAATGTGACAGACGGGCCGGGCCAGTAGCAGATCGGTGAAAAAATATTTAGCTGTCCACTCCTCATTATACACTCGGCACTCATTGTCGACTTTTTTTGTCTTTGGTCCACTCATTGTTACAGATGCATGTTCAAAGGTGAATTAGGTTCAAAGGTGAATTATTGCGTCATTGCGTCATCGTGTGCGTCATGACGTAACCGCTTACGTGCCTTCTTATGACCCACACGGCGTTTTACGTCGCTGATTTTCTCCGCAACACCGCTCACAACAACATCAATAGAGGACTGCGTCTGGTAGTTTTTAATCATAGGAAGCCAGATTACATTAAAACTACTTCTCCAACCGTATACCTTTCTCCAGAGTTTTGTGGTGCATTGTTTATTAATGTGGTTCAGCGGCATTACCGACCGCTGCAGCGCTGCTCGTCTACCGGAGTTTATTCTCCCGTTAACTCGCGGCAGCGGCCGCTGTAAAGTTTTCACTGTCCGACTGTCACACAAGCAGCTGATACATATCCCCCATCTCCATCAGTGAATGTGTTTGAGTATGAATTGATGCTGTTTGGCATCACAATGCTGTTATGAAAGTTTCTCTGGCATTCTACAGGTGATGTTAGCATAGCAACCGAAGCTAATCAGACTATCTTGACTACTTGTTGCTATCATATTGTGGCTCAAGCCTTTCTAAACGCATATTTTACCGGCGTAGTTTTCGTCATGATTTTACTTGTGATGGCCACATGTAGCCCATGTATTGATTCCATCCGATAGCTGCAATAATACAAAACAACAGGAAAACGTCTGCCTCTTCACAATGGTCAATAACAGTGAACGGATGGTCATTAAAGTAAGGTAAAATAAACAGAATCACACTAAGCATGGTTAGTGTTGCCTGACTTTATATAAGTGTTTTTTATAAGTGTGTGGTCGCGTTCTAGTCACTTTGCTCAGCGCTACTGCTTGTTACAACTTGTATTCGCTGTACTCGCCATGAACTGTTATTGCTCAGGTTAATCTCGACCTCCTCCAATGTAAGCGTCACGTATTTGGTTCTTAGATCTGGCCGGGTTGCCGACTCCAGCAAAGGTCAAATGTGTCTAGAGTGCGCCATCTAGTGGGATCAGCTGAAATGCCGGGTATTGCAGGAAAAAGGCAAAATAAATGCGGTCTTTACTACAATTTGGACAATTTTGTACCAATATTCGGCGGGCCGGATTAAAAAGCCCAACGGGCCGTATATGGCCCGCGGGCCTTAGTTTGCCCATGCTTGGTCTAAAGGGAAGTGCAGCTGCTGAATTACTGACAGTAATTTGTTAACAGCCCTAATTGAGACTGTAATGTTCTGCTAATGTCTTCCTGCAGAAATCGCTGCAGAACCTTCAGGATGCCAGCGACGACCTAATGATGTTAGACGACGACTCTCTTTTGATCCCGTACCAAATTGGCGACGTCTTTGTCAGTCACACCCAGGAAGAGACTCAAGAGATGCTGGAGGCTGCCAAGGTAGGTTTCTTTAGACACCATTATACCTTTTTGAAATGGTAATTATCAGTAAAAGACTCTTATTAAGATAAGTCATAAAGTCAAGGGACTGAAAGCACTAAAACTCCGTTCACCTATATCACCTAAAAAAATGTACTCTCATATTTCTTAAAGATAAAAACGTCAGGTCACATACTGTATTCATGACTTTGGGAATTGTATATAGTTTGTGTATGTCTTATTATTATTATTATTATTATGTTTAATTTCAATATAAAGACGGCTCGTTTCATAACACATTTGCATTGGAAAAAAAAGTCGGACTATATCCTTCCTATTAAGTTATGTTTTTTTTTAATTTGCACTAATTCCTGCCTCTAAGAAAAATTCATCTAAAATCTGATTTCCAGTGAAAGCTATGTCTGACTCTCCCCTTAGCTTCATCATTTTAAAAATGGGAGATTAATCTACAAGTCTGAATGTTCCCTTTTTTAAACTGACATGAACAGAAAATGTTTTGCACCCACAGTGTATTTCATATTGATGCGTTTAATTACACATTTCTATATTACTATACGTCATACAAAAGTCAATGAATAACCTTGTACATCACAATAAAAACTATTTCAGAGTGTTTTTAGCATGCTTTCAGTCACTGTGACGATAACCAGACTGCAGTCATGAGAAGTGTATTGATCTTCACATATGACTGTTGGCAAGAAAACCAATAACATAGTCCAACACATTTAAAACTATTCCTTTATTTGCACTGATAGTTGTTTCAGAGCATTGGAACAGTGAGAAGCAGTTCAAGTTTGGGGCACATTAATCCTCCATGGTGCACCTCTATTTACCTAGAGGGCAAATATTGATCCTCAGATGAGACCTTGTCCTTCCTTCTGTCACTTCAAGTTCCTGTTTGTCCTTTTTATCTGCTGATGCTTTTTTAGCTAAACAACAAAGCACACAGTGCAGGCAACTACAATTTATGTAGAGCAGTTTGCTACGAACAGCTGAGAAAAGCTCACGTTTAAACTCAAATATCTTCTGACTATAAATGAGTGCACACTTATTTCAAGTTCAAGGCTTTTATTGTCATGTGTGCATAGCTACAGTGTATTTATGACAATGAAAATCTTAGGTCACAGGCTCCTCCAACAGTGCAACACAATAAAACAGATAACATAGTACAAGTAAATAAAATATAATATAATAGAAACAGAATATAATACAAACTGTGCAGAATAGTCTATATACAGTAATTGGAATATTGATATATATGAGTTTAGGCTACATTTGAATTCTTTCATCACTATACATTTTTCCTTCATAATATGTTGTTCTCCGTCGTCTGGGAAATTGTAGTAGATGTGGTTTAATTGGGATTTATGTTCTGTAATCAGGAAACACTGGAGCAGGAGGTCAAAGGCCTCGATGCCCGAGTGTCCGCGATACTGCAAGTTTTGGGGGATCTGAAGATCCAGCTCTATGCCAAGTTTGGTACCAACATTAACCTGGAGGCTGATGAAAGCTAAGCTGGGAATTGGACATTGAAAGCTGCCCCAGCTCGGACTTTTTCATGCAGCTCCTGTATCACATCCACCGAGCCAAACAAAACATCCCCTAGGACTCCGCATGAACGGCTTATACGTGTAGCGTCTGGCTTTTGTTTACACAGATGTTGTT
This sequence comes from Dissostichus eleginoides, assembly GCA_031216635.1. Classification (NCBI taxonomy): domain Eukaryota; kingdom Metazoa; phylum Chordata; class Actinopteri; order Perciformes; family Nototheniidae; genus Dissostichus; species Dissostichus eleginoides. The sequence continues at coordinate 9,761,212 of CM062267.1, read as the reverse complement.
TGATTCTTTAGTTTGCAATCAAAATCACAAGGACACCAACAGTTAAGGTATGGAGATAAAATAAATGCACATCATTTGTTACTTATTGTAATTTGTCCTGTATTTAATGATCATGTTTTTTTTTATCTGCTGATCAAACTTAAGTAAAAACTGAGAAACAAAACACCCGTGTAGTATTTAACACTCTTAACATTTACATTGTGAACTCACTTTGTGCTCCACTATCTCAAAGGGGAACACATTAACAAAATTGTGTTCATGCAACAATGTCTGAAATCCTTAAGAGTATTGAATCTGCTTGAATCATTCAGAATTTTGTGGTGCTGCCACATTAAGGTGATAAAATAAGTACCTTCGGAAAACTGATCAACACGTTTGTTTTCTATTTCCAAACTGCATTACATTTAATTCTGAAATATACGTATTCTCATGGATCTTCAATCGGAAACGGGAGTCGCTATGCTTTACATTTTTACATGTGTGCCTGTGTTCCTCATACAACTATTTCAATCAGCGGAGCTGCAGCTGAGAAAAGTGTGTGTGTGTGTGTGTGTGTGTGTGTGTGTGTGTGTGTGTGTGTGTGTGTGTGTGTGTGTGTGTGTGTGTGTGTGTGTGTGTGTGTGTGTGTGTGTGTGTGTGTGTGTGTGTGTGTGTGTGTGTGTGTGTGTGTGTGTGTGTGTGTGTGTGTGTGTGTGTGTGTGTGTGTGTGGAAGTCCGCAAATTGGTCAATTTGGACCAATCCAAGGACTTAACGTAACGGCTCCACGGATTGGTCCATTTTGACCAATCCACGGAGGGGTCGTCGTTACGTCACTTGGTTCCCGGAAGAAAAAGAAAATCTCCAACGAGGCGTTCTGGGGCAGCATAGACAGGTCTTTTCTGTGTTAGTTTTACTCTCTACAGGGTGTACTTTGAAGGTTTGTGACTTTGCAGACCGTTTAAATGCATAAAAACCTTCATAACACACAAGGGGACGGGTAATAACCGGAAAAGCATGACATGGGACCTTTAACAAAATCTTTACACATTCTCACATGGCTCAGATAAACCGATAAGGATAGAATTTGCAGAACAAAGACTTCTTTAATGATTGACTTTTAAAACAAAGGGAGGGTAGCCTTTTACCGTGCACACAGATATAGCCTTAACTGACTTGTGATGACAAAAAAATGTAATATATGTATTGTCGTCAAGTCTTTATGTCCTGTCATCTAGTCTTGAAACAACAAAATAGGTTTAAAAGGAACCGCTTACAGCAACAAATGGATGAATTAAACAGATTCATGCTAGGGAGATTACAAAAAATGGGCTTACTGTATCAAGGTATGACAAAAATACCAAAAAACAGTGACAACTAAACACGTATTCAATCACACACAGTAGCATTGACAATAACAAATCAGAATAGCTAAAAGTGATGTGAAATAAATACATTTGTCGACAATAGACATGCACTATGTCTGATTCGCAACTAACAGGTATGCAATAGAAATGATATACAAGACTCAAGAAGAGAAAAGGAAACGATTAGCCCATTAAATAAGCCTTAGGACATCACTTAAAAACATTTGCTTCAATTTGATGCCACCTATTTAAAAAAAAATAATAATAAGTTCCTTTATCTGATTAGTCTAGAAAACTGTGTCCAAAACTTTGTAAAAGTTATCGCTGTGAGACTACTACTCAACATTTAAATAATGAATTCAGGTGAAATCTTAATTGTTCTGTCTGAATATTGTGCAGATCATTCTTTAAACATGCTGGAGGTTTGGAAGCTTTCACAAATAACAACAATGCACAAACCTCATTAAATCGTGCCCTGGAGCCGGGCCCGACTCAGCGTGTATAAAATATGTGAAGAAAATAAATGAAGAGTTTGAAGTCATAGCAGACACCTCTGGAGGATCAAGATCTCAATTAACACGTTTCTCCACCCGCTCGGTTTCCTGCTGAACATTCACGGATATGATTAAGAGGAACTCCACACACACCACACACACACCCACGTCTTCATGTGCAGCTTGTTAAACTGCGGCTCAGAGGAACACACACATGGAAATGACTGGACTTATTTCCCCGATGGCCTTGTTTACTCTGTCTCTGTCCCTTCTCTCTTTCTCTGTTATTTCTTATCTGTCCTCTGCTTCCTCTCTAATGACACAGATTGGAGTGAACTTCTAAAACTCTTTGACAGATTTTAAATTGGTTTGATTTCTGCTCAGGCTGCCACTTTCACACATTTGTCAAAAAAGGTATGCAGTCTGCGACAATATGAACGCTCATTTAATAGTGTTTTCCTTTAATTCCAGCTTTAAAACGTTGAATTATTGTTACAAAAATAGGTTGCAAGTATGTAGTTTAGTCTAATGAACTCTATAGGGAGATAGTAAACATTCATTATCCTCATTGGATGTGCAATATGTTAATTAAAAGGAACATTAAGTGTGTACACTGTTCTAGTAAAGCTCGAGATGTAATTGCTAAATCTGACCACCAGGTGTCTCTGTCTCCCCAGTCATTTCACAGTAAAAATTAAACTGCTTTAACTAATATCAAGATGAGCTCTTTGAAGTTTTTGGATATGACTGCACATCGTGAATCTACAGAAACACCTCGACCTTTTTTGGGTCCTTCCTCCCGGAGATATGTTATGAATGAGATATCGAGGGAATAATAGATATTTGGAGTGGGAATCAGGCCTCCTCAGCGCTGGAAGAGTGTTTTCCACAGTAAGACGTGCAATCAGTGAAAAGGGATCGTGACTTCTCCAAGGGAACATCAACAGACATTTAAAAAAAAAAAAAAAACTTCCACTGTCAAATGACACATTTATTTAGTTTGTGATCCCAAATCTTTGTTCTTTTAATGTTGTTTTTACCTTTTATTTTTTACATCTGAGAAGCTCCAAGACTATAGTAAGTCAGTTATTTTGGAAAAAATATCAATATAATAGCTCTTATTGGATATTTTTACATATTTTCATGTAATGTCGTCCTTTTTTATAATGAATTTTTGATTCAAGTATTGAATTTGGTATCGATAAGCAGTATCGGTAGCCTATTGATAAAATCAAAACGATACCCATCCCTTTGTGGAATAATTGGAGGAGGATTTTTAAATAAGACTCATTTGGCCTCATGATTTGGCCTCTAGGTTAAAACCATGATATGCCACGACTAACTTTTGATTACAGCCGTCTTTACTTTCTCAATGACGTGCAATCCAGTAGTCAGTTCAGGTTTTGCCGGTAGTCGGTGTCTTCCTCAAAGAGTGTGCATACTTCATCACCCTCTGGTGCAACAGTGAGGAATAGTGTTTGCTCACTGTCTCTGTCTGTTAGCCTAAATGTCAGGAGAGTCAATGCAGACGGTTGGAATCCGCCATCGAAGCTACAGCCGTTCTTCATCACTTACAGCTCCTCTGTCTCAAACTGCTTGTGTTCATTACACATGGTACGATCTCTAAAGTACAATGCTACCTGTCAAAGGCCATGCAACAGGTGACCTAAATATACAAAACATACCAATGTGACAATTGCTGGAAGTGCTCAACAAATAATAATAAAAGGGATGTGAAAAAATTATAATAATACAAATAATAAACTCAGGCTAAATAGCATTTTGGCTCCTACATAAGGCCATAAATACTTGTTTTGCGAGAAGAAATATCGATTTTGAAATCAACATGGAGGCCTTGTTTCTTTTAACACTTTGCCTTTTTATGAAACTACTATTTAGTTGTGTTTTCTGTCTTTAATCAACAGCTCACTGTAAAGATGCACAAGAAACATGAGAAAAAAGTGGTCATATTTTAAATATGTCTTAAATAATGAAGCCCAATTTATAAGCAACAGAAAGAATTCTGATCTTCGTTCGCAGCTTTACCAATATGAGGATTATCTGCTTTTGTTTAGTTTTATATCTGTGTAATTTAAATATATTAGGGTTTGAGACTGTTGTTGGAACAATTCAAGACATTTGACAATTTAACTTTGGAATTTCGGGAATGATGATAGCCTTTTTTGTATATTAAAGACCCACTGAAGTGTGCGACGGTGCATGATCTTTTATGCTAATACGTATAGTAATGACCAAAATTGTCCATTGGAACCCATATCAAAGATGTTGGAATAGCAACGAATTTGACGAGTTTGAATTTTCCGCTGGGAAATTCGCAGTCGACCTCCGCCTTCGTGGGCGTGGCTTGCGATCTACTGCGTGACGTCAGAAGATGGGCCAAGCCGAAGTGTTTACATTCACCACCATTCATTTTGTCTCTATTTCAAAGTCGAATTTACCAACGTTTTTGAGCGAGTATTTGATTGGAAAGTGTTTCGCAGTCGACTGGAAGTGATTGCCAATCGAGAAAAGCTGACAATGGAGGCGACAGTGACGAAAAAGGGAGGAAAAACACACGGGAAGCGATGCATTGCCGCTGGCTGTGGTAATGTGAAGTCTGCCGAAGTGGCGATGTTTCTGTTCCCAAAAGATGAAGGTGAGTGGCTGGTGTCATTGTTTCGTAGATTCGTAGATTGTTTATGAAAAATAAACGCCACTGTGTTTGTGTTAACTAACAAGACTATCATGGCGGCGGCAGAGCTCAAGTCGAGTTTCTCCGCCTGGAGATATTCTCACTATTTCACTTTTGTCGAGCACAAAGAAAAGAAGGTTTTAGTTAAATGTAAGTTGTGTCTTGGCGGGTCAAAGATCCTATCGACTGCCCAAAACAGCAATTAAAATCTGTTGAAACATCTGCAGAAAAAACATGCTGGGACGAAGCTAGTAGCGAAGCTAGTAGCTAAGACCACAGACCCAGACTCATCCGACGCCATTCCACCTCCACCTAAGCAACAGCGGCTGGATTGGCACTTTGAAACATATCTTTGTGTTTGTGTTTGTATAGACCACATTGCTTAGCAGAGTTCAGTGATGCAAATGCATGTCAAGTTGATCAACAGGTTGTATTATTCTCCGATGCAATAACAGTACTGAAATGAAGGCTACAGTATAAGGGCATTAATGGGTGCCCTTTTCTAAGTAACTAAGAAGTTACTTTTCACAGTAACGCATTACTTTTTGGTGTAAGTAGTGAAGTAACTAGTAATTGTAACTACTTACTGGTTTTCAGTAACTAGCACAACACTGCATGTGAACATGAATGTTGCATCATGCTATGAACAGATGAATGTATGATCAGGTGACGGCCAATCCTGTGTGTAGATCTACTCTAGATCTATGACAAAATATTGTCCTCAACTAAATTGACTTCCATGGCCACTTTCCTCATCTATCCTGTCCGAAAAGCTGTCAAAATCACTCATTTCTCTCGCACCAGTATCACTTTCCGAAGGCTCCGCCATGTTTACAATCACAACTGGGCCCATCTTGTGACGTCACAGCCGCTATCGTCTGCAGCAGCGGTAGGCTCAGACTCTGAAACATTTGCGATGTTTATCTCGTCCCTCGCACTTCCTAAAAAATTATTTTAGCCATGAACAGGTACAATTATATGTAAGAAATGAAACTGCCATTTCACTTTGGCGCAAAAAAATGCACTTCACTGGCACTTTAAGTTATATTTTTAACAGACTACACAAATGAATTGATTGGGAAAATGTATCTGCTTATTTTTATTATGCATAATCGTACCTTAGAGACCATTGAGTCACCAGGATGCTGCTGTCAACTAGACTTCCCAAACCAAAGAGTCTGATCTATGGCAGCGGATATGAGGGTTTTCAGCCTTGTAGTGCTTCACATTATGGGAGATTGTCTAGTAAGCTGTATCAGAGGGGTTATGAAGAAATGCCTAAAACCACGATAAAGAATGAGTGACTTTGAGAGGCAGCGATGCACATGTCCGAACAAATGGTGTAAAAGGGCACGCTTTGCAGAGTTTTTTATGGGAGACTTTTAAGCCTCATTAATTAGTCGATAATGAATTCCATCCCTATATTTCCCGGGGCTCTATAGTTGTGTGATGAGGCTGAGCTCTATGCTGCGATACCTTCTGTCATTCATTTCATTACTGTCTGTCAAGTTGATCAGCCAAGACAATAAAGGCACAATTCCACTGCGGCAGCGAATGAATCATCTGAATGATGAAGACTTTGTGTGGTCTGATCCCTCTGTGAGCACGTAGGAGCATCTGTTTGTGTGTGTGTGCTGATGTGTGTGTGTGTGTGGTGCATAAGTGCAGCAATCAGGACTTATAAGTGATTTGAAAACAAAGGGGTGTCCCACAACCAACATCCAGTGGTTAATTTAAAGATGTGTTTATCGTTTGTTTATGAATTGCTGAATTGGAAATTAAAATGCTCACTCATGTATCATCAAGTCTCTGTCTTGAAAGCACAAAATGTGTGGGAGTCTTCGCTTGTAACTTTCTATCAGTTATCTACTTTAATCAGCGGCCCCTAATATGCAAAGAATATTACTTTAGACATGCATTACCATATCCACCGCGGAACAATAGACCAAATAACTTACCATATAAAAGACAGTACAACGCCTCCAAATATTTCAATGAATATCATTATCAAAGTCTGGATTTATTTCACTTACATTGCAGAGACCTTGACAAAAAATGATGCATCCAAGCTGTTGCAGACATTTTGAATTTTCCTTCAAAAACTATTCTTAAGATGTGACAGAAAACGTATATTCTACCAGATATGTCCCTATTAGGAGTGGTCCTAATGATGTCAGTGACGCCCTGAATTGTTCTTCTACGTTGACATTTCAAGTCTTTACTGAAATGTTTTAACTTTTGGAGATAAGATACAGTACCGAAGGAGTGGCAGACCGGGGTGGTGGTTCCCCTTTTCAAAAAGGGGGATCAGAGGGTGTGTGCCAATTACAGAGGCATCACACTACTCAGCCTCCCCGGGAAAGTTTACTCTAAGGTACTCGAAAGGAGGGTCAGGCCGATTGTCGAACCTCAGATTGAGGAGGAACAATGCGGATTCCGTCCTGGTCGTGGAACGACGGATCAGATTTTTACTCTCGCAAGGATCCTGGAGGGGGCCTGGGAGTATGCTTATCCGGTCTACATTTGTTTTGTAGACTTGGAGAAGGCGTATGACCGGGTTCCCAGGGAGTTACTGTGGGAGGTGCTGCAGGAGTATGGGGTGAGGGGGTCTCTACTCAGGGCCATCCAATCTCTGTACTCCCAAAGCGAGAGCTGTGTCCGGGTCCTCGGGAGTAAGTCGGACCCATTTCCGGTGAGGGTTGGCCTCCGCCAGGGCTGCGCTTTGTCACCAATCCTGTTTGTAATATACATGGATAGGATTTTGAGGCGTAGTCTTGGGGGAGGGGGGTCTGCAGTTCGGTGGACTAAGGATTGCACCACTGCTTTTTGCAGATGATGTGGTTCTAATGGCTTCATCGGTCTGCGACCTTCAGCTCTCACTGGATCGGTTCGCAACCGAGTGTGAAGCGGCTGGGATGAGGATCAGCACCTCCAAATCTGAGGCCATGGTTCTCAGCTGGAAACCGATGGACTGTCCACTCCAAGTAGGGAATGAGTCCTTACCCCAAGTGAAGGAGTTAAAGTATCTCGGGGTCTTGTTCTCGAGTGAGGGAACAATGGAGCTTGAGATGGGCCGGAGAATCGGAGCAGCGGGAGCGGTACTGCAGTCGCTTTACCACACCCTTATGACGAAAAGAGAGCTGAGCCAGAAGGCAAAGCTCTCTGTCTACCGGGCCATTTTCGTTCCTACCCTCACCTATGGTCATGAAGGATGGGTCATGACCGAAAGAACGAGATCGCGGATACAAGCGGCCGAGATGGGTTTTCTCCGCAGGGTGGCTGGCGTCTCCCTTAGGGATAAGGTGAGAAGTTCAGTCATCCGGGAGGGACTCGGAGTTGAACCGCTCCTCCTTCGCGTCGAAAGGAGCCAGTTGAGGTGGTTCGGGCACCTAGTAAGGATGCCACCTGGGCCCCTCCCTAGGGAGGTGTTCCAGGCACGTCCAGCTGGGAAGAGACCAAGGGGTAGACCTAGGACCAGGTGGAGTGATTATATCTCTTCGCTGGCCTGGGAGCGCCTCGGGATCCCCCAGTCAGAGCTGGTTGATGCGGCCAGGGAAAGAAAGTTTGGGGCTCTCTGCCGGAACTGCTACCTCTGCGACCCGACCACGGATAAGCGGGAGAAGATGGATGGATGGATGGATGGAGATAAGATACATTCACTTATTTACCAGGTGAATTTTAATTACATTTTAATGGCAGATGAAAAGCAAAAATTAAGGCATTTTTTAAGTTTCCAAGGATTGTTTGGTAACTCGTTCCTTGAGGGATGGGTTACTTTTTGGAAGGTTTGCAAAGTAATTTGAAGCGGAAAATCATGGTCCCCAGAGGATGAATCCTATAGTGAATTCGCTCATATCCTGACTTTTCCTCTAACGCCGCCATGAGAAGGACATTTGGTACTTCAGTGTAATGTTTCAACAACTATTTAATTAAATAATTTGACATCATGATAGTCATGTTCCCCAGAGGATAAGGACCAAGTATGTTATTGATCTGCTGACATTCCTCTAACGCCACCATGGTTGCCATTTTACATTTTCCCTCAATTGTATCAACTACTTGATGAACTGCCTTGACATTAGTTGCAGACATTAATCTCCCCCACAGGATAACAGTGATTACTCTGATAATCTGCTGACCTTTTATCTAACACCATCAACATTTCAATGTGTCCAATACCTTGGTTTTATGACTAAATACCTGCAAAACTCATGACATTCCCCTCATGACAAAACTGTACTTTGTGCTAATTGACAGTTAGGATGCTAACATGCTAAAGTAAGGTGCGGGGAATGGCACACTTTACCTGTATATCTGCTAAATTCAGTATGTTTGTTTATTTGTTTATTCCACACATGGCAGTTATTTCAAGACAAAACATATACACTTTACAAAACATGTATACTTGTATACACGTATACATGTATACATGTATACACTTATACTGGTTGTTTTTTAACACGATTGTGAGCTTATTAGAGCAGCGCTGATGTTAGCATGTAAGTAAAACCTCCTTTGTGTCTAAGTGCAGCCCCACAGACCTAAAATATGACTCTTGCTGCTAACAAGGTCTAGGAGTCATATTTCATTTCCCCTTGTAAGTGAGTGTTATTTTAGCACAGGGCATCACAGCCTTGGTGGTCCAGTTAACGCTCCATTCGCTGCGCTGATGACCGTTGGGCGACTCCAGCGGACCAATCCAATGTTCTGTAGCACAACGTTTCTCTAATGGCATTTACGGAAGAAGGATGAATGCTTCACATTCACTCCAGCAGGATTTTCCCCAAGTAGAGATTTTAACCAATGATCCTCCAGTCATATTAGTGTTGCACCGACTCAGCAGCCGGTTGTCCAATTATCTTAAATGTATGGCTCAACAACAGCAAATAAAAGCCCAAAAGATGGTTTCTTAGCCCTTTAGGTGACATTTTTACCATTGTGATTTTGCAAAAGCACTGAGAATCATATTTCTGGCCTTTTTTAAAACATACTTATAGGCTAACAGAATAAAAAATTAAAGAGGGAAGACAGGGATCAATAATGACTTGTCTGCAATGCCAGCTAATTGGTTAACAGCATTAAAGCAACAACAATCTGCATTGTGGCTGAGCAGTTAAGCGTGCATTCATATGTGTTTACATTTCATTATACCTCCTTTCTCATTCATTTGGTGAATCCCATTATAAAACCTACACTGATCTATGTTGCTGTTGCTCACTCTCATCCACCTACTGGATCTTTTCTATTAACACCTCCGTAGGTGCAGAGCTGTGTTTTCACTTTCTATGTTAGTTTCAACACTTCACTCGGCTCCAACTGGCAATTGTGACTTTGACGCGTTCCAGTATGCTAATGTCATCCTGCCAATGAATTGTCAATTTCAATACGTTCAATTAGGCCACTCGAGCAGCACAGTGGAGAATACTATCCAAATGAGAATCAGAAGAATACATAACATTGCAGCACAGTTTAGTATATTCTGATTGTAAGTGGTTTCATAGGATAGAAGTCAATGGCTGAAATAAAAACAGTCCGGATTCTATCAACTGCACGCTATCTTTGGTATTATTATCATTATTATATGTCTATAAGGACCATGCATAAACATACATTAGTCTCAAAAAGAGTAGAGATGCTATATGCCAGTAAGATGTTTCTTGAGATTTTGAGGCATTTGTCAAATCCCTAAAAAAGTATGATCCAATAATCAAAAGTCAATCTTTCAGTTTGTGTGTACAGAGATCAAAATAACGTTTCCAACAATCCCGAATACAAATATACAAATATGTATAAAATATGTATATCTTATATATACACAATCAACAGACACAACAACAATCAATATATACAAAATAACAGTCACTTCAATATCTTTGGGAATGTACATTAGTGCAAGATTGTCCATAGCAGCGTAAAAAAAGAGTTTGGTGCTGGGATTGAGTGTCTGAGTGTGTGGGAATGAATGGGTTAACATTGTTTGCATTCAGGTTAAGAGGAAATGTGTTATTGTCAATATTTATATATATCAAAGCAAGTTTGAAACATTTAAAAAATATGATTTATTAACAATTTCACCATCCAAATATAATCAAAGGTAAATTACAGTGATTGGTGGTTTATGACATATTTTTTTGATAACTTCGTCCCTCCCTCTTGAAACATGTGAGAAGAGCAATCAGCAAAAAAAAGTCAAAACAATGGCAGTAAATCACGTGTTCATGTCAGACCTCTTTGCTCTTGTTAAGAAACTCAAGAAAGTGTTGTTTGAGCCTTTAAAGGTCCCATGTCATGGCCATTTCTACTGATCATAATTCCATTGTTGAGGTCTACTAGAATAGATTTATATTGTGCAATGTTCCAAACTCACATTGGTTTCTCATACAGCATCTCTGTAAAGTATGTGTATTCACTCTCTGTCCTAAACGGCTTGTTGGAGCTCCTGCCCCCCCCCCCACTCCCTGTGAGCCCAGTGTGCTCTGATTGGTCGGGACGTTGCGAGGCTCGCTGCTCAGTGAGCTGGCTTACTGGTGTGGTTTCCGGGTCGGCGATACAGCGGGACAGCGCGAAACTCATCCTGAGCACACACAAACACTCACAGCACCAGTCACTTTTCTGCCCATCTCCGCTGCTACTGCACTGAAACTGTACTTTGAACACTTTAAATATATTATTGACATTTTAAACTGCATACCCCGGTTATCTAGGCTCTTTGTTTTGTTTAATGTATACCCCGTTTATCTAGGCCCTTTTTGTTTTGTTTTATGTATACATGTCACACTGTGGGACTGCAGGAAACGATATTTCGAGATTTCTGGATGTATAACACATGTAGAATTTTTGACAATAAAGCTGACTTTGACTTTGACAGCCGAAGTAAAAACAATAAGTGTGGCTTAACGCTGTGAGAATGGGTCTGCGGAGAGCATTTCTCCGCGATCCCAACCCGTCTATTACCAACCAGGGAGCTCTATGCAAGTCAATGGGACTCCCTGTTAGTTGAAAATGTACGCTAAAGGTCCTGGTGTGTGAGAGCTCCGCGGATTGGTCCATTTTGGTTCCGGGAAGAAACAAATGGAAAAAGAGAAATCTCCAACGAGGCGTTCTGTGGCAGCATAGACAGGTATTTTCTGTGTTAGTTTTACTCCCTACAGGGTACTTTGAGGGTTTGTGACTCTGCAGACCGTTTACATGCATAAAAACCTTAATACACACAAGGGGACGGGTAATAACCGGAAAAGCATGACATGGGACCTTTAATAAATGAAATATACCTCTATTTGGCAGGCTTTACTTTCGACTCCTACTGAAAAAACAAAGAACATTTTAGTTTTACACAGTGTTTTACAATTTATTTATATTTAGGTTTATGTCAATCTTGCTGCTATACGCTTAAATATAGCCTCAAGATTGACGTAAACCAAACAAACGTGTAAACATAAACAGAACAAACTAGCAGAATTCAGGAAACCATCTATTGTTGTTTTTCAAGGACAGCCTGTTAGTCTGTATTAAATGTTGAATTTATTGACTATGTTAAAAATAAGTGTTTTGTTGCTATCTGTATTTCCTGCAGCACTGTGAAGAGATGTTTGGGCACTCAGGCTTCTTTCTTTTCTTGTTCCTCCATTTTTGTATTTAGCTTTGAAAGGAAATGGATCAAAGCCTCATGCAGTCGTTCAGTCCGTGTTTATGTCACGGAGACATTTCACACAGAACATAAAAGACAGTAATGAGTAGTTTACATTTGTGTAAGGATAATGATGTTTTAAGTTATGTTAGTTGTGTATATATTACTAGGTTGTAGATTAAATGCACATTCTTCTAGATCTATTACATAAAACAGTTACAAACCATCTTCCTGCTGCTATGATTGTGAGCTTTACTGCATTATACATTAACGGTAACAACTTTAATGTGAAATAATCAGGTATTTCATCAGATATTTTGAATAATAGACAGACAGACGGACAGACGGACAGACGGACAGACGGACAGATGGATAGATAGACAGATGTAGATGGATGGATAGACAGACAGACAGACAGACAGACAGACAGACACAGACAGACAGACAGATAGATAGATGGGTAGATAGATAGATAGATAGACAGATAGATAGACAGATAGATAGATAGATAGACAGATAGATAGACAGATAGATAGATAGACAGATAGATAGATAGACAGATAGATAGATAGACAGATAGATAGATAGATAGATAGACAGATAGATAGACAGATAGATAGATAGACAATAGATAGACAAATAGATAGACAAATAGATAGACGGATAGATAGACAGATAGATAGACGGATAGATAGACAGATAGATAGACAGATAGATGGATAGATAGACAAATAGATAGACAGATAGATAGATAGATAGACGGATAGATAGATAGATGGATAGATGGATAGATAGATAGATAGATAGACAAATAGATAGACAAATAGATAGACGGATAGATAGACAGATAGATAGACAATAGATAGACAGATAGATAGATAGATAGATAGATAGATAGATAGATAGATAGACGGATAGATAGACAGATAGATAGACAGATAGATAGACAAATAGATAGACAGATAGATAGATAGATAGATAGATAGATAGATAGACAAATAGATAGACAAATAGATAGACGGATAGATAGACAGATAGATAGATAGATAGATAGATAGATAGATAGATAGATAGACAGATAGATAGATAGATAGATAGATAGATAGACAGATAGATAGATAGACAGATAGATAGATAGATAGATAGATAGATAGATAGATAGATGGGTACTTTATTGATCCCAATTTGGGATTTTTTTTGCGTTGCAGCAACAGCATAAAAAAACACAAGGCAATTTACATAAGAGAAATTAAGACACAAGAAATAAACAGTCCAAAATATTTCAGAAATAGAAATAAAATAGCATTAAAAAGTTAAAGAATATAAAATAAAATAAAAATATATAAAAAATATATATATACATGTGGAAAATAAACAAGTGGAAATACAAATGTCCATACATACCACAAACATACATTTCATACATAGACTTTCCTAGAGTTGCTACTCGATGTAGAGTTGTACAATTCATACCATAGGTGACAAGGGTTATGTCTGACGCTGTGAACTTTCTGGCATTGCTAAATGTAAAAACAAAGTATTTAATATTAATCCTGTCTGGAATGAGCACCATGAGAGGCCCATTATGACGTGGGTTGAGGCTGGAGAAGTTAAGCATGAGCTCTATTGTGTGCTTTAAATGAGCCAGTGCAAGATTTAAATATGATCTCGACTTCTTTAAATGAAACAAGATAACTGAGGGTGGATCTACTTGCCAGAAAAGCACTGCAAAGTAAAACTTCTAAAAGGTTTTCAGGTTAGAGGTCAGAATTATGAATTAAGCAGTTCTGATGTTGCTGATTATGCTGAGATGAATTAAGCTTTATAACTTTATAGATTTCAAGAAAATCGTTTAACTTTATTTCTTGTTCATCCCTTTCTACCTGGCTCTGCTGTATCCGCTTATTATAATTAATGTGTATGACTTGCTGGCATTTGAATGCTTGCAAAACAGGTTGTGTTTTTGAAAATCTTAAAATGAATCATTCCATGTATGCAAATTTGTTTAAAGGTTTTTGGACTTCAACAACTGCCTTCAATAAGGGGGTGACAGTGACATAATATTTAATCCCCTAAGGAGTAATGTAATGACAAACCATGGTACATTTGCAATTGAATAGAGACAGTTGTAATAGGTTTTGAAACATGGGTCTTTGATAAGACACCGAAGTAAACAACATCAGGCTTCATATTGATCATCATTAAGAGATGATTCATGGGTGGTAGAGATATCCTCGACACTGAACTTTATATATTTAGTTTAAGAGTTTGTCAGCAAAAATGAGGACTGTAACTAGTGTTGGTGAATGCACTTGTGGTGTCTTGCGAGTTCGATGGAAAGTTTGTCTCCAATTGACTTTTAAATGTGTCCAGCTCTTTTTAAAGTCAAATTCATTAGGAACACACATGATAACTAATAACTCATGTAGAAGATCACCATTGTTTTATCTTGTAAAATGAAGAAAAAGTAAATAGGAGCATACTTTTTCTTGTATTTCTGATGAAGACAAAGTATCGTTGCCCTAGTACAGTGTGTTAATTAAAACAATTAAAATGTTTATCATTGTAAAATAACCCTGTTGGATGGTAAGTATCCCAAAGAATCAGTGTCTATAACGATTACGGTGCGTCAAGCCGGTGGGCGTGTCTGGAGCGCGACCAACAACCAATCACATGAATCTCCCGCCCCGGACACACAAGCACGCGGTTTGATTGGCTAGAGCTTGTACTGGCATATGATTTGATTGGCTGGCGCTTCCGTCGAAGCTTGAAAAGTTTAACTTTTCTCAACTTTCGAAGCGAGCAACGGAGGCAAAGCGACGCGACGGAACCACAATGCAGTTCGGCAAAGCCTGAAGTCACCCCATTCAAAGTGAATGGGAAGCTGCGTTGAAGCGTCAACGTCATCGGACGTCATAAATGTGCGTCTGCTGCTGTGGGGAAACTATGGAAACTACAGTTTTCTATACAGCGGACTACAACATGGATGTATAATAAGAACGAGGGACTACTGTAAACTCACCTAGAGATTCTGCTCCGTGCTCTGATGCTGTTGTTTTATGCTTTATGAACGGGGACAACAGAGAAACATATTCTTCATGACCAAAGTTGGAATTTAAATAAAAAAGGAAAGTGAAACTTATGCTCGTCACCCTCTCTCTCCGGTCCACATTAATACAAATGATCCCAATACGTATTATTGTATGAAAAGATCTTAAAATCAATACAAATGTATTTATTATAAACGTTAGTCCTTAACATCTATCACTGTGTATATCACCATTAAAACATATTTTAAAAGTTGAACAACCCCCACACAGCTCAGTAAAGACTGTGAAAGGTTGACTTTATTTGATCATTTCAGTAAAAACGAACGTTCATATTTCTCTTTTGAATATAATACTGATGAACGTTCAAAACAAAGTACTCTGGCAAGTTACCACATACGTTTTAAAATGCTTAATAAGCACCGTAACTTTCATGATATCATTTCTCGGTCATAATCGGTTGTTTCCGTGAACGGCCGACTGTTGTGTGACGGCAAATGCTGCGGCCGCAAGGCATTGTGGGGCAGCATTTTCTCCTCTCCTTTCGTAAAGGGAGGTCCAGTGGTTCCTAAGCTAAAGGAGGTTATAAAGGAAGTTTGAAACCTCCTTTCCTATCATCTAGAGAATTCGAACGGCACTTATCATGGCTGCCACTGAGGTACTTCCGGGTCTTTTCACTCCGTTAGGAAGGTTCCTAAGCTAAACGGACTATTCGACCGCAACCCTACTGTGCATATTTACATTTGACATGCCATGAATTGAATAATTGCTGTTTGGCGAGGGATTAAAGAAAATGGGCAATTAGATGATAATGATAGCAATTTTATATTTCATGAATTTAACACAAGTGCACATGTTCCTGCAGTGAGAAGTAAAGTCAAATGTCTCGTCATTCACGGATGTTTCATGGATGTTAAAGGTTTGCTTGACACTGTAGTTAACAACACGTGAGTTCCACTGATGTTGAGGCTCGTTCGGACCTTGATTTAGCCCCATACTGCTGATCTTTGATATAAAGGAGCAGTATGCACAGACATGCAGGCTGTAGTTAGTAAGACATGATTTATAATGCAAGTCATTTAGCAACATAGATGCACCCACAGATAAGACAGTGATAAGGAACCTTATGTATGTGTATATTGGATAAGGCAGCAACAGCATAGTTGATGCACTAGTTAATGCTACCAAAAGTTGCCTTAAACTTTTCAAACAGTACACATCTAGTGCAGGAGTATGTCTCTGCATATTATAATTTAATGATAATGAGTGTACCCTTAAAGTATGCAACTAGAACTGAAAAAGTAAGCCTAAGAATATTCTTTAGAAATGGCATAGAGTATGATATAAGATAAGCAACATGAGGATTTATTATAACTAAGGAGAATAACTGTAATTAATTCACTTTGTTGTTAGCTTTGCTTACGTTGCAGCTCATTCTTTATGCTAAATTCACAGATGTTAAGACACTTCTGGCACTTTGCATCATTCACACAACATAAACAGACTGACCTCATTTAAGGATATGTGTTAGAGTGTTTCATGGCTACTGAAGCTCCTTCAAATTAGAAATGATCTAACCATGGATATTCGACTCTCCTTCATCGTGATATATATATTCAACCTCCCAGTTGTGTGTCTGTAAACCTCGCTGTGTGATCCATCGTCGAATCTCTTTGAAACCGGCAGTGTCGCTGCATGAAAATAATTGTTGCACGATGTAAATCAATGAATATTTTATCAAGTGTTTACATGTTTGGACAAAATTTAAACGATTTTTCTTGGAACAGAAATTCCCTTTTTTTTTTTGCCAATGCAGAATCAGGCATTGGAGAAAGAGATGCTTTTAAATCCTGAGTGCTCCGTTACTGTGAAGATAAAGCGTGTAAAACAAGAACATTACATTGCACATGGATCTCAAAACAAGTGTACCCAAGTGTCTACCACAGGACAGGTGCGGCACCGTGCTAAAAGATATAAACTTGTATCTGATACAGTAACATTTCTGTGTATCAAACCAAGGTTTTTCCTAATCACTTCTACAGCTGAGATGTGAGCGGCCTCATTTGCCTTCACTGAGTCTGTCTGGGTGAGTCTGGTGTTTGCAAAGTCTGAGAAGAAAGTCAACCTAGATTTCTTTTCCCTATAATTTCCGGGTGCTGTGAGTTAGAGAAGTCGTGATGATCAAGCATGAGTTTCAAGTATTATCTCAATTTAAGGTGTTGGAACTTTTCCAGGGTAGATGTGTTTAATTTCTGAGTGAGTAAACCCTTCATTCAAGGTTCAAGGCTTTTATTGGTCATACGTACATAGCTACAGTGTAGTTATGATGATGAAGATCTTAGGTCACAGGCTCCTCCAACAGTGCAACACAATAAAACAGAAAAACAGAAAATGTCAGACGTGTTACATGTTTGAGAGGACCCATTAATATAAAAAAAGTCCTGTTGTCAACCACCCTGAGGCCTTAGACCCCCAGGGGGCCCAATAAAAACCAAGACCCATGGCAGGTAATTTGACCTTTGGTGATTTTAATTAGAGGTTTCTAGCTTTTGAGGTGCTGGTTGAAGGAGTCCATAGTGATTAAAATCTTTATGCTAAGCTAAACGTATCTTTAGCCTTGCTTCATACTTATAAAGGGGTCCTATTTGGGGTTTCCCTTTACTATAGTGTGTTATACTGTACATGTTTTTGTGCATGTAAATGGTCTGCAAAGGCTAAAATCCCTATTCCTTCCAGAGGGAGTTTCTCTCCCAAACACTCGCCCCCTGCCTCCATTGGACTCCTTTGTTTATTTCCGTACAAGAAGTGACATCACTATGTAACACTCGCGCTTTGGCTAGCGTTCAAACACATTGTACGTGATAGGCTAAGGGGCGGAACATCTCTAAGAGGTTGACCAATCACAACAGAGCCGGCCAGCTAACCAATCAGAGCAGACTGGGCTCTGGTTTCAGACAGAGGGTGAAAAGAGGTGCTGCAGCACAGGCAGTATGAGAAAAATAAAGAGCTTTTTGAACATTAAAGCATGGAGACATGTCACAGTAGAGACACTACATACTAATATGAACGTGAATTAGAATAACATGTCCTCTTTAATACAGATTTTTAATGCAGGACTTTTACTTGTGAGTATTTTTACATAGTAGTATTGAAGGATCTGAATCTTTACTTCAAAAACCTACTAACACTGAATGTGGGGCTGAAAATGCAGGTCTTTTCAGGGACAGTCTAATTGAATTTCTAAATATGACAGTAACTAAGACCACATGACCCTGATGATCCGGACCATCTGTCAGCTCGGAGCTGTTGCATCTGTCTCACTAATTATAATTCCACGTAGAGGTGGAGGTACCGTGTAGAAGTTGGCTGGAGCAGAGGCCACTTCATCGTACAGCTGTGATGAGGAGCAGGACGGGAAGATGATGCCGTATTTAAATTTGTTTTAAAAAAATCGCCCTGTCTCTGGAGCCTCGCTCCAACAGCCATGGCTAATAATATTCAAAACAAATACTAAATTGATGGATTAAATTGCTTTTTTTATATTCATCCTTTCAATCTCACAGTTCAATTTGCATTCTCAAATAGTGCTTTCACCTTGTCAATACACAGAAGGGTCCTGCTTTTATGCATAGTGCATTATGCGACCTGTTTGTAATATGCTATGGGACAAAAAAACATTTGATGCATTTAAACATTTTACACTTTAATCCTCTCTACCTCTAATCCAATTTTGGGATGAGTTTGGCAGAGTCCATTAGAAAAATTCTCTCAAATAGGATGCTGTTTACTTTTAAATGAACACCGAGCACCACCGGGGCGCGGAATAATAAATGAGTGAAAGTGCCAATAACAGATTTTACTTCTCTATCGGCACGTCAAATCAAGACCTACATTAAACAGGGCGTTCAAACAGATTGCCATGCATTAACATCAGATATGGAGGAGTAATGAAAATGGCAATATTTAACTTTACGGGTTTAGACAACACATGAATAATATGATATTAAACTTTTTTAATGGTCGGAACCTATACAAACTGAATTGGTGTGTAAAATCAGTCAGAGAGATAAACTTTTTTGTCTTTAGATGATTAAATAAAGCTAAGATGTGCACAGCAATGCCACTCAGTAGAAATATATAAAAAATAGCTGTATCACACAGCTTTTGTTTAACTACTGTGATAATCACAGCAGTCCTGTTTTGCCAATTAACATTTTTGTGAGAAACTTGTTTTTACTGAATTACATATTTATGTGCATTGTAAGTCAAAGTCAACTTTAATGTCAATCTTACTCAGTTTGTGTTTACAGACAGAGAGATCGAAATGACGTTTCCAACAATCCCGAATGTAAAATTATACAGTAATACAGATATGTATAAAAATATGTATATCCTATATACACAATCAACAGACACATTTACTCATATTATGCACACATTAAAGTGCACCTATCATGCTATTTGTAGGCAATAGCATAGGTCTCAGATATATAAAAAAATATAAAAAACATGTCTATGAAGTGTTTTGCTCAAAATACCAAACAGATCACCCATTCTAGCCATGCCTCATATCCCTCTATTTCACTTCCTGTTTCAAAAGTGCTGATTTTGGGGTATAAAGCTTAGAAAAAAAAAAAAATTGATCAAAAAAAAAAGGGAGGGGGCTGAGCTCATGCGGGACCCGGCAGCTACTGTCTAAGCCAAATACTGCGGTGATGAAACGCCATATCATGGATTATCAAGGATTATTTCTGAAACAGTATGGAGCTCAAAGGCTTTCTCTCTTGCCGGTTATACCACCAGGTGAGTTCCTTTTTATTTCCTGCTTCTTCACACACATGCTCTGTGCAGTACAGGTTAGCTCTGAGTGATAGCGATGCTAATGTAAACATGCACCGACCATATTACGTCCAAAACAGTCGGGCATTGTTTCTGATAGCAACGTTTCGGATAGGGCCTTGGGTTTAAAGCCAGCCTACATTTCCGATATTACGTCATATCGGACGCAAATCTGGATCAGCTCCGTTGTAGCCCCGTTTTTAGAGATTTGGGTACGGAGGAAAAGAGAGAGGGTTTTATTTTCTGACGCTGCGTGAGTTCACCGACACACCGGGGACACATATTTATGTATAAAAGACATCAAAAGGTGCATTTTGCATGATAGGTCCCCTTTAAGATAAAAAAAAACATAACAATCAATATATACAAAAATAATAGTCACTTCAATAAAAGGGATAGTTTAACCCAAAAGCAAAAAATGCATATATTCCCTAATACATAATCATATTTATACAAATATTGGAGATATAGGTCCTAGAGATCAGTGTTCTCCTGAATATACAGTAATGGAACTTAATGGGACCCAGATTTTGGTGCCAACCTTGCCAACATTTTTTATTTTTAAACCTACTTGCAGTGTCTCCAAGAGGAACCCTTTGTTCTGCGGTGTTATGGTAGAAAGCACTGTGGGAATCACAAGTGAAGTGCCATCTAGTTCCTTTATATTCAAGAGAAGGCAGACCTCTCTGAGCTCAATACCTCCAACACAACTCTGGGTGAACCACAGTTCGTGGTAATCATTGAATCTCTTTGAAGACTGCCATTGCCGCCATGGACGCTGCATGAAAATAGCCCGATGTAAATCAAATTCATCTTTTAATTGTTTGAAATGTTTCTCCTTAGAAATAGAAATTCCTTTTCGACAACACATTCTGGGGTGAACGCTCCCTTTCATTCTTGCATGCGATTGTGCATCTTTATAATCTTTTTTTAGAAAGGTTACATTTGGGGCTTTTTAATCTGAAGATAGTAGCACTAAGGAATGCATGCTAGTGCACTACCAGGACACCCCTTCTCAGTCACTTTCTAACTGAGAAAATAAAATATTAAATGTTGCAAAAAAATCAATTTCTGCTTTTGACCTTGCCAGTTTTTCATTTCAAGGTTTTCTAGTAATTCCTGTTTTTAGATTCTCGGTGTTAGAAAGGTTAAATAGTAGTAGTTTAGTAACACTGCCTGCTTCTCTCATCATTTTAATACATCACTGTAACTGTGACTTAGTGTTTCTCTGTTTATTTACTTGTCATGTATTTGGTCTTCAGTACTCCATCTCTTGTTTCTTTAAGACCCTGCTCTTGAAAAAGTGCCTTGTCTGAGTGAAATCAGTGATATAATATAACCTACAGCTATGCAGGGACTAGTGTTCTTTCCAGCCAAGTCCCCCAGTCAGTAATTAACCTTAAACAACACCAGCTTCTCCTAATGAAAAACAAGCCAGTGGTTATTCACGGCTTTATCTTGCTGCAAAATCCTCGTTTAAGCCCCGAAACATCACCTGGCATATTGGAGGAGTGGGAGGTGGAGGGAGGCAGCTTTTTAAGTGTGATAGATGGAGTTTAGTTTCAGGCTGCTGCAGCTTCCCTCTCTGACCCAGCCGTCCCAGAGGAGCCTGGGATGAGCCTGAGCCACAATCTCGTTCTGCTGAAAAGCCTTTTGTTGTTGCTCAATCTGTATGCAGGAGAAGAGCAAGCAGCAAGCTTTTAATCGATGATTATTTTGTATTTTTTGTAGAGTTAGATTCAATTAGTTAATTATCGATTAATTTAGCAAAAACTGGGCGGAAATCCAATATCTGTTTATCTCATGTAGATGCCTTGAATAAGAGCTTTAAGTGTTGCTGTTGTACTGCAGCAAACCTGAGTAAATATTATGGTAATTATTACGTTTTTTCGCTCATGGCTTCCTTCCAGATATCTTCCCAGACAAAGTGGAACATTATATATTTTTAACAATGACTTAATATAAGATAAGATAGGACTTTATTTATCCCGAATGAAATTGTTGTGCCAGAGTTATAAAAATACAATAAACACAGCAGCATAATAATAATAAAACTGTACACTAACAGTGCAGTAAAAACAGCAATTAAATATCTACAGTTAAGCAGTAAATTGCTGTATGAACGAAATAACTGTCCAGACCTGTATATCAAAAAAAGACTAGAAAAGTTTAAATTTTGACTCAAACTTTACCTAAAAAAAAGATGAAATGAGAATTGCACTTCAAATCAGCCAGGTCACATTAGCTTCATTTTAATTAACACCTGGTTTATGTGTCAGGAAGCTTCCGGTGTGCAGGTGTACATCAGAATCAATGGGTGCAAGTGTCACCCCCAGAAATATATATTTCAGCAACACCACCAAAACGATGTGTTTACACAAGTGACAAAACCCTGTGGGGACTGAAGGAGTTATGTATCTTGTCCATCTAGAGCAGGGGTGTCCAAACTACGGCCCAGGGGCCAAATGCGGCGCGCAGGCCATTTTGAATCGGCCCTCAGCAAATTCTAAATGTATAATGAAATATGGCCCACAAATGAAACTTGTGCTTGTCTTATATTGTACTTCTTAAATATATATGTACACATATATTACACAGTAGTATTCATGTGTTAATAAGATCACTTTTCAAATAAATTCAGTCAATTCATGTTGAAAACATTTTCTAACAAATCTTTTATATTTCCCCTTATTATAATCACTCTGAGGCTTCTGTTTTAAGGGATGAGCTGCCAACAAGATAATGAAACCCTTTAGAGAGCTGTGATGTAGGCTGTTTTTTTCTTAAAGCATATTCATGTATCAAGGCTAATTTACCTACATTTTGCTAACTTATAACTTAACTTATGAGGCAATAGAGAGCCACAGTGACGCGTCCTAAAACCCGGAAGTAAACTTCTTCCGGTTCCTTCGACAAAAACCAATGCAATTTCTCCATAGGATTTTGGAAAATAGCTCGAAATAAGGTCTGTGGTTGACACAAATTGAAGAGAAAGATCACGTTTTGTTCAGCCGGATAATATCCACATGTTTACCCTACTTTTATAATTTTCGAATCATAAATCTATCGATCATAAATCTATCGATTAGATTTATGATTCGAAAATGAAGATGGAGAAATTGCATTGGTTTTTGTCGAAGGAACCGGAAGTGGTAAAATGCTAACTTACTTCCGGGTTTTAGGACGCGTCACTGTGGCACTCTATATACCTCACCTCAAAGTGGCCCAGCCCTTCGTATATTTTTATATATTTAATATATGTTGTTGTTTCTCAACATGTAGTTTTTTTTTGACGATATATATGGAAACTTTAAGAGGCCATCACACTGCTAGCATGGCTTAAGGGATGCTGATGGTGTTCTGTTAAAACTAATTCCCACCACATTTGCTGACCACAGTCATGCTCCCCAGAGAATGCATCATTTTATTTTTTTACAGCCAACTTCAGCATATTGGTTATCTTTTTACACCCCATCTACTTCCTTATCCCACCCTTTCTATCTTCCACTAAACTATATGATATGTGATCCTATCTTTTTCTCTGCCACATATTGTTATTATGGCAAGATTCCCATGCCTACATTTACCATCATATAAAAGAAACATAACGGATATGCGATGATAACCTTTCATGCAGAAACACCTCAGGCTGAAATAAAAACATAATTAGAGGGATGCCATGAGCATCTCAATCTATAAACACTTTAATTTTGGTGGCACTTCGATCTGACTCACCGATTATCACTTTTTAAGGGCACCATAAATGCATCCTAATCGCCGTCCAAAAGGTTTGTGATTGGGTTAAAGGGGATTAAGCTACATTTTAGGTTCATATTAGGATTTAGTGTCTCTACCGGGACATGTCTCCATGCTTTAATGTTAAATGTTAAAAAACCTCTTTTTCTCATACTGCCTGTGCTGCAGCACCTCTTTTCACCCTCTGTCTGAAACCAGAGCCCAATCTGCTCTGATTGGTTAGTTGGCCGGCTCTGTTGTGATTGGTCAACCGCTTAGAGATGTCCCGTCCCTTAGCATATCGCGCACAATGTGTTGGAGCGCTAGCCAATAGAAGAGCAAGTGTTTCATAGTGATGTCATTATTTTAAAAGTTATGGATACTTTTTAACCTTATGAACCACAAATACTTTCCTTTTACTGCCTTTACTTTTTGTATATCCTTATAACTTTATGGAGTATTATATCAGGGTTATGACTATTACTATTTGTCTTGCAAGTAAAGCTATGAAACGTCCTTGAGCTTCATTGTAGGAAATGTCCAGCACTTATCAACCCTCATTCATACCCTTTCTCTTCAGAAATAGCTCGCCTCCTTGGTTTTGAGGCTTCCTGAAATCTTGTTATTTTCATTATAAAAATTACCTTGGATTTCACTCCGAGACGAGACACTCACTTTGGTCTGCTCGCACGCGTTTCAGCAGTAGCAAAAACACGGGTTATGACTTGGATTGGGATAAAGCATGATTTTCAAAAAACAAGATTCGTATTTCAGACTTTCATAATGATTTCTTTTTCCAGAGCAGTACAACAATATAAGCAAAGCATAAAGTACTGCCTGCATTCCCAGCACTTTGCACTCTTTTATCGAAAAACAAAACACAACTGTGAAAATTCACATTCAGATAACATAAAAGTGAGGCCTATGCATCCAAATTCTCTCTTTTATTTTTTGGGTAAAAAATGTGAAGGTCGCTGCCCATATTAAAATGGACGAACCTGTAGTAATTCGGTTTAATAGCCTATTTATTTGTACCAACAATTATGTTTGTAAGAGGAAGTACGATGTTAATCTACTGCAAATAATAGGAACAAATATTCTTAATGGATATGTCAAGGTACCTACATTCAACATAGTTTTGACATTTGACTGAAGACACATTAACCATTGTTATGACCTGGCTCAAAAGGCCACAACAAAGAGGAGACACACCATATCAACGGTTAACAAAATATGTTTATTTAAGCAAGTAATCCAAATTAACCAAATTAATTCAAGTGCAAAGTAGGTAAAGCATGAGGTGTGGACGTCAGTGGTATCAGTAGTGTAAATGCAGGGTGAGGGTTGCATGGACATGTATGTATGAGGGTGTTGAGGTGCACAAAGTAAAGCAACTGAAGTAACTAATAGCATACTCAACAGAACCGGGTGGCTGTAGGAGAAAGCAGAGAGGAGCAGAGAGGCTCTGGGTGTTTCTCAATGTCGAGGACGCTTGCTTGGTAGCACATGTCTTCCGAGTCACTTCTTTCAGAAGCTAGGCAAGAATCCTTCCTGGCATTCGGAAAACGAAGAGTAGAACAGGCTAGCAAGTGTGCAAGTGTGCAAGTGTGCAGATGTGCGTCATATGAGAGGCCCCGCCTTAAATTTTCCGCCATAGATTTTGGGAAATTGGTCCATGCGCAAAGCATTGTGGGGATTTTAAGACCGCGGAGTCTACACATGTGCAGCCTCAAAATTTCTCGCTACGAAGTACGCCGGGCTCGGTAGAATTCCAAGTATGCTGGACATTGGAACAGTCCTTCGGCGGCACTCAGTGACTTAGTATGCTTGAAATAGTGGCTCTGGAGCAGCTTTCCTCGACATTGAGAAACACCCTGTAAGTAGCTGCAGAGCACCAGACCCAGGTGCCCTGAGTTACTGCAATCAAGGCTGCTGACAGCACAGCCACACCCTCTCCAGATGAACCCACAGGGGCATCACACCCCCCCCCCCTTATAACTCAATAAAAATAACTCTCATTGGATAGTGTAGTAAGGTGGGATTGAGACATAAATATTGTAAATGTACTGTGCACTTCCATTGACCCCAACATAGATACACCATTAAGATTCTTTATCTTTAGAAATTGTGACCAGATTAGTGTTGTAGAGTGTCTGATTTTGCTCAGAGATATTGTATGTCTTGGTTGCCATTCCTTGTGCATAATAAATCATCATCTCCCACTCTCATGTACTTCATGTGAAAACTAACACGTCCAACTCAATTTCCATATTTCATTTTCACTGGGGCACTCTCAGACCTCAAACATGCCGAAGCATATTCATACATTTAATTTTATACAAAAGCAAATGCATTATTCTAGTAATGAAGGACGTCTGCAACTAAAAGGAAATCACATGGGAGTGTTTTAACTCTGTTTATATGCACATTTAATATACAGAAAGCCACAAGTACATTTAAATACAGCTCAGGATTTTTAAAGAGAGCAGTGGGTTGGAATTAAAGTTGTCTGAGGTGCGTTGAAATGCTCGCTATAGGCACTGCAGGTAAAAACTCCATAATGTAATGGTTTAATCCCTTAATGTTGTAGCTCTATGACAAGATACCAAAGAGGCTCTTTCTTCCACAATGCGCCTGCAAGTACACGTCCATGAATACAAATACAATTCATTGGACACTCATGGCCCCATTAGAAGTGGAGCATGCAGTGTACATCAGTGGTTAGTTTCCAGGACAACTTTAACCTTTTTTCTGGTGACTTTGTGTTACATGACGAGGAACAATCAACTCTGAAGTACTCTTAGCTTATTTTATCAAGTGAAGTCAAGACTGCCTGTGCTGATGAAGTATTATGTTGTGAAGCAATTCATACCATGACACATTCATGTTGTTCAAAGATGACTTGATTAATCCAACAGCTAAATTACAATAAGTGGTCATTGCTTTAAATTCAATCCAAGTTACTTTGTCCATAGCCTTTTTTAAAGTGATTGTGAAAATGATTGTATTACCTCAGTGTTTCAGAACATGTATCATCGAATGTTTGTTTAAGACTTCTTCTCATTCCAGTTACAGTCTATCCATTTCAGTTTCAATGTTGAAAAGGACATTCTGCTCATTTTCAGGTTCATATCAGTATTAAGTGCCTCTACTGGGACATGTCTCCATGCTTTAATGTTCAAAAAGCTCTTTATTTTTCTCATACTGCCTGTGCTGCAGCACCTCTTTTCACCCTCTGTCTGAAACCAGAGCCCAGTCTGCTCTGATTGGTTAGCTGGCCGGCTCTGTTGTGATTGGTCAACCGCTTACAGATGTCCCGTCCCTTAGCCTATCACATACAATGCTGGAGCGCTAGCCAATTGCAGTGACCTCAATATTACATATTGAGGTCATTATGTTAAAAGTTATGGATATTTTAACTTTTGTCTGCTAATTGCCAGAGAACCCTGCATCCAAAATGAATCTTTTCACGAGTTACAAATAATTTATTCCAACCTAAAACGCATACGCCTCCCGGATGCAACATTTTTTAATTATTGCCTGTATTACTAACCTTAAAATACCTTTTAATCCTACTGTCACTCCCCCAAGCTAGCGTACAGTGGCTGGCTTGATGAATAGATTCATCTGAATGTCACGGCCCACTCAGTAGTCTACCATCACTGTGTTGAAGAGTGCCGTCAGTCTGAAGGTCAGCCCCCTCTAATATTGTATAATAACTGGCGTTTAGTTGAGTTTGGTCCAAATCACTAATTACTGAGTGTTTAATCACGAGCTAACAACATGCTAGCTAACAACAACAAGCTAAAGACTTAAAGCTAACTAGCATGTTGCAGCAATCAGCAGCATGCAGCTAAAACCAGCTAGGAAGAAACATTAACAAAATAAAGGTGACCTTTTTCTCACAAGGTGCCGTACGATTGGATTTTAAAATGTGTTTTCGGTTGAAACCTTAATAAATAACCATCGTGGCTGTGAGTGACGCTTACTCCAGCTTCTCTGTTGCTGAATACCTTTTTTTTGTGAGTTAACATTTTTATTAGATTTGAAGTCCTTAAAAACTCCAACTGTGCCCAGGCATAGAGCCATTAAGTTGTTTTTCTGAGGTTGTTAGGTCCTTATTTGCCAACATGCTTTATATAAAGGGTTCTGTTGTGTATTATTTTGAAGTCTGAAAGTAAAAGGACGTGGACAGATGGTTTGAATATTGATTTTGCACAAAGGTTTCTTAAACATTTTTTTTCTCTACTATATTATTCTTTTTATTTGAATATAGACTGACATAAGAAGAATCTCCCTAATGACTTAAAATCAGTTCACAATTTTTTCGTGTGAGCGCATAAGATGACTCACATGAGAAATGTGTTGCATTGATCTTAATCCGGCCGTCAGGATGTGCATTTTAAATCTAATTTAGACTCAGTCCTCTGTGCATCATTCAGCAAGCAGCTGAGCAGGCACCTGTCAGCTGAAGGACAGTCAGGTAAAAGAAAGGCACTTTGTGACTCACACTAAGACACAATAGTGTTGAAACATTCACACAATCAAAGTCTACAGATCCATCAGTGTGCTCCAGTCCATTTGTGCATTTGAAATCTTTGTATTTAACCTTGAGCTGCTTAAGCTTTTTTTTTCAAATCAAAATGAAATCATGTTACAGAAATGAAGTTCGTCCATCCTTATATAGAAAGATGCCATTGTAACTTTACAGTAGAACGTTTGTCAGAACAGACCAGTAGTATTTACCTGTTTTTCTGTGGGAAATAAAACAAATACACATGTGGTTTTGTTATAAAGAAATGCCTGAGAAACTGGGAAGAGAAATGTTATGCACATGCCTCAGCAAAATGCCTTTTCTCTGTTTTCTCTGGAGTGCAGTTGTAATTGTCACAGATCAGGTGTGCTGTCACACCAAAATAGTGATGGTTCTTACTGAAGTCCAATTGTCTGCAGTCAGTGCAACACATTGAGTACCAATTCCTGTGTTTTATTTGCTTTTTCACTGCCATGCAATTCATGGCAAAAAATCTGCGCTGGAATCAAAGGAGGAAGTTCGGGTTAAAGTTGGTCATGTTTACCGTACATTTTTCTTAACTCGCTAAGGTTTCCCGATTAATCACAAACGTTGAGGTTTTATTGTCGTTGCTCTAATCATCCGCTCTCTGTGATGACTGTTTTCATTGTGATTCAGCCTTCATGTTGTGGCTGTGAAGAGGTGTGAGAAACGTCCAGAGTTGCTTGACCTTCTAGCACTCAGAGATTCATGAGGCAGCGCTATTGATTTAAACAGGTGTAAAGGCCTTTCTCCTGCCAAGGAAATGTAATCATGTCAGAGGGCTCCCGGGTTATTGCACAAGACACTGTCACCGCCGCCATAGGACACTTTGGTGTCAGGGGGCCAGACAATATTAATTTTACTTTCACCTTATATTCCGGCGAAGAGGACATGTGGAGATCCACAGCCGTTTCCTGAGAGAATGCCAGAACTAAAAAAGAAGTCAATAAGAACATTTTAGTCTGCTTGAATGAGCCCTTAATTCACTTTCTGCTCAATCCTGACTCAATTTATTCAGGATGCATGCTCATCTTCATTGAGAAATCCAATAAAGTAGTTATTTTCTCTGTTTACTGAGCGAATTCAGTTTTTAAGACGTATACTAAGTTTCATAATCAAAGCAACACAGTGTGGATTTCCATTAAATAGAAAGCATGCTTCCTCAAATCACCGTCATCTTAATCTAACTGTTACATTTCTTATGTAATCAATATTTCATATCAGTAGCAGTTCTACTTCAAAGTAATTTAAGGTCCACAAGTTTTGTGTGTGTGTGTGTGTGTGTGTGTGTCTGATTATCACAATCTGTAGCTTAAGTTCAGGTTTCAGCAGCGTTAAGTCTTTCAGAGTGAGCGAGAGACGAGAGGGAGAGAGTCGGCATGGCCCAGAAAAATAACCGTAAGTTGATGTTCTAATTATCTTAGTATTTTATACCTTTTTCTCTCAAGAGTTGAGTTGATTATGAACTAGAGCACTAAGAAGACAGCTAGAATATAGATGAATGGCACTACTAACATGCCTATATGACACACTTCACTGAAACAAAGAGCTTTTGTTTGTTGCAGTGTTCTCACCTTGCTTTGGTTTTATTGTGCTTTGAGACTTAATAGTACTGCATCTAACAATGATTACCACTCTTTAAATCTTAAGAGAAACAAAGCTTGTAATAAGTAATTTTTGATTGTGATTTTCACCTTCATATGCCAAGCCTTATGTTCATGTGGAATCGAGTTAAATAAGAAATGAAAATACTTGAATTTTATATGGATTTTATTTTGTTCCTTTTCATAATGAAGTTACGTGAGCGTAACGGAGGCTATTGTGAAATCCTGCAGGAATGTGTTATTGCAGCAAGAGACAGATTAGTCTCACTGAGCTCCCCTTTTCTCTCTCTCTCCCTCTAAAACACAGTTCAGTTCTCCATCAGGGAATATGGACCCTCCGATGAACACGTGGTCATGTCGCTCTTTCGCGACGGGGTTATTGAGCACGTGTACCCGGCTTTCTTCAAGGCCCTGAGCCACCCAGACCATGTTGGCGTTGCTCTGAGCATCTGCATGGCCGGCTATGTGTTGGGAGGCAGCTCCTACTTCCAAGCTTTACTCTTTGGCAGTGCGTGGGCCGGCCTCCTTTATTACTGCTGCCACGAGATCTACCAAGGCTACCTGACCAGGAGGCTGAGCACAGATTTGTCCAACATTCGAGCCAACTACCTGGAAAACCCAGATAACGGTTTCTGGGTGGCAGAGGTAGACGTAGACGGCCAGCCCAAGGTGGTGGGGATGGTGGCGGTGAAGGGGGAAAGGGCAGCAGAGGAAGAGGAGAGGTTTGATGAGTGGAACGGAGGAGCGATGGGAGGAGGATCAGAGGTTGTTCAAGATGCCGGTGATGGGAGTTTCGGCGAGTTGTCCCACATGGTCGTGGTGTTCCCGTGGCGCCGCAAAAACCTCGCTTCACAGCTGACGAGGAAGGCCCTTGATTTCTGCAAAGAGCGAGGATACGGCCGACTGGTTCTGGATGGCAGCTCGCCACAGACGGCCGCCATTGCCCTGTACCAAAAGTTTGGTTTTGTTCAAACGTCATCCCACAGTATCACACATGCCAATCGCTGGATCTCCAAACTGGCCAGAATAAATGTGATGCGAATGGAGAAGCATATCTAATGGACTTAAAACCTTGGCACCTGATACCACAGCTTATGTACATTAAGATTATTTCAGTTAATTTATGCTTCTGGTTTAATTTAACGCATAAATCGCTCAGTTGTGTGATATTCAATCACTCATTTATACAGCTAGCTATCGTGGCAGTTTGAAAAAGATGCATTAAATTTCATGTTTTTTCCACAAAGCAGCATTAATGATCTCAGTATTTCTTCTTTCCTTGATGTATTATGCACCCCTAACAGTCCATTGCCCTCAACCACTGAAATATTGAAACAATGAATCAACTTCTCTGTGTAGTCAGATTATTTCATAATTTGCAAATGGGAGAACAATGCATCTCAATAAGGTATTTTACTAAGCCAATTATTGGACATTAAACAGAACAAACTCAATTACCGATTGTTCTCCTGTCCACTAAGGAATCTAAAAATATACGTGAGAAAAGATAAATTAAGCAAGAGAACTTTCTTTTAAGCCTCTTTCCAGGGAGAAGCTGAATCCCTCAGAGGAATTAATGCCAGCTGACTTCTAAGACCTCACAACTCTTTGCTTAAAATACCAATGAAAAATGCAATAGTATCAGGACATTGGGAGGTTTAAAATTCTTTGGAGCTAAAAGAGCTCTCTGTGTGTGTGTGTGTGTGTGTGTGTGTGTGTGTGTTGTGTGTGTGGTTGTGTGTGTGTGTGTGTGTGTGTGTGTGTGTGTGTGTGTGTGTGTGTGTGTGTGTGTGTGTGTGTGTGGCATAAAAAGGGGATAAAGAGTTCAGTGAACGCAATGAATTCAGGTCATCATACACAAGGCAACGATTATCGACACCAAACAAAGGAGATAAAGCTTAAGTCTGTCCGTTTAAGTGGTCTTATGATAGGTGTGAGGAGGGACTGGATGTAGTAGAGGTGAAAGTGCAATGGGATTTACTCTTTCATGGCAAAGAAACAGACATTTTGAGCAATATAAACACAAGTTTCCTGTCAACTATACTGCCTGATTTGAGCAGGGTATTTGCAGTGATGACAGTTTTTTTGAAGGTTTGACCCTGGAGATGAGCATTGCAAAGGCTCCTATTTAGATTTCGGTATATTGCAGAAAATAAACTTTACAGCCAACCCACGTTCATCAGGATAATCTCCTGATTTTTGAAGCGTAAATGCAATCTGAAGAAATAAAAAGCTAACATAATGCTATAAACAAACTACATGAGTCTCATGCGCATCATCTCCACTGCTCACCTGAAGGCAAACTCATGTTGGTGTGATGACGTTTAGTATTCTCATCTAGTCACTCGTTAGCATCCCCGTTTTTGTGACAGAAGACATTCACGAGTGGTGTTTTTACAGATGTAGATTATGTCGTAGAACAAAAAGTGAAAATCTTTTAAGCTTGTGTTAACCACAGACCTTATTTCAGACTTCTACAAACACATACAAAAGTGGTAAAATGCTAAGTCTTTAGGACTCACTACTGCACCACTCTTTTGTCAGCAACAACCATTGTGCAGCATTAGCGAAACAACAAAGATTTACAGATTACTCAACCTACATTGCCTCAGAAATCCCCCAAAAGGTGATTGGACTTTCCCAAATATTATATTATCAGCACCACAGTCCCGGCTTATCACGAAAGAGTGTGTGGCCACAGTAAGCCTATAAGGGCAAAACATCAAGCAAGCAGTGTGTGCAGTGACAGGTGGGCTGTAAATGAGTTTCAAGAAGGAGCGCTGTATGGATGGAGCAGCTTGGCAATGAAACACACACCAACACACACCGTCAAAAGCCTTCGGGCATCAATCATTCCTGCTGAGGCCGTCAGAAAAGAATTAGGCTGGTGGCCAGCAGGCAGGTGTTGAACTAGCCAGAGGAAGATGAGCTTTAATGCTGGCCAACCTGTTGTCATCTCACAATTACCAGCACAATTGGCCTCAAGGTAATGAGGGCTCGATTGTTATTCCTCTCATTCACATGCTTCCGATGAGCCAGTTGCCGTTGTGAGGGTATGTTGGAGGAAAGAAAGCTTTGCCAACACTCAAAGTTAGAATTGCTGCAGCTGGAGTGTCAATAAAAAGTATTTACCCCCTTCAGAGGTGTTCATGTTTTAATAAAAGTAAATGTAATGAGGCTTTTCTTGTTTACACTGAAGAACAGAATAAGAGCCTTTTTATTAAAAGTGGAAACCAATTTCTCTATGCATATATATTCACTAGTATTCATAAGTGACATTTTGAGGTACTTGTACTTTCCCTAGGTATTACATTAATGCAACTTTAAACTTCTACTCCACTATGTTTTGGTAGCAAATTATACTTTGTACTCCATCTGACATCTTTAGTTACTTTACAGATTCATAATTATTAGCAAATACAAAATATAAATCAACTATATAAAAAAAACTGACATGCTATAGCTCAAAATATTCAGGAGCAGTATACGAAGTAAGTTAATGTTGCTCCAAATGTACCAGTTGTGATGAACACATTAATGCATTAATAAGCATAATCCAGTAACATATATCACTCTGAAATTAGCCATTGTGGGAACATGTACTTTTACTTTTGGTACTTTAGATATATTTTGTACTTTCACTTAAGTATGAAGGACTAACGTAGTCGTTTTTCAATCTCGTATTGCTATTTTTACTTAAGTATAACATCTGAGTACTTCTTCGGACTCTAGTATTCAACTTATCCAATTTAATAATTAATTGAGGCACCTCTGGCAGTAAATACAGCTTGTTTTGGCACAGATACTCTCTCTGCAATACTGCCCAAGCTCTGTCCGGATGCATCAGGAACGGTGAGAGACAGTCTGTTTAGAGTCCAGCCATGATTCTCATCTGGCTCGGATCTGACTCAGTCCCTCCAGGACATTGATATTGTTGTTGTCAAGCAATTCCTGTGAAGCCTCGGCTTTTAAACACCTTCCAGGTACATGTGTATCACCACTCCAAACAATTCCACACAGGTGATCTCCTCGTTACTGATTCTGTGACTTCGAAAACCAAATGGATGCAACATTGATGATATTGGTGTGCCATATTCAATCAATCAATGTTTATTTATATAGCCCAATATCACAAATGTTACATTTGTCTCAGTGGACTTCACAGTTTGTACAGAATATCAGTATGACAATACGACACCCTCTGTCCTTAGACCCTCACATCGTACAAGGAAAAACTTCCAGAGAAAACCCCACAGTTCAAAGGGGAACATGGGAGAAACCTCAGGGAGAGCAACAGAGGAGGGATCCCTCTCCCAGGACGGACAGACGTGCAATAGATGCCGTGTGTAAATCTAAGAGATAATACATTTTACAGCATAGGTAGACCAAATACTTGTCAACATGCATTTGTAATTTATATCTGTACATTTTTTTGATGACTCTAGAGTTCTTGTTTCACCTTGACATCAATGGGTTGTTTTCTGTTGATCAGTGTAAAAATATAATTTCAATTGTCATTTAAGAGGACCTATTATGCTCTTATGGACATACTAGGTGGTTGACCAATCCCAACAGAGCCGGCCAGCTAACCAATCAGAGCAGACTGGGCTCTGGTTTCAGACAGGGTGAAATGAGGTGCTGCAGCACAGGCAGTATGAGAAAAATAAAGAGCTTTTTGAACATTAAAGCATGGAGACATGTCCCAGTAGAGGCACTAAATACTAAGATGAACCTGAAGATGAGCATTGAAGGCCACTTAAATTCTATGATGAAAACTTTGGAGCAGGGTGAGATAATGTGAAATTTCAAATTTTCAACAGCTGAGAGAACTACATTTATTAGCAAAATTAATTATTTAATGAGTCCTGAACCTGACCTCAGAGAACAACTTTTAAGAAAATAGAACTTTCTCTTTTGTTGCTCATGTCATTCTTTCCTTTTTCCTTTGTGTCATTGTGTTGTCTCCTGGGTTCTGTAGTGCCCGGAGTCTGTCTTTTTATTTTCTTCCTCCCAACCCCCATCCCCTCAGGAAGCCTTTTGCCTCCTGTCAGATCATCATTGAAAATAAGAATTTGTTCTTAATTGATTTTCCTGGCTAAATAAAGGTTCTACTACTTCTACTTTAGGGTATACATAACAACACTCATTGAGACATTTCTTCTATTGTTTTGTTTTGTTGGACTAGAGGTCTTACCAATTTGAAATAAGATGAGATCGATACAATAGGCAGACTTCCATTGGAAATTCAAATTGGGAAAATGTATTTGTCCACTACTTTTAGGTTGTGTTTTTTAGTGTGTGTGTGTGTGTGTGTGTGTGTGTGTGTGTGTGTGTGTGTGTGTGTGTGTGTGTGTGTGTGTGTGTGTGTGTGTGTGTGTGTGTGTGTGTGTGTGTGTGTGTGTGTGTGTGTGTGTGTGTGCATTCTCACCATAAGGAATTTCTCGAGGCATTTCAATAATATGACTGATGAAGGCCAAGTTAATCACAGGAAAAGTGCTAATTTACCTTACGGCACACTTTGACGACAGTTTTGAAAGTAATAACAAAGCAAGTAATCAAAATTAAAAACAGCACCTGTGTCCTAACAGACCTGCATCTTTTTATTTATTAGCACTCTTATTGAATAGGCAAAGATTATGGAGATTAATTGCATCAGTAAACTAGTCGCTGTTTGCTTTTGTCTTAGCGCCAGAGCTAGATTTGTTTGGATCATACATCATCAAATACTATTCACCGCTGCCTCGCATAATCACTTCGTTGCACCACAGGAAGTTACTTTTTGGCCCATGCCTCTGAATTTCACTGCAGAAAACAACCTGGCCAATTACTTTAATATTAAAACCCAAGCAACCGAGGCATTCTACACAAATAGAGCTTTCACTGCACTGTCAATCCGCTGTGCGTTAGAAACCTGACATTGTGCAGAATGTACACTTCCTTTTACTGAATAATTGGTCAATTATTCGCTCCGTGGTTCGAGAATGATAGATATGTTTTCTATAAGAGCAGAGTATAACACCGCAGTGCACACTCTTATACTTTAACAGGTAAAGCATGAGGAACAAGGGAGTTGTGTTTACTGCATGCTTTAAATTACAGATTAAAGTACAACAGCAAAGCATGTATAAAACCACAATTAGTATTTTATTATCATTCGAGATTGGAAGCCAAATTATAGGGATAAATGTGGGATTAAATGTTGCTAATGAGTTGGTATTAAATATGTTTACAGCGCGGTAAACCTCTGGATAAATGTTCCAGAGGATATTCGGCAGCAGCTCGTTTGCTGAGCTGTGCTGCAGGAGGACTGCTGGGATTTGGTCAAGGAAGTAATTGGACACAACAACAAAGGCAAAATTGATCACAGCTGTTGTAATTAGGAGAAATACGGAACAATCAATTTGTTCATGTTGAAAGGCTCGGCGCTGAGTCACTCACAATAACTACATTCCAATATACAAGATCAGGGTGTAATTAGGATCCGCCCATGGTAAGCTGTGCTTTACATAATTCTGCAATATTTTAGGATAATAAACCCGGATCCGATTCACAGTGTTTCCTCTTATTGATTAAGAATTGCTAGACAGCCTGAAGTAAGGTGGAAATATATACAGGTTATTGGAGAAGGAAGTACAAAAAGAACTCCCGAGAGTTTTTAATATTTTCTTTAGATCTTGAAAACAGAAATACACTCACCTGTTATCGCAAAGTCTTTATGGCAAACAAAACAAATACTGAAAATATCTCTCTATTATGTTCATTTTCAGGTTTATATTTGTATTTTGTGCCTGTACTGTGACATGTTTACAACCTTAAAATATTCAAAAGGTCTTTATTTTTGTTCATACTACCTCTTTTCACCCTCTGTCTGAAACCAAAGCCCAGTCTGCTCTGATTGGTTAGCTGGCCGGCTTTGCTGTGATTGGTCAACCGCTTAGAGATGTCCCGCCCCTTAGCCTATCACATACAATCACGTACAACGTGTTGGAGCGCTAGCCAATAGAAGTGTGAGTGTTGCATAGTGATGTCACTATGGTACAGAAGTAACAAAGGAGTCCAATGGAGGTGTTTCAGGCAGGGGGGGGGAGTGTGTGGGAGAGAAACCCCCTCTGGAGGGAACACATGGATTTTAGCTTTTGCAGACCGTTTACATGCACTAAAACCTATATAACACACTACAGGAAAGGGAAAACCCCAAAAAGCATAATAGGGCCTCTTTAAAGTAAATGTGAACAGGATACAGGAACCAACTTTGTGGTTACAGATTTACTGTAATTTTAACACCCCACTTCACATTCCAAATATTTTTGTTTTAAAGTGAATAAGATTGGCTGATGTTGTAGCCCTGATATGTTTGAGATAAGATGTCTGACTGTTCGCCCTAATCAAAGTAATTACACGGCGCTGAGTCACACAGCCAGGCGTGTTGGAGACGTTCAATATCACAACACACGTTAATTATGAACTGAAGAACTACGTCGATGAACTCACCAAATTGTGCACTTCCACAGTCAGTGTTTCATTTTAATTCACTTATCAGTAGGATATCTTCATGTGATGCTGAACTTGAAATACATCAGAGGTAAATACGTGACTGAACTTTACCCCCTTTTATGATGTAGAATATATTAAAGGTGGCAGCTGCTTTTTTGAGATTATGTCAAACCATTAATAGAGATCCAGATTTATTTGATATGTCTTCTACAAAATGATGCTCCATCAAGGTCGTAATAAAGTACCATGGGACCCGGGGCTTTTAAGGTCCTCCCCTAAGCACCACCTCGATTTAACTACAACCCATCCAACCTTTACAAACATTGGGGATGCTTAGTTTGCATCCGATAATACATCAACAATGCCTGCAGTTTCATTTAATGACTCTTGTAGCACCAAATGCAAGTCATATAATCATTAAAAGCCCATGGAAAAGCATAAGTCACAGAAGATGCATCACAAAACGACCACGTGACGTTTTTTGTTGGATATTCAACATCAATTCTTCTTCTTGCTGAGTTTCCCAGACTGTCGACATTCAGAGCCCTCATAAACACATGGTTCTGCTTAGGTAACCCTTCATAAATTATGGTTTGAATTACAGAAAATAATGTTTTCTATACCGCCTTGCCAACTTTCCTATAATAGTAAAAAAATGTGGTGGAAATTATATTTATTGTGTATTATATGGCCCACCTTTTTTTCACTTTTTTTCTAAGAGCTTCCATGTCATGTGCCCAAGTGACTCCAAATCTATACCAGATAGTATTACTAAACTGAACAAATAAGACCAACCTCTATTTGTTGGATTGTATTGCTTGTCCTATTTTAATTAAATCTGCAATTTATTTTATCGAAAATATATGTAACCGAGGATTCATTGATGAAATAAGCTAGAAGTTAATATTTCTGTTTTAGCTCCCATGTGTGATCTTAAGACTTCAAGGCAGCATTGTGTTACTACACTAGCTCTACACATTGATTTTAGTTAGAAAATGAAGTGATGACACAGACACCGGGATGTTTTCCTTTTGCATTTGACCGAACACACCTTTATTACCCTTTACACACAAAAGGCAGTTAACTTTACTAGGAAAGGCTGAACTAACATATAAATCCTCTCACCACCTCCACCCTGTACATGATCCAATATATATTTAGGAAGTCATGATATAATGATATAATTCCTCCCATGTCTGACTTTCCAAGGGTATTTAAGGAAATGAAGAAACTAATCACCATCTTAAATTGCCAACCCATTTAAATCCAGCTCTGATTGATCTCTATTAACCAAAAACCTTCTGAAATTATTTGACTAGGAAGAGGGGAGACGGGGCTTTTTCAGGCTCTTTCAATGAGTCATAGACTAAGTTGTGGCACGTGTCAGAGTATTAAAGTGAGGACAGGTTAATGTCTCATTCTGGGGGTGATAAGATTTGTGCTTTGAGACAGAGAAATAGACCTCTTGGCTATCGATTTATCCTCAAGGAAACAACTGCGAGGAAACAAAGCCGCCTCGCAGTTACGGAGCGCTTGCTGCCATCTGTTATGTAACTCCATACATGCCATCTGTCATATCAAGACAGATTCTGTATCCTTAAACTGTGGTGCTGTTTCTATTAGCCACTATAAAACCACTGTATAACATTTCTGTGTCTTCAACCAAACCTCTTGTTCTCATTTTAGTCCATTTACATGTATGAACATCTCTTGTATATTCTAAAAGAGACTATTAACATGTCAAATCAAAGCTTTGATTGTCTGGGATGTTGACGTTTTATGAATAAATGTCTAGGGGAGAGAACAGACGCGTTGTGTATAAATCTCTCTGTCGGAAAGCTTTGTGTTTTCCTCAGCCGGGTGTCACAGTCTGCACGGAGCAACTAGACAAAACCCAGCGTGACTGAGAGTGTGCAAGGTGAGATGTGAGCTCTAAAGTGAATCAAATGGTTCAGACGGCAGGTATTGACTGCCTTTGGAAGCTTAATGTGAGCTGTAGGAGTCACAGGCAGAGAAACACGTTACATGTTTCATGAGGCTATTTCTCAGGTGCATTCACGCTTGGAGGAGCCAGCAGATATTTATAAAGATTGTCTTGTGATCGCTGCAATGAAGGTGTCTCTGAGCATCATTTTGGGTTTGATTCTTACTTCAAAAGGAGAAGGTCCAAATGGATTTATCTCAAAATGACACATGTATAGCTGCTTGGAGGAAATATAATGTACAGCACAGCACAGTTATTTTACAATGTAACTATTTGGATACCTACGTCTTGGACTCTTT
The DNA here is from genome assembly GCA_031216635.1 of Dissostichus eleginoides. Taxonomy (NCBI): domain Eukaryota; kingdom Metazoa; phylum Chordata; class Actinopteri; order Perciformes; family Nototheniidae; genus Dissostichus; species Dissostichus eleginoides. Next base: position 9,721,498 of record CM062267.1, on the reverse strand, counting down.
ATTATAAAGAGCCAATTCAAACTACAGGGTCGGTACAATTCAGACAAGGTGCAGTTAAATACATCATGACAGAATCTGTAGATGGATGGATAGTTGAAATGATGGATCGATAACATGATATCTTACTATGAAATTGATATTTTACTAGTGTTTAGTTATTCTTCTTTCTTTCTTTCTACTTCTTAAGTAAATTTTCTGTTGCATTGGACTTGGGTTTAAGGTTGCCAAAACTAAACTACATATACAGTATATACAGCAATCGGTGGTAAGTACTTCTTATCAAGTATTGTCCTTCAGTACACATTTGAGGAACTTCAATTGAGTGTTTTCCCTTTATGCCACTTTATAGTTTTGCTTCACTACATTTTGGAGGCATATTCTTGACTTATTTATCCACTACATTCATTTTACAGCTAGCTTTGCCGATCTATATCAATAATTCAGAACTAATCAACTAATGAATCATTACGTGTAGTTATAGGTTAAAGTGCCCAGCAGTATATCAAGTTCTTCGATTGATCTCTACTTTTACCAAGTGCAACATTGACATGTATGCATTTAAAATTATGATAAAATAATGTAACATCAATTTAATTCTGAAATGGGCCATACTGCATAATGAGTGCTTTTATTTTCTGTACTTGAAGTACATTTTGTTGCAAATACTTGTGTTCCTTTACTTGGAAGATTAAGCCTTTGAATCTTTACTATTTCATCTTTAAGGTTCGAAGATAGTAGATGTTGGGGAAATATTTTCCAAGGCCCATAACTTTGACCCAGTTTATCAGTTCATACTGTCCTGACTGAGCACACGCACCTGTAACCTTGGCTGCTGTGCTCTCAGCTTTTGTCTCCCTGTTCCTGCCTGTTGGCGTCAGCTGATAGAGGTGTTGTGATTCTATCTTGTTATGCACAATGTTGATTATTCTCTCTGAACTAGCTAAATACACGGGTCTGGGGTAGAGTTCTTCAGAATTGACGTGGCAACTCTACCGTGAAGTCAGAACCTCTGGCTCTTGGACTTGTTTTGTGAATTCTCCGGCCGAAGCTCCAAATAAACCGTCAGTGTTTGCCATCAAAGCTCCAGCTCTCCTCGTGTCTCTCTGAGTCCTGACTCCAATTGCTTCAGAAGTTTCCCCCACAGTAGATAGCATAGTCGTAGATTTCCCATTGACAAAGATCAACCAGGTGTTACCGGTTTATTTCACAGAAGATAAAAAGCCTGTCTCACATCTCTCCGCAGCAGCTTCCATACGAGGCGCTCTCTCCTGGGGGACTGGGATTTAGTTGCATTTTTAATTATCCGACTCTGATTTTTAAATTAGTTTTTATGCCTAAACTAATAATAACAATAGACAGTGATGGATCTTTGGAGACTTGAATATGCTTATGAGGAAACAGATTGTTCTCTAGCCAAGCCGTCAGAGATTACCACCCCGACTTAGAGAGCAAATAAAAGCACTTGTAAGGAAATGAAATGACACAGACACACCAAGGTGATAATCATCATTCTTTATAGCATGAGAATCACATCTCTCACGTCTCATTGATACCCTATTCGTCCCATAATCCATATATTTTAGCATTTAGCATTAAAGAGTGTTGTCCTTAATGGTTTTAATGTTATGATAAAAGTCTGTTTCCTGTTTTCTCGTCTTAAATATTTGTCCTTGTTGAAGTTGTAAATGGAGCTGCTGTGATTCAAGAACGTTTTTATGACTTGATCTAACAAAGCATTATCGGATCCGATCGTATTGTATTGTATGATATCGTAATGTATTGAATCAAATCGTACAATATCGTCTTGTATTGTAGCGTATGGTATCGTCTACTATCGTATAGTGTCATATCGTTTCATCATATCCTATCTTATCATATTGTTTCGTATCGTGTCGTATGGTATTGTATTGTATTGTGTTGTATCATATCGTATCATCATATTGAATCATATCTTATCGTATAGTGTCGTATTGTATCGTGTCATATCGTATCGTGTCATATCGTATTGTGTCATATCGTATCGTGATGTATTGTATCTTGTCATATCATATCGTGTCGTATAGTATCGTATTGTATTGTGTTGTATCATATCGTATCATCATATTGAATCGTATCTTATCGTATAGTGTCGTATTGTATCGTGTCATATCGTATCGTGTCATATCGTATTGTGTCATATCGTATCGTGATGTATTGTATCTTGTCATATCATATCGTGTCGTATAGTATCGTATTGTATTGTGTTGTATCATATCGTATCATCATATTGAATCGTATCTTATCGTATAGTGTCGTATTGTATCCTGTCATATCGTATCGTGTCATATCGTATTGTGTCATATCGTATCGTGTCGTATTGTATCTTGTCATATCATATCGTGTCGTATAGTATCGTATTGTACCAAATGGTATTGTATCGTGTTGTCGTATCATATTGTGTCGTGGTATCGTATTATATCGTATTGTTTCCTGCTACACCCACACATTTTTGAATTAAAAGAGAAACAAAACAAAACAATACTTGCTGACATGATACAAGAAGACTCATATGAGGATTTTCAGAAATGTAACACAGTTCAAGCAATCCTGGATGTTAGCGACACTGTCTCCGAATCACAGCAGTATGTCTTCATCTGTAACTGCATGAAAGCTCACCCATCCGTCCACCCACACACACTCTAAGTCAACACACTCACACATACACACACTCCTAGACAAACCTTCATCCTTCATTTACTAGCACGGTTTCTTTCGTGCCCCCTCTATAACCAATATCCCCTAATTTGACTAAGCCACGCCACACAGCTGCCTCCTTCGGGGCTTCGAGGTGAAAAGACACGATTATTAACAAAAGGCAACATACTGTATCCCAGCAGCTTGGACACCAGCTACAGAGGGGAAAAGACAGGCTCATTCGTTGTGCTTCATAGAGATTACTTTAGATTTCTTGGTTTGTACCATGTCTGCCTGCCTATAAGACCGTCTGAATAAGCACATCCTCCTGTTCTCTCCTGAGACTAATTGTTGTTGGTATTGTTTGTGATTCCTGCCAAGTTGCCAGAAAAGCTTCCCTCGCTTGCAGCTTTTTGTAATCCCTCTGTGCCGTTATTCTCATCATCAGATTCATGACTATGGAAAAAGCTGATAGGACCAAAATAACCTTCACCTGAGGGACATCATCAGTCACATGACGTCCTCAGGGTCAAACACACAAACCATGATGTCCTAAAATGCGCCCCCATTAAATTTGCTCTGCTTTACTGCACGTCTGAATGATGTAGAGTACTGTTCATACATTGGCAAAAGTTGTAGCTGTTATATATCATTTCTTGCTAATCTTTAAAACTTTGTTGAAAATGTGAAAATATTCAGACTATAATGAGTACAAAGTATCATCCATATTAAAAATGAATGCCAATTTATGAAGAAGAAGTGAGATATTTGGCTTAATAAGGCAAATTTCACAATTCAAAAGTCATTTTCCCTTGAGAAATATGAATATCTTTGCCTATTTTCATTGCAATTTCTTTAATAATTTTTGATATATTTCAATCTGAAGGACTTGGTACAATGCACGATAGTCAAACAGATAAAAAACGATTTCCTTTTGTAGTGCAATGCAGCTTATATGGTTCATAAAAAAATAAGCATTTCATTTTATAGTAACAACTAAATACATACAAATATATATATTTAGGCTTATCAGTCACAAACAAGCCGATGCAGTTTTTCCTCCAAACGTGGAGATTTCCTGTTTTGTATCATATTAAAATGAATTTCTCATCCTTTAATTAATTTTGGGGAAATGGTACAGCAAGATTAATGCAGAAATAATTAGTTTTGATTTTTTTTTAATTGATTTCCAGAGTGATTAAAAGGCAGTTTGAGCTCTGAAGTACAAATACTGGTAATTACTTACACACAAGAATAAAAATGTATTTTGTAACATCTTTAGAATAGTTACATTCTCATATAAAACCATAGTTTGCACATTGAAGTGAAGTTTGTTTAGGTAGCTAACTGTGTCAATATTTTAAAAGGAAAGCTTATTGAAACCTTTGATAAAACAGCGATAGACATATTTGATCCGACATTTTACAAACCAAACAGTTAATCGAAAAATCTTGAAAGAAATCGTCAAATAAATTGTCAAATAATTGTGTGTTTCAGCCTTACACTTTATATTGCTGTGAGAAAGCCTCAAACATCCATGATGGGGTAAAATACTATTAAAAGCCCATTACCAACTCATTCAGTGTTTAAGAGAAGTAAGGTATAGCCCCTTAAAGCTTTGCAGCATTTTGAATTGATCTTGAATAGTGTTTCAGTTATAAAACGTCACTGAAAATACATAAAGAAGCATTGTGTCACAGAGTGATACCGACACACTTATCCTACCTCGTAAATATCTCTGCGGAGAGACTAGGGAAATGAACTCACGACAGTAAATAACAACGCTCAGTGAATACAGAACTGCATGCACAATGACCTTGACAGATTTCTACCGTCGATTTCCAACCTATTTCTGCTTGTTGCGCTGAATTGTTCTCCTAATAGTCTTTTGGAAGTTAAAGAGCACGATTAACATGATTACTGAGTAAAAGTTGCACAGATTGATATGCAAAGTAAAGTTAAAGTCCCACACAGACAGACCTTAGAGCCTTGTTTTTTACATATTCAGTACTCTGCACTTCGCTCTGGAAGTGAATAGCCTCCACAATAAAGCTATCCAAGTGTTATTGACATTGTGTGTTGTATAGTCGAATCCCAGTTGGGTTGCAGATGATTGTAATAATGTCGTGACGATGTGTTATTGGTCCCAGTGGGGAGGTTCTCTCTTTGTGTGCACTCTCTACAGGGAGGAACTGGTTTAGGATGCAGTGTGCAGCAGAGGGACACTTCAGCAGGGCGATGATTGCTAATACTAAAGTATGAACCCGGATCCTAAGACGATAAAGCTCCCTACGCTTTAAAATAACCTGCTGATCTTGATGTGGTGTACTGATAGAGGATAATGGATGTTTTTGTAATGTTTCCTGCACTCCAAAAGATAAGGGGCTTTGGTCTTTTAAGTTTATTTCACTCATAAAGCCAGAATTTGTTCCTTTGCACTTTTAATTCACTACTGAACTTACCAACAGAAAGTTAGCCGCCAAACGTGTGTATGATAAGATGCTGTATTGAATGGAATTTGTGTCTTAAAGAGGTTCCTGTTGTTCTTATTTTCAGGTTGATATCAGTATGTAGTGTCTCTACTGGGACATGTCTCCATGCTTTAATGTTCAAAAAGCTCTTTATTTTTCTCATACTATCTGTGCTGCAGCACCTCTTTTCACCCTCTGTCTGAAACCAGAGCCCAGTCTACTCTGATTGGTTAGATAGCCGGCTCTGTTGTGATTGGTCAACACCTTAGCCCATCACGTACATTGTGTTGGAGCGATAGTCAATAGAAGTGTGAGTGTTACAAAGTGATGTCACAAAGGACTACAGTCGAGTCGTTTCAGGCAGGGGTTGCAGACCATTTACAATCACACAAACGTATATAACACACTACAGGGAAGAGAAGAAAAAGCATAATAAGGCCTCTTTAAAGCTGTTGGCGTTATGAGGAAACGATCCAAGTCCAAAGATTTAGTTGTTGTCACATGTCTGCTAAAATAAGCCTTTATGGCTAAATATGGCAAATTGACATCATGGACTAAAGTCCTTATATTAATTAATGTGTAATGTTCCTTCTTAAATAAATATATACAGAGATGGCAAAAGTACACACATCCTTTACTCAAGTAGAAGTACAGATACTCGTGTTTAAAAATAATCTGGTAAAAGTAGAAGTACTGACTAAACTTCTTTACTCAAGAAGTATGGGCTTTGAAATGTACTTAAGTAAAAATAACCCATAACTACCAGCTGTTTTAAAGAGTACCTGACCTCCCTTTATATTAATAGAACAATCATTTCATTGTGAGCTAATGAATGTTTCCATGCTGAACAACGGCAACATGACAAAGTGTTCATTGGTCCCTCTTCTTTAGAGAAGACCAGGAAATGATGGACACACGGATCGTGTTCAAATCAATAGGCACGCAATGACTCTAAATAATAATGATCACGCCACCAAACACACATTCAAACTAAAGGAACCAGCCTGTTTGGAAAATGTAAGAAGTAGAAAGTACAGGTATTTGTGTTCAACATGTAAGAAGTAAAAGTAAAAAGTCGTCAGAAAAATAAGTCGTGGAGTAAAGTACTGATACCAGAAAAATGTACTTAAGTACAGTAACAAAGTATTTGTACTCCACTACTTCCCACCTCTGAATATATACAAATACAAACATCTTGTATAAGAGTTTTAGAAACAGCTGAATCTTCATTAACATTTAGCTTTTGTCAAACAAGATCATCCACAAACATCAGATCTGACCTTGTGTTAATCTAGTCATTCATTTCCATTTTTAAGCTTCAGATCTAACAAATCTAAACGTATGACTGCATCACTCCACCTCCTCCACCCACTGCATCAGAAGCTTTTATTTCTGCTGTTAAGATTGAATCCTCGCTCAGACGGCCGTTTATATTCCAGAGAAGAGAGAACAGAAGGTGAGCGTGAATGTGTTTGAATTTTGATTTGAACAGTCACATAATAAGTGATGGAGAATTGACTTCAAATCACATCGTGGCTTTCCGGGGGTCTCTCTGTGAGCGATGGGATGCGATATAATTCAAACTCACCTTTGAATTATTGTTGAAAGGTGAGCTTATTCCATGGTCAGATTAGTGTTTTGGATGTGATGCATCGGTCATACAAATGTTAAGCAGTCACATTTCTCTGTTGTTATTCAAACCACAGCACCCACATGGATGCTTGAAGCTCCTACACTATTTTCCACAAATATATTCCAAGCTACTTGTATCCTCTTTTGACTAATTGAAAAAAATGTGCAATTGCTACGCTAGTTTAAAAAAAAATGTTTATATTTATTTTTACAAATCAAGACATATCCTGACATAGGACTTTTCCATTCAAATGACAAATAGTAATATGGTAAAACAGAATAGGAAATAAAATAATGTAAAAAATAATTTCCTAAAATAAGGAAATCAATAAGATAATTAAAAAAATTAATTAATAATAATAAAGTAAATACAAATAAATAAAAGCATTGGAGTGACATCTTTAGCAGAGCAGGTTGGTTACCCGGTTACACGGGGAAGAACACTAATTTAACCCCAATTGTAATATTAGCAACAGGGTTGGGAGGGTTACTTTAAGACTTTTGACCACCACATTAAAATCCGTTCGTCTATGAGTTCAAGTGGAGGGTTGTAACAAATGTGAAGAAATTCCCTCCAGGCGTTCACAAGAATGGGACAGATGGAAAAACATAATGCCTTCATTCATTAAATGGGTCAGAAAGAGACTCTGATGAGGGAGGAGAATATCTGTGTGAGCATCAACAGGGACTCAGCAGATAGAGCATTGTGTTTGATTGGACACTTTGTCAGTGTCTTTTAGATTAACATGATTGTCCTTCATGAGGCATTGAGATTACAAAAAATCAACAACTACTTACAAAAAAAGGTGATTTCTCTTCAATTCAAAGCAGAAGCGCATGAAAAGTCGATCAGATGCTTTGAAGACAACAGCCTGCGCTCAATAAAAGATCAAACAGATCTTCAACTTCAGGTCTTATCCTTGAATTCTTATGGTGGAAAAATGTATGAGTTCTGATACTTTAGAAAGGGCACAGTAAGAGCCATCCACGCATGATTTAATTAGAATTGTCCTTGTCCATTGATTGTCAGAGTGGTTAAGAAGCACTTAGAGGTGGCAGACACAGAGGGGGGAAATTGCAAAGCACATAAAAAATATATTTTTTGTCAAATACAAAGAATAGTTGCATACTTACATTGGAGCATATTTTGCCCATTGAATTGGAGGTTGGTGTTTTTGCCATTTTTCGACCCTATAAAAACAGGAGTACGACTTGCCAGTACACTATACAGAGGTGGGAAGTAGTGGAGTACAAATACTTTGTTACTGTACTTACTGTAAGTACATTTTTCTGGTATCAGTACTTTACTCCACTACTTATTTTTCTGACGACTTTTGACTTTGACTTCTAACACAAATACCTGTACTTTCTACTTCTTACATTTTCCAAACAGGCTGGTTCCTTTAGTTTGAATGTGTGTTTGGTGGCGTGATAATTATTATTTAGAGTCATTGCGTGCCTATTGATTTGAACACGATTTGAACACGATCCGTGTATCCAGCGAGGTGAGATCACACGACAGCTTTCATTACAATATGAAACCTCCGGCTTTATGGGAAGGAATGTTAGATCTCTGAAAGTGCCACTTAACAAACTCGTCTCCTAGAAAATGTAATTTTCTATACCACAGTACTGCCACTTACATTTTGCAGGAAACATGCTGCCTGAGATTTTTCCCCATTAATGTTTTTAATTTGAGTTCATTCTACTACAAAGAAGGTGTTAGCATGAGCATGGTGGTGCTCATAATGTATTATAAGCACCATCAGCCAACCATTATAGTATAAAACTAGTCAAGAGCACCCATAAGACACCTTTAAGTCATTATAAGTCGTATCTTAAATGTTTATGACTTACGATATTGCGTCAGAAATCGTTATGGTATAGTCATAAAGCATCACAACTGCTGCACTAGGAGGCCCTCAAAATGCTCTATAATGTCTTTATATAAGTGTTACTATTATGTTCAATGACGATGACATCCACCACCCTGACCTCTACTCCCTTCATTTTAACGTTTTTTAAATAAAATGATCACACTACTTTCTGCATTTGGCACTAGATTTTAGGATTTACAGAATCATATGAACAGAAATGTGCTAAATCGTCTAAAAAAAGCTCCAGAAATGTATAGTAAAGCCCACAGAGGACAGAGCATGATGACAACAATGTTTTATTTGACACTTTGGGTTGGAAATCCTTCATTTGTCTTCAAAAGATTAGATTAGTCTTAAATGTTTGTTTTAGATATTTCTTTAAACCCTCAATACTTTTTTGCCCACTACAGGCGGCAAAACAAGCTACAAACACAACTTATTATCACCTGTTATGGTGATATATACTTAATTTGTCGGCAACATCCATCAAATATGAGCAGCATTAGCATTAATTCAGTCTCTGCACGCCTGATGATTCAATCAAATATTGACTTTTAGCTCAGTTTTGGTCTCCTCCAGAGGAAACTATCCGGCTCTTTAGCTGCTATATTACATTACATGTCACTTGTTAGGCGCTTTTATCCATACTCAATACTGTGGGCAATCCCCACAGGAGCAATTTGGGGTGAAGTGTCTTGCCCAGGGACACAACGACATGCTGACTGCAGTGGGGTTTGAACCTGTGACCCCCTGGTCCGAACACCTAAGCACAACCCACTGCGCCACACGCCACCATATATAACCAATATGTTCAAGAGTAGAGGTTGTTTTCTTTGGCTACAGAAAACGACACCAATGAGAACGCTGGAAGTAAATAAAATAACTTCAATTGATGGATATTGCATCAGAAAGTGTTATGATATAGTTATAAAGCATCACAAAGGCTTTCTAACTCATTAGGAATGCCCTCAAAATGCACTATAAGTGTTACTTTTATGTTCAATGACAATGACATCCACTACCCTGACCTCTACTCCCTTTATTTTAACCTTTTTACATCAAGAACACACTACTGTCTGTATTTGGCAATGGATTTGTGATGTACAGAATCATATGAACAGAAATGATGTCCAACTCATAAGTTCAAAAGTTCACGACTGAAACATGTGTTCAATTACACAGCTACTTAAGATTTGATGGCTGCAATTAGCCCAAGTTGAACAGGTCTATTGTCGGCGTTCTGAATGTGTCTGTACACTCAGAGCTCATCATGTCAAGAACCCCAAGTGACAGGACGTAAACACACATAAAGGGCGAGAAATATTTTTCTGTCTGAGCTTCACTTTAGTAGAATAAATGCTCTTTAAATGGCAGATTCAGTTTTCAAAGGGTAATAATGTCTCAGTGGATGATGTAAGACACCATATACTGTATGAAGGAAGATCAGCAGAGATGAGTAAACCTCCACCTGGGTATTAGGGCTTAGCCACATGTGAGTGTGGAAAGTCAAAGAGTCACATGTCAAGAAAAGTAAACGCATAGTAGATTTCAACCAAAGTGCAAACAAAGCTGTACTTCTAGAAAAGAAAAGCCTATTTGCCTATTTTTTTTACTTTTTGTTCTAAAATAACTACACAACAATACTTAAAATGCCCCATTAGGTTTTTTCCTCCGACACACTCCCTCCCTCTTAAATTTAGTTTGAGATATTTCAATACTTTTAAACTCATGTACAGTGAATATAGTTTTCTAAAGACCCACTTATATTATTAGGATGTCATTTGTAGATCTGTAAATAAGCAAAGTTAGATCAGTCACAAATTGGCAAATCTGGTTTCTGTTCATGGCCCAAGAGGCAACTTAAAAGATTATGATGCAAAGGTCAATTGAATTCATATATCAGTTTTAAAATAAGATTTAACAAACAGAACAGGCAGAAACAGTAACATATTGGTTTCCTTGCCAAGAGGTTGAAACGTAGATACAGTAAATCCAGGAAATGTAGTCGACATCTAACAATAAATACAAGGATGTGGATTGTTAGATGTCGACTACATTTTGTATTGTAATTGTTGCGCAACTTATTTTAAATATGCTCAAACATGCTTTTGATAATTCATTTCCCCATGCCAGGTTGAGACAGTTATTATCCGCTGTTTGAGGACCCTACTCAGCTCAGTTTACTCTCAGGAAAGTCTTAAAGGTCATCGGTCAGCACTGTTTCTATTCACTCTCATACCCACTGTCAGACTGTCTGTCTTTCAGACTGGGAGTCTCTTTATATATTCACCCCCCTTCAAAACCTACATGCTTATAGTCCATCAAAACCACTAATGCACTTTGGATTTGAGTCATTTTTGAGCTTCCTTGCCAGTTAAGTACCCCCCTCACCCCCTCCTTTTCTTTGCTTCAGGGTTTCACCGTAGACAGATGACGAGACAATGGCAATTCATCTTCATCACGGCGTCCGCATCACCGCTAACGCTCGGCTCTCTCCCTTACATAATGCAGCTCGTCTCACTCAGGGAAGCAGTCAAAGGAAAAGTACAATATCCTGAGAGCCGAGCATGTCATTTGTGGTTAATATCATTAGGAGGAGTCGAGGAAGAGTGGAGTGGAAGACGTCGGGCTGCTCTGCAAATTAAAAGCTATATCTAAATTCTGTTGCAAAAATAAGATTTGGAAGTTTAATTTCAAAATACCCAAGTGAAGTGTTTATATGAGCAGCTAATCCCTCAGGTGTAAGGTAAGGTAAGGTACGGTACCGTTATTTATAACGCACATTTTCAGACACAGAGGCAATTCAGAGTGCTTTACATCATCATTAACACTTAACAAGAAGACAACAGAAAGGAACACAATAAATAACCATAATGGAATAACAGATTGATAACAACCATGCATAAAAGAGATACAGAATAGTTTAACAACAACATTGTAAAACAAGTTAAAAGACTTCTGGGTAAGCAGATGAAAAAAGATGTTGTTTTAAGCCGCGACTTAACCCTCCTATTGTCTTCGTTTCCCCCCTTACTTTGGTGTTCGCGGTCAAATTTGACCGGTCCTGTTTTAACTGCTATTACATTAACACAAAAACCATTAATCATCACCAAATTTCATTTAACACCCTTTCAAACTGTAAATATTGTATCAGACTACTGGTATACATGAAGAGAACTGCAGTAAATATACAAAGAACAGACACTCAACATGTATTGCGTGTGCCAGGTGTGATCCATGTGGGGGGATGGGCACATAAGAGCGGGAAATGTGTCAAATTGTTCTGCGTGTGTGTGTGTGCGTGTGTGCGTGTGTGTGTGTGTGTGTGTGTGTGTACGTGTGTGTGTGTGTGTGTGTGTGTGGGGGGGGTGTGTGTGTGTACGTGTGTTTTATCTGATCCGGATGGTTACTAATTCCTTTTCTTTATGGGAACACCATGGGTGTTACAAAGTTGACTAAATCATACAAAATTCAATTAAAGTGGTGATCAGCCATTTTATATGTTCAAATGTCTACTGTGAAGGATATCATAAAGCCTTAATGCAATCGAATGTAAAACAAAAAAGTTATGATTGATGAAAGTAATAAATCGGTCAGATTTGACCCGAAGACAACAGGAGGGTTAAAAGAACTCAGCGTTGGTGAAGACCTCCGGTTTTCTGGAAGTTTGTTCCATTTGTGAGGAGCTCAAAAAAACTAAAAGCAGCTTAAAGTGTAATAATACAACATGTATTCTTTGGGGAACCCCTTCTGTGGCTGCAATCTATTTTAAAAGCCTTTCAGTGCACCAAATGCACAACCTTGACTTTAAATCAAATAAATACAAAGTCCAGGTTGTATTCGAAAATCAACCTGGACTTCTAATCAAATCCAATCTTTTAACCAAATAAATAGGATTTTGATCAGTAGATATTAGGATGATAATTCCTTATTATGTGTGTGCTGAGTTCAGAGACCAGGTAATTTGCACTATTATCACACAGTGTTTACCTCCACAGCCACAAATATCCAGGGTCTTTGATAACCTCCACCTGGATTTGATGGGTATATTGTGATTTCTATCCTTGCTTTTCGCTTCCTGAGGGAGGCTTTGCCAACAATATATCTAGTTTCCTCTCCCCAGCACTCAGTCCCTCTGGATACTGACTGACAGCTGCCTGCATTACAAAACTAGCAATGTGAGTCATTGAAATCTCATCACATAGAGAAAGTTACCCCGCGCAGCCCCTCTGACCCTTACTCCAGCCTCTGTGCCTCGCCAACGGAGCTTTCCATTTACTATCCACAGATCAGGATGAGACATGTTGCAGACGCAGAGGTGCAGGTGAAGAACCGCTGTGCATGCAAACGTGGTTTTGCAATCCTTAAACCCAACAAATCAGCTAGTCTGTTCCAAGCTCATCTGCATACAGCACTCACATATTCTGAGTATGTGCACAGCATGAAAGTACGATTTTCACAGCAGCACGGTTAAACGCTCATTAAATTGTTAGGAACCCAGAAGTTGGATACATGCTTTCATGCATTTCTTATCTGGGTTTCTGTGAAAGCAAAACATGTCATTATTTAATGGCCCATGCTTTGATCTGGCTGATGTATAATGCACCGGTATTAAAAGCCAAGTTTAGCAGAGATGATTCGAATTGTGATATAAAAATTGTCAAATTCTTTTAGTACAGATGCCCTGAAAAAAGGCCAAAGAGAATCCCCTTGAGCATAGAGTACCATATGGTATGCAGTTTGTATAAAGGTGGAAACTATTCAGTTAAAAATCCTCTAATATGAAGCCAACGATCAAGGGAATTGTGTAAATAACACATTACATTACATGTTACTTGTTAGACGCTTTTATCCAAAGCGACTTACATACTCAATACTGTGGGCAATCCCCACAGGAGCAATTTGGGGTGAAGTGTCTTGCCCAGGGACACAACGACATGCTGACTGCAGTGGGGTTTGAACCTGTGACCCCCTGATCCGAACACCAAGGCTCTATCCACTGCCCTCCCTAACACAGAATGTATTCATTTCTTCTGTGCTTATAATATCTACTGAAGCTCCAGGAATGAAGTCCAACAATGTATAGTACAGCCCACAGAGGAGGGACTATGGCCGTTTCTCAATGTCGAATAAACCTGCTGCAGAGCCACTATTTCAAGTATACTACGTCATCGAGGGGCGCCGAAGGACTGTTTAAATCTATGTTAAATGCCCAGCATTCGGCGCCACTCGATGACGTAGTATACTTGAAATAGTGGCTCTGCAGCAGGTATACTCGACATTGAGAAACGGCTTATGATTGCTATCTTTTGTTTGACACTGTGGATTTGAAAACCCTATAATCGGTCTTCAAAAGATTTAGTCTCAGATTATTACTCAAGTTTGTGTTCGAGATATTTCTTTAATATTGCGAACAAAACAGTTTTGACGACTTGGGGGCAGCAAAGCAAGCTGCAAACCTAACATATGACTACCTTTTAAGGTCATATGGCTAACTTTGACAGCAAACAGTTGCCTATTTGCACATCCAGCAGATATAAGCAACGTTAGCATTCATTTTAATCTCGGCAAACCTGATGAATTCAATGACATATTAACTCTAAGCTCAGTTTTTGGTCTCCTCCAGAGGAAAGTATCTGGCTCTTTAGCTTCAATATGCTCCATATTCCCCATCTAGTTGCTTACTTTGTCTGTCAGTATTGTGTCTTTGCGATTCGTCCCTAAATCCAAACTTAATTAATTATCTGGGGTTTAATCACTTTGATATACTGTGCAAATAGTCATGTGATTCATTGTTCAATTACATTTTTTATTAGCTGCTTTAAATCAGGCTCACCCCTCTGTATTACATAAATGGTAAGGTCAGGGAATAGTGAAGTTACTAGCGATTATTTTCCACTGTCTATCGTTCAGATGACGTGTTTCTTCCCAGTGAGTTATCCTACAGGTTGCAGCAGCAGCACCAGCTGTGTAGCGGCGCGTCTTAACTCCACTAAGGAGGAAATCAAAGGCTTCAAAACTCACAATTGGCCCGGCTCCCTCTCTAACAACCAGCCCTGCCTTTATCACAGAGAAAGGCTGCTGCGCTTGTTTATTTGAAAACAGGTCAATTCTGTTATGCTCCAAATGCTTTCTGTAAGACGTGCGGTGAGATTGACACATGGACATAATAACAGGAGCCTCAGACATTACTGTAGAACTGAATCAACACTTTCAGCACACACTGCATTATATAAGCTTCACAGATGTGTTTATTGCAGAGCTGTAAGTATGTTTCTATTTTCCCTTATCATAAAAAAGATATGTGATATGTTGTCCATCTCTCCCTGTATGTGGCTGCAAACATTTTTCAGAGGGAATGAACAATTCTGATCCAGTCGTGAGTCATGTTACTTCATCTTTGGTTACCTTAAGCACGTAGCTATCTTATCTGCAAAGATGTTTTCTTATTCAAGCCCAGACTCACACCTGCAGGCATACAGAGGAGAAGATTATGAGGAATTAACACTTTTTGAAAAACAGTCGGCATTGTCCTTATTTGATTCAGTTGTTTGAAGAGACAGAAAGTGAACTGCCACTGTCTTAAAGGGGACATATTGTGCTAATCTTCAAGTTCATATTTGTATTTTGTGTCTCTCCTGTGACATGTCTCCATGCTTTAATGTTCAAAAAGCTCTTTATTCTTCTCATACTGCCTGTGCTGCAGCACCTCTTTTCACCCTCTGTCTGAAACCAGAGCCCAGTCTGCTCTGATTGGTTAGCTGGCCGGCTCTGTTGTGATTGGTCAACCGCTTAGAGATGTCCCGCTACTTAGCATATCATGTAAAATGTGTTTGAGCGATAGCCAATAGAAGCACAAGTGTTACATAGTGATGTCACTTTGTTCAGGAAGTAAACAAAGGAGTCCAAAGGAGTCATTTCAGGCACAAAAATATACATGCCACAATACTGGAAAGGGAAAACAGCCAAAAAGCATAACAGGGCCCCTTTAAGACGTAGCTATACAGAAAGCAAATACCACTGTCTCAACATATGCAGTATAAACTCATCTCAAGGCGTGTGCATGTGTTTTTTATAACAGCCGGTATTGTGGAAACCTCTATGAATGATTTTTATGTTTAGAGAAGTCTTTGCTTTTTGTTTTTCCTGGATTAATGTAGAGTTATAATTCAGTTCAGGGGTTATGAGTCCCACCAGATGCACTCAAATTGAACAGTGCTCTGAATATCTCAAACCAAGTGCTGGAAACAATCAGTGCTACACTGTTTAGAGACAATATATTCAAATATGCTTTGATATTCTCTTCTGAAATGCCACTACAGAGGTCAGATTTAAGTTTGAAATTCAACACAGCAATCATAAAGCCATGAGGACAGTAGGAGCTCGTTCATAAAATACCCTTTTCTGCAGCCACTCGTCCATGAAATCACTGAGAGTTTTCAGGATGACCTTGTGTTTGCTCTCTAATAAAATTCATGTAGTGTCGAGAGATGCGCACTTTACTTAAAATGACTTTCTCGCTGGATCTTCCTTATCTCGTAAGCAGTCAGTCTGACAGCGTGAACACACACGGGAACAAATCAAGCTCCGGCGCCAGATAATCTCCCAGAAAATGATTTTAGGATCAGATTCATTAACAGAGGGTATTATTGCTTTTTAAGATACAACACAAACATCAGGATTTCACACATTTACTGCCTTTTTAATCCCAAAAATATACAATATGTTAGATAAAACGCCACTAGAAATCTGTTTATCCTTTAATGGCACCATGAAATAACTGATGACACGGATTGGATGTGTTTTTATTCCAAATAATTCACACGCTGGTTATTAATGGATGTTAATCTTGCATAAATCAACATGACTGATTATTGAGTTAGAACCATGGAATGATTTAATTAGAGATAGGTATAGTAATATTTCAGAACACATTTTTAGACCAAAAGGGTAGTTTTGAACGGTTGTGGAAAGTAACTAAGTACATTTAGTCAAGTACTGTACTTAAAGGGGACCTATCATGCAAAATGCACTTTTGTACGTCTTTTATACATGAATATGTGTCCCCGGTGTGTCAGGGAACTCACCAAGTGTCAGAAAACACAACCCTCTCTCTTTTCCTCCGTACCCAAATCTCTAAAAACGGGGCAGCAACGGAGCCGATCCAGACTGATACAGATTTGAAATTGTTCTGACGTCAGAAACGGGGAGCTCCGCCTATATGGGCAACCCTCCACCTATCAGGAGGAGACGGCCACGGCCGCTCGAAAGCGCTGGAGACGCTGTAGTACATATGCCAGGCCTGTAGGTGGCGCTGTAGTCTGCCACAAAAGCAGCGAAGAAGACATCTCACAGAATCAGCCCCTGCAAAAACAGGGCTGGAAAAGAGCAAATAGAGCGAAATGAGGCATGGCTAAAATGCATGATCTGTTTGGTATTTTGAAAAAAAAACTTCACAGACATGTTTTATATAGGTATGGCCCTACAATATATTATTCAAATATAGCATGATAGGTCCACTTTAAGTAAACATTGAGTATTATCACATTATGCTCCTTTATACTTTTACTCCACTACATTTGATAGGAGATAGTTAGTTGTCCTTTAACTTCACTAAATCTATTTTACAGCTCTAGTTACTTTGCAGATTGAGATAATTACAAATGATAAATCAACTAATAAATAATGCCATATTATATTAGGCTTAGCTACCCAACAGTTTATATATTAATATAAATAAACACCAGCTGTTGCAACAGCAGTTGCAACATTAAAGTGATGAACACATTAATGCGGTTATGATTAGATACAATAACATATCATGATTTTCTGAAATGGGTCAACCTCCATGAGTAGTTTTACTTTTGCTACTTTAAGTATATTTTTTAATACTTATCATTTTGCACTTTAACTTGAATGCAGGACTTTTACTTGTAACTGAGTATTTTTACACTGTAGTTTTGCTACTTTAATTCAAGTAAAATATCTGAATACATCTTCCACCTTTGGTTTTCATAGTTGTAATACAATATCATAAATGACCATCACTTTTCTGTGTTATATACCATCAGTTCAGCTTCTTTGCTTTGTATGGAGGACGATTAGGGCACTGATTTGTATCGGGGATCTGACCAAATGTGATTTTTTTTTTTTTCTGATAAAAAAGTCAGAAAAGCTGTCTTTTAATCTCAGAAAGAAACACATCTGGCCCTAATCGTCTCCGGTAGCTCAGAACTTCCCATCTGACTTAGAATGATTTTGAGCCTTTTTTGTGCTTCAGATGCTTCTGATGATTTCCATTGAAAAAGAGCATTGTACATTCAAAAGTCAATGTCCATAGTAATCACAACATACAACTGTAAACATGTTAGGGCTTCACTCTTTATTTACACTATTCTGTGCATTTGAAATACAACATCACATGTCTCTCCCAAGAGGACAACCTGCTCAAAGGAAACACTCATAAACAACGTTCAGCTCCTTCTTAAGGCCCTTTGCACTTTGATGTAATCAGATCTCTGTGGTGTGGACTGCTCTGTTTCCACAGGGGCTGAGCTGGAGGACTCGCTCAGTAAATTCAATTTAATGCGATGATTTAGGACATTTCTCAGAGCCCCACCTCGACTTATTACAGATTGATTTGAAAGGAGGCAGAAATCAAAGAGCCAGAAAGAGGAAAATAATGTATTTTCTGACAGCCAAACTGAAAACACAATTACAGACATGATTAAATAATGTGCGTAGATAGACCCTTCCAAAAAATACATTTTGGTATGCACATTTAAACCAATTTGTTTCCAGCAGAGATATTTTCTGAATGATCCTGTCAAATGAAACTGTAAGAAGATGTTGTTGTTTTTTGCTAACGTGTTCAGCTGCAGCATCTGAATCCTCGACCATCCCAATCTGTTTTCACAGACTCCGTACCTTCCACAACATTTTTTTATTCCAATTATGAAACATTATACAAACATAATCAAAGAAGACAAAGAAAAGGGAGACAAAACAAAGAGAAACAACAGAACCTGGCTGTGTTTCAACTTTTTGATGTTGCTGTAAAATTGGAGTTCAACAATCCCAATCAGAAGTCCTTCCTGTTGTGGACTGAATACAATGCTGTTTGCAACATACTGTAGATCAAGTGAGGCTTTACAATAAATCACCCAGAACTAAAGTCTACTTGTGCAACAACTTAAACATTGTAATGCCTATATTAATGCTAATTTTCATGTTCATATTAGTATGTAGTGTCTCTTCTGTGACATGTCTCCATGCTTTAATGTTCAAAAAGCTCTTTATTTTTGCCTGTGCTGCAGCACCTCTTTTCACCCTCTGTCTGAAACCAGAGCCCAGTCTGCTCTGATTGGTTAGCTGGCCGGCTCTGTTGTGATTGGTCAACAGTTAGAGATGTCCCGCCCCTTAGCCTAACCTCTGGTTAGGGACTTTTTAAATCTCCTTGATTCTTTTGGTCTCGTTCAGTCCGTGGCTGGCCCAACACACGAAAAAGGACACACTTTAGATTTAGTATTATCGTTTGGACTGTCTGTCTCTGTGGATGAAATCTGTGCAGCAACGCGTATCTCAGACCATTTACCGGTTCTGTTTACAACTTCGATCCCTTCCGCAGGAGTCGAATCACGTGCCCCTGCGCGTCGTCTGCGTTCAATTAACCCCTTGACTGCCTCACAGTTTTCTGATGTTTTTAATGCTTCCCTGATCTGTAAATTAGAGGTGAACTGTGCATTTAGTGCTGATGAGCTTATCTCCATGTTTGACTCGACATGTACCCTAATACTGGATTCTGTTGCTCCTTTTACGCTTAGACGCACCAAAGTTCTCTCAGAGCCGTGGCTCAATGACTGTACTCGTGCTCTTAGACGCACCTGCAGGCGTGCAGAGAGAAAATGGAAAAAGGATAAACTCCATGTCTCCCTAGAAATCCTTCGTGCTTGCCTTTCTGACTACCAGACGGCTGTCAAAAGCAGCCAAAACAGAGCACATTTCTCTGTTAATCTCCAAAAACAGCCATAAACCTCAGGTTCTTTTTAATGTCCTCAACTCTATTATTAATCCCTGTGATGTGTCTTTTATTGTGCCATCGGCTACTCTCTGTGATAAGTTTCTAACATTTTTTATTGAAAAAGTATCTGCTCTTAGGCTAGCCCACACTAGCGCTATCCCAGATCCTGCTCCTTTTCTGTGCACTGCTGTCCTCGACCACTTTGAGCCTGTATCCCTCTCTTCTCTCTCTTTGAATCAGTTGGAGCAAGTGTTTTATTACTTATAAACACCTCTCTTAGCTCAGGATGTGTCCCAGCTGCCTTCAAACATGCCGTGGTCAAGCCACTACTTAAAAAGAAAAATCTCGACCCCTCCATTCTCGCAAATTTTAGGCCCATCTCCCAACTATCTTTTTTATCTAAAGCCCTGGAGCGAGTAGTCTATGTCCAGCTACAGTCGTTCTTAACCACGCATGGCATCCATGAAAAGTTTCAGTCTGGCTTCAAACCCATGCACAGCACTGAAACAGCCCTTTTAAGAGTTTTTAATGATCTGCTCCTAGCCGCCGACTCAGGTAGCCCAGCTGTCCTGGTGCTGTTAGACCTGACAGCGGCCTTTGACACTGTGGACCATAGCATCCTGTTGTCACGGCTTGAACAGTCCGCAGGCATCACAGGCTCTGCCTTTACATGGTTCAGGTCCTACCTGACAGACCGTAGCTTCTCGGTGCAGCTAGGTGCCTTCTCCTCTGCCAAAGCCCCTCTTACCTGTGGGGTTCCCCAAGGCTCTATCCTGGGCCCCATCCTCTTTTTACTGTACATACTGCCCCTAGGTTCAATTCTCACCAAACACAACATTCCCTTCCACTGCTACGCCGACGATGTACAGATCTATCTGCCTCTCGAAGCAAGTGTCGGACACTCACTACAGCAGTTGATGGACTGCTTAACGGAGATCAAATCCTGGCTGAGCCAAAATTTCCTCAACCTCAACGAGAGCAAGACTGAGGTCATCTTTTTTGGACCCCAGCCTCCGGCCTCTCCGGTTGATGTTCTGGGCTCTCTCGGTGAGAACGTCCTCCCCTCTGTCATGAACCTAGGAGTGACCTTCAGTAGCACTTTTAAATTTGATAAGCAGGTCAGCACCGTAGTCAAATCCTGCTTTTTTAAAATAAGACTATTGGCCAAAACCAAATCCTATTTATCTTTTAAAGACCTAGAAAGGGTCATTAACGCCTTTGTAACCTCAAGACTGGATTACTGCAACGCTCTGTATGTGGGTATGGACCAGGCCTCAATTAGACGCCTGCAGCTAGTGCAGAACGCAGCTGCACGTCTTCTGACTGGCCATAAAAAGCGTGACCACATCACCCCAATTCTGGCCTCACTGCACTGGCTTCCAATTCGGTTCCGAATTGATTTTAAAATCCTTTTATTTGTTTTCAAAGCACTAAATGGGCTGGCTCCGGCCTATATAGCAGAACTCCTCCATCGCTACTCCCCAGCCAGAGCATTAAGGTCGGCTGACCAGCTGTTGCTGATAGTGCCCAAGACCAGGCTCAAAACCCGAGGGCACCGAGCCTTCGCAGCAGCTGGCCCCAGGCTCTGGAACAGTCTGCCCCTCCATGTGAGGTCGGCCCAGACCCTAGGGGTTTTTAAATCAACACTAAAAACTCACTTCTTCTCCCTGGCCTTCTAGTCAGAGCGGAGCACGACTCCTGACATTTCCCTGTGTTTGATTTTATATTTGCTGTTGTAATTTATTGTCTTCTGTTTTTGCGATTGTAGTAACGTGTTATTTATTATTTGCATGTACAGCACTTTGGCTCGACCAAAAATCGATTTTAAATGTGCTTTTATAAATAAACCTTGATTTGATTTGATTTGATTTGATCACGTAGAGTGCACAAAAACCTATATAACGCACTACAGGAAACCCACAAAAACCATAGAGCCTCTTTAAATTTACAATTAAATAACAAGTTTTAAGGTTTTCAATGATCATTAATAACATGGTTTGTTCAAAAATGGTTAATACATTAATTTATCTTAAAATAATTTCACACGATGTGCTGTTTCATTTATTATGTGTTTTTGTTCATCAGTTTTTCATTCTTTAAAGTTTAAATCACAAAAATTCAGCTGATTGGTCCATCCAAAAACAGCAGCAGGAGCTCTGAGTTGTCGCATAAAAAATATAAAATGTTCTTGCAAAATGATGACTGGCCAATGAAACTTAAAAAACAATCCTTTGAAAACAATACTTTATAAAAACCAAGATTTTTATTGATCATTTATCACCATATTTCTTCAATACATTATTATTGGAACATTTAATGATGACATTAAAACCTTTCTAACCCTTAGATTTACATTGGCATCATTTAGGTTGAGCAATAATTGAATGACCTTCTATCATACGCAGGCACAGTCCAGCTTCCACACTCATCATGAATAAAACAACGTGACACAAACATGAAGTAAAAAATAAATATAGATCGTTTCGGTTCAGCAAGATAAATATAAATGGTTCCATAAAAAGTAGCAGGGTTATTTAATAAGTGTCACCATTCTTGTACCTTCAGATATCTCTCAGTGAATATGTTTGTACTTTTTACAACAGAGTCATTTCCTTGAGCATTTTAAGTATGGAGTGCGACTACAGAGTAAATCTTCAGAGAGCCTTTTGAGCTGCACACACATTCCTACCTCTGCCTCTTTATTCGTAACAGAGAACTGTAGCAATCACCTTCTTCAAACGTTTTCTCGGCAACAAAAAATAAATGTCATTGATGCCAAGAGCGACGTTCTGTCACTGACAAAAAAAGATGTCAGTAAACAACATACATTTGATCAGCAAAAGTAAACGTTAAAACCACTCAACCTGACGAGGGTGCAGACGATTTAAATACGCTCTGCAGGAAAGCCTTTGAGGTGGATTTGAACACACTGCACCAGCATCACACTGCAGAAGGCAGACATTAACTCCTCTGTAGACATGAAGGGAAGTGCCGTGTAAGCACAGGTTGAGCTCCAGAGCAGCTATTAAGGAGTTTATTAATTCATCATTTATTCAGGCGGCCCAGTGGAAGCTGTTTATGCTCACCAGCAGTGACAGGAACCTGTTTATTATCTACATGTCAACTAATTAACGTCCTTAGAGGTCCGTTAAACTTTATTAACATCCATAAACCACAACTTGACTTGTGGTCTATTATGAATACACAAGTTACATTTACTAGTTTTCAACAGCAGATACATTTTGGGGAAATGTATTTTATCAATATAATGACAACATATTTGAATGAACGTATCAACGACAAAATCTTCAATGGCATCATTTTTATTTGCTTTCCCAACAATATGCGCTTTGACTGTAAAAACTAAAGCAGGATAACACTTTCTATGGTTACCATTAGGCACTCACGTTTGGTTAAGTGCAGGGAAAGATGGCGGCATTGGTTAAACAAAAGATAAAAAAGCTGTAGTACTCTGCCGAATCCTCAACCTGCAATGACCTGTTTTGGTCACATGGGGGCAGCAGAAACAAGCTCACACTGACATATCGTTGGCTTATTTGGCTAGTTTTGATAGCACACATTTGTTAGTTTGCACATCCGGCAGATATGAAGCAGTATGAAAACACTTTTGGAGTCGTGTTTGTGTCCCTCTGTTGAATTTAAGTCAAATATTTCAGTTTTGGCTTCCGCTATTGGAACATATCCCGGTCTTTTGATGCAGAATGCCCAAGTATTTTCAAAGCTAGTTGCTAACTTTGTCTTTGTGCTTTGAGGCAGCTCCATAATCAGCGTCTAGTGAGATTATGCTTTTATAAAGAATAAGAGCTGCCTGATGAAAACAGTGCTCATTAGAGCAGAGAGAGTGAACAAAAATGGTGAGCTGTAAAACCAAAATAATTGGCTGAAAAAAATTAAGCTTTCCAAATATCTAAAGGGAACTAAAGAGTTGGTGATTATTCTCTGCGAGATCATCATGGAGCACATTTCACATCCATCAATTGTTCTGATGGAAATATTGATTACGGCAGCTTTTGTTGACTAAACCTTACTATACGTGGGATCAGGATGCTAACTCAAATCTCCAGATTTACAATCCATTACAAAAACACCAATTGAAGAAAACATTGCCACTGATAATGATCCCTCCAAAGCATCTTTGCAAAATCAAATTGATGGAATATAAATGTGATTTCTGGGCGACTGGGTTGACCAGTAAACTGAAATAAACAAACAACCTACATTCATCCAACCTTCAACCTCCTTCATCCAACCTTCAACCTCCTTCATCCAACCTTCAACCTCCTTCATCCAACCTTCAACCTTCATCAAAAGCAAAATATCAGTATCAGCAGTGATTCTTAATAATCAGAAAAATATTAAATGTGGACTCTGATAATGGACGGATAAGCACATTATGGGTTCCTGTGCACAGACTTTTGAATGAGCGACAACCATACTGAAATAGCAGACCAGAGGAATTAAAGAGTCATTAGTCGTTTTGCCTCAATGGTGGTGGTTTTGAGTCTTTGTGGTATTTTTTAGCGTCTATGTGTAATTTTGTCTTGTGCTTGTGTGATTTTAAGGTTGTTTTATGTCTCTTTGAGTGTCTTTGAAGCCTTTTTTGTGGCGCCTCGTGGTTTTGTAGTCTCTGGAGTTGTGCTTTTGACCCAGTAGGCCTTTTAAGTAATCAATGGATTCCTCTGATCACTAAACGCGCATTGCAATAAGCATTAATCTCTTTTTTTAAAGCAAATAAATGTTTTCCATCGAAGTGGCACCACCATCATCTCTTGACCAGAGTAGATACCCCCCCAAAATACTTACAATGTGATTACTTTGATGATTCGTTATACAAGTAACACAAGCATATACAGTTTACACCCAAAAGGCAGATGTACTTGAATGCAACAGTTGCCATGTTGAACTGTGAAAAGTATTTTTTAGATTTTGAGTCTTCCTCTCTGAGGTTGCTTGATTGGCAGAAACATCTAATAGCTCATCGAGTCTCTTTCATCTGGACGTGAACTCACATCCAGAGAACGTGAATGATTTCCAAAGTCTTATGTCTTCTCTCTGTTTGGATCCTTTCCCATCTATCACCTTTCAACATTTTGGCAAGATGGAGCAGCAATGCTTTGATTATACAGTGACAACACTTTATGAAGAAGTCAAGATGCTTACAATCTTCTTTCCTTTCATTTTTCTCACAGCGGGAACACAAGAAAGCCAGAAAATGTTGAGTACTGCCATCCGCCAACTAGGTTTCCCTTCTCCAGCTTTAAGTAGACTTTGTCCTCCTTTTCTAGATAAAGCAGAACTCCATTGGTGGCCGCTTCACGAGTTACATCTTTGTCACCCGCAAAGGCAGAGATGACTGGTTTCCCATTCAACATCAAGTTCACCTGGATAACAGAAATAACAGTTAGAAACCTTAAAATACTGAATAGTTTAAACTGTGTTGGCACAGTTTACATCTTATTTGTAACATCTTAACCTCTTGTGCAAAACTCACCTACACAGCCACAGCTACTCATTATAACAAATACCTTTAATGGGGCCATAGTATGCTTTTGGTTTTTTTTCCTTTCCTGTAGTACGTTATATAGTTGTTTATGTATGTAAATGGTCTGCATTGGACTCCTTCACTTACTTCAGTAACATAAGGCGCTTTCACACCAAGTACTTTGCCGTACTTAGTTCATGAGAAGTTAGTTAATCAGAACTCTTTAGTTCTGATGAACTAAAGAGCAGATCGCGTTTACACCGGAATAAGTCCCTGAGGGAGGATTAGGCAAATGAAGCCGCTGACGTCACTTCTTCTTCTTCTGCTTTGGGTTTACTGGCAGGCCGCAAACAACTTCACGGCGTATACTGCCACCCGAAGTCCCCGGCCGGAAGTCCCCGGAGTTGGGGACTGGCTTCTACTGAAGCCTTCCGAGTAAATCGCCAGAACGCCGACATCTCCTCATCACTCCACCGCTCCCATGTTTTTTTTTGTGTTGCCATAAGTTAGTCTCTCTCCGTTGGTGCGCTGGGCTAATGCTAATAATGCTAATGCGAGCAAATAAAATGGCGGCTTGGCTTCACAAAACTTTTTGGGAGTTTTACGGGGCGTGGTTTGCAATCCGCCCAGCCAATCAGAAATGGGAACCTTTTTCTCCCACGAAAGTACCTGCTCTCTAGCAGGGACTGAAAAGGGGGGGAAAGGTTCTCATGAACTAAGTTCTAGTTCCGGATTTTTTTGGTGTGAACGCACATTTTCCGAACTATATCAGAACTATACTGGGAAAAGTACTCCGGTGTGAAAGCGCTTATAGTGACATCACTATGGAACACTCGCCCTAATATTGGCTAGCACTCCAACACATTGTGCGTGATAGGCTAAGGGGCGGGACAACTCTAAGCGGTGGACCAATCACAACAGAGGCAGGCAGCACAGGCAGTATGAGAAACATAAAGAGCTTTTTGAACATTAAAGCATGGAGACATGTCACAGTAGAGACACTAAATACAAATATTAACCTGAAAATGTGCAAAATATGTCCTCTTTAACGTATATCAGATTAAAAATGAGGTGTGTAGGGGTCTTTACTTTTTTTTTGTATTGAACGTAATGTTAAACCCACACCAAAATGTCCAAACAGTACCTAAAAAATACATGTTATCCCTCTCTAATACTAAAACAGGTTAACAATGTAAACAATAACACATCTTTGTGACAAAATAATGTTTTCTTACCTGTATAGTTTGGCTCTGGTACACTTTAATAACATGGAAGTTAAAACTGTAGATTCCTGTTCTAGGGGACAAAAATACTGACTCAAATGTGAAGTAGTTTCCTATGTTCACCAGAACCTATGAGAAAGAGAGAGGATGTAAAAAAACATTATGACAAAGGTGTTTATATAGCCAGCACTTCAGCAAAGGATTTTATTCAAGGAGGCTTTAGGATTACATTTGTTCATGCACACAGGTTTCACAAGGCTGCACACACACACCCTGAATGCAACACACTGCAAATTATATTACATTTTTCCTCTCAATGGATCAAAACCCCGCTTTCAACTTTCCTACATACTCACACAAAAAAATTCTAAATTATACTCAATGACATTATTTAATAAAAATGTTCCAGTTTGGTGCAATGAGAGGATTTTTCTTCTAAATCTTTTCCGTGTTGACACTGATGAGACAGAGCCTGAAAAGATTTAGAAGCTATTTGATTACTGCTTTTTCATCTAGACGAATGAATATTAGAGTGTTATAATGTAATAAATAAATAAATGTTTCTTAATGTTGCTTGCAAACCCACTCTGAGTATGTCACTCAGCATTAAATGCTGTCCTTTGGGTCCTGATTGATGGAGGCAGGAACTCCTCTACCTGCACATCTGAAGCACACCTGATAAAGTCACCACTGCAGCCTCCAGCTTTGACAGGTGCTGCTTTCATAGCAACAGCGTGATGTGCACCAATCAGATGACATGCACTGGGTCGACAGCACAAGATATTATGAGGCTACAAATGAGAGGGCAGGGGATCAGGCAGTGATATTGTTACCAACACCTAACTCTGCCCACCGCTGTGTGACTAATCACATTCTTGTTGGTTGTGTTGGCTTGATTTTTTTGGGTGAGGGAGGGAGGGAGGAGGGAGTGTTGAAAGTGATGCTGTGCGTGTTTGTGTGTTTGTGTGTGTGTGTGTGTGTGTGTGTGTGTGTGTGTGTGTTGTGTGTGGTAGCTTGAAGCAAACTAATGTGTGCAGGCTCTGCAGGATGCCAGCTCTCCAACATAATCCAGACACTTTCCAACATGCAAACTACAAGCAGCCTAGAACTAAACTCTGAGGTGCAGATATTCCACTCGAATCAGCACGAATCAAAACGGTTCTCCAGGATGAAGGTTTAGGACAAAAAACACTAGACAAGAAAAAGGGTTTTGACAGATGGTAAATTATAGGGGAGTTTTGTTTGTTTTGCAATTATGTGTGGGGATGCAATTTTATTTGATGACAACCATTTTCATCAAACTTGTTGTTCTTTCATTAATGGATTTATAGTGGGGGGGTTTTTGCACATTTTTTTTGATTGCTTTATTATTTATTTAGTATTCATCTTTATTTATTTGTATTATTTTTGTTGGAGAAAGTGACATTTGGTGTCATGTTGAAAGGTTGAATGCAGAGTATTCATATCCCCACTCATTCAGTAAAGAAAAGGGGGGGGGATTAAGTGCTAAAAGCCAATTGAACCACTTTCTGACATTATAATGATAAAATCGTCCTAACCTGGTCGAAGTAGATTATTCTCGTTTTGTTGCTCATCTCCGACGGCTCGTGGTTGTTGCTCCGGACTGCAGAGAAAGCCACCTTGGAGTTGGCCGCGCGCACAGAGATGCCGAGCGGAGAGGACGAAGCCTTCCAGTCCGCGGTGGGGTTAGAGTCGCACACCACCAGACATTTCCCCTCCAGGACAATAGGCTCCGTGTCATTCTGAGCTGTGACCACCTCAGAGAGCACAGTCCAGCTGAGCATCAGTATGAAATAGTTCACCATGGCTCCCTCTGCGCCTGATTCCGAAAAGAGAGAGCGTCTCATGTGCCACGCAAAGTTCCGAGTCCCTCCGGCTGGTTTCCCCCGCAGCAGACGCGTCTGACGCTGTGAAATTCTCTTACTGGATTCAAATGTGTGCCATATCCAAATGAGACAAAAAAAAAATAACTCTAAGCCTTCTTTTGCAGAAAAAGGGGTATCAGAAATCACCGATTGTTGTCTATACGTTTCATTTTTAAGGTAGACTTTATTTTAAGATAGTGACAAAAGTAGATAAATGTTTTGGTGAAGACTGCTCCAGTGTGAGAGGCGAATCTGTCGATAAATCGTCCATAGCCCTCAGTCCCTCTCCGAATAACGCGTCTGACGGCAGCTGTTCCCCGCAGTGATGTGATGCGTGTGTGCGCGCACAGCCATCCACTTTACGCACGCACATGTAGAAGTTGCCATTAACTGGCTATGCGTAATTCCCTAAAAGCCTATATTTATCCTAAAAAACTTCAATTTTAGTTTAGACTCATTAATTGTCGGTGCTCAGACAGGATATGATACAGGGGATATTCAGTTCTAACTGTCTTTTTTTTCTCGGTTGCAGCAAATCCACTAAATAATTATCTCCAGATATATTTTTCATGGTTTTCCAGACTGTAATGTAGAAGTATAGAACTGAAAATGCCCTCGAGCAAGAGTTTGAGTGTTTTCTACCACAGCTTCCTGTCCACTGTGGCTGCAGGTAGTGACTCATCATAATCTCATTGCACAGGTGGGCAGCAAATGTTTCAGATTTAATTTACAGCTGCACATTCCTGTGGTGCTCAACAGAAGTCAGTGAGGGGAAACCGTTTTCAGCCAGTACAACTGCTTTATCTTCAAATTCATTAATTTCATAATTTATTGGAGTATGATACATTTGATGTAGATTGTAATGTCATTGATTTTGGGATCTTTATTGGATTTATTTCTCAGCATTAACCACTGTAAGCATTTGTTACCTTATACTGAATTTACTCAAAGTGTCGTCTTTTACTTTTTATCCTTTTTTAAAGTAATTCATACCTAACTTTTCTTGTATCATCTCTGTTTAAATGTTGTATTTATCTGTTAATTTATCTTGTGTTTAATGTCTGAGTAAAGCACTTTGTATTTAGTCTACTGCTGACAAATTCTGTTTATGTTATATGTATGTGTGTATTTGTGTATGTTCTCTATTACTTAAATACATTCGTGAATCCTATGTGAAGTTAGATTTGTAACATTGAATGAACACACCATAACTTCCTTGTTTCTGCTTAGTGTTGTGAGCTATTCATTCAAGAATTCAAAGGTTTATTTGTCACATAAACAAGGACCATAAGTAGTGAATTCCTATCGTATCATGCTCTTGAGGTACTATAGCTTTGAAATAAATATAAAGAGTACAAAATTAAAGATATACAGACCTCAGAAGTTGTAATTAGGGGTATTGTGTAGTCTGCTTTTTGTCTGTTGGAAGCTGTCAGCTCTCTAAATGCGGAGGTGTTCATCAGTGGCTCTCTACCGCCAGTTAGAAGAGGAGTGGAGAGATTCAGCAGATTGTTTGCACTAAACACGTGGCTTTCAACTGCCTGTACTGACCATTCTGTCCATTTTATTGACAGAATTGACTTTTTCTGGGACCGCAGACATCTTTTTAAGGCAGATGGAATTTGCCTGAACAAGTCAGGAGTACAATTGTTTATCTCTAACATATTCAACTACCTGCGTCATCAATCTGTTCCCTCTGCCAAGGACAAGCGGCAAGAGGAATCAAAATAGGAGAAAGACACAACACATCGCGCAGAAAACCTTGAAGAAGTATCACTGCACCCGCCTGAGGAATGTTTTCATTATGGGAGACCTATGACACAAATGGAGGAGTGTCCACCGCCATTCACCCCCCCTGTCAACACCTTTGAGGATACTCTTCCTTCACACCCCAGCTCTCTCTACTCTCCGCTCACCCTTTCATCCTCGCCCACCCCCCTGGAGTTTGATAAGCAGATGAAGGAGATACAGAGGGTTGGCACCAAGTCCTTCCTGGAGTTCAATGACCGCAGCATGAAGGCCATACGCAGGGTTGGCAGCATGTCCTTTATCCCCGCCCCTCCTCAACGACGCCCACCACAATCACCTAAGCATAGTTAGGGTTAGGCACCATCACCCCCATCACCATGCCTACCACAATCATCCGGTTCATCAACAGTTCTAAATTGGTTTGAATCCTACTTAAAGGACAGAAACAACTTTGTTTCTATAGGTAAATACACATTTGAGTTGACAAATATGACATGTGGGGTTCCTCAAGGCTCCATCCTGGGGCCTCTTCTCTTTAACATCTACATGCTACCACTGGCTCAGATAATGAAAAACAACAAAATAAGTTACCATAGCTATGCGGATGACACCCAAATTTACATTACCACTTCACCACGAGACTATGCTCCAATTCAAACACTGAGTAAGTGCATTGAACAAATCAATGACTGGATGTGTCAGAACTTTCTCCAATTAAACAAAGATAAAACTGAGGTAATGGTTTTTGGAGCCAAGGCAGAACGTATAAAAGTTAGCGCTGAGCTTCAGTCTGCAATGTTCAAAACAACAGATAAAGCCAGAAATCTAGGTGTAGTCATGGACACTGACCTGAGTTTCAACAGTCACATTAACAATGACTAAATCAGCCTACTATCACCTAAAGAACATATCTAGGATTAAAAGACTAATGTCACAGCAGGATTTGGAAAGACTTGTCCATGCTTTTATCTTCAGTAGACTCGACTACTGTAATGGTGTCTTTACAGGTCTCACTAAAAAATCTATTAGAAAGCTGCAGCTGATTCAGAACGCCGCTGCTCGAGTCCTCACTGACACTAAGAGAGTGGATCACATCACTCCTGTTCTGAAGTCTTCACACTGGCTTCCTGTGTGTCAAAGAATAGATTTCAAAATACTGCTGCTGGTTTATAAAGCACCTGAATGGTTTAGGCCCAAAATACATTTCTGATCTCCTGCTAAATTATGAACCATCCAGATCTCTCAGGTCTTCAGGGACTGGTCAGCTTTCTGTCCCCAGAGTCAGAACTAAACATGGAGAAGCAGCGTTCAGTTATTATGCTCTAAATATCTGGAACAAACTCCCAGAAACCTGCAGGTCCGCTGCAACTCTTACTACTTTTAAATCCAGACTGAAGACTTATCTTTTTGTCGCTGCTTTTAATTGAAACTGAGCGGTTGTGTTTCGTTTTTGGTTAATAAACATTTGGGGCTAGTAACCCCAGGGAATCAGTGTCTGGGGACTTTGTCCTGGCTGATTTTCTATGCTGCTCGGGACGTATGTGCCATACAAGCGTACACAGCTCATGTTCGGAGAAACCTTAAAGAAAGGCATCAGTAAAGTGGAACTTCTGTGTGAACTATTCATATCTTAAACTGCACTGTAACTTTTTATTCATGTATTTTTTTCTTTTAATGTTTATTTTGTATCTTTGCTTTTTAATGACTGTTTTTAAATGCCTTTTTCTGAATGTCTTTCATTTTTGTAAAGCACCTTGAATTGCCTTGTGTTCAAAGGTGCTATATAAATAAACTTGCCTTGCCTTGCCTTGCTTTGTGCTATTAAACTGAAATAAGCCTGAATCCTGAAAAGCGCATTTGGTGTTAGGGATTCATTTGCTTTCTCATTAAATCCATGCTTACTAATGCAGCTTTTTGATCTTTGTGGCTGAACAACAACAAGTCATTATAGGTTACTCCGTTGAAAGTGATAATATTGTAGAATTTTAAGCAGCCAACAACCAAAAGGGATCTGAACCCATGTCAGCTGATGATGTGAGGAATCGTGTTACACTTTTAAATGTTAAAAATAAGTTGAGAGCATGGTATTAACAACAGCTTGTCATTAAAACATTTCTAGGTGGTTTGCATGAATATTGGATATCAGTAAAACACATTTTTTAAAGGTTCTGTTTTTTATACTACTGGGTAATTTAATAAGCAATTTAACACATTCTGAACATTTCACATTTATGAAAACTATGTATTGGCTGCCCTGTTTTCAGCTTTGTGACAATGTTTTTTCCAGCCAATCCAACAGGGTTTCCACATATTTTATTTAGAAGAAAGATACTTTTCTCAACCCTTTAAGGAACTCTTCATCCTTCAGTTTATCACAAACAAACAAAATCACTACATTTGGAAATGAAAGTAACTAGTAGGCTAACTGAAGCTGTGAGATAAAGTTAGTAAGGAGAATAAAAAAAAGAAGCCCTCCAAGAACAGTAGCCAACTGGAGTAAACCTTCCACCACTTCTGATTGGTTAGAAGGCGGAGTGAAAGTTACCTGTTGGTGGAATTACGTTAAGTCCCGCCCCCTTGTAGGTAGCACATTTTACACTGCAGGAATAGGTACAAAGTAAACAAGAAGAGACGAGATGGATTTGAACGTGAAACCCGGCCGTGTGGAGGACAACAGACAAGAACATTGACCGAGGGGATCCAGGAAGCCTTTTACAACTTCCCGGTGAGTAAAATATGTTATCTAAACTAAGCTAGCATAACGCAGCTAACTACAGTAGCTTAAGTGTTGTTGCTAGGATACGTTAGCTGCACCTGTTCAGAAGTGGAAAGTAACTGAGTACATCTACTCAAATATTGTACTTAAGTACAGTTTTGAGATACTTGTACTTTACTTGAGTATTTTCCATTGTATGCTACTTTGTACTTCTACTTCACTACATTTGTTTAACACAGTATACATATTTGGATTAATTATGTGAAATATAATCAGCACTGGAGTAAATTCACAAGCTACCCTGCAGTATACAAAGTGATTAAAACATACATATAAAATATGTAAAGATTTGATATTCCTCCAATTTCTGAAATATCCATGCCGTTGGTTAAGCTTAGACTTCACAACCTTCTAAGATTCATAACTAAAAATTATTTGGCATAGAGCTATAGGTTTTCGCAGGGTCTCATGAATTATATATAGTTTTTTTTCCAAGAAAATAATTGACATGACCTTGGAGGTTTTGGACTTTTTTACGGGTCTGTAAATCCCTCAAAATGTTGGACGTAGTTTCATAGGCAGCACGTCACCTTAATTAATTAATGAATACCCTTAATTGATAAAGTGAGTCATAGATTTTATAGAGGCAAACGTTGAATCAACATACTTGAAAAATGTATACATTAATTAATGCTGTATGTAAAGTATAGGCCTTTTTCTTTGTATATGAATTGGAGCAGTATTTGGATGAATTGCTCTGGAGGTCAAGGACAGCTCTTAAGCTCAACACAATATTTTCTTTATATTTAGGACCACATTACATACTTTATTCCAGAAGACTGCTAATTATAGCAGATTAATTTAAAAGAAAATGTCTGCATTATTTACACTGAATGTACATTGTGGCACATATAGCGTACAGCCAAGAGTGTCATCAATATTTTCATCTGACTTAAAGCAAGAAAGCTAAAAAGCAAATATAGAAAATGGATAAATCCTGGAAATATCTGTAGTATTGAATCATTGAGGTATCTGTGCAGTACAAAGCCACTGTGGCAAGAATGAAGCGTAATGATGATGCATAAATTGGTTGTGAGAATATAATTGCTGCAGACCAACTACAAAACCCTTTGGAGGGCCCGAGGCAGCGGCTGCACAGACAGGATCTCCAAGGTCAAGAGGGTCATGGCTTTTTTTAATTTGCTGTCTGTAATTATTTTACGTTGGAAATGATGATCAAAAGCTCTACTTGTATAGGTAATACCATAGCTGTCTTGTGTTGTCTGTAGTCAGTGTCCTTGGTGTGAAAACAAGCTGAACAAAATCTACTGGATGTTGTAAAATGTTGTTGGACATGACCTCATTGTGTTCATTGTTGGTGACGGATGTGATCTTTGGGCTCCTTGTGTTTAAATGACTTCACTTTGGTTCACAAAAAACAATTATCTCAAGCACTCGTGTGTCACACTGAGTTGAAGTTCAATGACTAGAAAATCAGTAAAAGCTAAAAGTCCTTTCATCCATTTATGTGTGTGTGCTGCTATCTTTGAAGCTGCCAGGTGAGACGGCATCTCGAAAAATGCTTCAACTCGTCATCAGATAGTGAACAAATCAAATGACTTTTTCCCTTCTTCCTCCAGCAATTATGTCCTTTGAAACTAATGCAGACTTTAGGGGGGCACGGGGCGTGTTATCACCTGAAAGGGACAAAGAAAAGAGAAAGAAAAGAAACTCAGACCTCCACTGGTTGTTGATAGAAAGAACATGTCTCTAAGGATTTTAATTAGTGGTCAAAAGGAGTTATATGTTCTCTGCATATAACACGCTGAGCACAACAAGCCTTGTAGCATATAATGAGGGGCTTTGGTAATCTTCAAAAAGACTTAAATAGAAAAGTTGTGCATTTTCCACTTTTCAAAGCAATACAATCTGCTATGTGCTTGAGGCAATCTGAGATGTGTGTTCACTACCTGGCAGAGGAAGCTGTTTTCCTCCACAGTGATATTTGTGATTTTTATTTGGGGAGATTTACTTAGAATCAACTCATCAGGAGTAAAATTGTCTTGATTTCTTGTCCTCCTCGGGCATCACAATAAGCTGTAAACATTGACGTATTATCCTCACTTAAAGTAGAAACTGCTTGCCTATTTAAATAAGCAGCAGACACGTAGCAACATTAGCATTCATTCGGAGTCTTGCTCGTGGCGATCTGATAAATGTAAGTCCAATATTCACCGTCCTTCCTCCTCTATTAAGTCTCAACTAAATCCTGAGGAAAATATTAAAATATTAGCTGCTTAAACCACATCTATTTCCACGGGCTGGTTGCTGACTTTCTTTGGAGCAGAGCTAGTCATGTAGGGGAGTTCATCATAACTGTCTGCTCCTGCTTGTATCTGTGATGATGGGAGAACAAAAATAGTAAATTGTAAACAAACAAAAAATCCTTAAGATGCTAATAACTCTAAAGCTGAGGTGAACTGCAGATAATGATAGACAATACGACAGTTACAGGATCCAGCCATTGTTCAGAAAAACAGCAGCATAACAGCATAAGGCAGGCACATTGAAGCTGTTGCTATGTGTTTATGTGAACTTGTTTTCTTCCCTCAGCTGCCAATTAGGCAGGCAGTACACTCAGAACAAACTCCAACATGAAACCAAATAATACATATGCAGTAACTTTATGTGCCGTCCTTTAAAAGTGAAGTCTCTGGGCATTCTCAGGTTTTAAAGAGGTGACCCTGTGACTACATTTTTTGGCAACAACAGGAAACCAGGAGGCAGGTTGGATACGTTGAAATGCAATGATAGCAATTAAGAAGAAGCTTTCCTAAATAGAAAAGAGTTAATGAACTCCACCGGTTCATTCTACCAAGGAAGTATTTGAGTCCTTTACATCTTTGGTTAGCCTTGAAGCTAGCAGCCACAACAGCACATGGTTAAAAGGGAACGCATTCGGTTCATTTTCAGGTTCATATTAGTATGTAGTGTCTCTTCTGTAACATGTCTCCATGCTTTACTGTTCAAAAAGCTCTTTATTTTTCTCATACTGCCTGTGCTGCAGCACATCTTTTCACCCTCTGTCTGAGGTGCTGTTGACACGGGAACGAAACGGGTTGTATCCGCTACTTTTCTCTTTTGTATAGCCCGTTCGTTCACACAAGGCCGTAACAGAACCGCGGAAACGAACCCCTAAAACGATAACGGGTCCCAAGGTGGGTAGATCTGCGGACGGAACGCTCTCAGCGCTGCCTTTGATACTGTTGACCACAACATATTGCTAGACCAAAACTGGGTGGGAGTTTCAGCAACAGCTGTAAATTGGTTTAGTTCCTACTTAAAGGACAGAACAAACTTTGTCTCAATAGGCAATTACAAATCAATCATGACAAATATGTCATGCGGGGTTCCTCAAGGCTCCATCTTAGGACCTTTGCTTTTTAATATCTATATGCTACCACTGGCTCAAATGATTAAAAACAGCGATCTAAGCTATCACATCTATGCAGACGACACCCAGATTTATTTTAAAATGACACCTGGAGACTACTCTCCAATTAGAACAATGAGCAAGTGCATTGAGCACATCACTGACTGGATGACTCAGAACTTTCTCCAATTGAACAAACAAAAAACTGAGATCATTGTTTTTGGAGCAAAGAAGGACCGATTAAAAGTAATCGCAGAGCTTCAGTCGGCAGACTACAAAGTTAGTCTGCAAAGACAGTAGCTACTGTCAGTAGCTACTGACCATGCTACTGCTACTGACCATGCTACAGATGTTAGTGCAAAATCTACAGCTCCTCTACCACAACCATCAGCAACAAGTGGACATGGAGAACTACATGAACTACATGTTGCTAAATCCACCGCGGAGAATAAACAGAAGGGCAACCAGGCAACCATGCTCGGGGGTCTTTTTCGCTGCTTTTGGTGTATTTTGTGGCGGAAGAGAGGCCCGGCATATGTACTACAGCGTCTCCAGCGGTCTCTTGCGAAGGGACACGTTTATTGAGCTGTATCCGTGTGAACGGAAGACTTTTTTGATATCGAATTCGTTTGCGTTTCGTTTGCGGTCCCGTGTAAATAGGGCTTGAAACCAGAGCGCAGTCTGCTCTGGTTGGTCAGCTTCCAATTTTTTATTTTAGCCATTGCAGACCATTTACATGCAGACAAACCTAAATAAGACACTACAGGAAAGGAAAAACCCCAAAAACCGTAACAGTGCTATTTAAATACATTTACAGTTCAAACCTTATTACAGATAAATGAATACAAACAGTATCTGGTATACTCGTGACCTGCTCTCTCCCCCTAAAGATCCAACGTGTCTACCGTGTTAAACCCAACCCCACAAAAAAGGAGACAAAATGGTCTATTTGGGTCTGAAATAGTGATTGGTTTTTACATAAAGTGATTAACTAAAAACTCAAAATGAATATTAAGCAGCAAATCTTCCCATTTGTGAAGCTGGAACCAGGAAATCAGGCCACTAATCTTTTTGATTTCGGCTGCAATTTTGATATATTGGAGAAAAAAAAAACATTTAATGGCTATATGTTTCCTTCTAATAAATTACCACTGAAGACGCTATGTTCAATTTATGAGGAGTTTCTCCCTTTTACAAGAAAATATGCAGCTTTTTCTGCATAATAAGGGGTCTAGTTCATTGTATCACTGCAGTTTGAAGTCAGGATCAGTGTTTTTGTTGTTAAAACAGATTAAAAAGTCACACACATACCTGTCCAGCACATAAATCAGTTCCAACCCGTGCTTAGAGTATCTTTCTACCTTTTTGAAGGTGAATTTAGTCTTTCTCATCATGCCACAGTGCAGATGTGTTTTTTCTAAATCAGAGGCGGCCTTGGAGCTCCTCCTGGATCACTGGGAAAGGAAACGTCCCCGATCACAGAGCGGTTGCATGTTCAGAATAATCTCACAGCCAGAGTACACCAGCCTCAGCTGCCGTCTGAAGGGAAGTGTGTTTTGTTCTCCTGCCAGCAGACAGTTATGGGTATTGGCAGCACGACACAGCATAAACAGCGCTGGATTATCAAAATGCATTCCTGATTGGTCTGAAAGCAACTGTCGGTAAACATCGATTCAACCCAAATCAACCCGACTTCTAGCATAAATGTGACATAGATCAGTTTTATTGTTCCCAGCTTTATCATCCTTTCATCCAGGTGCATTATACACACACATCTTTACAATACATCACATCCAATGGCCTTTATAATACATCTGCACAACAACAAAGAAAAATACAAATAGCTTGAACAAATATACATCGATGCAACAGTCTACTTATATCAAACACTGCATTCAAAGTGTTTATTATTTTATCTCGCTGAAGTGTGACTAAGACCATCAGATCTCTCTTTGGTTTGTTTAATAAGTATCACTGAAGTCTCAGCGGCTACTCTAAACTCATATCATTTCAGCGTGAGCCCCCCTGAAGTCGTGGACAAACTGACAGATCAGCCCAAAGAGCTCCTGAGAGTCTTGGTCCGCTGGCTCACCGAATTTCACCTTGAAAGGAGAAAAAACCAGGATTAGTTGAATAGAAACTAAAAACCTTTGGTCTGACATCAAGTGGGCTTATTGAGACCCTTTGAGCTTATAAAAAGTAGTTTACAATTAGCAACCGCCTTTACTTTCCGAAGTGAAATGATGCCTGGGTCAAGCTAATTCTTCTTACATATAATTACTTCACGTACTGCCTCAGCATGCAGTTAATTCCTTGAGTGCTCTCATACAATGAGGCGGATATGCAGGGTTAGGGTTGTTGAATGAATACTTTCACCTGGGTGATTAAGGTCGCAGAATTAAAAAGGAAGTAAAACTTTATCAGAAAGGGTCACAGAGGCTAAGTGTACTAATTGGCGTATTGCATGCTGTTAAATGTGCAGGTTAAAGGTCAGATTCAAGATATGCTGCTGTCACTCTTTCAAATTCTTTAATTATGTTAAACAGATTAAAAGAAAAACACAAGGCGCTATATTTCCTTATTCTGTTTATATGATTACTGACCAATCGCTTTCACGTCTCTTCCAATGCAATGTGTCATATATTTTGTATTGTAGATCCAACTTAGATTTCATGGTCATGTTTTATTTATTAAGGGGAATTTGTTCTCATGGCCGTATCCTTCTTCCTGCTTGCAATTATTTATTGAAGAACTCTCTCAAAAGCAGACACTCTTCCACCAAATCTAACTTAGTAACAACAATTGGATATGACAGTCCAATTCCTTGGCATGCAACTAAGAATAACTTTATTAAAAGATAGAAAAATGAACCAACACCTACATTCAACCCAATTCTTGCAAACTAAATCCCTTAACTTAAGGATAGACTTCTGACATTTGTATTAATGTATTGAAAGTCAAAACACCATCATTAGAAATATATAGCGAATTATTCATAACAATACTGGGCGACTGTGGCTGCGAGGGAGTGCGGTCGTCTTTCAACCAGAAGGTTGTGGGTTCGATCCCAGCCCATGCAGTCAACATGTCGATGTATCCTTGGGCAAGATACTTAACCCTGAGTTGCTCCCGATGGCATGGCCAACAGCGTGTGAATGTGTGTGAATGTTAGGTCCTAGAGTAAGGTACACTGCTCTGAATGAATGTGTGTGAATGGGTGAATGACATGTAGTATGTAAAGCGCTTTGAGGGGTTTAGAGACTGGATAAAGCGCTATATAAGTACAGTCCATTTACAATAAATGACTGATTAAGTCTTTAAATAATAACCCTGGCAGAAAACACTAATATTGTCTAAAACATCCTTAAGCTCTTCCAACATCTCAAAACGTGACCTCTGACAGTGACTCTGTTTACATGCACACTAATTTTCAGCTTTTTTTCAAAATGTAATAATATATGACAAATTAGTGTGATTATTCTGAAAAGTCCTTATAAGGCCAAATGTTGCATTTTTCCATCAAGGGATACAGCGATACTCAGCACATAGGAGCATTCTTTGGACATGTATACCCTGAATTTTGAATAGGTGTCTCAATTTTACTGCAATTTTCAACACACTGCCTTTTGTCTGTGTTGTGCCAGCTGTGTGTGTTGTACACAGTCCAACCAATTAATAGCTTGCAAGGCTTGTGTTGAGATGTAACAGAAGTTAAGACAGAAAGATAGAAAAGGAGGTATATTTAAGTTATTTAAAGGGCATAGCCGTAGCAGGACGTACATCTAATCTGAGTATGATCAGCTGCAGTTAAATGGAAATATCATTTCATTAATAGCCGTGTATACAACTTAGTAGGAATTTTTAGAAGCTGAATATTTGTGCATGAAAAGAATATAGTCAGTCAGTGAGTGAGCCTTCTGATATTTACACAGGTGTGAGACGACTGCTTTCTAATAGAGAGAGGCAGATGTCAGTCAATTAGCAACACCTGCTCTCTCTATAATGCACTCTCGCCTCAGATATGCAAATTCATCTAATTGCATACTTTTATAAAAAAAGTTTTTACTCAGTTTAGGTAAGTAATCCTCTCTTAAATGTTGATCAGCCTGAATCATTTTTACAGACGTGCTGTGCTCAGTAAAACCAACAACTCTAAAGCTACACTTTAAACTTGCTTTAGGAGAATAAAGGGAGCTGTTAAATTATGATGTGATTGACTGATGGTTGCATTGATTATGTTGTGCAACCATTGTGCAACCAGGTCTCAACTATTCATTAAAATCTTGTCAAAATTGCAACAATATTCCAATTGCAGGAAGCATAATGTATTTTAAAGGCTAAATAAATAGATGTTTAAATACAATTTTGAATGATGTATTGTGGAGATGCAGAGATATCGCAGACTGAAAATCCTATTCTACAGATTCCTTTTTCATAATTGTTGTATTCTATATTGATCAATGTTAGCCCCAATCATGCAGCCATCATATTGAACTGGTAAATAATGTTAAACATCAAATACAAAATAATAATTTTGGAGCTCCTTCAAATGAATCATTGGTTTACTGAAACCAACAATGTCAGTAATAGACTTTTATTTGACAAGAGTTGGCATTCATAATTATCAGTAGTTGCTAAGGCGGACTAGTCTCTCTCAATTGATAATAAAGTATAGAGGCTATGTGATG
This sequence comes from Dissostichus eleginoides, assembly GCA_031216635.1. NCBI lineage: Eukaryota > Metazoa > Chordata > Actinopteri > Perciformes > Nototheniidae > Dissostichus > Dissostichus eleginoides. Next base: position 9,680,627 of record CM062267.1, on the reverse strand, counting down.
GTAAAGCATGTTACAGAAAATGTCTTCTACTTAATACTTTTAAAGCCATGACTCCATAATAACAACTGCGAAAAAACAACCCCTCCAAATTATAACCCTCAATCATTTCCATGAGCTTCTTCTGTGATTAACACATTTGCATGTTGGTTTTTCAAGGGCATCATTATGAATTCCCCGAGTGACAGGATCCGACTAAATATGACGCCTTTTTCCAAAGATGCTGCCCCTGCACACAGTACCACCCCCCCCATCCCTCTCAATCATTTCCTCCAATGATGCACATACAGGAGGGACCACAATAATAAAACAGAGGGTGTTTCTCAATGTCGAGGACGCTTCCTTGGTAGGACATGTCTTCCGAGTCAGGTCCTTCAGAAGCGAGGCAAGAATCCTTCCTAGCCTCGGAAAACGAAGAATGGTGGAACAGGCTAACAGGTGTGCAGGTGTGTGTCAGGCCCCGCCTTAAATGGAGCGCGATTTCCGCCAAAGATGTGGGAAATTGGTCTGTGCGCAAAGCATTGTGGGGATTTTAAGACCGCGGAAGATACACATGTGCAGCCTCGAAATTTCCCGCAACGAAGGACGCCGGCCTCAGTAGAATTCCAAGGATCCTGGATATTGGAACAGTCCTTTGGCGGGACTCGATGACGTAGCATCCTTGAAATAGTGGCTCTGGAGGAGCCTTCCTCGACATTGAGAAACACCCAGGGTCCCCACAGTGAAACTAGAGGCCATACTGCATATTGGGCTCAAAGTTTCGGAGCCCATGACCCTTTTTGGGCCAACCTCCCATTTTTGAACACAGCCTTTATTTTGAACTTAAAGGTCCCATGTCATGGCCATTTCTACTGATCATATTTCCATTGTTGAGGTCTACTAGAATAGATTTAAGTTGTGGAATTATCCAAAATCATAATCATTTGTTGTTGATTTGGGTGTTCACACGTCACAGAACCCACGAAGCAAACAATGGAAAATGAGAAATCTCCAACGAGGCGTTTTGGGGCAGCATAGACAGGTCTTTTGTGTGTTAGAGTTTTACTCCCTACAGGGTGTACTTGAGGGTTTTTGACTCTGTAGACCGTTTACATGCATAAAAACCTTCATAACACACAAGGGGACGGGTAATAACCGGAAAAGCATGACAGGGGCCCTTTAACTAAGCATATGTAATAATGCATTCACACACGACGCAAGGCAATTATTAGCATCGCGTTAGTTTGACCGCAGCATCATTTGCGTCATTCAGACAAGACGTGTCGTTGACATGTAGTTACCGACAACATTTGATAAGCCATGACCGAAATCAACACTTTTGCTGCCTTGATCATAGTGTAGAAGTCACAGATACGCCTGGATGCCAAAACACCATTATAAATGCATGCAGAGACGCACAGTTCAGTGAGAGATGCATTCACCGTCTCTAGTAACAAGTCACAAAGTCAGCTTAATTAATCCTGTTAACAGACGTATGAATATATGAATAAACTGCGACCCTTATTTGTCATGCCATAGACAGTGTTTATGAATGTATGTGGTTTGTACACATTTCCTGTCATAGTTCCCGCTACTCTTCACATTTTTACATTATGACACACACACACAGACTCACAAGGTCGTGACTAATAAATATATCCTCTGGTGCAAATTTTATTTAAACATGCAGGATTAATGGTGTTTTTTGGCTCCGCAGCCAGATGATTAAAAACAACTCCTGGCCAGAAGGCAAGGGGACAGTTAAAGGTCAAGGGTTTGAATTTTAAAAGGCCAATACCATTACACCACCAGACCATTTTCAATTATACATAGAGGAGTGATTTATGTTGAATAATAGGGAATAATAATGAAATATTTAGGATTTTACTGTAAGAATGCTTCACTTTCAAGAATGAGTTTGACACTTTATCCCCAAACCCACGATATGTTGTTTTAGATGGGATTTTTTAAAACATTTATATGATTATCAGTTCAATTTTACAAAACTAACGGATACAGTAGATCCACACTAGAAACTTTTTTTTTTTTTTTTTAATTTTAATACATTTTAATTTAATTTTAAAATGTAGGTAAAACATGGACATCATCTTTACTGGCATTTGTTTGGCTCACTCTACGTGTTGCAGTACATTACTGAAAATGTTGTTGGACATCTTCTCTCGTCTTACCCCAAATTTGCTTCCTTGCCAAGAATTACATGAGAGAATCAATGTACTTATGACTAAAACAATTAGGAAACAACCCTGCAGTGTCCAAGCCATTTCTAAAGCTCATTAAGTAGCACATTATATCTTGTTTGTCCTGTACAAACATCAAGGTTTTAAAATGACGAATAAGGGTGTTGATTTGACACTCCAGGAAGTCACTTAGGTGCTGTTTACACGGGAATGAAACGGGTTGTATCCGCTACTTTTCTCTTTCGTATAGCCCGTTCGTTCACACGAAGCCGTAACGGAACCGCGGAAACGGACCCCTAAAACGATAACGGGTCCCAAGGTGGATAGAACTGCGGACGGAACTTTCTGGGGGCCAAACGGCTCCGTGTGTACGCCCTATACGATCATTTCCTGATAACGATGAAGCCATAGCCCCACCTCTGCTGCTCACTGCTGTAGCATGGTCAGTAGCTACTGTCTGCTACTGACCATGCTGATGTTAGTGCAAAATCTACAGCTCCTCTACCACAACCATCAGCAACAAGTGGACATGGAGAACTACATGAACTACATGTTGCTAAATCCACCGCGGAGAATAAACAGAAGGGCAACCAGGCAACCATGGCAACCATGCTTGGGGGTCTTCTTCGCTGCTTTTGGTGTATTTTGTGGCGGAAGTACAGCGCCACTTACAGGCCCGGCATATGTACTACAGCGTCTCCAGCGGGTCGAGCGGTCTCGTGTGAAGGGACACGTTTGAGTCGTATCCGTGTGTACGGAATACTTTTTTGATATCGAATTTGGTTCGTTTGCGTTTCGTTTGCGTTCCCGTGTAAATGGGGCCTTAGGCTAGCTGTTTCACTCGTCACAGTCTTCATGTCAGCTATAAGCTATAAGCCAAGACATAACATGTAAAAACCATTGCATAAACCCCTTCTCATTTTTCTCGTATTAAACAGGAAGAGGTGTTGTACGTAGAGCTGCACAGTTAATCAAAAATGTTAGTGGAATCGCAATTCAAAAATCAGCAATATCGCAAAACATATCGCAATTGCTAAATCAGTTAACTATCAACATGAGTCCTTTTTTTATAAATCGAGCTCCCTAGCTGAGTAAGATATTCTTTAGGTTTGGTTGTGAAAACGCACCCGCAAATGGACTATCAGAGAGATATCCCTGCTCTTATAAGGACTGCTATATAGCAATAGCATCGACTGTTTTCAGTTGTCTTCCCCCTTTGCTTCCTCGTGTATGAGTTATGAAAAAAGTTTGCAGTGCACATGAATCTAATTGTGGTCCTAATCTAACACAATTCTCTACCGGTCCTAAAGCCCAGAGCTCTCGTAATATCTGAGTGCTCAAACACAGAGGGAAGGGTAAATGGACTCTGTACGATGATGGATTGTCCTCAGAGATATGGGAAAGCTGAGAAAATAGGCATTACTTTTGTATTGATTGTTTTTGGTGGGGACTCTATAAAAAGAAGACATAGCACCTGTTAAAATGTCAATGGTAGGCTGGAGCTCCATAAACCTTAGCTAACCACGTTAGTGAGCAAAGAAGATGTCCTCCTTTATAGACTGTGAAAAACAATGTACCTCCATTCAATCTGATGATATGTGTGACAGAGACATTTACTTCATGACAGATCTGATGTCCAAACACACGCTTAAAGGCACCTAAAGTTCGCAGACAAACTGAATAAGGAACACAATAATGGGTACCACTTTACAATAAGACTACCCTAATTCAGGGTTTACGAATAGTTTGTAATTCATTTATTAATTAGGTTGTGAACACTTTTAAATCATTAATAAGCTTTTATAAGACATGAGATAAACAGGGCAACTGTGACCGGTTGCTTGCCAAATAGTGAGCCCACATTTATCTGTACTGCTAAGTCTTATATTGGCTACTTAGCTTACTTCGTCTCCTTCATCAGCCAGCATCCTTGGTATCTGTTGCTCACTGAGTTGATTCTCGCTAAGTAGCCAATATAAGGCTTAGTCATCTTGGCAAATAGTGAGCCTGTGTTGATGTATGAAAACTGTTAGAACTGGTTTATAAATGGTTCTTAATGATGAATAAAGTGTTTACAACCTAATTCATAACCTAATTTTAAACCCTTTATGAATCCTTTATAAGGGTAGTCTTATTGTAAAGTGGTACCCAATAATGTTTTGTCTCAAGAGTCCAGTCAAAATCAGAGATCATAAATAGTGCAAGTATGAATTATTGCATTGTGACATGTTACCAATATCTTATTTTATACTAAAGTGCTGCACAATATATTGCTTCAGAATGCACAAGAGTGATGCATTTTACTTTTGTAGCCTCAAAAATGTAGGGTCTGATCTTTCCAATATCGTGCAGCCAAGTATACTCCAAAAAAGAACAAATTCACAAAAAGCAATACAACACATAACTTTGTGGAATGTGTCCTTAAAGGCTTATACATTGCATTAAAAAAAACAACACAAAAAAACATAATTCATCGCTGTGACATCGCACATTAAGGGTTGGGATGAACTTGTCGTTCACACTCTGGCTACAACAGACAGCAGCAATTCTTCAATAATCCTGAAGAAAATATGCAAATGACAAAGTGTGGCGTCTTCCAAGGCTGAAAAATCAGCGGTGCTTTCTGTTAAATGATGTGGAGGCGGCAGCTAACCCCTACATCAGAAGCATTATATCCTGCCGTGAGCCGAGAGACGCCTAGTGAAAAATAAGAAGCCTTGGGGACGTTTTCCTTGTGATATATGTGTTTTGTCCCAGTGTGTTGGGCGGGCAGGTGCTGTTAGATGACAAATAATTGAGTTCGGCCATGTGGACACTGCCAACAGAGCGCTATCCGTCTGTGAGGCTGAACCAGATAGATATTGAAATAATAAATCATGGATTACCAGTATGACAGAGTAGAGTTTCTTCATTTCATCACGCGTCTTCGTCAGTGCTGAGAGACCGGTCTTGTATTTTTCAATCGCCATCTAGGGAATAGAGAAAAAGGAGAAGAAAATCCCTTTGTCGGTTAGTTCACTATTTAGCGAATTGTTAGAAAAAACTTTTCTCTTAGGGTTGAACTCTGAATAGCCCACATTTAGAGCTTGAATGAAAACCAAAATCTAAAGTCTTGGTTTTTGAAGAATTGGTGTGTGTTTAGAGAATTAATTTGCATAATATGAATACTAGCAAGTAATGTAAAAAATATGCATGGTTTCAGCTCAAATAATACCAACAAAACAAGTTCATATTCATTTTTAAACACCATTATACTAATGTTTTAACTTAAGGAGAGCTGCAGCACAAAATGAACATTTTATGTAGCATGAAGGATGTCATTAAGAGAAAAATGGATGTTTGGAAATGTTCGGATGAAGGTAAACATTTTTTTTAATGTTGGTCAAGTAATGATATTTGCCTTATAGTGCCTTATAACGTATTTCTATTTGTTTAAATCCCTAGTAGGCAAATGGTGCCTAACAAGCAGCAATGTGCCAAAGAAGAAGAGGAAAAACACTACTTTTAGATAGAAACAATGCCGATAGCAAACAATTGACACAATAGTCAGTACAACAAACAATGAATATAATCAATCCCATTTCTGTTGACAAGGAGACAAAGATTACCTTTTTAAATGAATACGTAAATAAATAATAAACACAGGATTTACTGCCTCACCTTCAAGTCTTTATAGAATTGTGGGTGTTGACCTCCAGCATTATTTTTCTTCTTGAAAGTTTTTTCATACTGAATGACTTTCTGCACTTCATTCTTCAGCACTGTAGCAACACACACACACACACACACACACACACACACACACACACACACACACACACACACACACACACACACACACACACACACACACACCATATTTCACCACTGAAGCAAATAGCTGCTTTAAATCAGATGCCGTCTCCTGTGGGATCCTGTCAAGTGATGTATTTGTGCTTGTGGCAAATGTTAGTCATCATAAAGGCAATATATTGCTTTCAGTACAGTGAGATTATAGTGTTTCCACAATGTATACTGAAACTACAATTAAGGAAGATATAGTAAATGTTACTATCACACTTCCTTGCAAATAACTTGCGTCGGCACAAAAAAGTAGGGTCAGTATTACAGTAATATCAGCACATTTGAGAACAACGGTCTTTGGACGCGGTAGTAAAATGTGATCTACTCACCGTCAACTTCTGCGGTCAAGCCATTAATGGAAGCTATCCAACAGAGAGACAAAAAAAAAGCAGTGACACACACAGTAAATACGCATTTCACATAACAGACCTCAATTGGAAATGTAAGACACAGAATTTGTTCAGCTTTGAGGAAATCTTGATTGGCGAATACCTCCCGGGACAGTTTCAAATTCTGTCAAGTCCTCTGTAAAAGCGGCCAGGGAAGGTTCAAGCAACATGATCTGCTCCACAAGGGCATGCAGCAAGGTGAACTTCCTGTCGTTCCCCCGGAGCTGAGAGAGCTGTGGAGGGAGGTTAGAAAAGGTCAAGGCGTGTACAAACGTTAAGTTTGTACACACGTTAAGTGCCACACAGAACAAGGACATATTGAAGAAAATGGTACATGTATGAAATATAGCATCTTCTGTGTGTTTGTTGCTAGAACTGTCATTGTTACCTGAAGGTTAGAGAAAGAATAGGATGGCAGAGCATGGATTCTCTCTGTGCTACATTCACCTCCACAGTCTATTATGTTGTGTATTTGTATATACAGCAAAGGTGTATAATGACCTTGCTAACACCTGGCTGTTGCTTCCAGATTATGCATTTAGTGCAGAGTAGTGTTTTTGTAATTTTTGATTAGTCATAGTTAGCAGGGTAGGAAGAATTACTCAGATCTTTGACTAAAGTAAAAGTAACAATACCAAATTGTAAAAATACTGTTACAAGTTGTGCACTTAAATCTTACTTAAGTATAAGTACAAATGTATCGACATTCAACTATACTTAAAGTACCAACGTTAAAGTAATGATCTATTTCAGAATACTATATATTGAATTACTGTTTTATGATAACATGTCGCATTAACGTGTCGATCACAGCTAGTAAAGAGCAAATATTGGCTGTTTGAATGTAATGGTTAAGACATATAAAGGAGTTTTGAATATAAATACCCAACTAAGATGATAGTACCTCAAAATTATACTTACATACAATACTTGAGTATAGCTAAATGTACTTCACAACAATCCACCACTGATAGTAGCAGCATTAGCGTTTTTTTTTATATTAGTATGAAATGTTATTGACTAGAATTTAAGACATAATGCACCTCATGGTGAAATAAGTGAAATGCAAGATGTTCCTTTCTAACCTTGTGATAGGTAATTGTAGTCTTTTTCTAGGTTGTTTATTAGCAGTTTAAGGCCATGGCAAGTTTCTAAGGACAACATAAACAATACCAAGCATTGATGCTCACAAGTTATAAGGCCCAAAAATGCGATCTTAGATAACCTTGATGCGGTTTTTTTGGAAACAGTTGGCTATTAATTTGTTGAGAGTCTGTCTCAAGCAGCCACAGTTTACTATTCTCAATTAGACTTGGAAACACCTCTGAGGGAACACAAGGCCTCGGCTTCATTAAAAGGAGCGGAGGACTTTTTACTTCTGTGTCAAGAGCCCTGCCCTTAAACCTTCCCCAGTTGTGAGACATGCACACAAAACAGATGCTCAAACTAAACTTCCTTTTAAAACCGTACACCCAACTACTGAACCTTCATAGGAAAAGTTCAACACTTTGATAATATGCTTTTTTGCTATTTGAATCGCTTGATAAAAAGATTGAGACTACTCTTGTATTTGTACGGTACATTTGAAGCTACAGCCAAGTACATGGTTAGCTTAGCATATTAAGCTAGCATGGCTCTGTCTGAAAGTATGAAACCCCAGCGACCAGCACCTCTAAAGCTCACTAATTCATTTATTATTTATTTTTTGTTTTATTCCTAAACACGTTGGGGTTTTATTAAGATTATGTGCTGGACTTTTTTCTTGGTTGGACATTTTGATGAATGATTCTGAGGTTGCCACACTTCAGGAAGTCCCTGCTCCATGACTAAGAATAGGTGTTTGTTTTTTTACACTTTGGTTTCTGTGTGAATGAAAAGAAACTTGGGATATATCAACATTTGAATTGGATTACTCTGGTATGAGGATTGTGTTATCCTTGGTGTGGAAACGGGCTCAGAAATGTTGTGCTATTGAAAAGATCCACTGACTAGCCACAGTTAATGATGGTTCACTTCTAAGAGATTCAGCCCAAGTGGCCCCACTTTGTTCCTAGTTTAATTTCTCCTGTGATGCCATGTAGTGACACTGTCAGAGTCCTGAGTGAACCTGAGCAAAAGAGGAAGATGTAGAGTCGCCCTGCTGTGTATATCAATGAGTAGTCTTATTAGCCTTGTGCTGCAGCTCCATCAAAGGTCAGGCAACAGCAGTGGAGTCATACTTTAGTTAAGGTGGAGAGGCGAAATCCCTTGGCCTTTTCCTTCCTTGCGTTCTCATTGAGGTAATTGCCAATGGTGAGGAGGTACTCCAGCACGGAAACAAATGACCTGCAGTTGTTCAGCTGCGTGCACATTCTGATCTTCTGGTTAATCAGCTGAAAGACAAACGCAGACAGAGTCATTTTGTTCTGTATTTAGCCACATTCATTTTCTTCACACAACATCTTTGTGAAATTTTAAGTGGTGTAAGCCCGGAGCTTGTTTTCGGGCTCCTGCTGACTGTGTAGACAAAAATAACTTGAGGCTTTAGTATTATACATTACAAGGATAAACATCAATCTCACAACACATAATTTGACCCTCATACAATGAATAATCAGAGCCTTGTTGTTTGGCGGGATCATTATTTGGTACGCAATTGTGTCAAGTACAAATATCCCTCTAGAATATCACAATTTCCCTGCTAAACCAGCGCTGAACAGATCCTGCTGAATATGGATAGAAATTATTCTAAAAAGCTGAAAAGAAATGCAGCTGGTATTTTAGGTTTTGCCAATGCTGTGTACGAAAGAAAAAAAAGCAGTCGGTGCTATGGGAATCGTAGTCGTTGACAATGAGTCCAAATAAAGTCCATGCCAGACAGCAGCTCCCACCATATGCTCCTGTTTTAAGAATAACTCCCCAGAACTATAGTGGGACACAAAGAATAACACAGGAGAGAAAATGAGTATCCAGCTTCTTCTTATCTACTGGCTTTGCGGAAAACCATCTGTACAATCATAGCAAAATAGTTGGTTTAAAACATAAATAAGCCCATGTTATGTAGCCTGTTTTTCGGGTACAATATATCTAGTTTTAAGTTTACATTTTTACAAAAATAAGTAAAGAAGTAAATTGTGCAATTATTATTAGGGATGTTCCGATCGCCAATTTTGGGGCCGATCGCCGGAATCAGTATCGGCCGATACCGATCCGATCGAGTGGGTGGGGGGCTATGGGGATCTTCCATTTAAAGTGATGTTTAAAACTCAGTTAATGGGGTTCATTCGCTGGCGCTTCCACAAACAACAACCAACATAATTATTACATTCAAATGAAGTACATTATTCAAGTTTACATTAACTTTGGATAATAACACGGGAGAAATAACAGGAGCCTCTCTCTCTCTCCCTCTCTCTCCTGACAGCCTGTCAGTATCGTCTCATGCAGCTCACTGATCCAGTAATGAGTGACCGTACAGTGAAGAATACATATATTTATAACTAGTTTAGCTAGTTCCAGAGGTAGATAAAATAGCTAAGTATGTTAGGTCTAACTCTTAGTGTGTGTGTTGTTCCACTCACCGGTCCGTCACAGCGGGCGGAGCTGCAGGATTTCTGCTTCACACACGTTGCATACCGCTATTTTATTGTCTTTTTCGGACACCTTAAAAAACTGCCAGACTGGTGAAGCCATTTTGGCGATCTTGTTTTGCCGCGCACAGAGAAAAGTGTCATGTATTTTACGTCAGGTGATCGGCTCTCACGATTCGCCTTTATAGAGAGCACCGATCGATCGGCAGAGAGTGAATATCGGCCGATCGATCGGAGCATCCCTAATTATTATAGAACAAATAGCCATTGTTATATTCTATGCAGGTCTTTACTTTAAAGACACAATAAATAATTATTCTATACTACTGATTCCCTGTGTTAATTGTTTGGTTATTTTATTTGACAAACATGTACAACTTTTACTTGAGTTCTTTATATCTATGTGCTGAGGAAGTTATATTTGGTTCTACCAGTCATACCTTCCTGTCCAGAGATCTCCTTGTCTAAGAAGAATCACTTTGATTTTGTGTTTTTGCGTCTCTGAATAATATTTGGAAATACTTGCACATAGAGGACAGTTTAAAGAAGAAGCCAGATCCACAATGCAGAAGAAAACATGACATCCTGACAGTGAGGCGAAGCGCCAACGAGTACATCATAGGTAAGAAACATCCCCCCAGGTGGGGACTTCTCCATTTTGTCTCCTAAAGCCCTCATGTCTGTCTGCTGGCGAGTAAATCCCCCTTAATGTTAGGGCCTTAAGAAGTCTGCTGTCAGAGAATTGACGGATTTAGAATCTTCTGCAACAAAGCACCTTCACTTTTTCATGCCTGAACATTGTATTGTGATGCGGATCGTATGTCAGAAAGAAAGATACTTTGTTCCTGCACACAACTATGGTTTAATTAAAAGAACAATCTTATTAAATATATATCCAAGTCACAACACAGCAGAAAGAGCAACAACATCCGAAAGAAAAAGCCATGCGTAAATTGAAACTTAATGAAAAAGCGAATCTTTCCTGTCAAGTCATCTTGCCTGCTCAAAGTATGTTGTGTTTAAGACAAAGAGAAATTACTGTCACCTTCAACGGATTACAGTGCCATCATTCTTATCCATTGTTTCTCTTATTCTCAAACTGTCAGCAGACAAGAGATTAGGACTGAAGCACTGATGCAGAAAGGAACAGAGGCTTGAGAGAATAAAAAAGAAACAGCTGAGGAGGTGGGCGGTACTCTCTCTGGTCTGACTGCAATATCTTCACAGCCTGCATTCCTCAACGCCAATAAACAACAATCCTCTGTACGAGCGTTAATGATTAGTCTGACTAATGTTGAACTGGAGATGTCTGGATACACTGTGCAAGCCTTAAAGGGGCCCTTTTGGAGTTGTTCTATAGGTTTGTGTGCATGTAAATGGTCTGCAAAGGCTAAAATCCCAAAGTTCACTCCACATTGTTTCAAGTTTAAGAAATCTATTTAAATAGTAACTTGGTGTGTATTTGTTTTATCTGTACTCATGCTTGAGTGATTGTCTTTGAAGAGAGTCCAGAAGTAAAGTTACATTTAAGAAATATTTCCACAGCTCTCCCCTGTGAAAACTCCAAAGTGGCCTTTTATTGGTTTTTCTGATAACGATAAAAAAAAACTATGTATGATTTACACCACCTACAGAAAAATGAAACTTGATTTGATTAAGATCCATCTGTTCTTCTCAGTCAAACGAGGAGAGGTGTCTTAAAGTGCCTGTCCTGCCTTTCTGTTTTCAAGACACTTTACCATCCAGCAAATACAGAAACCACTTCATCCACCACTTCAAACATAAATCTCAAACAGGAGGGAGAAAAGCTTTCATGTATTAATGACACTCTCCGCCAAGTTCTTTTCATTTATGTCTAAAGCCACGATGTATCTGAACATTAGAATACATTAGCATGTACTTGTTCTCCTCCTGCGCCGTGCAGTTTCACCCTATTTCAGCTTGTAGGAAACGAAGCTGACTTTAAAACAGCTCAACCTCTGATTCAACCTTTTGATTTCTCTCCGTAGGTGATGGAGTAAACTCACTGGCTGCAGGTCTTTCATGCCGATCGGAAGCTCTCTCAGAGTCAGCAGCAGTTCGAGCTGTGTGCTCAGACACGGGATGTTGCACATCTGCATCGGGGGAGAAGAAGTGAGTGTAATGGGCTGTGTGCATACAGAACAGAGTGCAATTATCACATCATCACACAACCTATTTCCATGTGATTATTATCTAAAAAGCAGCGCTGAGGGGAGATGAAGTCGCTGCGGCTTTTTCTCACAGACTCTTTGGTGAGATTACCTCGGGCTAAAGTGGAGAGCTGCAGGCCTGTCGAAAGGCTGATTTAACAGAGAAAGTGAAGGCCTGACACCTCGAAGCGATTGGCTGAGCTAGCTAGTCGACCTTTGAGTCAGCCCTAACCTCTAATAAATCATTAAGCCTCTTCAGAGCATCTCGCTCAAGCTCAGGGAGCGTCTCCTAAAAGCCAAAGGGCACTTTTGATTGACATATTCTCAGGAGAGATATTAGGATGAGTGTGAGGAATCAAGTTCATGTAATCATTTGGCTATTTCCACAAATACAATGAAATCCCAGAATGTCATCCAGCTCAATGCTCTCTGTCTTTAAAATGTCTAATTCAGCATTAGCTGTTCACATTGACTCCATGCTAAGGCAAACATGTTTCAAGTGTTCACTCATAAATCGAGTAGTTTGCATAATTTAACCTGGATCAGAGACTCCTGTTCACTAGATTTCAGATTTAAAAAGGAATACTCTTTTGTGTGATTTCTGCACATGATTGAAGTTTCCAGAGAAAGCATGACAGGCAGGATTAAAGAACAAACAAAGACCTAATATACAGTATAGTGCAATATTCTCAGAGAAGCCTGCAAAGCATTATTAGGATTAGATTTATCTCAGGGAAAAGGTCAGTGCTTCTTTAATGTTGCGACATTTGTTCTGAGTTGCCACGGTTGTGTCCTCTCTGTGAAAGTGATTACTTAGAATTAAAAATATGTTTATTCAACTCTCTACAGCCATGCTAGCAGTGAGGATTCTTTCTTTGGCTTAACCCTGAGGTAAGCATTGTGCTTATATCCCAAAACATCCTAACATGCTTATGTTTAGCAGGTATTCTTTTTACCAGGTCCCCCATCACAATTTAGCATGTTAGGGTTCTAACATTTGCTAAAGACTGGGCGCTAGATAGAATACTAGACAATAGGCGCTTTCACACCGCAGTACTTTTCCCACAAAGGTTCATCAGAACTTAGTTCATGAGAACTCTTTAGTTCTCATGAACTAAATACAGATCGCGTTCACACCGGAATAAGTCCCTGGGGGAGGATTAGGCAAATGAAGCCGCTGACGTCACTTCTTCTTCTTCTTCTTCTTCTGCTTTGGGTTTACTGGCAGGCCGCAAACAACTTCACGGCGTATACTGCCACCCGAAGTCCTCGGCCGGAAGTCCCCGGAGTTGGGACTGGCTTCAGTAGAAGCTGCTGGGACACCCACTTAGCCTTCCGAGTAAATCGCCAGAACGCCGACACCTCCTCATCTCCACCGCTCCCATGTTTTCTTTTGTGTTGCCATAAGTTAGTCTCCCTGCGTTTGTGCGCTGGGCTAATGCTAATGCTAATAATGCTAATGGGAGGATAATAAAATGACGGCTTCACAAAACCTTTTGGGAGTTTTACGGGAAGGGGTTTGCATTCCGCCCAGCCAATCAGAAATAGGAACCTTTTTCTCCCACGAAAGTACCTGCTCTCTAGCAGGGACGGAAAAGGGGCTAAAAAGGTTCTCATGAACTAATTTTAGTTCCGGATTTTTTGGGTGTGAACGCAACATATCGGAACTAAAGTGGGAAAAATACTGCGGTGTGAAAGCGCCTATTGGATCACCTATCAGCCTGATTCATTATCCGGGGATAAAGATTTTCTGTAGAAAATGGGGATCATAATGATAAAAAAATGCATGTTGGTTATATGACGCACTATCCTATGCTGTGTGATGCTGAGAGCAGATGAGGATACATGATGGACTCACTTACTCCAAGTGATAAAGATGCTAACACATGTCAATCTTTGATGATTCATAAAAAAAAAAAGATCTTTTTTCATTATTCATAGAGTTTTTGGGAGAAAATGTGTGGAGTAACTGACAATTACATATAATGTGGAAAGAAAAACCCCTAAAGGAGTAAGTAATCACCTAAGTTTCAAATGGTAACCATTTTTCTTGCTTTTTAGTGCAACACTTGAATACCTAAGATTATTGATTATTTTGTCTATTTGGTGTAATTCAGGTTGACTGCAGTCTAGCACCAAATCCTTTTGCCTCCAGCCTTACATGAGGTTTCTATAGGCAATGCCTTATGACAATGTCAAATATTCCTGAGGCACTGTGGGCTGATCCTGCTGCTCATCGGCCTCCCTCCTGCAGCCTGGATCCGACCACACGGTCAGAAGGCTGCATGCTGGCAGGTGATAACACATGAATGGTAAGATCTTGTCACGACACCCACAGAAAAAGAAGAGGCAGGTGCATTGTCGACTCAACAACAATTTTTTTTATAAGAAAGTGCTACAAGAGAAAGAGCTGCTTTAGAGTCAGCCTGTTCATATCAAATCCTGATAATCCTACATTGTTAATTATGGTAATCTTGAGCCTTGTTAATATTAGGAGCTATTAACTGTACCTCCATCATGTACTGGTCCACAATATGCAGCGCTGTCACAGGTCCTTTGTGGGATTTGTACATTTCCACATCATCCAACGTGGGGACGTACCTTGAAACAAAACATTACAATTTTACTATTCTTGTTAGATTCCATACTAGTTTTTGTAATACCTTAAAGGTGGGGTAGGTAAGTTTGAGAAACCGGCTCGAGATACACTTTTTGTTATATTCCATGGAATGCTCTTAACATCCCGATAGCAATGAATATCTTAAGTGCTTTGACAAAAAATCCATAAAAAAATGTCATCTGTGGAAGCCGTGGCGCTGTAAAAAGCACGAACAATCATTTTAGCCGGCCCGGCTAAAATAACTGGATGGCCTACCTGCCTGTCAGCCTTCCATCTGTGCACAAACTTATCTCGTGCCCTCATTGGTCATGTGCGCGTTCGTGTGTGTTGGAGGAGGGGCTCTGTAAGGAAGTGGCAGATTTTTTCCGGCTGTGTATTTTCAAATTCTAGCGCACTCGAGCTGGTTTCTCCAAAATTACCTACCCCACCTTTAAGGCTCTCTAAATGTTCTTTCCCATCCACTTCTTACTACGAGTGTCAGCAAATATTTAATTGCTCCATTTTGTTTACCAACTAGTCTCTTGTTGTCTGTTTATCATAACTTTTAGGGAGTGGGATTTCTACAGCTTGAAGACATTTAATAGGTTGTAAATATAATAGAATATTTGTTTTTTTAATAAGTAATAGTACTACAACCCGTGTACAAAATACAGGAAACCTCTTCCTAATTATTTGCTTTGCCCCCCTGATAACCTCTGCATAAAAAGTTTAGCTGTTTTAAAAATGTAGCTAATTTTATATTTATGTATGAAGTTTAGTTATTTATCTGCTTGCTATTTTAGGCTGATTAATACATTTAAGCTATGTGGTTCTGAGTCCATGTGCAAGATATCGCTCCTTGTATATCCAACAGTTAAAATAAAAACCTATAGGTACCTTTTAAAAATGCATGTGACAGTTGGGGAGGTTTTTATTTTTATATCACATACCTTCCCCTTTTCACCTTTTGCATCTTTCTGTCATCACATGTTCTTTACCTCCCCGCCTTAAACTGATGCCATTACATTTATTTCCAGTGGACCAGATAGTGGGGCGTGATTAAAAGCCAAGTAGTTCTATAAAACAACAAGACGCTGGGAACGGGCATTTACTCACTCGCACTGCCTTTGAACCCCTCTTAAATTGGACTTCCTCCTTCCGTCATTTGTGTGCGTTCTGACCTCAAAGCAAAGGCATTCACTTTTTCATGAGCAACTGGAGTAGCAACGGACATTAATATTGCAGCACCTGTTGGGAGTGGTTCTTTCAAAATTGTATTCCTCAGGCCTACGCCGAAGCGCATTAAAATATATATTATGTTTTTATAGAATTAATAAAGCCCCCCACACAGTGCATTAGATCACTCTCGTCTTCCAGGAGGTCAGCACCAAGAGACGCTGCGGAAACCACAGGTTACAGTCAGGAAGCATTTTACCCACTTCCAGTGATATATTCCCGCGGGCATATCAATAGTTTCCATCTCCGCAAATAACCGGAGATAAAAAATGTATGTATCTGCTCTTTAGTATTAGAACATTGTGGAGACTGCTTTGTAAACCATGAGCCTCCTCACATGACCTGCAGTGGTTTCTCACTTTGTCCTGACTGCACTCACATCCCTTGTTGAGTTGCTAAGCGGCTAGTTTTTCAAAGCTGTTGTCTCTCACACATCAACCGCCCATTAACCTCGGCGCGAAATGTCATTCACCTCTCGGCTCCAGTTGTGACAATATCAGGAATGAATACCAATCAGCGCTTTTTGGCACAAAGTCATACCTCCTCAGAGACGTGATGTGCCCATCAGACAGGCCTCCATCTTCCTCGTTAATGACGAACAGTTTGTCCTTCAGCTCTCCCGGAAGCACGGGAAAACTTTTGAGGAAAATGTCTAGAAGAACAATAGATATGGAATAAAAAGTCAATACACTCAATAGTACATGAAAGCTTTCCTCTTGACAGATAGTCTTCTTATCCTGCGATCAAATGACTCAAAAAGCATTCTGAAGACAAAGGGGTCCTTTGCTTAATTACTTTCCCCAAAATGCCTTAGGGGAAATGCAGAAATTTGCATTCTATCAAGTCAAAGCTGATTTTTGTATATTACAGAAAATGCCTCTGCATATTTCAGGAGCTGTGAGAATCGTTCATTAGGAGCCGGCTGCAGGAATTTTAGACATATATGTAAAACACATTGTTGAGTTTCACACAGCAGAGATGCTTGAGCCAGATTCAGACACTAGTCACATTTCCTTTTAATAAGTTGTGAGCTTTGTAACTAACTAACTTCGGGTCAAAACTCTTCCTGAAGTAGAGCTCTGTATAGCTGGAACTGCACAAATTTGCCCCATATTTGATAAGCTTCAAATACTTTGTAAGACATATAAAAAGAATACTTAAACAATTTGTGAATATAAGAGAGTTGATGAGAAGATCAATACTGCTGTCTATGAAGCTAGCCATTAGCTTAGATGACTGAAAATGCTTACAGCTAGCCTGGCTCTGTCATAAATGTAACACCATTATTTTACCACCCTTTTTAAATTCAGTAATTAACATGTTAAATCATGTTTTTTTTAATCCGCTCAAAAAACAACAGTTGCTGGGTAAGCTAAGAAATCCATGTATTTCTAAATCGTAGCCCGTGTAGAACTGCAACTAGTTTTGTTCTTGTTAAGATCAAGACAAACAAGATAGGCTATAGCCTAACACATAATGAGGGAGCTTCTGAGGATGCTTTTTACGTAGATTTTGTTACCTTCCGACACAGCTATGCTACTGTTACCCCCTTTTTCTACTCTTCGTTAAGCTAAGCTATGCTAAGCTTAGCAGCTGCTGGCTGTAACTTCAATGAACATGGTTTCCTTCTTCTTATCTAACTTTTAACATAAAAAAGGATCGGCATATTTCCCAAACTTATACTTTTTAGGATCAGTAGTTGATGGATACATAAAATCAATCAAATAATCATATTAAATGTTAAGCATTTTGGATGCAGAAATCAACACGTCTCCAAATCCTTGACATTAAAGTCTGGAGACGCTAATTCCCTCACCAGGACCAACAGCAGGCTTATGTCACATTTTTAAATGAGGTTTCATTTTTAAATATCGAAAACATGCTATTTTGAGCACTACCTGTGGCCCCAAAAGCAATGGCTAGGCTTCTGGCCTGAAATAACATGTGCAAATCAAGCCCTTTGTTGATTGGCACTCAGACAAGCTGGCCATTGCTCTGACAAATTAGAGTATGGAGATGGAGAGTGTTCCCCACCGGGCGCAGGAAGCCACAGGTGTACTTTTAATTAGGAGTGCGACATTTCCAGTCATCAAATAGGCCGTGTGCATGGGGACTCTCAGGATAAATAACCACAAGCTGGACATGAATTTGAAATAGGATTGCGCCACAATGGATCTCATCCAGAGGTAGAAAGATTCACTGAACTCTTTTGAACTATTTTTCCTTTTTTACGCTGTTCTATACTTTTACTCCACAACTTTTGAGAGGAAAATATTGTTCCTTTTAATCCACTGCAATTAATTAATATATGTATATTAGTTACTTTTTAGATAAAAGGTCGCTGGATAGCTTATTGGTTAAAATTAGCTCTACGTTAACCAGCTATAACAATAAAATGCCGCTGTTATCCGATTCATCGATATCAAAAATATAACAATGTAAATGAATCACCCTCTATACTTTAAGTATCTTGCTTATCATATGTAAATGTTTTAATGCAGGATTGTTTTACCTGTAATGGAGTATTTATTACATAGTATTGTGTTTTTTCTAAAAATAACAGACCTAGTACTTTACTAGTCTCTGATCTCTCCAAAGAGGGCCAGTGTGATTTCATCAGAATTTCATCATGACTAAAACTGAGTTGAACGTTGTGAAGAGACCGTCACGGACATTATTGTTACAGAATCCCATCTCATATTCATTCACAGGAAAACTGTATAGAACCTTCTCTCTTCTGCTTGTAGGTATTTTTCTAAAGAAGGCGATAAAAACAATCAATACAAGCAACAATCTTGTTGTCGGAAGTCCTTTGGATTCCTGTCGAGTACTTAAAATACTAAAAATAAGTACATAAATCCTTAGAGACATTGTCGTATGGATTCTTAACGCGATGTTGTTCTTTCTTGCCCACAAGGATCAACATGAGAACCAGAAGAAAAACTCAGTAACACAAACACCTGCTCAAACTGTCGCATCCAATCTACCTCAGTGTTTAATTGCAACAAACATATTGTTGTTAAAGTCGCTATGTACACAGTATGGCTTTATGTCTGATGCCAATTAACAGTTCTGACTTATTTGTTTAATTATTGATCACCTGAGGTATCATCTGATGGAGGTGCATAACTATGCTGAGATGTTGCTATCTTTGCAACAACAACGCAGAAATGTCACATGCATACTGGCTCCCAGTGAAATGGGATCAGATGAATAAATAGTGCGGCAAGGAAATGAGATATGAGCTGAATAAACAGCACAAGTTTAGGCAGGTTTGTGGTGATAAACATGCAAACAAATGCAGGGAGGGGGGGTGAGGGGGGATGCCAGGAGATAGAGAGAGAAGAGAAGTCCTATTATTGTATTTGTTGTATAAATATATGGATTCATTTCAGATCTGAATCCTGAGGAAGTTCTTCTGTTTTTATAATGGATTAAATCAGTTTACAGGGATTTGTACCCTACTCTGGTATTAGCATGTTGTGCTATGTCAAACTTTGATTTTAGATGAAAATGTAGCTTCACCATTACCTCTTATTACTATTATTGCATCAGTTATTCAATAATACATTGTAAAATGTATATTTATTTTATATTTCTCTGTATTATTAAAACTTTATGATAGTTTCAATTTTGCTAATAGTAATCAGGTTTGGGGGATTACATGTAACCAGATTGCGTAATCAGGATACAAAAAAAAGGTCATAGTATTCCCCATTGAGTTACATAAAAAAATATGTAATCTGATAACTGTCACATTACTAAAGAAGTGGGATTACTATCAGGATTATAATGTTACAATAAAAAAAAAAAGTATGTGTTTTTATAATGTTCATTAAATAGTGTGTAATATCTTAGCTCTATGCAATTAAACAGAACATTTTCTCTCAGATTTTATTCTTATTTATTTTTCTTTTATACTATAGTATGTGCTCACGGGCACTTTAATTATTCTATTGGCTACTTCCTGAATATGCCGAATAAAATCCAAGTTTACATTGCTCAGTTGCATTTGACAGGTAATCCAAAAGTAACGGAAATATATCAGATTACTTTTATATTGTGATGCTTAGGTTTGGTTACCGATAAAAGTGTTTACAGGTAACTATTAATTGTAATGGATTACAATTTTGAAGCAACTTTCTTGATAGTAATTAGACACTGTTATAATGCAGGACTTACTTACTTTATATTGAGTTGTCTTAACATTACACTTTTGCTAATTTCCTTTTTAAAATTGTCCATACTTCTTCCACCACTGCTGAATAGTCACTTTTTTCAATCAGTTTTAATAAGACCAAAGAAGAGACAGACAGATCACCTTGTTCTTCAAAAGTCTACCTTTTTCTAAAGCTCCAGCAGAATGTGCATGGCCTCAGGTTGCCTGCAGGCTGTCATCTCTCAGCGCCGGCTCCTGACACAACCAACGTTTCCAGGTCACACACTCTGAAAGCCTGTATTCTGAGCCAGGACAGGAAATCCCTGCCATTGTCGCTCAGATTCCCTTTCCATATTTTATGAACATGTGATTTCTAATTATATTTCCAGCCTGTACACTCGCACTGATTCCATTAAGAAGCCCACCTCCACCACCACATCTGTATCGCCGCACAGAGTCTGTGAGAGGAAGCTTCTGAGATGTTCTCCCCTAACCCCCTGGCTTGGGTCTTGAAATATACAAGCCACGTACACTGAGTTAATCAAAAGTGAAAAGCCGTTAGATGAGATACAGAATATGTTCTACTTTACAAAAGCTCTGCAGATTGCATGGATAGTTGTGTCACTGTAGGATTGATGACACACTGCCCCCTGCAGACACAGAGGAGGAACATCCATCTATCTGCCTTACACACTGTCATTATAGTTTCATTCATCCTTTTAAAAGAGCAGATTGGCATCATTTAACGGCCCTGCCCTAATAGATTCAGGTCAGATTCCTCCTAATGGGACGTTTTATTCTCATTTATGAAAATGAATACTGACATTAACACTGATTCTGCAGAGTTCCTGGTTTCTCTTTCTATGTGGTGCTTCCCCCTGCTGGATTCATTTCACACAACATCTTTTGATCTACTGAAAGTGAAAGGCCCTTTATGCTTATTTGGTGTCTCTTGTGTAATGTGTTATATAGGTTTGTGCATGTAAATGGTCTGCAAAGGCTCAGATCCCAAAGTTCCCACCAGAGGGAGTTTCTCTGAACCTGAAAATGAGCATAAAAGGGCCCCTTTAAAGCTTATTGATCTGACTAATTCCAGAAGGATTCCCTTTCATTTCAACATGAACATTGTAATTCATGATAAAACACTGCAAATCAACTATTATAACAGACATTATTCACAATAAGCAACTTCACATAAGCACTCAGACATTCATTATCAAGCTACTCACTGAAGTTGTGTGCAATCTTCTGGTTGAGCATTATATGCTGCGTGGTGCTCGGCTCAGACGCACAAAACGTCCCCATGTCTTTAACGGCAAATTGCTCGAATAAGCGCGATGTGTCGATTTCAATCCTCCCGGTGCTTTCTTGTTTCCAAAATGATTTTGCAATCTGCCAAGAAACAAATTGTGTGTGAGTGAGACAACTCCATTATAGGAGGAAATCAATGTTAACATTACAAAAGAGCAACGCTGGGGAAGCAATAAACGACAGATAATACAGACTATAATTCTCAACAATGATGCAATATGAGGTTCGAATGAAGTGAAACCAAGCTGAAACTGACCTTTCACTGCCACGATAATAAAAACACTGCATTTAAAAATATGAATAATGCACACTGATGAGTCACTTTGTAAGCTTTATACTTAAAATATGGTAATATATAGTCTTCTGATGGATGGAGTTTTAACTGACAAGTGACAGTTTTACCTTATCTGTGCCAACTACGTCCCAGTGGAAGGCTTTGGTGCGTGGCTTTTTAAAATTCATGAACTTGAAGGGTAAAGGTGGAGGCGGCGGGATGCTCAGGGGGGGAGGCGGCGGGATCCTCAGGGGTGGAGGCAGCGGGATGCTCAGGGGGGAGGCGGCGGGATGCTCAGGGGTGGAGGCAGCGGGATGCTCAGGGGGGAGGCGGGTGCTCAGGGGGGGAGGCCTTTTCACAACAGGCTCTGGGTTAGGAGACTCTGGGGCTGTGGAGGATGATGTGAGGGCAGGGGTGAGGGATGAGGGGTGAGGGGGGGTCGGGGGAGATGAGGCAGAGACACCGGGGGATGTGGGTGATGATACGGGAGCCAACATATCAGGCTCTATAACAGCAAGGTTTTTACTGATGCGAGGTTTAGGAACAGGCTTTGTCCCATCAGCTGTGGGATCATCTTTACTCGTGTCTTCAGCTGATAAATGATCTTTACCACAAGAAGGGGGATTTGCATTTTTATAATCAACTGGAGGATAAGTGATTATTCCACCAATCGACTGGAGATCTGTGTCCTCTGGCTCCTCTGCTATGCTGAGATGTCGTAGAGCCGGTATTCCCACAAACATGTTTTCGCCCATTGACTTCCTCTTCCACCCTGAGCACAGTTTGTCGATGGCGTGAACCCAGGCGTCTCGCTCGCCCTGAACACCTGCAGGGGCGGGGGTGTAATCTGGCACAGGCACCCGAAACCTGCAAGAGATCAACACAACTTCCCTTTTTATTTGACCTCTGTCTGGTAGTTAAAAGTTGAGGCCTATATTTATGACATTATAACTCAAACAAGGTGCATCCTAATACATACTTTTTATGTTTTACATAAAACAATCCAATGTTTTTTAAATGCATGGCAGAAGAGATTAAAATATTGAGGGGCTGAAGGGAGTAAAGCTACAGAGTAAAGCTCTTGACAGACAAAGATGAGATAGCAAGTGCTATGCTAAATGAATGTCAATAAAACAGTGGCTTATCATGCATAATACATCTAAAAGTATTCATATATACTGCGTCACTTCATAATTTTAATCTCTTTCCTTCTGTAATGGCTTGTTTTACTCTAGGTGAGCAATTCCTTTAGACACTTGTAGTAAAGTCAGCAGTTGGCTGCTACCCAAACTATTCTACACTCTTGTTGATGTTGGTTTTACCTCTCCTTTATGAAATGTCCATGAGGGGAGACATATGAAACTTAATCCAATGGTCTTTATTTGTTTTGTTCGCTGGTTGTGAAATTGTTACAGCCAGCTAAACAACAGTGCCTACCGACCATGTTTGTAAAGTTTAATTGAAAGTGTTACTTCTAATGAGCTCGCCGTGAGGTTAGTCAACAAGTTGCTGACGCTGTTATCCTTCAAAGATGGCCGACTTGCTGTTGATAGCATCTCGTTTTATTAGGATTAAAGTAAAAGTATTGGTTTGCTCCCTCTGACTGATTTCTTAGTATATACAGTATGA
Source organism: Dissostichus eleginoides (assembly GCA_031216635.1). NCBI lineage: Eukaryota > Metazoa > Chordata > Actinopteri > Perciformes > Nototheniidae > Dissostichus > Dissostichus eleginoides. The sequence goes on along the minus strand of CM062267.1, from coordinate 9,657,273 downwards.
CATCATGAGATCAGATTGTTTTCTTTCTCTAATCTTTGATATTTGGTGAGATATATGATCATTATTGACATGTTATCATGCGAAAACTTTAGAGGGAAAAATCAATAATTAGTGGAGGTCGTATTAAAAAAGGTTGGAATGTTTCCACATCTCAATAATCCTTACTCACTGGTACTCATTCTTGTGTGTGATCAGGGTGAACGCGTCGGAGCCGTGAGGTTTCGGTACGCTGGTGTCTCCGTCCGAAAGGTGAACCACGATGGGGACGGTCGGAGGGGACGACCCCTCACCGTCAGCGGGGCCCCGGCGCTTAAAGGGGACCATTGTAAGCTCGCCTGGGCGCAGCTGTACCTTATATCTGGAACAAAGGGAGAAGGTAAGAAAGAGAGGAACTATACGTATACTATATACCAACTGTATTCAGTATGTATTATATACTGAACTTCACAAACTGTTTTGCAGGAAGTATACTTGCTGTCCTCTACTATTGAAGAAATAATGAACCCCCTTAAGGGGAAATTACATTTTTACTCATAGGTCGATATGTAAACACAGTACATATGCACAGGCCCTATAAACATTAGGTTTGAAACAAACACATGCATAAACCCATTCACCTATGCTGGTTTCTGATGTTGATATTTTGGATTAAAAAAATAACTCTTCAAGATTCAGATTCAAATTCAGAAATTCTTGTTTCTAAATCACCAAATACCGTTTATGGCATTTGTATAGTTTTTAATTAATATATTGGTGCATGAGTTGTGTTATCTTTGGGCAGAGTCAGATTAGCTTCCTGTTTTCTGTATGCTAAACTAAGCTGACCACATGGTGGGTCCACACAATGTGTAGGTTTGTTCAGATGCGGTTTGTAAACACACGTCCTCCTGGTCTCAACTTTGGTTAGGGTGCTTGCCAACCTGACATTTCTCATCACTATCATAAATGGTGTTTATCTGTTTTTACTAAAGTAGCGTTACAATAACAAAGACACATCCGTACTTCACCCATCTGAATGATGCCAAGCCGCCTCTGTGCAGCAACAAGACGCCTTCACGAAGACTCTGTGAGGCTTCAGGCTGCTGAGGGGTTTCTGCATTACACTCTTCAGGGTCACTGTATATGTTCGCATAAATGATGCGATTCACAAGCTGCATTATCTGAGAAGCACCCGCCGGAAAATAGTAAAAAAACAGGAAAAGGAATTTTAAAAATAACATGTTTTTTCTCTCTGCATTTACATTTTTCAACACAAATGACAGGTTCTTTAGAGTTCCCACAAATATACATTTACCTTGTTTTTTTCTTCCACTGACGTGGCCTCCAATTCATAATCATGATATCCTTTAAAGGAAATGGAGAACCTGGAGCCCACTCCTTCATCACAACTCTTGACAATCGAAAAGAGAAGTTGCCGCTTGATGATGCCTTTCTCGATGCTGCACAGCATTTTGGTTTTAAAATCAATCTGGGTTGGTCACAATGAGGGGGTTTCAATTCATATATTATTTTCAGTAACACAGTAAAAATGTTATTTCTGACAGTTTTTTTAACAATGCTAGCGGGCTGATACACACTGAATGATCTCACAAACTAAGGGATGGATTGCCAAGGAAGCTTTTTAATTAATTCATGTTCCCCTGTGGGTGATTCATAATAATTTGGTTGACTTGCTGTAAATCTTTGGTTTAGGACCAAATACCTGCAAAAGCAATGACTCCCCCGTTAGCATCAGATAGACTTTGTGTCTCTTGCAAATTAGCAAATGCTAGCATGCTAACTTGCTAAACTAAGATGGTAAGCATGGTACACATTATCAACCAGTCTCACGGAATTTCGTGTTATAGTCACGACATTTAATCTATTGATTCGTGTTCACCAACGCGATCTTCCCCTTTTTTTCGTATCACACAGAACGATTTTAAAAGCAATGTATTTCTATTGGTAGTATGTTTCGTGCCTGCAACACGTCTTTTTGTCCGTTCGGGTCTTGGAAGACCGGAAGCTGTGGGGTTCATAAAAGCATCTTCTTACTCAATATCAAGCCACGATTATTGTTTTTATTTTAAATCGTATAATGTCGGACTTTTTTTGTCGTCTGTGAGGAAAAGAAATGGGCTCAGAGCCTCAAAATACTGAAATCTGTATTTTTTAAATCTTTTTTTCCTTCTAATTTGTTATTCTTTTCTAAATAACACACTGTTATTTACTCAACAATAACACACAATTATCCTTGTTTTTATTTATTTGTTTAATTCCATAATCTCGGGCTTTTTTGGCGTCCATCAGGAACTGAATTTCAAAATAAAAATAACCGGAAACAGACGTAGGCCTATAAGGGACATTTCGAGCATCATCGAGTTTAGGATGGCCGAAGACACTACACTACCCATAATCCCCAGCTATCGTTTAGGACTACAGTCCCCGTGATTAATCTTCAAGCTCTGGGATTGGATGTTGGAGTGGCAGTGCGCCAAGGTTACGCCGAGCGTCAAACAGCTCTTTGAAATGGAACGAAAACCACGGCAGACTATCCAAAAGAGACCCCCCCCCAGAACTACACATGCTGGCTATTGTGTTTCGCAACATGTTCTATGGGACGTCTCTACTGGGAACGTTTTCGTTTTTCCCACAATTAGAAGTTGCCAGTATTAAACACATTGGTGTTATCAAATGTAAAACATATAATTAATAAATGGGTGAAAATCGCTCGTGTACATAATGCGCAGCATTAATATATACCCACATGACAGCTCATTGTTACTTTGTAATTCTACTCCACTACAATTCAGAGGTTAACCTGGTATTTTTACTCCACTACATTTATTTTAGTTACTTTGCAGATTCTGATTAATGATGTGAAATATAAACAACCCTTAAATCAGGCTTTAGTTACACCTGAGTAAAATTCCGGGAAGGTGATTGTCAAGTGCCAACAATCAGGAGAGATATTTGATAGTTCGTGCTTGAGAAGACTAAACATTTATCTGCAGATCCCTATAAAGTATATTCATTACTCGTTATTCTCTAATAGTTATTTAAAGACTGTATATAATGGCTATTTTGCACATCCCCTTCAAGATTTCAAGATTTTCTAAGGTTTATTGACATATGTATCATATACACAACTACGGTGTAGTTATGCAATGAATGAAAAACTTGGGTTGCAGGTTCCTCAACAGTGCATTACAAGACATCTATCAATATGTGTGTATACCTCCACCATTAAACTGTCGTATTCTGCACATTTCTTATACTATCTACATACATAAGAGTATAATTCATATGTATAATATCAGTTAAAATAAGTGCTTCAACATAGTTAACATTGCAGGAAAGCAATATATTAGACGTTAATATTTAAAAGAAGACCTTAATCTAAAGTATTATTTAATGTTTAAATAAAGGTTAATTAGTTTGTCTGTTTTGCACATCCTCCTATTAATATCTTTGTACATCCGGCACTAAACTGTTTTATTGTAGAGATCACTTAGAGTATCTTCTTGGTTTTTTATATTCTATATTTCTATCATTGACCTTCTACTTTCCCCCTATGAAAGTATGTACTCTTAATATGTTTTTCATCAAATATAAACACATAAAAAAATAATTCAATAACGTGCTTTAACCACTATGCGGTGCACACAAGGTACACACAGCCATAATAACTTTTTATTATTAGTGTTGGACACTTATGTATGTATAACATCTGAAGATGTTCATGTTTTCACATAATTTTTACAGCATATTGCTATATTATTTCAGACTCAGTATTTACATTCTTATATTCAAAGAAAATCAGTAATATCTTCAAAAACTACAAGTCCTTTTATATCAGCTGTGCACCGTTATGGTGTAAATATAACCTATCTACGAATTAGATAAAATGTAAAAGTCAGCCGAATTAGTGTTGATACTGCAAGGAGACGTATTGTGTGAAGAGAAATTGAAGATGTTGTTTAATTGCTGATAGATTTATGATCCACGTCAAGTATTCAGTTTCGGCGGCATTTCTTCCAGTTTGTCCAGAAGTCTTCTAATCAGGGCTCTATAAATAAAGAACTACGGCAGATGTGTAATATTTTAATGCAGCCGAACCGTGTATTACAATGCCGTTATGTGATGACTTCCAAAGAGAAAAGCAAGCACACTCGGAATAAAGTATTATTTTCTTTTAAAAGAAAATGTTTTTCGGATTTCATATCGCATAAACACCATATCCCAACGTGCATTGCGGCTAAAACATCCAATCAACGAGCTTAAACCATAGCTGAGGATCTTGGGTAATCAGTTCAGTGGCTGTGAATCGCAATGATTCTCGAAATGTCCCTTATAGGCTTACGTCTGTTTCTGGTTATTTTTATTTTGAAATTCAGTTCCTGAGGAACGGCTAAAAAGCCCGAGATTATGGAATTAAACAAATAAATAAAAACAAGGATAATTGTGTGTTATTGTTGAGTAAATAACAGTGTGTTATTTAGAAAAGAATAACAAATTAGAAGGAATTTCTTTTTTTAAATAATACAGATTTCAGTATTTTGAGGCTCTGAGCCCCATTTCTTTTCCTCACTGATGGCAAAAAATGTCCGACATTATACGATTTAAAATAAAAACAATAATCGTGGCTTGATATTGAGTAAGGAGATGTTTTCATGAACCCCACAGCTTCCGGTCTACCAAGACCCGACCGGACAAAAATACGTGTTGCAGGCACGAAACATACTACCAATAGAAATACATTGCTTTTAAAATCGTTCTGTGTGACATGAAAAAAAAAGGGGAAGATCGTGTTGGTGAACACGAATCAATAGATTAAATGTCGTGACTATAACACGAAATGCTGTGAGACTGGGTTGTTATACCAGCTGAACAGCATGTGGGCATTGTTAGCAGCCTTAGTGTGAGTTGCTTTGGCAAAAAGACTCTCAGACTTCCCTGATAGCATACCTTTATAATCTTTGTTTTGTTTTGTTAATTTTAACTCACTTGAAGAACCCGCTTCTGCCACCTGTACCGGTTGTGCTTGTGAACACTGAAGTTGTACTGTGAGGGTTGCTGTTCCTGCAACAAAAGCACAGAAACTAAACATTAGAAACATGTAGACCTTAAGGAAATAACACATTTTAATGAAAAACAGAAAGTATCAAGATAACTATCTCTATTAAAAAAGGTATGATATCATTGGCTCTAAACTGTTTCCTGGTAGGTGTAGAACAAACGCTTCCACATTCCTTCACACAATACCTTTGGGCCTATCAAACTGGACTTATGATGGTTTGTTTTGAAAGCTAACCAGCAGGCTAAGCAGCTTATTAACATGACGATATCTAGAGAGTAAATGACAAAATGTGGGGCACCAGTCTTCCATTTTACAAGACAGTTTTAGATGAGAAGATTTAAACACATGTGTGTGTTGGGGAGATGAAACATTTTGTAAGCAAAACCTCCATTTCCCTAATTTTTTACAGCCCACAGATAACTGACTTAGTTAAGTTTCACAGCACTTATAATGTGTTTTTCAGCAGCTCTTTCCATCCTTATCTTCCCATGTAATGTGTTTATCATATCTTATATATTTTAAACCAACGTTTAGCCTGATGTATTAAAGGTTTTGGGAACATTTAGTAGTTTGGGTAGGATTTGTTTTAGGGTATAGGGTCTATTAGGTCTTACTATTGTTTTTATAAACTTTGAACTATTGAACTTTAAATCACAGCCAATCTAATGAGCTTGGTTTAAAGGGGCCCTATTACAGTAATTTTCATGTTCATATTTGTGTTGTGTGCCACTGTGACATGTTTACATGCTTTAATGTTCAAGAAGGTCGTGACTTGACTTAGATTATTACTATTTATAAACTTTTCAGGGAAAACTGTACCATATACTAATTCTCAGGTCAATGTAAAAACTTCTGAAGGACAACCAATGTAATGTTGAGGAAGCTTTGTTTTAAATGCTGGTACCTCTTCAGTCTGGCTCCTCTGTTTGCACAGCTGCTTATTTTCCTTCCTGGCTTCCTTCAGAGCATCTTCGATGGACCACTCTCCGTTCCTCACCTTGTTCATGATGCTCAGCTGATCCTCATTGCTCAACTGAAAATACAACAACCCAGTAAAAAGCATTGTGAGGTTAATTACCCTGTGTGTACTTAAGAAGTTATCCCTGTTGTAAACTTGTAATGTTGGTTCATATGTCCCACAATATTCATGATTGTGATTCTAAATCTAGCATTGCATTTGGTAAACTAACACATGAATCATAGTGTAGCAGCCATTTTCTCCCTCCTTTATTACTTTCATGCTCTTCTATTTACCATGCAGTATTTTAATTTGGCAATATTTGACCATAGCACTGCTGTTCAAGTTCTTATAGATAATAATAGTTGATAAGAGAGTCAGTGTCAGCTCACTGAAACTGTAAAGAGGAAGCACTGCGAGGCAAAGTTCAATCAGTATCTGCATCTGTTCATCATGAGATTTACAGGAACAGAATCAGTTATTTTCTGTCACATTTCTGAGTAACTAGGTGTTCTTTTGTCTGAGCAGCAGGGAAGTCAGATTGAATTGAGGAAGTAAGAAATGCTCCAGGGACTTCAATAAACCAAAAAGGTTTCTCTTACTGCCCTGAAGTGACGGTAATGAAAGCAAGAGTGGGTGAGCTTCACGAGTATTGACTTTACATGTACATCACAGCACATTTGCGGTTAATAACATAGTATATTAGCTGAAATCGTACCTGTGGCAGATCCTCAGTGTGTCTGTCCATTCTGGATGGATTGTCTTTCTTCCTTGATCCTAAATTTGGCATTACAACTCTTTTAGATGACATAAAAATCCATGCAAATGCTCAGTCCATTTACTGCTCCTCTCTTATAGCAACGATACGAAAGCTGTTTTGTTTTTTTTGTCACGCAAGTCCCAAATAGTGATCTGCTCCTTTAAACATGGGAAAGGAAAAGGCTGTGATTTGTATGACTATTTTTCTACCACCGCCCTCTTTCAGATCATATTACTGTTCTCTGTAAGGCAGGTACTTGCTGTTTGGCCACGCCTACAGCAGCACACATGCTTTCTCTGCAGAACAACAGAAAATTCAAGTCGGTTTACATGTCTCCACTCGCAGCACAATGTGCATTACCTGCTGCTCACCCTGTTTCACCTAGAAAGAGCACTAAGATACCGGCAGCTCTCTTCCCAGACCCATAGAAGTACAATTTAATACAAAACTACAACATGTATCTCCTATGGATTACTACTGAGGATTTATTCTTCTATACTCATATGAAATATCACTTTTACTATATTGTTTGTATGAAAATCCAGGTTAAGTCACCTGTGAACTGAAACGTGAATGTTAATGTTTCATCATATTCTTATATAATGGTTTTCCCATGATACCTTTGATTTAAAAGGGTAAGAGCATTTTGTTTTCTTGGTGCAACAACACAGTCCTGACCCTACATATGGTTCAGTAATAATATGTATATTATTAATTCAAGAAAATGTAAAGCGAGTAGTTGAAAGTCATTTCAAAAATCTATATTTTACCCATTCACCTACCATTTTTTTTTAACCCTTCCTTCAGTCCTAGTCAACAATAAAGAGTGTGCATAGCATTTCTGAACATAGGACAAATTAATGAGGGCCTTACAAGAAAAGGCACACAATTGCCAGTACAAAAGAAGCAGAATAACACTAAGTTTAGAGGTCAAATGGTGTAAATATTCCCATAAAATGCTTTCATTTTCAGGAAAAGGATTTTAATTCTATATCCATTGGAATTTCCAGCTAGGGAAAGTTTGAGAAAATTCAGTGTGCAAGTTTTTCCGGTGCTCCCGGTCAAAGTGCAGTAATTACACGAATACACAGGCAACGACATCTGAACACAGCTGGTTTACTGGCTGTAGCCTAACAACATATGCATGAAGTGAGGGCCATAGACTGATAGGGGCAGAGATAACGTGGTGGTGTTCAGTGGCGCCAGCAGGGGGGGGCCATGGCCACCCTGATATATTTGTTGGCCCCCCCACTGGCCCCCCCCACCACACACACCGCCTCGCCAGTCACGTATGCGTAGTAGTTTATCTGATATTTAACAACAAATACACAGCCAGCCATAGCCGCGGGAAGTAGGGGTGCTGGAGGTGCTGCAGCACCCCCTGTTGGCGAATGGTGTAAATTTGAAAAACTGATTTTTCTTTATAAATATGTACATTTAGTGCACCAATTGAAATGCCACTGTCAATGTGGTTTGGAGAATCGGGACTTATCCCGGTGTGCACTTGTGTATTCTGGAGAATCACAACACTTTAGGCTTTAGTGTGTTAGCTTTAGGTAGCAAAAAACGGAGATATGCTTACCTTTAGCTGTTATTCTGATCAAAAATTTGTTCAATGGCATTAAAACGAAAAAACCGCTGGAAGACCTGGAAAACAGGCTCGGGGCTCAGTAAAGGCTGGCTTGACTTCAGGTATAATTCGTCTGTAAACACACTTTGGCGGCTATCCTAGTTAGCGTTAGTTTAGCTTGCTAACGCTGATGTCGGTATGCTGGGCTGGTGTAATGCGTAGGCTACTATTATTCACTGCTGTGTGTAATGTCAATTTGCAGAAAATGGAGAGAAAGTCAACAGACATCTCTTCTTATTTTAAGAAGAAGATGAGTAAAGGAGAGACAGAGCTGGCAGGGGAGCAGCAGCATAGGGCTGAGGAGGAGGAGGAGGAGGAGGAGGAGGAGGAGGAGGAGGAGGAGGAGGAGGAGGAGGAGGAGGAGGAGGAGGAGGAGGAGGAGGAGGAGGAGCATTTTGTGCCTTACAATAAAAGGAACTTATTTAAATTAAGCTGTATTTGTCTTTTTAAAAAAGGAAAGAACAACTAGCATAAACAATAAATCACCTAACACATGACAAGGTTCTTTTAAATGTTGTTTTGAAGTAAAATGTTAACTATCCGTATTATATTCACTTCAGATGAATAGTATCAGAAAATGTAAAATAAGAAACCAAAGTATATCAGTAGGTGATTCTCTTTGCCATGGTTTTCATCTAGTCTATACTTTTACAACAATTAAATTCTTGGTTTTGGTGGGCCACCCCAAGATTTTCAGTGGCCCCATTTGGCCACCCCTATGAAACATTTCTGGAGGCGCCACTGGTGGTGTTAGACACTGTTACGCCCAGGTCTAGGGGAACCTAGGCGCAGCACAAAATTGCACTCTCCCCACTCTTCCCACTCCCAAGAAATGGACAATGAGACAGAAAAATGCCTTTGGTAATTTTAATTACCTGTTTGTTTTTAAAGGAGGCAAGACAACCCACATAAACAAATAACCCTGGGCATACATAAATCTTGCCTAACAAAAATAAGTAAAATAAAATACAGGCTTCTTGCCTAAACTAACGAAAAAACAGGAGAAAACAGGATTTGAACAAAAGAAAAGGGTGTCGCACTCCTGGGCAAAGCAAAGTGTGTCTTTCAAGACGGATTAAACTAGCTTATCTTTACAAAGATACCAAAAAGTACAAAAGGACCGGTAATCGTTGGATTTAACCACACAGAACAATAGATCAGGTTTTCTACAACAGTCACGGAGCTGGGAGTAGGAGAGGTCGATGAGAGAGAGGGCAGAGGAACTGCGTGGCTGCAGCTTAAATGCTCCTGTCTCTTCAGGTGGACCAATCAGCCTGTCGAAGGCAGCCAATCAGCTAACGGGCACCACCTGCTCACTCACACACACACACGGTGGGTGTTTCTCAATGTCGAGGACGCTTCCTTGGTAGGACATGTCTTCCGAGTTACTTCCTTCAGAAGCGAGGCAAGAATCCTTCCTAGCCTCGGAAAACGAAGAATTGTGGAACAGGCTAACAGGTGTGCAGGTGTGCGTCATATGAGAGGCTCCGCCTTAAATGGAGCGTGATTTCCGCCAAAGATTTGGAAATTGGTCCGTGCGCAAAGCATTGTGGGGATTTTAAGACCGCGGAGGATACACATGTGCAGCCTCGAAATCTCTCGCTACGAAGGACGCCGGGCTCGGTAGAATTCCAAGCATCCTGGACATTGGAACAGTCCTTCGGCGGGACTCGATGATGTAGCATCCTTGAAATAGTGGCTCTGGAGCATCCTTCCTTGACATTGAGAAACACCCAGGAGGAGGGAAAAATATCTGCACACAAATGACATAATGACCCAGGGTCATAACAACACACTGAGTATTTAGTCAGTGCCAGTGGCGAGCCGTGACTTTTATACCTAGGCCCTCTGACCCCCCCCCCCCAAAAAAAAGAAGAGTTATTACGTCACAGCTTATACTTCAGCGGAATATCAAAACAACGGCCCGGGATGCAAAACGCATCAATGACAGCGACCCTCTACCACACAAAACACCATTTATATAAACACCTATCATGACAAGGCACCCACAGCCAAGTAACAATTACAAATGAATTAAGTCGGCACAGCGGCCCACAGTGAAGATTACTATGGCCTACCTTTGATGATCAAATCACTTAAACACAAAGTCCATCCTCCTGTCCTTTTGGATGAAGCACTTGATGGCGGGTCATGCAGCTGATCCTTTGCCACTCCAGTTTATCATTGTAGCTAAATCTTGAAAATGACTCGGTTAATAATTTCGCAACGATGTCATCACTATCACTGACATGAGCCATCATGAACGAATTTATGCTAATCATAAATCTATCGATCATAAATCTATCGATTAGATTTATGATTCGAAAATTATAAAAGTAGGGTAGACATGTGGATATTATCCGGCTGAACAAAACGTGCATTTATCTAACAGGTTCGTTTTCCACAGACCTTATTTCCAGCTATTTTCCAAAACCCTATGGAGAAATCCCATTTCTTGTTGTCGAGGGAACCCGAGCGCAGCTTACTTCCGGGTTTTAGGACGCGTCACTGCACCACTTTATACACATGCATAAACTTCACAGCGGGCGGAACTTTTCATAAAGTCCGCGAAAATAAAGCCCACCCATTTAGAGGGAAGATATGATTGGTCAATTGTACTGTCATTTGACATTACTCTCTCGTTGAGTCACTATAGCGGGCCCTCTGTGTGAATGTACAGAGGGACCAACAAGCTCTCCCGTCTTCACATAACTCGCAGAGACGGCATTTAACCCTTCACATTCCAACAGAAACTGAACAGGCAGATTCGAAGGATTGATTTCTTTGGAAATGTTATTTTAAATACAATTAAATCCAGTTATTTTGGTAAAACTAATGAAAAATATTTTTAAAAACATATTTTCAAAAAAATATTTAAAAGAAATGTTTTTTTTTTTATGTTTTCAAATATTATTTTTTAGAATAGAAGGCGAAGTCCCTCCCTTTCCGGGGGAGCTCCATGGGACCTTATTTCGGAAAAATTATGTATTGAAGTCAATGGAGAGAGAAAGATTATCTTTCGATTCCGTTTGAATTGTGCCACGAATTACACATATGATGTTTGTCAATTTAAAAGATAATTTTGCAAGTCAAACAAATAAAAATGTGTCGTAAAACTGTGAAGTAACACTTTTTTGGTGTGAAACCGCTCAATGAACTACATCTCCCGTCTCGCACCACACACCAAGACGGCCGTCACGTTGGCACATTTCACTTCCTTCTTTCAGAATGAGGCGGAAAGTATTAAACGAGGTGAAAATCACTACAAGTCTGGGCATGTTGAGAGCTGTACATACACAAAAGGGGAGTTAGTCGGTTCCGTAAGAGCCAGCATGCAGGACCAGGATTCTGGGATTTGTAGTCTTTCTAGTTGCGTATTTTTTATAGTCTTATATTTCAACAGTTTTACGACAAACTGTGACTTTTTTGACATGGAAATTATTTTTTAAGATCGACAAACTTCATATCTGTAATTCGTGGCACAATTCAAACGGGATCGAAAGACAATCTTTCTCTCCCCATTGACTTCAATACATATTTTTTCCGAAATAAGGTCCCATGGGTCGGAAGTAGATGGGCGGGACTTCGCCTCTCTATAGCTGGCCCTCTGTGAATGTACAGAGGGACCAACAAGCTCTCCCGTCTTCACATAACTCGCAGAGACGGCATTTAACCCTTCACATTCCAACAGAAACTGAACAGGCAGATTCGAAGGATTTATTTCTTTGGAAATGTTATTTTAAATACAATTAAATCAAGTTATTTTGGTAAAACTAATGAAAAATATATATTTTTTTATGTTTTCAAATATTTTTTTTAGAATATCTTAGGCCCTCAGAGAGGGCCTAGGGCCCTGACGGCTCGCCACTGGTCAGTGCGCATGTCTGAAAAGGAAAGAAGAGCACATTCCCTCGCAGTCAACCAGTTGTGGGAATCCCCCCTTCGAGAGGGGAGTCTGGGGAATCCCTCAGTGTGCTGCAGTGTTCAGGCTCTACTGAGGAGCAGGTGTTGCCGAGAACTGTGAAAACAACACAACCCTTTCTCTGTCATAAAATTCTTAAGAGGCGATGTAATTTGTTTCTTTGTTTAATTCAAAGAGAAACTTGTGTTGCTGTGATAGAGGCCCAGTACAAGCGTATTATCCTTTTCAAGACGTCATGGTTACAGCTGCTATAATGTGATTTAGTAAACTGACCTCAGGACTGTTCATTTATTGTACTTTACATTACATTACATGTCACTTTTAGACGCTTTTTTCCAAAGCGACTTACATATTCAATACTGTGGGCAATCCCCACAGGAGCAATTTGGGGTGAAGTGTCTTGCCAGGGACACAACGACATGCTGACTGCGGTGGGGCTTGAACCTGTGACCCCCTGATCCGAAGACCAACACACAACCCACTGCACTACACGCCTCCCCTTTACTTTACTAACCCATTTTTTTCGGATTCCTCTAATTACTTGTAGTATACATAGTGTTTTTTTCTGCATTACACTTATTTGCAGCTATACAGTTACTGATTTCTTTGTATTTGAATATGATTTTACAAACAAAACATACACTTAGTTTTTTTTAAACAACACGTTGCTTTAGATTAAACTAGATTAAATTGAGAAACCAAGTACTAGAATTAGCTCCACCATGCATCAGTGAAATAATCCAATAATATAATACATAGTATATCACTTCTTCTCATAAGTAGCCGTTACTTTAACTTATAATAAACAACTTCAAATACAGTTTGCTTATATTTCACCAATTCTAAAATACACAAATATAATTTAAGTTGACTATTTGCCCACTCCGGTGTTTTACTTTAGTATGCAAATCAGAAATACTGTATGTGAGTACTTTTTCCAACACTGATATTTTTTTATTAAAGTTTAAAATACTTCTCTGGAAACCACTACTCTGGATTCGCTGTGGATGCCTCTGCATTTACAGGAAATGGTCATCTAGGATAAAAAAAAAATTCACGGAGGAAATCCCCTCTCTCAGCTCCACCCTCACAAACGGTCTAACAGTTTATAGTTAGAAGGGAAGGACAGAGCAGACACACTGCGACCGTGGAGAGAGACAACATGCTGGGAACTAAGATGCATCTACGGCTGGCTATACTGCTTCTGGGTTTCATGGTGAGTAAGATGAATGATATATTTTATTATAAATATGAAAGATTTTGACTGGAGCTAACTGAATGTAGCTGCGGTTACACTGTATCGCCCAGTCATGTGATTGAAAGCTGTACTGTAGGCGAAATGTAGTTAGTCATAAGACTCGTCATAACCATCGTTTACTCAGAAGCACACTATACTATGATATTATGCCCTAATTGTTAATATTATTTCAATGTTTCACCATTTAGATAGGCTACTGTTTAGACAGAATGGCGCACATCTTATAAAAGGTACTTTCACTTTCGTTTTTGTTGCTGCATTGGGCAGACGAGGTTTTGTTTGAAAAACACGTCTTTTTCTGAATCTTATTATGCAATTTTCTTTAATATTGATCGTAGAAACATGTTAATAAATGAACAAAAGGGCATGTGGCTGTCAGTTTCGGGGATACCAGCTTCTTGAATGCTTGGGACTTTCCACCCTTAACAGTATGGTCTAAGAGGAAGTTAACATACAGTCAGTGAAACCACACACTACAGAGGATACAAAGCATTAATAAACCTCGGAGTTATTGTATTTTACTTAATTCTATTTGTATTTGAGATTCACATTACCATAATTTCTATGGATTGTTTATCTTGTTATGTTTTTAAACTGTCATTCATGTTTGTTGATCTGTACAAACTGTAAAGCCCCCTGAGAAACATGTGTTTTTTGTAATATTGGGCTTTATAAATAAATGTGATTTTATTTGTTTAAATGACACCCATTTTGTTTTGCAGGTTATGAACTCTGCTAAGCAACAATGTGACCCACTGACCCAGTATGAGAATGAGAATGGGAATGGCGATTGCTGCAAAATGTGTGGTCCAGGTATTGAAATCTTTATTATTCTTAATACTGTTTTCATCCTCTACAGGGCAGTTAAAGCAAAGCAGGCGTACACAAACACGACATGTACATAACAAATGTCTACAAATTCAAATACGATAAAGTGTTGAAACCACATAGACAAACACGTTTCCGCTGCTGACTTCCTCACGTGTTAATAAATAATCTAGGACATGTTATTTCTATGTTTGCAGTCACGTAGACACTCACTCACTCACCTAGGAAATGAGCTACTAAAACGCAAAATTAACAATTGTGAGCCACTTGTATCTCAGTGTAAATGTTTAAAAAACGTCCTCCAATTACTAAATGGGTTAAATTGACATTACATGTAACTAGGCTAGAAAAAAAAGAAGTGAAAAAGTAGCACGATAAAGGAGGCTTAGGTTATTTCTGCCGTAAAGTTCACTGAAGCTTTTGGCACTTCCGCATTAGATTCACTTCTCTGCCCCAGAGATAGCAGCTTGTTCAAAACTTTAAGATTGGTCTTTAGGACGTTGTAAAGGGGATTTTGTCATTAGGTTTTATCAGTTCCAGGACAAAATTGTCATGGGTTGCATTTAATAGACAGTAATAGGGGTGGATTCGCACTTTCATCTTATTCTCAGCAAAAAAGCTGTAACTCCTGTTACAGTATAACTAGAGCTTATTTCCTCCCACATAACTTTTCCTTTGAGCCACAGTTACACATTAACCACATGCACTTGAGACACGTACTATAATACTGCACAGTTCTGCATGTTTCACTAAGAAGTGCCACTCTGTGTTTCAGGGAACAGAATGCTTTCCTCCAGCCCTTGTCAGGATCCTCGATGTGAAAAATGCGTGGAAAATGAATATCAGGATAAATACACAAAGAATATCTTGTGTCTCCGTCAGCCCTATTGTGACCCAAGTAAGACCCTGTCCGAAATATTCAAAAAACAGTGACTATACATACTGATATACTTTAGTTTGATGCAACACAATTTATAACATGTCTTAATTTCTCTTTCAGATACAAACTTCCAGGTTATTGTTCATAAGAGCATGAAGGAGCGCAGCACCTGCCTGTGTCAGGAGGGGTTTCACTGCTCCAGTGCTGATTGCATCACCTGTGTGCCTCACACCACCTGTACACCTGGAGATGGGGCTCTATTCCGAGGTATGATGCACCATATTCATTTGTACTGAATATATAGAAAGATCAGCACTGTTTTTGTTATGTACTAAATCTATCACTTTCTGCTTTCAGGCAACCATACGCAGGACACAGTTTGTCAGAAATGCCCAGAAGGCAAATTTTCCAATGACAGCTCTTGGGATGGTCCCTGTAAGCAATGGACAGAGTAAGTAAATTAACTCCAATTCCACAAAAAAATCTCCCAACTTAAACCTCCACTTGCTCATTCATATTTGTCTTTGTGTGGTTAGACCAGGGGTCGGCAGCCCCTGGCACGCGTGCCACCATTGGCACGCGGCACCTTAACCACCATTGGCACGTGGCACCGTAACCAGTGGCACACTAGGAATAAGTGGGCAAAATATTTTTATTTTATTTTCGGATCCTGAACTAGACCGCCGCCAGAGCGCGTCTCCCCGTTACCTGCAGAAGGAAGCCATGCACTCAACGCAGCCCCGCTTTCTTTAACCCCAGGCGACTTTCTGCCACTTTCCTCCGTGGTGCAGCGCTGATCGTTTCACCACAGAGGAAAGCACTTCACAAATTGCAGTACCCATAAGGAGCTGTACAAATGCCGCAGTATTTGCGAGTGTGGCTTTTCTCTCTGTAACTATTTGTAAGAACACACATTTCTCAAAATATCCTGCAAGTAGACACTCAATTTCGTATACATACTACATTTGAACATTTCTGAGAAGATATCGTGGTTTTGTGGGGGAATCCGTGATGAAGAATATTAAACACTGGAGATCCTGCTAACACCTTTTATAAGTTGCTCTCACGATAGGAGTTCCCAATTCACTAAAGCTTTCAGTATGCTTGTGAAATATAGAAGTGAAAAAGGGCCCTTTAGGACTAAATATCACCTGAATCTTTCAGTCACAATGAGAAGCCAGGAATTATCCTTTAACATTGTGACCTTCTTTACAGATGTGAGAGTGGAGACCATATTCAACAAAGCGGAACAGACGTCACTGATAACATCTGTGGTGAGTTTTTGAGTAGGCTGGTGAATTGTTAGATTTCTCACCTTTAGCTCTCTTACCATCTGCAGCTGTGTGGTTAGCGGTGACTCACTCAAAACGACACCATGTAGGCGATGAGATGTTAGATCTCATAAACCTGTGTTTGTCTGTGGTTTTAAGTGTGGGATTAACACAATTCACCTACACCATGGTTACACTACTTTGGTGTGAAGACGCCACTGTAATTTAATTGTTATAGAATTTAAAAAGTATGTATTGACTTCCTGAACATGTTCACAACTGCATGTGCTTCCTGTGATGAAATGCAAATATGTGATATACATGAAGGTAACCCATTCCCTGTTGTGGAGGAGATTTATTTACTGTATAAAAGACTATTTGTCTTCATAAATGCCCATATTTTTCTCAAATATCTAATTATCCAGTATTATATGCAATGATAAATTGTGAATTGTGTGTGAAAGGCCTGATATCTGGTTAATGGTTCTCTTGTTTTGTATTGCAGAGGCAAATCGGAAGCATCACATTGTGATCGGTGTTATTGTTGTGTTAGTGCTTCTTGCTGCACTTGGAGTTGCGCTTTATATTTATAAAGGTACGTAAGGCACTTAATGTTCTGTTGTTTAAGGAGTTTTCTGTAAGGCACTGAAGGTGCTCATCTCTCGTTTTGTCTCCCTTCTGTTAGGTCAACGAGGTGATGCAAGAGGAACGGTAAAGGTAAATGTGAATTCTGTCTTGCTAGTTACCGAAGAAACCAGAAATATTCTTATTGCACTCTCAAAAAGACAATTGACTGTTCAGTGTTGTCACTGTTCCCCAAAATATGTCCTTTTTTTTGTATATCATGTCACTTCCACACTTTGTTGTCTTTTGATTAGCTCCACTTAGGAGAAAGTTTGGCATCTTACAGTTTGCCTTCTTGAAGATGGTTGAATTGGAAGCTTAATACCACTTTAATATCTGTATGCTAAATATGAAGCTCCTCGCATAGTTTAGCTTAACAATAGTTTAGTTTAGCTTTGTTATGGTTATTATAACATCTTGGACAACAGTTGAAAATTAGCCTGCTGGCTAACACTGGCACGTTTACAGCAATGTTGATCAATGTGCACTGTCCTTTAAACAAACATAAAGACATAAAACACGGTGAACATGAACCTCACTTATTAACATGCGATGGGTCATTTGTTTAATCTGAAAAAAGAAAATGCAAGTTGGGCTCTTTTTAACTTTAGACAGAGCCAGGCTATCTGTTTTACATCTTTATATTGATCTAAGATGATTTACTACAGGGTGTCCGCGGGGTCTTAAAAAGTATTAAAAGTTGATAAAGCAATTTAGCGAAAATGAAGGCTATTAAAAAGTATTAAACGGCATTTTCCAAGGTATCACATTTTGTAGCTTGTTTTCAATAAGTATATAAATTGTCCAAAGAGGTTGTATTCTACAGTGTGCCTGAATGTAATCATTGCGTAAGTGTGTAGTGTGATTCTGTGTAGTTTATTTCTGGCATCCCGTTGGATTTGACGTCCTCTGAACAGGACATCGCACGCTCACTGCTTGATAGCGCGCGAAGGTCCGTTTACGCCGGTTGTTAAACAACATCGTTATGGGGAAATGCAAGTTTGCGTCCAAATGGTTGGAAGATAAGGAGGAAGGACAATCAATACTGTATATAGTGAATGTGAGGTAAAGTGTGTCGCCAATGTAACCGGTTAAAACTCCAAGTGGCGATGAGGTCTTAAAATGTATGGAAAGGGTCTTAAAAAAGGTCTTAAAAGGGATTACATTTGACTTCAGGATTCCTGCATATACCCTGTACTAGCTTCAGATCTAGCTGGAAATGTACAGCTATTTTCTAATCAATTAACCTGAAAAAGTAAAACAGGTTTTCTATACTTTTGAAATTGGAGTAATCTGATTATTAGGGAGGATTTATACACACTGAGATATACAAACTGTTGATTGTTGATGTGTAATATCCTTTATTAAACAACATTTTACTCTTGTAGGGCTGTTTTCAATCGTGTTGGGGAGAAGAGAGGGAGCTGCTGAGAGAGACCAAAGTTGACATGACACAGCCGACTGCAGACGAAGAGCTGCTGTCCCACCCGGAGGAGGAGGGCGCTGGAGTACCCGAGGAAAACGAGGATCATCCGAGCTACGAGAATGTATCAGATGTCCTTTTCTCTGAGAATGGAAACTTTGTGACTCAGGACATTGGGATCTCGTCAAAACTCTCCCGACAGGAATCACAACCACACACATTGACAGGCGATCCGCCGCTCCTGAACTCAGATAATAGTTGATTATTTGAAGTTAGGATTGTTGAGCATTGTTGCCCCGTTTGTACATAATTTTCTCCTCTTCTTAATATGTATATAGTTGCCTTTAGTGTTAGAAATAACTTGTAATGTGTTGAAATGATTACATTTTAGTGTCAAAATACTAAAAGCGTGGCACACTACAGTATTTTAATTAACAAAGTAACCATTTTTTAAAGTTTTGTGGTCATTTCTCTGTGTTTATATTGTGATGTCATCCGCTTATTTGTAAATTCACAATTTTACATCTTTTTTTTGCACAACTCATTGTGGTAATAATTGTGCATTGAATCGGCATCTTCATTTAAGCTTTTTACTTGCAGTAAAAATGTGTAAAATGTTTGACACAATCAGAGTTGTACTTTTTGTACAGGTAAGTGTCTGGTCTGTCTTATGAATGGAGTCCTAAAAAAATCCCATAATGCCTTGTGGTGATATGGCCTGTAGCCTATGCTAATTCTATGTGCGACACCTTGAGCCCAATCCTTTTTGCCTAAATGTGTGTGAAGTTCGAAATAATGCTACATTAAAAGTATGCCGAATCATCTGCAAGCTGTTGCTGTGAGCACCGAATTCATTTATTTACGGTCAACTATTACCGGATTCCTTTGATACAGTATTCAACTTTAAAATACAGATTTTCGAGCAGGTTTTTGAGTTGTATTCAGCGTCCATTATTTCTAACCGGATTTTGTGATGTTTATTCGTGATGGACTTGGGGAAAATGACATCCTCGGAAACTGTAAGTCACGCTGAAACTTAACATTTGTTTACTTTATATGTGTGTCCTCGTTTGACTTAATTATAACACTTTGGAAATATAGTTTACAAAGGCCTAGTGCGATTGAATTAATGTTGCTGTAGTTACATCTGATGTCCTCAGGGTGGTGCTACAGCTTCACTTTATTAAAGTTGAACTCTTAAGTGTGTTATTACCTTTATTACCCCCACTGCTCAACAGGTGGGAGAAGTACTCAGATCTGGTACTTAAGTAAAAGTAAAATTCCAGAGTGTAGGAATACTAAAAGTCTGCAATAAAAATGTTACTCAAGTAAAGTAGAAATGTATTGGCATCAAAATAAACCTAAAGTACTAAAAGTTAAAGTACTGGTTATGCAAAGTGGCCCATTTCCCAATAATATATTATATGTTTTATAATGATTGGTCATTAAAGTGTTATCAAAGCTGGTAAAGGTGCAGCTAGTTTGAATGACTTTGTATACTGCAGGGTAGCTTGTGAATTTACTCCAGGTGGAACTAAAGTCTGATTTAAGACTTGATTCTATTTCACATCATTAATCCAAATCTGCAAAGTAATTTAAGGTATTAAATACATGTAGTGGAGTAAAAGTACACGATTTTACCTCTGAATTGTAGTGGAGTAGAAGTACAGTAGCATAACATGGAAATACTCAAGTACTGTACAAGTACCTCAAAATGTTACTTAAGTACAGTACTATGTAAATGTCCTTAGTTACTTTAAACCACTGCTCCTCAATGATATTTTAACTGAAGATGTAAATATAACGAGTAGAAAAGGGGTCATTAATCAGGCTAAAACTGTTAATATCACATTTAAAGGGAAACGTTTCATCATTAGGCCTAACCCTTAACATGTTGAGCTTTCATTACATGATATTCTATTATTCATCTGTTTCCTGGGAGAGAAGAGGCTCAAATGAGAGCTAATCTGTCCTCTGTGTGTTCCTGTTTGTAGGGATTTGCATGGAGAGGAGCAGCAGCGCTCCCAGGGGCTTTCTCATTATCCCCGGATTATTGGAGGTACAGCCCTTTGAATTTACATGAAACCCTGTGCGATTGATAGTGAAGAAGAATGCCTCTGCCAACACTTTACAAAGACTTTAAAATACCTGTGAACCTGCTGCTGCTGCTGCCTAATCTAAAATCAATTGTAGAATAACTGAATAAAATGGCTGAAATAAATACATCAAGTAGGGTAGGGCGATAATTTAAATAAAATGTCAGGTCTGAAAATGTGAGGTTCAAAGTGTAATCAGGGACTTAAGCCTATTTGAGAAGATTAAAATACTTTGGTTTGATGTGCATATTAAGGCAAAAACTCTTTCCGATTTACATAAATAATCCCAATCATTGTTATTTTAATTTTACATGCGAATTTAAATTGATTTTAAAGAAAGTGCTACCTTCTGTGCGAAACCATTATGACAAATTACATGTAAAAAAAATGTAGTTTCATATTTGATCATCACTGTTTATATAAAAGAAGGAATGAAAGCTGCAAGTGAGTTTTTCAAATAGGTACAACTGCATAAATGCATCATTGCAAAATCACCAGAAACACACGTCAGAATTTCACTAGAAGCTGCATTTTATTTAAGCAAAAATATTTCTTCATGAATAGACAAAGGACATTTAATTTACATGTTTGTTGTGGAAAAATACATCTACATTTATTTACAATAACATGTGTAATCTTTGGTCTCAGAGCAGATTTATTTCATTTCACTGCAAACTTCAGGAATAAGCGACCAAATCCCTGAGGTTTGAAAGTTTAAAGTGCAATAGGAGTCGGAAAAATGTCTCTTAATGTGTGTCTAAATACTTTCTTAGACAACTTCATGAGTGTTGTAGCATGACGGGACAAACAGCCCGTTTCTTGAAGCCCACTCTGCCCACAGTTTTCCTGCCGGGTTGTAAAAACTGTCCAGGGGTTTCTTCACAGTCTCCGAGGTGGCGGTTTCAGCTAAAGACCAGATTTTTGGTTTCTGGCTGATTTCTTTACTCTCCAAAGCGGATATCGTGTGATCAGAGTCACTTTTCTCAACTTTCTTGACAAGTGCAAGTTCTCGCCTGTCTTCCTGCTCGCTGCTTGGCTCCAGACGCGCGTCCACAGAGGCCGGGCTCTCCAACAGCTTCTCCTCGGTGTCTGCAGGGTCGATCTGAGCCTCTTCCTCCTCCAGATTCTGCATTGAACTATCCGCATCGTCGCTCTCTCCCTCCAGCTCATCATCCTCCTCCTCCTCGTCTGATTTCCCCTTATTGCACGCCCAGCTCACCCGGTTCTCCTTCTTCAGGCGTCGCCGTGCGTTAGCGAACCAGGTGGAGACCTGCGTGAGGCTCATCTTGGTGATGATGGCGAGCATGATCTTCTCGCCTTTAGTGGGGTACGGGTTCTTCAGGTGCTCGTTCAGCCAGGCCTTCAGCGCCCCGGTGCTCTCTCTTGTTGCCACTTTGGCGACTCTACCGGGATCCTCGGCTGCTCCGGGGCGGTACGGAGAGTAGAAAGCCCCCCCACGAGCCAGGAGAGCGGGGTGGTATGGAGAAGCGGCCTTCAAGTCGAACCCGTTGTTCTGGAAAACAGAGAGAAGGAACGTAAGGACGAGGAAAGGAGTCTTGATGCGCAATTACGCACGGATGTGGCGTCTATTGACTTTAATGAGTGACGTTTGACACCATAATATAGGGAATGCATGATCATGCGTTGAGAAAAAAAAAGTGTTTAAGTTCTAAAATTTCACAACAATAGAATCTTGAAGAAGCTTTTTCGGAAAAATGCTGGTTCAGCTTCTCCAAATCAGATTTTACGCACGTTTTTGTTAAAACTAAGTTGCTATGACTCTACTTTATACATTTTTGAATGCTTTCTCAACTCACCATGTGTGTGATGTGCCTGTGGTGCGGGTAGGGGATGAAGTTGTATCCCTGTACTCCTGAGTAAGTTAGAGGAATCCCAGCTGCCATGGCGGCCAGGTGCTGAGCCTGCTGCTGCTGCAGACCCAGGATCTGATATCCAGTCGGCATGCTGATGTTCCTCTCCAAGAAAAAGCTGCCAATTCCACTTTGCGATGCGGGCATCTTTCCTGCGTCCCTGCTATTTGAGTTTGAGTGGCAACTAGCCTCCTGGATCTATTTATATCAAGCCAGCTGCCAGCGTGTGTTTGCAGGGGGGAGGACGGGGGGAGGACGGGGGGAGGACGGGGGGAGGTCCCACTGGTAGTGACTGACAGCTCCGTTCAAAAGACCCACAGCTTTCACTGGCAACAAATCCCATCAAAGAAGCCCTCCGCTGTTCCTTTTAGCGTTTTCGCGGAGAGGCTAAACATGTTGCTACTTATCGCACCACAGAGACTTTTTTAGAAGAAGTTTCAATTCAAATGCAAGCTTTACTAAGGAATAAAGAAGGACAATTAACAACTAACTTCACGTAAAAACATCTTAAACATCTTGTAGTTTTTTTTATAGAAAAGGTCTTTAGGTTTACCTCGTTATTTTCTAACAGCACAAAATACAAAAAAAAATTCATTTCACAGCCCACCGATAACTAAAAGTTTAAATACTAAGCCAATCTTATGGGGACATGATGTTTTCCTATATTAATATCCTTTTTATTCTGTTAATTATATTTTTATTTAGTTGTCGCAACACACCAGTTTGATGTCGTTTAAATGACGAATTTAACACTTTGGCATGTCTAGCACCAATTTGCAGAGCTAAGAAAATCACCTGAACTCAGTTAACAACATCCCGCCAGTCTGCTGCCTCTCACACTTCATCACCTACAGATCTGTAGTTATGGTGAATCAAATTAACCATCCCAATAACTATGAAGTATACGCGAATAAACACCAAAAAAATACCTTTTACGCACATTTGCGTAAAATTGTCGCCAAGCAAGTTTGTGGCAGTCTCCAAAACTTCTCGAAGTTATTCCACTGAATAGTTAACACGATTAATGTAACCATAACATCTACCATCAAG
Source organism: Dissostichus eleginoides (assembly GCA_031216635.1). NCBI lineage: Eukaryota > Metazoa > Chordata > Actinopteri > Perciformes > Nototheniidae > Dissostichus > Dissostichus eleginoides. The sequence continues at coordinate 9,633,643 of CM062267.1, read as the reverse complement.
CCTGCAGCTATACCTTTTTATTTGCAAATGTCATTGAGTGAACCATAACAAGCTGCATGTCGGATGGTTTTGTTTTGAGTGCAGCGCAACGTTTCAATGGTCCTAATTAAAGCAGGTTAAGTGAAACAGGTGTTGACTAATGTATATGATAATTGTGAGATAACAGATGCTAATAGTGTGTGTGTGTGTGTGTGTGTGTGTGTGTGTGTGTATGTGTGTGTCAGAGAGATAAGAGGAGAAGATTACACTTCTTATTCCCCCCCCCTCCCCCTTCAAAGAGCCTATAAGCTCAGTGTTTGGGTTCAAGGGACTCACCTCTCTTATCTTGCATAATTGTGATTATTATATTAACAGTTTCAGGAGGTGTAGAGCTGGGGGGGCTTTTAAGTGACAACAGAGAAGCATCTAAACATGCAGTAGTGATACCTAAACATACTTTACACATATTCCATTTGAAATCTTTGTGTTTTAAATACATGGTCCTTATGTTGCAGTTTAGCTTGTACCTTCTTTGGATGCCTAAAAGTGTAGATTTCCCCAATCATATTCTTTAAATGCAGTGGGCTGTAACTCTCCATATGGCTTATTTTTACAGTTCTTATTTACAATAACTATTTTCGATTAGCCTCAATAAGTTGCTTTATTTCTATTATATTTGATCATTTTTAAAGCTAAACAGAATCATTGCACATGCTTTTCATAACTCGTCTCACATAACTTGTTACTCATTTTAAGAAATGTATCGGCCCTCAGTGTCGACCGTAACACATGCTTTGAGCACCAGGAAAGCGCTATATAAATGACATGTATTATTATTTGTATTATTATGTATAAGTAAATTGCATTCTTTCAAACTCAAAACTATTTATATTTTTAATATTTAGGCCTCACATTAGCCTTATATACACACAACACTTATCAATTATAAATCTGAGCACGTGCATGAGTCTGACTTTATATGTGTTACACCAGCATTTTTCACAATGACTTTAAATTGTAATGAAAAAATAAGCCTGCAGATATAAAAAGGGGAGAACAGTCTCGATATGTGATGTATATTGGGGCTTCTTGCAGCAGGTATTATTGACTTGATCTCTTTGAAGTGATTTGTTTATTTGAAATCTTAGCGGCCATCAATTAGAGCCATGTAACGTCACACAATGTGATTTCTACCTGTGTGAATTCTGTCATGTACTTAAATGCAACATCAGAGACATTCAGGTGACTCTGGAGGAAAAGCTGCAGACTAGCAATGATTAGGCGTTATTTCATTAGGCGATCAGCAGAAATACAATATGCAACTTTTAAAATGAAATCACAGCATATTTTTTGATATTTTTTGAAGTTGATATTAAAACACAAACAAACATTATAAGGTTCAAGCTTCTACAATGGCCAGATTTTTTAATGCATTAAATGATAATAATAATAATAATAATAGTAGTAATATAAGAATAAATAATAGTTCAATTAATTAAATAATAATAATACAATAATAATATAAATCAAATCAAATAAATATATGTATACAAATATCTGTAGACCAAACATTTAATCATAAAAAAAAATAGGGACAGGATAATTAAAAATGAGAATAATAGTTTGAGCTGCTGTAAACACCATCGGTGCAGTGCAGTTTTAAGTGAGAAGAGTATGCCTGCCAAAAAAAGAGGCAGGCACAAGGTATTAATAATAAGTAATAACATAATTGTATATTAGTATAAAAACATATGGCAGTATTTGTTTTTAAATTGAACATATTCAAATATTGAAGTAGCTGGTAATGTTGAAACTGTAGCATCCTCAGATAAAAAAGTGCTATAGGTGGAGGGAGAGGAGGAATTTATTTGGGTGGGGTCCAAAGAACCTAAAGCAAATTTGAACAAGAGCAACAATGGAGTGCAAAGAGAAGGAGGCTTATGGCATCAGGAGTAACATCTCACAACACAAACAGCTCAGGGCAGCGGCCTTTGTCCTTCTTGCAGGACTCCTTTTCAATCTCTTCCTCTTCGGGCCGCTCGGCCACAATGCAGGTGTTGGTCTGCTCTGACAGGTCCAGTTTGGGCTGTTTGCCGTTAGGATGTCGGTCGTTTACAGAAGAAGGGACCAAATGGAAGACGATTGTCCTCGGTGCTCACAGAGATACGAGATAGCAGAGAGGATGAAGCTATCTCTCTCTGTGATAACGCCCGGGCCATTCCTCTGTATTGAAATAGTCCTGTGAACATTCCTTTATCTACAGATCCCCTGCATATTCCACATTTTAACTCACAACACAGACAGCTTAGGGAAGCAAGACCCTAGTTTTAAAAAATGCAGAACGACGACGCAACGGGCTAATGAACAGGTCGGGACAAAAGGCTTAGGTGTGACCTCAATTACAGACTATCCCCTACCTGCAGGCGGACAAAGGGACTGAGCATGCAGCGAGGAGGCTCAGAGGAAGGTGTGAACGGGACTACAACAGCCTGGAGGGAATCCACAGTCTTCGACACCTATCGCTTGTTAGTTTATTTATTTTTACTGCAGCAGATACTGAAGGAGGAGAAAGTTGACACAGGCTCATTGAAACTGAGCCAGAGGAGGGGGAAGAGTTAAAGTTCATAACGAAATGAGCTGAGACGTATAAAGAGTAAATGAGAGGTTAAGAAATGTGGATTTTCAACATGTTTCAGGATTTAAATTCAAGATTCAAACGCTTTATTGTCATGTTCACAATAGCTGGAGTGTAATTGGCGGTTCCAGGCTTCTCAAACAACGCAGCTTACACTAAATGTAAGACGTAAAATAAATAAAAACAGTGCAAGAAGAATTAGAAGTAAAAAAGTACAATAGTACAAATATAATATGTATGCACGATGCATGAAAATATATTTAAGAGATGATTCATGCCAGATTTGAGCTTTAAGCGCATTTCTATTTGCAGTCATTGGGCAGGTTTAAATTAAACAATAAATAGTCCACTAACAATTATAAAAGGGATCATAGTACAGATATATAAAATATAAATACCAGCACATTTGCACAACTATTACAATTCATTACATTTTGGAATGGTGCAAGTCAAATGCAGAGTTAAGCATTCAAAATAGAGTAAAATTAATACAAAACTAAATGTAAAATGAAGTACTCTACAGTGGAATACAAATAGAAATACTAATGAAATAGTGCCACAAATCAAAATCCCACAAAGATCATTTTAAGCTAACGTTGAAGCGGTCGCATTAGCATAGTGAGGAGATGACCAGTAAATCCCAGCAGAAGTCCCTAATGAGATTTCCTGGGGCACAAATGGAGAGATGTATCAGAGTGTGAATGTTATCAAGCTCTCCCACCTCCTCACTATCTGACCCCCTCTCCCCCAGACCCCCTTCCCCTCTTTGTCCTTTGTCATTACTCTTATCAGGACCACTCTATCATTCTCTCAAAACGGTAGTGGCGCTCAAACCGCTTGCAAATGTAAGTATGTCTTTGTTTAGGGCCGGAGCGGGTCCCGCCCCCCAGCTCCCTCCTGGGCGCAGCTTGATTGACGGCCCTCCGCTGGGTGATTGACAGGTGGCGTTGGTGAGGGCCCTGATGGCCTGTGTGACAGCTGCTGGGTGTCTCCCTGTGTTGGGCCCCGCTGGGTGGGTGCGAGGCCTCCAGGATCCCTCAGTTAGCCGGGGCCCGGTCGGCCCCCCCAGTGGGCTCGTTGTTGCAGATCAGCTTGTTAGCTCGCTGCACCCTGCTCTACACATCTGCTGTGTCACACATAGAGGGCGTCACACTGAGATACTCACTCGCTTTTTAAATCACTAACATCGTTATTTGCTCCTACTCATCTGCCTTCGGCCCCTAGTGTATTTGTTGTTTTGTTTGTCTGACTGTTGTTTTGTTTTGCTCCTGTTTTTCTGTAAAGCGACCTTGGGCCCCCTGAAAGGCGCTATATCAATTTAAGTTATATTATTATTATTATTATTGCTGTGAGGGTCTCTGCACATAGAGGGCGTCACACTGAGATACTCACTGGCTTTTTAAATCACTAACATCGTTATCTCGCCACTTCCCCTCCTACACATCTGCCTTCGGCCCATAGTTTATTTGTTGTTTTGTCTGTCTGACTGTCTGTCTGACTGTCTGTCTGACTGTCTGTCTGACTGTCTGTCTGTCTGACTGTCTGACTGTCTGTCTGTCTGACTGTCTGTCTGACTGTCTGTCTGACTGTCTGTCTGACTGTCTGTCTGTCTGTCTGACTGTCTGTCTGACTGTTTGTCTGACTGTCTGTCTGTCTGACTGTCTGTCTGACTGTCTGTCTGTCTGTCTGACTGTCTGTCTGACTGTCTGTCTGACTGTTTGTCTGACTGTCTGTCTGACTGACTGTCTGTCTGACTGTCTGTCTGACTGTTTGTCTGACTGTCTGTCTGACTGTCTGTCTGTCTGTCTGACTGTCTGTCTGACTGTTTGTCTGACTGTCTGTCTGACTGTCTTTCTGTCTGTCTGTCTGACTGTCTGTCTGTCTGTCTGACTGTCTGTCTGTCTGTCTGCCTGTCTGTAGTGTCTGTGTGTCTGTCTGACTGTCTGTCTGTCTGTCTGTCTGACTGTCTGTCTGACTGTCTGTCTGACTGTCTGTCTGACTGTCTGTCTGACTGTCTGTCTGTCTGTCTGACTGTCTGTCTGACTGTCTGTCTGTCTGTCTGACTGTCTGTCTGTCTGTCTGACTGTTTGTCTGACTGTCTGTCTGTCTGTCTGTCTGTCTGTCTGACTGTTTTTCTGTAAAGCGACCTTGGGCCCCCTGAAAGGCGCTATATAAATGTAAGTTTAACTCACTCCCGCAGCCCATCAGAGACTGACCTCACCACCTTCAAACAACGTACACAAACTCACCTCTTCAAACTGGTGTTGTTTTATTGCTCGATTTTAATGTGACTTTTACTATATTTAATTGTTGTCCTTTTTTACTACCTCTGTAAAGCGGCTTTGAGCGCCTGTAAAAGCGCTTACAAAATACATTTATTATTATTATTATTATTGCTGTGAGGGTCCCTGCACATATGGGCGTCACACTGAGACACTCACTCTCTTTCTAAATCACTAACATCGTTATCGTGCCACTTCCCCTTTCTCCTCTGAGTTGCAAGCTGTTTAAAAAAAAGTTTCCCCGTGTTACAAAGTGAGATGAAAAGTTCTTATAGTACTCATAGGTAATAGTTTAGTTTGGCAATAATCATCTCATCCTTTTAAGAGTTATGTTTTTTCCGCATGGTCCTTGTTTGTTGAAGACATAATAACTAACTTCTTTACCATTAGCACTTTAATTAGCAGTTGCTGTATTTAGACAGTTCATGCATATTTCATAGCACACTATAGCATGTCGTTTTATGAAGCTCAGAAAAACAATTATATCAAACATATTTTTTATTACATTCAAATGTATTTAGCTTATACCCAAAGTCACTTCCAATAAGTGCAATAAACCAAAACGCTACAAAGAACAGCAAGAAACATGCAGGAACCATTTAAGTGCATTAGGTTCAATGAGCGAGAGCCCTTCAAGAACGACAGTTTTCTTTCTTTCTTTTCTTTTACATTCATTTATTTAACGGCCAAGGTGAAAGTGAAACGGAAGGTTTGTGACGGAGGGTGTGAAGACTTTTACATTATTACAACTTAGTTATATTGTCATTTATATCTGTTTTAACACCAGCCTTGAGCTTTTGGATGCGCACAGGACGAGTTGTCGTTGTGGTCAAATGCATTATAAACACTTTCATCAGAATACAACTTAATTTTGGTTTGTTTTTATAAGTGTATATGCTGGTTAGGAAGTCAGAAATGGGGGAACTTAAAGTAATGTGTTGCCTTTTTATCCTATTTCTTATAGTTTTAAGCTCAGTTGAGTTTCCCTGCCTTTACAGTACATCTATTAACTATCTAGAATCGTCAGCCTATTAACACGGTTTAATTTCCAACAAATTGATTTATGAGTCGTCTTATTTGAATTTTACGCAGAATGTGCATACAGTTGAACAAACTGAAGTTCATGCATCCGTTATTTGGCCTCTAAAGCCTCACAGAGAGCAGCTAATGAGGTTATTGGGCATCTGTGACGTGACATCTACATTTTGGCCTATTTGTGAAACAATGGTAACAAGGAAGCCCGGGACATTGGGCTCTGTGTTTTCCAACTCAAAATAACAAAGGCGAGCAGCCGCTGGTGGGAGGCTGTGCTCTCATGGAAATGAGCAACTGAACCAACAATGTAGCGCCTAATCTCTTCAGAGAGAGGAATCAGTTACACAGCAGTATGCACCCCTCAATGCTTTTCATTAGAGTCAGCGTGCTATTGAAGCAGTCACTCCACCCCCCTGACTTGCACACACACACACACACACACACACACACACACACACAAACACACACACACACAGCCCTCGTGTGTAGCCACAGGCCCTACTCATACATGCACCAGATACAAGGTAGCCCCCCAACAACAGAAGGGTTGGAATAAGTGGGGCAGAGGGTGGTATGGGGGTGCGAGGCCTCAAAGCATGGGATTAGAGTTAATGTGCCCTCCCTGGGTTATAATCTCTTCAGAGGGGGACTTTGTTTGAGGGGCTTGAGGGCAGTAAGATAAGTATCTATTACAGAAACTCCCTCTTATCCCCCAAACATCCTCGCTTCAAAAATGAAGCACAAAAACACTTGCCTCTGTTCCCCTCTGTGTCGTCTGATATCCAAGACCCAGAAGCAAGTGCTGCCCTTTTCAGCTAATCAGGAATTAAGGTCTAAAGCCGTATGGAGAGTTAGAGGGAGCCATATTTACTCCATCTGTAGCCCGCAAAGTCAGGTAGGTAAAGTAAGATCAAAGGCAGCTTAAGAAACCGGGGTTATTGTGTCGAGAGAAAGAAGAGAAAAGCATTATCACAAGTTGTTCTTCTTCTCTGCTTCGTATAAGGAGAGAAGAAGAAGCCCAGACACTCAGTATTATGGAGAGAACTCAAGTTAATGCATACAAATATAAAGGCACTGAAATAAAAATCTCGGATATAAAATACAGTTTATTTCAAAATAACTTCATCATATAAATATTGTGCAAAAGATGTAATGGAGGCAGTTTAGATACAATGGCACCAAATTATAAACAAATACCTGTTTTTTACAACCGATTAAAACATGTGGAAATGCAAAAGTCCTTTAAAACCAATGAGCAGAAGAATCCAGAACACACGGATTTCCGTAGCAAAAGTTAATGCAGCACTTTAAATGCAGGAGGGGGGGGGGGGGCATCAATAAAGAACAGTCCTGTGACAATCACCTCTCTGACAAAAGAGTTTATCAGATTATCTGCTCAAACTGCAACAGGAAAAACACTCTTATCAGGAGAAAACCTCTTGAACGACGACAACAAATGGCAAGCAGACATGCTTCCTGCTTCACGACAAACACACAGCTTCACACTGAAGAACAGACAGAAGGTAGCTGACAACAAGTCACAACTGCAGTCTGTGATAGCGTTAGCCATAGTGATGAAAAATACAAACACATTTCCTATTCCTGGTAATCTGGGAGGTCTCTGATTGAAAGACACACACTGATGGTTGTGTTTGTTTAAGCCCACTAACTACTACTCATTTACTCCACATTTAAACACTAGTGCCAAACATTCTGCAAAGCAAACTGTAACCTTTGAGACTCGTGCTTCCTTCCAAGAAGCATCTGGCTCCAGTACAGATGTTGTATTGACATTAGGGAGTGTGCTTAAATGATTAGGGAGGACTACAGGACTGTGTCAAATCACTCTTACACCTTGTAGATAGTTCTGGATGTTCAGCATAGCGTAGAGAACATAACAACGTAGTAAGCCAAACAGACAAACCACCAGTGTGCTCCTATTAAAAGGTTTCATCTGTTTATTTGAATATAGGACATCTTCCCCTTTTACTCCTCAGAGTGAAAGTGAGTCAGGGGCTGTTTCTCAATGTCGAGTAAAGCCGCTGCAGAGCCACTATTTCAAGTATACTACGTCTTCGAGTGGCGCCGAATGCTGGGCATTTAAACAGTCCTTCGGCGCCACTCGGTGACGTAGTATACTTGAAATAGTGGCTCTGCAGCAGCTTTACTCCACATTGAGAAACGGCCCGTATCTTTTGCTCAACTTGTTGTCTACTTGTCAAGAGTTGCTCACTTGAACACAATCAGAGGTCAACGACGAGCTAAAGCGATGAACATGGCCTGAGCTCATTTGAAATGTTAAGGCATTAAGCAACATTCCTTCAAATGTAAAGGCTTCAAGAAATACTTTTAAGGTAGGCATAAATATTTCAAATACACATATAAGTAAAGCATTCCCTGGGTTAGGGTTACATCTCCTCTTCAATGATAAGCTTCTGTGGGAGCAACCGTGTCTGTAACTTTATGAACTGCTTGTCGGTGCGTGTGTACATAACAAAAGACACATTCACACGAGTATATACAATTAGGTTTGTGTGTAACTGTGGAATAAGAACATTTGTAAGTTATCTTGTGAACATTTTCTGAGAATAACTGTGTATTCTGGGCCATAAAAATGGATCTGATCTGTTGCTACGAGCTGGATTTTTAACTGCTGCCCCGGAAAAAGAAGTAACTTTGAATGGCACTTAAAAGGGGGATGTTTTGGCATCAGTAATCTCCAGACTTTGTGGAATATGTAGAATTAAACAACGGAAAAATAAGTTTGCGATATCTGATATATGCCTGTAGGTATCAGGTGGTTGTGAGAGTAGGAGAGCGAGCAGAAATGGTCCCTGGTTTATCTTCCTCTCAGCGTGAGAACTTCCGGGGTCTGAAGGCAGGCAGGATGAGCTGGTGAGACGCCGTCCGCTCCTCCTCGATCGGAGCCAGCTCCTCCGCTGAGCCCCACCTCTTCTTGGAGTGAAACAACGACGCCAACTTCCTGTTCCTGTTCCGTTCCCTGGCCTGAGTGACTTGAAACTCTGAAATCACAAGAAAGATCATTTCAAAGGTTAGGGAGGAGTGGCAAGCTCCAGGTCTGAAAAGTTGGAGAACGCAGAAGTGCTTCAACGTGCGTTCTCTTTTAGAGACAGCAGGGAGTTTTATAGAAGTCTATGAGAAAATGAAACTTCAAACTTGATTTATTGCCACAGTAAAGATTATCCTAACAAGTTTATGGTCTCAATCATTTCAACCCAATCAAGTTATTCAAGGCCCTTAGAAATGAACGCTTAAACAGTGTGTTTTCGGTTCATGAAAAGTCAATTGTTTTATATTTGGACACCCAAAAATGTCTCTTCAAAATGTTTTAAAACCAAATTACAAGATGCTCTAGGGAAGGCCAAACAGAAATACAACAACATATTAAAAGAAAAACATAAATGCAGCTGTTCTTGTATACCATTAATAATATTAAAAGCTATTTTCGATCATGTAATTGTAGTAGCAAAATGACGGGGCACTCACGCAGCTCGCACTCTTCCTCCGGACCCTCGGGTTCTTTGATGTTCAGATAATGGCCGGCAAGATGGCCGCTGTAGTCCCTTAAGTTTTCTTTGGCCCCTGATCAGAGCCGAATAATAAAAAGATGTCTGTTAACCAAGGGGAACCAGGGAGGCTAATTTACTGACACCTTACACTTTAAGCTTTAAGAAACAACCCATGATCCACAGGGACTCACTGCCTACTGTCAAACTGATGAACTGTACTTATGTTACATCATGGAGTTTACTTTAGACTAGGGTTGAATAAAGATGCTTAAATTGTTTTATCATGTTCATTTAAAATATGCGACATAAGGATTGTTCATATAGTAACTCAAATGATTTAATCAATCTTAATTTGAAGCACTGACGGGCTTGTGCAACATTGCTATTAATGGCTGTGCTAAATGAGTCAAAATAAAACGTGTTTTCTTACCGTACGTCACGATGAGCAGGTCTAGGATGTGCCGATGACCGTGTAACGCTGCAATGTGTAAAGGTGTGTATCCCTGCAGAACAAAAACAAGAGTAAGACAATGGAAAAGCTTGCAAAATATGTATTGTAGAGTTACTCTCTTTTCTTTAGATAATGGTGATGAAATGATGCAAACAAACATTGTCATTTTCACATGAAAGGGGTTCAAATTGACATTTTATTTGTGAGTTCAGGGGTCGTTACTGTGGCAAAGTGCTGGAAGAGTTTAGTACCTACCCCCTAGAGGTTCCCAGGCCGAAGGCAGCCAATGAAAACAGCGTGGAAAAAAATATACAAATTAGCAAAGGTTATGGAAACATAAGATAATGATAAAAACATAATTGCTTGGTAATTCCCTGAAAATTGCAGCGTTGTGCATGCTGGCACATAGACGCACTGTTTTGGGAAACAATTAACATGACATGACATGATTTATTAGCGGAGTACTCCCCACAACATGAGCTGTGATACATTTACACAGCTGGAGCTTTTAGCATTACATCACTGAGGAGGAGGAGGAGGAGGAGGAGGAGGAGGAGGAGGAGGAGAGGAGGAGGAGGAGGAGGAGGATTTCTATTCAAACCAAACAACTTACTGTACATACCACCACCTCCTGATTAAACCCCGGATACTCACATGCTGCAAGACAGAAGAAAGAAGGAATTAATCAGTGATAGTGCACAGTGACAACATTTTACCTTAAAGGGGCTCTCCACTGATTTGAGTTCAGTTCACTTATCACAGAGAGTGCTAAAGTTCTGAAATGTGAGATATATAAATATGTGCAAAAAACATTCGGCATAAAGTGTGAAAAAGAAGCAAATCCAAAATATATTTGAATTATACAAATAATAAAACGTTCTAGTCATAGAGCCTTGAAATATGTCAAGCAAGTAAAACCTTACTATTTCAGTTTTTTGCAGCATTTAATGAACTCTATTTCCCATAAGCCCTAGATGATTGTATGTTACACGTCAATAAAATAGACACGTATATTGGCTAAATGAGGAGACTGAACGCTGTAAGAGTTTTTGGAAAGCAAAACAAATTAATTCAAAAGTAAATTGTTAAAGATGAACAGTATCTGTGCTGGTGAATCTTCATGGGATTTGTAGTTTTCTGCACGCTTACACGTTGTAGTTGATAATATATATGCTTAATGAGAGATTGCAGAAGCCAGTGGAACAGAGGCAGGTATGTGACAGAATGGCTCTATTTGAAAAATATCGAGTTGCATTGTGGGAAATGTAGGATATAGGTTTTTCGGAGCTTGACCGGTGTGACTAAATGTCTTGATATCTTGGCTTGAATTTCATCTCTGCAAAAGAAACCTAATGTATTAAACGGCAGTAAGGTAACTTCAGTCATTGCAATTTAAATTTAAATGTAGCCTTCAATTTCCAATACTACATTTCAGGAGTGCCCCTTTAAAATAAATCTCAAATTAGACTCACTGATTTGGTGTTGACGTCAGCGCCTGCGTTAGCCACCAGAGCCGCCATGTCCTGGTTGCCATGTTTGGCGGCCCAGTGCAGAGCCGTCTGTGTGCAGACAGAAGAAAGGAGTCATTTCAAAAATACTCTTCTCCTACAATATTCTGCAGGCATGGTAATTGCTGTATCATCATTACAAGTTGTCTAAGCAGCGCAGCCTCCTATTGGCCGTGTGAGTGCAGAGGGCCAGCTGTGCACGGAGGGGAGTGGACGGATGGAGGGATGGGGAGAAGGAGGGATGGAGAGATGGTTTCCTGCCATCTAACAGAGCCTAATTACAAAACAACACAGCCCTGTGCCCACGGTTGGGGGGCCTGTCAGCGGGGGGAAGATTGATGATGTTAGTGTGACCTGCAGAGCGGAGACCCACCCAGACATCAGCACTACTGTCAGCACACGTCAGGAAACACGGGCCCCAACACTCAGAGATACACCCGCACGCTAAGATGTGTGTGGAAATAATAGACAGATGTATGTAGGAACACACACTGAAAACACACGCGCAAACCACATCCACCTGTTGGAGTGGAGCTGTGATCTCCGCAGCCTCTCCTACACCCTTTAAGCTGTGTAATTATGGGCTATCAGCAGGTGAAAGCCCAGCGTCGATGCAGATGTTTGAGTTACTGCCTCCAGTGTTTCTGAGTCTGACCCTTAACACAGGGAATCACACAGTAACCGTTTAGTTACACACTAACTGGGTGGATGCAAACCTTATAACCACATTTTTTGATGTCTTTTATTTTCTGAGTTGAGGAGATAAAAAACACATTTTGTTAAGATGGGGGTTTCCATCTAAATGTTATTATGAATCAAATGTATACAATTAAATAAATGTATTTATATATAAGGAAAAATTCAAAAATGTCTTTTTACCCATTACGTTTTTTGAATTTATATCCTTACGAAAAATCTTTCTGTCTGGGTCTTAAAGTCAGACAAACTAAATGTGTTAAAAACAGTCCAGGCTTTTATAGCATAGCTAGCATAGTTTGATTTGGAGAGTCTTTGCTGACACAGAATTGATGGATAGCCTTAGTTTTTGCCTGTGTAAGCATTACATCTAATTCACTCAAAACATCTGCACTGGCGATCTTTGAAACACGCAGAAAGTCATTGAACAAACTTCTACAAGTGTATTCAAAATCCTCAAAGGCTCTTCAAACTATATGTGTAGAACGATATGTTAACTTGTGCAACCCCTAATATTCAAACTAAAAAGCACTTTGAAATGACCCAATGTCTTTGTTTTAATTAATTTAGTATTAACCCAAAGTATGTTGGGGGTTTCTTTCGGGACAGAAGGAATACTTTTTTCAATCCGAAGGTTAAAAACGTCTTTAAGGAGTCTGCAAGTGCCCTCACTCCTGCTGTAAGTGTTGTTAAACGACATCAGCGTTCGTTTATTTAGCACAGAAACAGATGTTAGGCTCTGTGACTCGAATGCAACGATGCTCAAACACGAGAGGCACAACACAGCACACAGGTCCTTTTGTGTTTAGAGGCTACGACGCTAATTGTGCTAATCGTTGCACAACAAGCCTGTCCAACAGCTGGCCAGAGGAACATGTCTGCTTGTGTCCCCTGAAGGGAGCGATGGGTAGCTCCAGCTCTGCGTGTCAGGCGTCTGAGAGACAGATTGTGATGGATGCTGTCTGGCTGGAGTATCTCCATCTCTTTTGTCTGTCCCCTGTCACACGTTAAGACAGATTGACCTAAGGGCCGTTTGACAGGCGGCTCGGCGGGTCTCCCGGTGGGCGGGGGTGATGGATGAGGACGGACAGGATGCAGCGTCTTCCCTTCCTGCGCTGCTCGTTCCTCTTCCTGCCCGCGGGGGTGCCTCCACCTGTCCAATCACTCAGGACGTCCCACCAGTCTCCACTGAGGGAAGTGGTGGCCAGAGAGAGGCTCACTTCAACAATGGCCTGTGACACTTGATGTGGAGGAAGGCAGAGAGGAGTGATGGGAGAATGATGTACTTACAAACTGTGGCAGAGGAAGTAGGTCCCAGCGGGAAACGGGGTCCACGTCACGAGGAGAAAAGGAAATAGAGAGAAAGAGTTAGAAAGAGAGTGTTTTTTTGTTGTTGTAGTAACTTGTACAACATGCTTTGGCAATACTATGTTTTTGATACGGTCATGCCAATAAAGCTCCTTTGAATTGAATTGGAGTAAGAGGTTTTTAACTTAGGTGAGATGAGGGTGTTCTAATAATAATACATCATATTTATTGAGCGCTTTTCCCACTGCTTGAAGACTCTTTACAAGAAAATACAAGAACAAATCAAACAGTCCTGAGCTAAGTCAAAAAGGGGGGTGGGCTAGAGGACATTAGGTTGAAAGCACGAGTGAACAGGTGAGTTTTGAGGGCTTTTTTGGAGCTTGTGAGAGTGTCTATGTTGTTAATGTATTATCTTTTTAATTTAGACACAACACCTATTACACGTCTGTCTGTCCTCTGTTGCTCTCCCAGAGGTTTCTACCATTTTTTCCCATTTACTGAGGGGTTCCTTTGGAGGTTTTTCCTTGTCCGATGTGAGGGTCTAAGGACAGAGGGTGTCCTATTCCTATTCTGTACAAACTCTAAATCCCCCTGAGGCAAATGTCAAATGTGTGATATTGGGCTGTATAAATGAACTTTGATTGATTGATGGAAACTTTGTTGGCACTTTGAATGTGATGGACTTGTTGAAGGCTTTGTAGGTGGTGAGTAATAGAGAGGCGAAGTCCCTCCCCTTCCGGGGACCTCCATGGGACCTTATTTCGGAAAAAGTATGTATTGAAGTCAATGGAGAGAGAAAGCGTATCTTTCGATCCCGTTTGAATTGTGCCACGAATTACACATATGATGTTGGTCAATCTTAACAAATAATTTCCATGTCAAAAAAGTCAGTTTGTCGTAAAACTGTTGAAATATAAGACTATGAAAAATACGCAACTAGAAAGACTACAAATCCCAGAATCCTGGTCCTGCATGCTGGCTCTTACGGAACCGACTAACTCCCCTTTTGTGTATGTACAGCTCTCAACAGGCCCAGACTTGGAGTGATTTTCACCTCGTTTAATACTTTCCGCCTCATTCTGAAAGAAAGAAGTGAAATGTGCCAACGTGACGGCCGTCTTGGTGTGTGGTGCGAGACGGGAGATGTAGTTCATTGAGCGGTTTCACACCAAAAAAGTGTTACTTCACAGTTTTACGACACATTTTTTTTTTTTTGACTTGCAAAATTATCTTTTAAATTGACAAACATCATATGTGTAATTCGTGGCACAATTCAAACGGAATCGAGAGATAATCTCTCCATTGACTTCAATACATACTTTCTCCGGAAAGGGAGGGACTTCGCCTCTCTATATCTTGAAGTCAATCTGGTGTTTGATTGGCTATGGGGGATGTGGTCAGGTCGGGTGGAAGTGAGCGTGCAGACAGAGTTAAGGACGTATTGTAGTTTTTGGAGGATGCTTGCAGGTGAACCATAAAGAATGCTGCTGCAGTAACTACGTCTGGATGTAATGAAGGCATGGATGAGAGTTTCAGGGGCGGTGAAGGAGAGGGAGGGCGATGTTCTTTAGGTGAAAAGGGCAGTATTGTGATTATGGTTCTGTACTGTGTTCACTTTGAAGCAACCTTTCTAAACGGCTGTTTGAACCACCTGATCCCAACAAACATTTGGTCAGAACAGGAAACACTTAAGTCCTCCCGGGATGAAGAGTAATCCCTTCAGTCCTGGTCAAACATGTGATTTTTAGAGGCTGGTGTTTGGTACACTTAACTTCTCAAGATTCAAAGGCTTTTTTTGTCATATGCACAGTAGCTACAGTGTTTTATGGCAGTGCAAATCTGAAGTCCCAGGCTCCTCCAACAACGCGACATAATATATAAGACATTAAACAATAAAACACGTTTAAAAATATAAACAAACACTGAAATAAAACCGTAGAAATGCAAAGTTGGAGAGGAGCTGGAGACACGGCAGCCATCCACGCTGCCACACTAAGGACATGCAGATAACAAAGTAAAAACTCCAGGTCTTGAAGCCTTGGTTCTCATGAGTGTAGGTACGCTATCTCTGGATCTACCTCTGCAGAACAGGGAAAGGCTGAGGGCTAAAGGGAACATCAAAGACGCCTGAGGGGGACTTAGCACCTTCACAGGGACACAACCAGCATTGTTCTACAATTAATCCCAGCCTGCTCTATTACTTTCAGATTATCTTTAAGTGGGTGAAGTCTTTGTGGGGCATTAAGACTCTCCTTAATCTGCCTACACTTCAATGGCGGCCATGCTATCTTGTCCGGGTGGGGATGGCAGAGGCTTAGGGCCGCTCTTAGAAGGTGGTCTGCCTCGGCCGCAGGACAGTGTGAGAACTGTGACACAAGGGGAGGGACAACAAACATGAGCTCAAATCTCTTAAGCGCACAGGGAGACAAATAAAAGGATTTGGGTTGTCAGGGGGGCACAGGAGCTAAAAAGCTATCTTTCATAATCCTTTTGATAGTGGACCTTTGAAATGCATGATCTGGATGTTTTAACACAGGGTTCTCAAAGCACTATGAAGGGGAAAGGTCCCGGCAGAATGAGCTTGTGAAAGTTATACAAGAAAAACACAGCGAGTATCGCATTCTGGACTTCACAATCACAGATGGAGAGATGAGAGACGCAGGGATAATCAGATTTAATGCAAGTTAAATTAGTTTTCCAGCTGGTTACCGTAGGTGTTTGGCGTTATTGCACATTATTGAAACTTACCCCCTGAGAAGGATGGTCATGGTAACGGAGTCGGGAGCCAGAGAGAGTCAAAGGGAGAAAATAAGAAGCTTTAAGTCAGAAAAAAGTCATGTAACACAAAGCGAACTCCATATATATATATATATATATATAATAACAACATCTAAACCACAACATGCTACATGCTACATACAGTCTTTAGCTATATTGAGTACTCACAGATGTGAAGTCCTGGTTCAGAAACCCAAAAAAAGACAAAAAAAACAAACGTTAGTGACACCATTTATCCAACCACATGGAACACCTTGAGTTTATATTTTTAAATAGTACCTTTTATTAGTTTGTTTCCGTTTTAATTTGGGTAATATTGAAGAAAAATAACGGTTATTACAACTCAGATCTTACGTGCATGGTTTTGGTTATTATTATGAGCAGTTTTGATCCAACAAAGAGATGGTTGGGATCTGTTAACACATCACCATAAGACACTATGGGACACAGGGCTGATTGAAAATCTGCAGAGCATCCCTTTAAAAGCCTGTTTACATAAAGATTAGGCAAATTAGAGCAATGACAAACTTAAAAAAAAAAACGACTGTGGACAAATTTAATTTTCACACACGACTCAGCGGCGTGTTGTTCTCTATGTGCTGTTGCATGACGCTGCTGTTTGAATGGACGTAATGAAAGGATGAAAGGAGACTGAAAGCTCCTCCAACACAGTAGCAACGACCCGGTGAAGGTTGGACGTTGTTTGACTCGGTGTACCGACGCAAAATGATAAAGGTTTTTTTTCCTCCAGCTTATCTTGCACTAGCTTATCTTATTCACTGCCTAGCTTTCTCTGTCACATTCTCTATCTGTCGCGTAGTTGGGACGGCAATCCCTAACCGTGTTTTATGTCAATACATATCACAAAGAAGGTGATCCTGACTTTAGAGACCCCAACACTTTCATATACGATGGATAAAGCTGTACTTAAGTTGTTTTGGACGAATCAGCGTTTAGCACTGGGAATGAAACCATGATGGTTCTTGAAGATTTGAAAGTACAATCAATGGTTTGGTACTTGAGGCAGACGTAGAAGTGAAATTATCTTTTGGTTCTTCTGTAGAATATGGCCTTAACTTGGAAAATATAGAAAAAGTGTCAGCTGGATATCTAAACCGGTTTATTCGGAGGTTCAATTTAAAGTTAACACACCTGACATGTCGGTAAAAATGTCTCTTGTTGTTTAGGAGTGAACCTGTAAGTATTGGAGGGATAATAGGTAAAAGTTGAGCCATGAATTATGTTTGTGAACTGTGACGATGGTCAGGACTGTAGGGTCCAATCATGGACAGGCTGTAGATGTGGTTTTACATTGTTGTAAGTATTTTAATGGATATATTTGAGTAGAAAAGGACTTATACAAGTTGTTTCCTCTGTTTGAAAAGGGTGCAATTCCCTTGATTACAACTAACTATTCAAAATTGTTGTCAAATAGAGAAGATGGAGCAAAGAAATGCACCAGGTTGATTAAAACGATTCAACAAGCAACACGTTTTTGTCTTTGCAGCAGAGTTTTACACATGTTGTCGATGACAGTCTGATGTTTTTTCCACTGTCTACCTTCTAACAATACAGTATGGCAAGCTAGCATGGTCGCTGAGAATTAGCCTCATGTCTCTGAACCTCACCATGTGGGTCACAGCGCTCCCTCGAGAGACACGGGACCATTTATTTGTGATCATTTCATAATTGTTTTCTCCCAATAAGACGGCTAAGTCTTGGTGTTTGTTTAAAACGTTCTGATCATTTGACTGCTCCTGTTTCCTGCCCTGGCAGACTTTGTGGTATGGATGTGGATTATTATAGACAGATGGCTAGAAATAAGATCCAATCCAGCGCGGCGTTACCTTCTTGTTTGCCAGCGAGGGGTCCTGTCTGAGCAGCTGAGACAGGTCAGGGACTCGAGCACCTGCAGCCGAGTAGATCCACTCCTTCTCTATGGGATCCAGCTATCATAGAGAGAGAGGAGCGTGAGGTCAGACACACACACACACACACTCGCACTCGCACACACACTCGCACTCGCACACACACACACACACACACACACACACACACACATCGCACACACACACACACACACACACACTCACACACACACACACACACACACACACACACACACACACACACACACCAACCCTACTGTCCACATCCTGTTGTGTGCTCTATAGATCGTGCTGAAGCCTATAATCCATTTCCTACAAATGAGTGAGTCACAGCCAACTGACACAGAGAGGGAGACTCCCATGATGCACTGCACAGAGTCCAGCAGTTCATACTCTTACTTCTGCTGTTGGTTTAAAGCAGAGCTGGGACCAGGGCATTGTTTTGAAAGTCACTTTTCACTCTAAAGTCTTAGCACTCAAAACCCAAGTCAAGAGAGACATTTTTTTTTTAACAAGCAGTCAGTAACCTAACGTTAGTTCTTATTGGCTCTTTCTGCAACTTGTTAGGTTAGGATGATGATTGGATTGGTCTAAACAACGTGGATTTGAGGAGATGTGGACTCCCTGCTGGGGGATGAATAGCGTTGACGTTGGTTCAGGACGTTTAAAGGTATCAAATATTTTCAAGTTGAAAGGATCAACTCCAAGTTAGGTCCCAAGTCATTAATATTATATTCCAAGTCAAGTTACAAGCCTTTTTTCATTCAAATTGTTTACAATCATCCGACTTTTGACTGGAGTTTGAGTAAAATCCACGCCTCTGGTTAGAAAGGAAGGAGTAGGGACACCCCGGGAATTGTTGATTACCAGGACTAAACTTCAATGATCATCTTTAAAGCTTTTTCTTTTAACTTCTCTAACCATTTGTAATAATAAAACCATTAGAAAACCCTTAAAAGAGGAAGGAAAAGGACTCACAGCGACAGCAGCCGATCCCATACTGCCCGTACTCTCCTCGTCCTGCTCTGACTCGGACTGAAAGACAGAAACACAGGACTGTTACTCAGGGGTGACGGGAAGTAAACTGTACTCTATCAGTCATAATGTACTATATCAGACATATTGGTCACACAGCATCGTCATAGGACACAAATACACACACTCTCCATCCACTCCCAGACTGCTGTGATGTCCCTCAGCTGACGAGACGCGACCAAAGGGTGTCAGACAGATCGAGGGGTAATGAGGCAGCGAGACAAAGGTGCCGCTTTCACACATAAGGGGTAATGAATAACAATCCAATTAACAATTAACCAAAAAAACAACACGCCAACAGCCAGGCCGCGTCACCATTTAAGTATCAAGGGGCCAGGTGAAAGAGAAATATAGAAACAGCAGTGTAGTGTAGCGGTGTATAAAAGTGTCACTGGCTGATTTATGAGAGGGGGAGTTTCTTTTCCTTCTACTTGACGTGAAATTGTTCTCAGATCTTACGGAGACACGATGTTAAAACACTCGGGCCTTTCAAGTCTCTTGCTCAAACTGTCACACGTCAGCGTGCTGAACATGGAAAGTGGACGATTGTATTTATCCAGCCGACTCCACTCGGGCGCAAGAACATTTTTGGGGTTGAGAGAGACAGAAACAAAACACTGTCCAGCATGGAAAAGCTCTTCTAGCACTTTGATTTTTTTCATTAATGATATTTTAGCGCTGCAACTATTATTTTCATTGTTGATTCATCATTCATTATTTTTAGACTATTCCTCTGGTCTTTGAATTGTCAGAAAACACTGTAAATTACCCAATTTTCCATCGTTCAAGGTGACGCCTATATGTTCTATTAATATTGATTTTAAAAAGAGAAGCCAACAAATGCAATATAAATAAAACCAACGTATTGATTGATGTTGAACTGATTGGAACAGCCCTTCTTGTTTGTCTTGTAGTTGACATCGTGGAGCCGGAGGAGTAGTGAAGTGAAGTGAAACTGTATGTATGTTTTATAGCCTAAACTAATTTGAAGAAAGTTTATAATGTAAAGGGGGCATCAGATGGAGGCGTGTGGCGCAGTGGACTAGTGCGTTGGTGTTCGGATCAGGGGAGCACAGGTTCAAACCCCACTGCAGTCAGCATGTCGTTGTGTCCCTGGGCAAGACACTTCACCCCAAATTGCTCCTGTGGGGATTGTCCACAGTACTGAGTATGTAAGTCACTTTGGATAAAAGCGTCTAACAAGTGACATGTAATAATATTATCAGCTGACCACCAGTAGAAAGTGGTCTCTAATGACATTTCACACGGAGGATTCTTCTTGTGTTTTTAAACACAGTAAGATATATAACTACAGTTATAATGTTGGATATTTAAACAAGAGTCTGCTGCATCTCTCGCAACTTAGTGAGGCTTGGCTGAGCTGAATGCTAACATCAGCACACTAACAATGCTAAGCTATGCTAGGCTTTTCTTATGTTGTTGTAAATCTTGCATCGTCACACTATCGTTTTTCCTAAAGACACCAAAACATTTCTGATAAGGGAAAGTTATATATGAGCATGACACATGTTTTACTCCACTTCTGAGTGCAGAGGGTGGGAGTCATGGTGTAATAATATGGAGCTGGATAACCGCTGTAACTGCCTGAGGTACAGGGTCTCCAGGTTTAGCTGTGGCTCACCAATCAGTCTGCTGGACCAC
Organism: Dissostichus eleginoides; assembly: GCA_031216635.1. Classification (NCBI taxonomy): domain Eukaryota; kingdom Metazoa; phylum Chordata; class Actinopteri; order Perciformes; family Nototheniidae; genus Dissostichus; species Dissostichus eleginoides. The sequence goes on along the minus strand of CM062267.1, from coordinate 9,612,855 downwards.
TTTACGATCCGACAGGTCACCAAACCATGACATTAGTGAAAAAGACAGAATTGACTCGATAAAACATGATCATCATGGTTTTGTCAATGTTAAAATAGGACAGTTTCCTAAGACAGTACAAACGCTGGTGCCCCCTTTTGCACACAGCTTCACTCCAGAGAGTAGTCCTCCTGCATTTTGGAGCCTGATATCATAAATCCCCTTCTCTTTTAAAGCCTCCAGCCTCAGGTGTGTGATTAAGAATAGTTTATAAAACCCGCCCGGTAGCTTCTGTAATATGAAGCAACTCTCCACACTGGGTGTCCCAAATATAAACTTCAATGGTGTGACTAATACCTTAAGCAAACACACTTAATCTGAATACTGCTGCTGTATTAACACACTCCAACATATTCCATCTGTCATCAAGGAGCGCCACATACCTTCCTCTGGGATGCATCTCAATGTCTTTAATGGGCACAAATGATTATTATCTTTCGAATGAGTTCCAACATGTTGCTGGTTAACATAACAGAGAGATTCATTTAGATGCTGATTCTCCCCCAATGGGTCCTCCTCCCACTCAACTCAACATACTGCAGGGTGCACATCTGGGTGATTTACTTAGCTCCCCCTGGTGGGTGAAGGAGGGAAGCAAAAGAGTGAATTCCTCAGTGAAATTATGAGATAATGTTCTGTTTTTAATGTTATATCAGTCCAGGTGGTGCTCTTCCTCTGAGCTTATTTAATAAAACACATTTTAATTATATTTTTCGGAATTTAAGTGAATTTAATTATGATAATGTTTAATTTCATTAGGTGCTAACCACTAAGATAAGATAAGATGTACTTTATTGATCCCAAATTGGGAAATTTGCGTTGCAGCAGCATAAAAAACAAGGCATTGCACACAAGTAGAAATTAAAAGTGTAGAAATTAACAATGCTAAAATCGAAACATCTCAAAATAGAAATAAAACAGTATTTAAAAAGTAGGAAATATGCAAGTTGACCGTGAAGATAAAAAAAAGGTATAAACAACTGACAAATACAACGTTATTGAAGGGTCAATTTTCAGTTAACACAATATAAAGAAGGATATTATTTACTTTAAGTGTGTAAGGAATGGAATATTAAATTAAATATAAATGTACAGTGTGAGTTAAAGTCCACTTAGCTTGCAGTTATAGTGCTAGTTCCTCTCTTTCGACACAAAAAGGTTTAAATCAAAATAAGAAATTAAAACAGTTTTAATGGTTTAGTGCACATGTGTCAAACTCAAGGCCCGGGGGCCAAATCAGGCCCCTGGTGGATTTAATTTCGGCCCGCAGGATAATTTCTAATTACTATTAGATCTGTCCCGCCGGTAGATAGCACGCACACCTTCACTCAATCCTGAGGATCTCCTCAGCTCAGAGCCTGAGCCCAAACATTGATGAACTTGCACCCAAGATGAGATGCCAAGTATCTGGCTTGAACTAGCATCACAGAGCAGCACACTGAGTTTAAATGGATGTTTCCTTCTGCACTTTTTCTCTCACAACAACAGGGCATGTTTGGTTTGTTCTTTGAGGGAAATAGTTTTTTTGAAGCTGTTGTTGGCCTGTGGAAAAATGTAATCATAAGAAATGACTCTGCAGATAGAGCCATAAGAAATGACTGCAACTGAATATGTAATGTTTAATGTTGTTTTTATAGGCAATCATTTAAGCTTTGTCAGTCCCAGGTTTAATATGTGCAATAAGTTCATTTCAATAAGTTTTGCAATAAACATTGAATTTGACTAGTACCGATTTTTTAATTTTGGCCCACTGTGTATTTGAGTTTGACTCCCCTGTGTCTTCATAAACAGTTCAAACAGAGCTGTTTAAAGTTATTTCCACCACAAGATTTGAGGCCTATATTTTGAAATATAAAGAGTATTATAATAATATATAAGAGCTTTTCTATGTTTAAACCGAGAATGAGCAGACACTTACCATATGTTGTGTAAATGTTCCTTTTGATATGAATGTGAAGTCCAACAGCTCTTTTATCTGACAGTCTATAAACTGTTTCACAGATCCGCCCTGAATGAAACTGTAACTAGTTGTGAAATATGATGATTATAAAAGTAGGTCAGTTTATTAACGTACCCCCACGTCCCTGTCAGATAACCTCAAATACTCCAATAACAACTCCTCCAAATATGTTCTTTTGAATGGAATTTGAAGTGGATGTTACTCAACACTATTATATAAAACTAAAAGTTGTTACAATATTAATTTAACACATCAGATTAGATAATTGAGCATCTTTAAGTAATTTGTTTCGCTTCTTATAACTGGTTCGGTCAATTCTCTATTCATACTGTATCGTTATGACTTTGAGTGGCAGAAGATGGACATTTAAAGCATATATTTATTACTTGTATCCTTATTTTTGACTATTCTCTTGGCTTGTTAACTAGTTTCCACACTCTCAATGGCAGCAGTTGTTGTTCAGGGAGATGTTTCTGTGCAGTTGGCTTTTCATAGCTGATAGTTTACTGGTTATTGTGACAATAAATATACTTAATATCAGCCACATAGTTATTTGTAATCATATGTGTGCAGAGTTTCCCACACATAGACTTTACTTGGGCGGGCCGCGACCCATTTCGTTTTTTTATGTTTTTTTTATTCGTCCGCGACGCCATCTGCGATCGATTAACTGGTGGACAATGATCCCTCGCTCTACGCCTCCTGTACCCAGGCCCGGACTGGCCATTGGGAGGACCGGGGGGTTTCCCGATGGCCAGGCCTGTTAAGTGGCCTGCCTCACACAGGGTGACTGGCTGTCTACATGGTGTGGCCTGCCGACATGGCCACTGTCATACAGATCATACATCAGAGACCAATCGAGGGCTGTCATTCAAGCTCGGGATAACCTCAGCTCGGGTGAGGTTAAGGACTTCTGAGTGTTTAGATAACTTAGTCTAAGTTCTCAGTGGGTCTCAAACGGTTTGGTCACCATTTATGTAAACACATATTTCCATTTGAGGGGGGAGTGATTAGTGAAATATGCATGAATAAAAAAAAATAAAAGTTAACTAGGTGAAAAAAGGTCAGATACACTTTTAAAACTTGTTGAGAGCTAAAACTAGTCTTTGCTGCTGCCTCAAAGTGGAGCAGGGGGGAGAGGAGGGAGAGGGGGGAGAGGCTGGTTCAGGAGCCTAGACACACTCACAACTAGAAATGAACCAAAAATAAATAATAAACAAGTTTCAGTGTTTTTTCATATTGGATATGGTATGTTATTGGTTATGGCCAAGATTTTTGATTATTGAAATGTATACAGTTCTGTTTCATATAGGTGTTCCCATAGATCTAGTCTCTTTATTTCCCCCTCAAAGTGCACCAGATTGATGCGTTTAACTCCAAAATAAAAAAAAAAATCTTACCCCCACTTAAAATCACATGGATAGGTTCCTAAATACATTTACAATTTGTTTTAAATAGTAACCCATGTCCATATGTTTATTTAAACTGTAGGGCTATCACTATGAGCCCTGCCTGTACCTGTTCGCTCTGCCATCGCGTGAAGGGTCTGCCAACAAGCGACCAACAGAAAGGTTCATGTTAATGTTGTTGCACGTCACAAAGGCACGTCACCTCAACCCCCAAGTATATTTCAGATCTGTGGGAAACACTGGTGTGTATAATTAGGGATATTTCTCTTTTACTAAATCATATTTTTTTGTGATTTTAAATCAACTGAGCTTCCTGTCAGTGTTTTAATAGTTTAAAGTATGGCATAAAAACGTTGCAAAAATGATTCAAATAAGACGTCTTGAACACAGCATGCATGCAATGTGTTGTTACAAGTTCTGTGTGTATAAGGCAACTAAAACAATTAGGAAAACTCCTACCTGTTGTCTTTATATCTGTCATTCACATTGATAGCTTTGGTGACTATTGTAGATGTGAGCGCAAAATGATGATCATTAACTTTTTGTGGATGAACGATTTGACTCATCTCTACAGCTCAGCGTCATATCTCTGCCTTTTTCCAGCTGACAAAGTATTTCATAGCTTCAGACTCAAACAAAATACAACATCCACTCCTACAATCATCGGTAATGTAAGCAAGGATAAGCTCAATTCCAGCATTGCCAAATCGTCACCTTTGACCCCGAATCTTTGTCCAGCTCATCGTCCTCGTTGGAGGGTTCCTGGATTTGGATAACAGGAAGTTGCAGAACAGCGTGCTGCATGGAGGCTGCTCCTGTCTGCTGTTCCAACACAAGAACAGACATTATGTGCTATATATCTCTCCCATCCCAATGTGGGATCTGAGGACATTTAGCTGTGCAAACAGACACTTTGGCAGCACCATCTGGGTGTGGATACATGTTGATTTAATGCCTGTTTGAGCAAATAATGTGCCAGTACATTAAAACAACTGCACAAAATACATTTAATCTTTCAAATCTATGATTAAATGCTCAAGTTTACAGCAGGAACAATATGTAGAAGTACTACCAGAGGATTATGGTGCATTAAACCGCCCTTTATAGTGTTTTGACTCACAACAGTCAAGTGCTTCTGTGCATTAGTTTTAAACAGCTCTGCCCTTTATGTAAAGACATAAGCCCTTTGACCTCCCCGTGCTTTCATAGTGGCTAACTTAGATATGTACCAGTGTTCCTCTGTGAACCAGACACAAGGCAGTGTCGAGGAAAGGCAGAGGACACTAACAACGATGGCCTTGTTGAGCAATAAATGCGTCTTTCACAAGAAGAGTAAACACAGTGTGCTGGGCTGATAGCAGATTTAGCTATTAGTATTTGAGCCCCAATTGGTGTTTGTGATTCAAGGTTCAAGGCTTTTATTGTCATTTGTGCATAGCTACAGTGTAGTTATGACATATATAGTGATATATATAAGTTGCATACAGATGAATGTTATGGATGTTCTTTCATAAGTTCAGGTGTTTAACAGTCTGATGGCCTGTGGGATGAAGCTGTCCCTCATCATCTAGTGTGTTTAGAGATATAGAAGAACAGAAGCTGGTTTTAAAGTCACCTCTGCAGCCTCGTCCTGCTCTCCACACAGCATGGGCTCGTCCCGCGGTTCCTTCTGTTGATGAGAAGAAGTGGACGCGTCCGAGGCGTCCCACTGAGCAGCAGCCGGAGCGCGGGCCGGACTCGAACCTCTCTGAGCGTCTCCGTCCGTCCCGTGAAGTCTGGCGTCTCGATCCTGCAGCATCTGCCTGTACTTCTTCTTTAGGACAAGATACTTCTCACCCTGAGACAAACAGAGTCAATTAGGACAATATGTATTGGAAAAGATACAAAAAGTGCACAGTGAAGAAACATTCATGTTGGTTTAACTGGCTTAATCAATAATATTTTGTTGTTTAGGTGTTAGTTTAGTAATCGAACAATATCCACATATGCATATATTATGTTTTTTCGTCAATGATAGGAAAGATGTATTTTAAAGAATTTCTAAGGAGGTGATAGAACTTTCTTGGAGGAAAAACGTCATATTATTTTAAGTATAAAGAAACTGCCGTACTTCACATCTGTACAGCTCTTTAAATCAAATGTTGAGGGACCACATCCACGTCAGGGTATTTTAACTGCACATAAATTGTGGCAAAACCAGTTTTAGGGTTCAATGGAATACACGTTTCATTGATTTGGTTAATACGTCATAAAAATAGTTTCAAGGAAACTGAGAACTGCAGCTGCACTCCCTCTGGGGAAACCAGTGGGTACAAAGAGTTTCTTTTTCAAAAACAAAGATTGGACAACTCCTTGTTAAGTCATGATGGTTTAACAGGAACCTCGTAATAGCAGCAAACCTGTTTATGCCACGGTGTTGACATAGTAATGCAGAATACACGGGAGCAGAGCTCTTTCCACAAAAGTTAATAGTATTGAAATAGTTCACTCACATTCTCTGACTTCACCGCAGCGATTCGGTCGATGATGAGCTTGAATTCTTCTCTGTATTTAGCTGCAGGGAAACGTATCTGAGGTTAAAACTACATTGTAAATATAGCTTTTTATTTCTCACATTCAGTCAAACACAAGTGGTTCCCACAACAAACAATGTCAAATAGGGGGAAATATTGCACAAACTCAGCTCAGTTGTTTTATTTGGGAAACAGAAATAGACTGCAATAAAAAGAGCTTGAATTAAGTTTGATTTACTACCAAACACACGGAGTATTTCCAGATACAGATGCAGCTAGATTGCAATGGTGTCTGTTTACGATCGATCTGTGTGTGGGGAGCTACTGTCTGCAGGATGAGTTGCTGATTTGTGTTTCTGAGAGGAAGGAGGTCAATAAACATCCAGCTGACCAAGCCAAAAGCAGCTCACATTGCAGAGAGATGTTTGCCGCAGTTAGAGCACTGCAAGGAGAACAAACATTTCCCTCCCAAAGATCCAAACAGATCTCAGTGCATCCCTAAAGGCTAGAACCTGACTCCCTTAAACATACAGTAAATCTCTCCTGGGGAACCAAACAAACTACAGCTGACAGATCCCCACAGATAACGCTATCTCCCTTTGTTTACAGCAGTAAGCAGATATGTGCACAGTGTGTGAAGCAGCCAGGTCGGCAACACAAGGAATGTTTCCAGGCGAAGGTATGCCATTCATCCAGAGGTGAACATGGGCATGCAGCTCGGGGACAATTGAAGTGTTTCCTTTTCCTGATGTGGACGGAAAGACCATTTGTAGTGAGACAGTTGACTCGCCTCAACAACAGGAAATCCAAAGGAAGCAACCACTTACATCTGTCTCAACAAAATAATTCCTAGCTAACCAAAGTGAGAAACACGCTAGTTATTTATTAGCCAAAGGTCTCCACAAACAAGCACAGCTACCCCCTCCTCCACCCCCTCCTGTGCAGCTACACTGCCCCAGTTTTCCGATCTGATGAAAAAGCAACCCCATTAGAGCTCTACATCCACTCATGCATGTGGACTTAATTATGATTAAAACACTATCATCACAATCACCACATGTAAATCTGCAACCACATGCTACGACAGACTTCAAATGTCTGGGAAGCACTTTTGTAATTGGACCGAGCCGTCAGATGGCCGCTCTCTAAACCTCTGTCAACAACTGCAGTGCTGACATGGCATCTGGACAGAACATGCTGCTGCAGCAACACAAGGTCACTTTGGATAATCATTTAGGGAGGTTGGAAAACCGTCTGTATGTGCCAAAGGTAAAGGTACAGCTAAATGGATAATGATTCAGTACATGATGTTATTTGTCTTGTTGGCTAAATATATTTTAGCAGTCATAGGTTTTGTGTGCTTTCTCTTTTAGGGGTTTATAGCACTAGCTAAAACGTATGCAAGCTGATAGAACAGCACTGCAATCAGTCATGTCCATCTCACAGGACTATGTCACATTTGAAGGAATAATTGACAAGATCTACCTCAAACAAAAACAAAATGTTTCATTTATAAGCGGTGAAAAAGTAATATTGCTCATGCAGCCTTACTTGTAGGGCTGCTCAATTAATCGTATTTTAAATCGCAATTACGATTTTAGCTTGCAACGATTATGAAAACAACATAATCGAAATAAAACGATTATTTATTTTTTATTGGTTTTTCAGTTGAATTATACTTAAAGTTCAGGGTAATCAACTGTTAAAAACATACTGTTCACATTTTTTTTTCAATAAATTGATGTTTTCAAAGTAAATGGATAATCGTTTTTAATAATCGCGATATCAATTATTGACCCAAATAATCGAGATTATGATTTTTGCCATAATCGAGCAGCCCTACTTACTTGGTCTGGTGTGACCAATAGCTTGTGGTGGCTAACATTAGCAAACGTTAGCTACTACAGTGTGTTTATGTTTTGATTTACTTTTGTGATAAAAATCATTATCTGTGACATGTTTAAATATAGAGTGAGTTGGCCAGCTACTTGTATTATAGATTAATCTGATGGTTGTTCTATTAATTGATTTATTGAGATTGTACAGTGCATACAACATAAGAAAACAGTAAAAGAATGTTCTTCCCCTTAAAAAGTCTGGTTTTGTTTTCACCCAAATCCAAATCCAAAACGGTATTATAATGTGATAACAAGAAAATCATCAAATTCTCACATTTGAGAACATGTATCCATCAAAGTTATGTCTTTCTTGCTTTAAAAATGTCTGAATCATTGAATCAATTATCACAATAGCTGCCAATTGATTTTCAGTTAACTCTTACACATAGACAACAGCTACAAAACAATGACAACAAGGACTATGTGAGTCAGTAACAAAAACTCTCTCTAGTGTATTAGCTGAGCAATACTGCGTTTTATTGCTTTTTAATTCAACTTTCCATTTGTACCAGGCACATTCTGTTATTCCTTCTTTTAATAGATGGATGGACCTGATGTTCTTCCAGGGCTATTAAACTGCATTAGCTGGCTGTGTACACACAAAAAATGTTGTAAGAAACCAAAAAAAGGGAAATGGTGCTGTAGGCCAAAGCAGTGATTCATAACAGTTGCATAAGCATGTGTAGACCCACACAAAGTGTGGTGGAGAGCAGCAGAGAGCCGCTCAGTAAATATAACTGAGATAATCTCTACAATTGTGGAGAAACGTGAATTTATAATTATTAATCATTTAGCCGAGCGACAACAGCTGGGCCTTCAATGACACTGCATGGTGTCATAATATAGGTGATGGGTGCAGAGGTGGGAGAAGTACTCAGATCGTGTACTTAAGTAGAAGTATCAGAGTGTAGGAATACTCTGTTACAAGTAAAAGTCCTGCAATCAAAATGTTACTCAAGTAGAAAAGTATTAGCATCAAAATATAGTCAAAGTACCAAAAGTAAAAGTAGTCATTGTGCAGATTGGTCCATTTCAGAATAATATATGATATGTTTTATAATTATTGATCATTAAAGTGTTATCAAAGCTGGTAAAGGTGCAGCTAGTTTGAATGACTTTGTATGCTGCAGGGTAGCTTGTGAATTTACTCCAGGTGGAACTAAAGTCTGATTTAACACTTGATTTTATTTCAAATAATTTATCAAAATCTGCAAAGTAACTAAAGGTTACATACATGTAGTGGAGTAAAAGTATTTACCTCTGAATTGAAGTGGGAGAGAAGTACAAAGTGGCAAAACATTGAAATACTCAAGTAAAGTACCAGTCTCTCAGTATTGATCAGTACTTGAGTAAATGTACTTAGTTACTTTCCTCCTCTGGATGGTTTTGTGTTCAGGCAGCTCAGCCCGAGGGAGGAAATGACACAATCCTGCTGAAGCTGTTAGAGGGGCTTTTAATGCAAACCAGATGTGTGCTTTACAACAGAGGAACAATGAAAAGACATACAACCAACATGTTTAAGCAGAATAATGGATGCTGCGTTTAAATAAATCGCTCATCAATGAATTAAAGAGGAGTGTGTGTCATCTCACAGTACCGATAACACTGACACCGCGCTGCAGCACCACGTTTCCCTCTTTTTCCGGTTATCATTTAATCTTTCTGAATCCATGAGACAATAACTCGCTACTTACCACGCAGCTGCACGTCACTGTGGCCAATAAAGGGCTTAAATGTCTTCAGAATATCTGCATTTTTCACCCTGCCTGAGATGCCTCCGGTGGAGTAGAAATAATCCAGCAGCGACTCTTCACTCACTCCACTCATCTTTACTTATCTCTGTAGCGGATGAGTTTCTGTTTTTAAATGGAGTGTTTTCTCTTTAGTCTTGGGGTTTTTTCACTCCATAATGCTGAGTCCTGTTGGCTAATTTGTTGTAGTACATATCTAAAGTTCACTCCACCCAAACGAGCTGACCGCTGCCTCGCCTCCTCCTGTTAACCCTTTAAAGACTCCACTTTATTCTCACACTTCACCCTCAGCGTTGGTTAAGTCTTTGTTTGTTTCCCGCTCTCAGTTTACAACACTTAAGCATTAAGCTGTGCACGTTATAAGCCTTCTCCTTTTTGCAAGTGATCGTGAACGTCTCATAATTATACACTATTAAAAAAAACATTATTTTGTGGTAGGCTAGTTAGCTTCACGTATTTATACAGTTAACTTCTCAAAATGTAAGCTTAACACTAACACTAGACGTATAGAAATGGTCTGATACAACTGAAAGGACAGCTGCATAAAAATAAATATAAAAGTACTTGCATTAAACTATTTAAAGCACCAATGATGGGTTTTTATTAAATATACAGTTTATTGGAGATACAGGTGATAGTGAACGTCTCATAATGATACACCATTCAAAAATAGATATTTTGTGGTAGGCTAGTTAGCGATAGCATAATACAGTTATCTTCTCAAAATGTAGGCAATACAATGGTGGAACAATTAGGCTACTACTTAATTAAGAAAAAACTAACTCTACAGTATAGAAATGGTCTGTTACAAGTAAAAGGACAGCTGCATTCAAAACATATATAAAAGTATTTGCTATTTAAATTCCATTGATGGGTTTTTATTACAGTTTATGAATCTGAATATCTAATAGTAACTAGTACTTAAAGCTGTCAAATACAGTCAAATGTACAATATATGCCTCAAAATTGTAGTTAGTATATACGGAAAAGAACACATTTTACTATTTATTCAACGTAAATACGAGGCTTCAGCTAATTGTAACTTTTCTACTTAGTTGTTTGTGTGTTTATTTTTCCCTTCAATGCTGATATGTTGTGGATGTCACATACGATGGAAGTCATTGTTAAGATGTTCAGGTCTTCAGGTCAGGTATTTGGGAGAAACTTGTTTATATTTGTCTGGCGTGTTCTGAAAAACATGGTCCACTGTGTGAGAAAACTTGACCTGACAGAGCAGGGGGTTTCCTAGAAAGTTTTAACATGGCTTTACAGAAGGCCAACGCTATAGGTTAGCTGCATCTAAAATAGTAACTATTTTTCATCCCATCTTTTTTTTTAAAGGCCAAAAAACGTCATTTTCAAATGCCACTGACAGATAACCCACTTCAATAGCTTTCTATAAACGGCAACAACAAGCATAATTGTCCCAGCCCTGTGCTTCCCTATGATTTCCCCCTGAAAACAGCTTCCGTTGTGTTGTGAGCTTCAGGCATCTCTTTTCTAATAGCTGTGCATTTATCTTCAAGATGATGCTTTTGTGTAAAAAAAATGGTGATGTTGTTTCTTATTTTCCTTGTGTTGTGTCTTTTTTGCATGCGTTTTCCTCATTTGTAGTTTGTCGTACTCAGGGCCGTACATTTAGATCACAAGTTGTAAACACAGCCCCCCCACAGAGCCCCAATTCTTGTTTCTCCCCCCCTCTGTGCACACCAGGGGGTTTGAGGGCCAGGTATTAAACACATAACATATTGTCAGATTATGGATTTAAAGATCATTTATTGTCATTGTGCAAGAAAGGGTTGCACAATGAAATGCATGTGTGGCTCAGTCCTTTATGCTACACACAAAAGCATTGACAAAACAGAAAAAAACAGTTGTAAGAATAACTGAAGTAACGTTTTGAATTTGCGACAACAGAAATGGAAACAAACCAAAACAATTATGTAATATGACAGGCAACTTTAAAGTTAAACACATTTGACATCAGGGAAACATTGCCCATTATATTTATTTAATCATTTATTACTACAATAATCACAATTTATTTGTATTCCACTGTACAATATTTAATTTTGCATTCTGTTCTATATCTTATTTACATATAGACTCATGCATTACTTGGTCACTTACAACATTATCTGCACCATTTAGCTTATTGTATTTTTTATTTAAAGACATGTATATAGTTGACTTAATCTGCATTACTTGCACATTGGTCTGCAACATAATCTGCACTGTTTTATTCTACTGTTTCTTCTAACTATTTTTGTTTTTAAATTAGTTTTATTGTTTTATATCTTATATATATTTATGGTGCATTGTTTGAGGAGCCTGGGACTGAAGATCTTCATTGCCTTATATACTGTAAATATGACAATAATGCCCTCAAATTTGAATCTGAATTTTACATTTTAGCATCAAAAATCATTGAAGATCGCAACCCGCCACCCCTCCCCATTAATTGTGTTTGTGCTGTAAATATTAAATGTGCCAGACTTACACATTAATCCCTCTGTCCTCCTCTAGCTCCTCTTTGAACGAGTTTTCATTTAATTTAGAAATGGGCGATTTGTATTTCATGTTTTAGGTTGCTGCTCTAAGACGACAATATTGTAATTACAGTAAGCTTCTTATAAGCTGATACAATTATTGAGGTGAGGACTTTACATTGTCCATTGAAAGTGGGACCTTATGCTCTTTCAATTTAGAAAACAACACAACTTTTACCAGGATCAAGACATTTGATCCCGGAGCATATGCCAGGTCTTTGTGGAATGAATTCATGCCGGAGAGCAGCTGGCAATACATTATCACCTTGATATTACTGTCAGGGAAAACAAACCAAACAGAGGAGGCATTAATCTGTCAGGGCGCCCAAACAGACTTGTGGTGGGAGAGGAGAACTCGGATATTTGAAATATTACTTATATTTTCTTCATTCAAATCTATATTTCACGAAAACGCTCTGTTATTTAGAATCCTTTCCTTTCTGTACAACACTTTTTGTAGCTACATTTGAGTATTTAAAGGGAAAGTAGTCATTCTGCAGCACATTGTTGATTGTGACCTATATATTAGATTGTAAATACCAATGCATATACAATTGGACCATTGCTGATCAAAGTAGAGCTAGTTTTTTAAGTAGTTCAGTTAATTGTTTCTTAACCTAGGAAATCGGCAACATTTAAAGGGTCACAAGATAAATATGTGGGTTGTAATATGATCAAGATGGCAGGAAAGAAGAAGAAAAAGACTATGAATCCATATTAAGATTGTTGTAATGTAATTTTTAAATGTTTTTTCAAAAATTCAAATGACTATCCAGCGGTAGATACTATTACACCCTATGTATACCTTATTTTGGTATGAGCTTGTAGTAAAGATGTTATGTTGATTTTTTTTCTTTCTATAATAATTAGTGAATGAATACATAGTGTTTTCGTATTGGGCCATTTGTATGACCCATTCCTCATGAGATTATTTAGACATATAAAGTCAAAATGGACCAAACATCCGGCCTATTAACCCACCATCATCTTATAATAATCATTAGAATAGCTTTATTTTTAAAGAACCTTTCCAAAATTACTTCTAAGTGCAAAAACAAATGATGAAGGTACATAAAAAGATACAAACAAAAAAGGACATATAAAAGTGAGTTATAAGATTTAAAATAAGAATGTGATAACATCAGGAGAATGGTGTTTAGTTTAATTGAAAAAAAAGTTACTATTCAGGAACCTGGAGTTGACCATTAAGTCAATCTTTTTGATCTGGTGATAAAACTGAGCTGTCCACCATCCCTGTGTTGCAAAGCGAGGTCTAAACATCCCATATGGATTTCTCTATGTGTTTAATACTATTTCCAGGGTTCCATGAGAGCAGGAAGAGGGACCAGATGTTCCTGTGAAGGTCAAAGCCTCCGGTCTAATGGCGGTACACAGCTCTGATGGAGGGCAGATGTTTGTGGGGTTATCCACTCCATATGGCCGCCACTCGTCCACGGGCCTTTTCACAGCACAGCTCTTGTAAACACGCTTTAGTTCGCTGTTCTCTTTTTTCTGCCCCTGTAAAACATGTCCTAAATCCAATCACCTAGTCCCTCTAAAGGGGATGATGTTGATGAATGGGAATGTGTAGTGGTTGTAGTGACCTATAAGCCCTGCTGAGATTACAGGCAGCCAGGCCGGGGCTCCAGGAAACAGCCAGAGCTTAGAGAGGGATTGTTTAATAGACAATGGTGTCTACCTGGTTTTAATCCCCGCTCAAAAAGAGTACAGGGGATTGTCAGAGTTTAATAAATGAAAGTGCTCGTATAATCAGGATTTGTCAAAGTGCCCCTTTGTGTTAATCGGACATTTTTTACAGCATGGTTTTTGACATCTGCCACAGCAGGTGGTGTTAACCTCATCTCTGCCCCATCTGTATGCAGTGTACATTTACACCAGACATGCAGAGAAGTGCACACAACACAAATAAACAGGGACGGTATGCAACGTCTAAATATTTAGCATTTTTTAGAGGATGCAGACAAGTCTAAGTTTCTCCAATGTAAAGCCAAAAGAATAGTTTTGAAATCTAGAATTGCCAATTTAAAAAAAAAAACTTTAAATTCACAACATAGATAGCATTAAACCACATACCCCTGAAAGTAATATATGGGATGCAGCCATAATGCAGCCACAGCTGACTTTGGCACAACCCTATGACTTACTTACTAAAAGGCTAATAGAGCACGGATGAGGAATTACTTCAATGCTAAAACAGAAAGCTGCATTTTTATAATTAAAGTCCAGCGTATCAGCGATAAAGCATAATAAAATTGTTTTAAAATCGAGGATTACAACAGTAAATCCCGTCGGGGCCAGATGTGAGGGTGGGAGGGGCTGTTGCATTCTGGGACCAGATTAAAGTGAAAATCCCACAGGGCCGCGCTGTCTTTTCTCCGCTGCTTAGAGGCTTGTGTGGACTCAACATGCTGTAATCCACCGATTAGCTGATATAATCACCTGTAAATACACCTTGGCCATGATGTTGCTGCGTGCCATCAGCCCTGCATTACGTCCCTCATGTGTGTTGGACACTTTGTTTTGGAGACGGGTCAGTTTTTAACTTTCTGGGAAGCAGAGGCAGACGCTCGGACCAGACAGCTGGATGAGAAATGTGATCTGAATGAGTTCCCAGAATCTAAACTGTACAGATGATTAATGTTCAATGTAAACTCCTACCAGCTGCAAGAGTCAATTATTATATTTCAGCAATAGCCTGTGAAATGGGCCATTCTGCTTCTCTCGACATACATTAATATGACTTTTTTCAACTTACTCTAGTGTCACTTTCTTTTAGACATACCATACATTGAAACAATAACTTTTTTGGACATGACTCTTTTTTTGAAATATTATACCATTACTTTTTAAGACATACATTACTAGTTCCTTTTTTCTTTGACATTCGATACTATGACTTGAACATAGGAATATACTATTTTATTACCTTGTTTTACATATTTTACATGACTTTTATTCTCACTTTATTCTACATATTTATGACCTTTTTCGACACACCATACTATGAACTTTTTTCAACATACTATGATTTAGTTTTTTTTACATTTTACATATTTTAAATGACAAGACCTGTCAACATGTTGTAAATCCACTTCATTTCCCTGAACTGCTTTTAAAACATGACAGACAAGAGCAGTAGGACCAGTTCATGTTTTTTTTAATGCTTAATACAATTCAGTATGCAATTATTCCCCTAAATCACTCCATTACAATGGATTAAACAAAGAGGGATCACGTATTTTAGCATTTTATTCTGTAAGACACTTAAACACGTCATTCCTGAAAGAGGAAACGCATCATTTTGGTTCATAGCACATTCATGCCTGGCAAGAAAAAAAATATTAAGACTACATCAACACATTTCTTTTTTTACAAATCATGGAAGCAAAACAATATAAACAATATCTTATATATAAAACATAGCAGGCATAATAAATATTACACAAACAAAAAAACTAAAAGTAAACAGTTAACCTATTTGGTTTGGGCCATGTTTGGAATAAGGTTTTAAATCACTGAACTGAAAAGCTGAACGTCAGTTAAGTAAATCTCCTGGGAAAAGTTCAACTGATCACTCATTACAGAATATCCAACCCAAACTGTTTTTGTTCAATCTCTCTAATAACATACACAGGTAACGTTTTTAGTTTTTCCTATGACCACGTTGTTTCTTGTGCCCTTGTGTGTGTGGTTTTAATACCTCAAGAGTTTAATGAACACTCAATCTGATGTATTTAGTGCAGGACATTCCTCAAAACAGTTTTAGTCATCTCATATTCAGTCATTGTTTTTAGGGAAATCAACTCTCATTAGTTCAACATACCAAATGGCATTAGTATAACCAAAATTAACAATAAAGAAGGAAGCCCGCCTGCGTGTTGAAACATGTTTTGTACCTTTTGGGTACACTTTTCATTCATTTTTTCGGGGTGTGTTAGCGTAATCACAGGAGATGGGAATCAGTTTTCTTTCAGTCAGGAATCAAGGACCATGTAATCATTCAAACACACACACACACACACACTCACACACAATCAGACACAAACAGCTAACAATACATTCTAATCCATTGTGTGACTGTAAATTCACTCCTTAGTGATTCTTCTACTTAACATAGATAACTGTGCAATTTCTTTCTTTTTTTTTTTTTTAAAGCAAACCAGGAGTAGTATAAATATTAGGAGGACGTCCTAGGTGCTGTTTTTGTATTTAATTTAGCCACGTGTAGAGAGCATTTTCAAGACGTATTGTTCCTCTCTTTGACTCTGGTGATGGAGAAGATGCAGGATTCGCCCCCCCCCACAGTCAGCCTTAAGGTCCCAGCCCCTATAATGCTACTTCCGTTGCAAAGTGCAAGCAGTTAATGTCTCTCCGCCTCTCCCTTCCACTCGAGAAATTCGGGAACCAATGCAACAGCAAAGAAAGGAAAATGTTCAAATGCAACAATGGTACGGTCGGTGTCCAAAAGAAAGCAACCAGAAGGGAGAGGGCAGCAAGAGAGAGTGCATTTGTGTCTCAAGAAATTCAGTCCATCGAAGCAAGAAAAAGTGTTCCTTATCACGTCCACGTGCCACTGATCAGCTGATTGGAAGAGTGGTTATACCTCCCTAGAAAGAAAAGAAAACAACATTAATACACATATCCACTAACGAGAATAAACTTCAGTTTCTTTCAAATTAGAGATGTTAAAAAAGAGAAGATTGATATTGATTGTTAGAGCCAGTATTTTGTTTTTATAAGAAAGGCCACCTAATCGTGACGTCTGTAGTCAAAGTACCACCAAAGTATAAAAGACTACAATTCCCACGGCGCCTCCTCTAAAGTGACAGTGATGGGCAACCTGCTAAAGATGCAGTCGAGGAACAGTTTTTAACCGTTCAATTGCCCTTTAAGTTATCAAGTTATATAAGCCTTAACAAGAAAGAATACCTAAGTTGTTTGTTATTTGATTTGAGTTTTGCCTATTGCAAAGGCCTCTTTTCTTTGTTGCTTGTGTACAAGTTTGGTTTTTATTTTGAGCAAACCCATCGCATAATATCATCCAAACCATCGGAGGCCAAGCAACTCATCAAAACAAAACGACATTGATCTTATATTGAACCATTCCTTTTAATGTGGTAAATCTGTACATTGATAATGCAGAGGTAATGACTTACGATGCAGTGAGAGTGGAGTTGAGGACCAGAGTGGTGCGTATCCTATACAGCTGAGCGAGCGTCAGCTTCTTGTGCTGCTGGACTGGAGATTTCCTCTTTTTAGGCGACATCTCCCCCGAATCACTGGGGGCTGTTGTGTCGTTTATCCTTTCTACGCAGGCAGGTGGCGCTGTTTCCCCGTCTGAGCTGTTGTTTTGGGGCTCCTCACACTCACCAGGGGGCGTGGGGGGGGCCTGCTTCGCCTCCGCTCTCCTCAGGGTGGCAGAGAGTTTATTTGAGGTGACGCTCAAGCAGTCTTCAGACCGGTCGATGTCGCTGGAAAACATCTCCAGGCAGTTTTGTCCGAGCTCCGTCAGACTTCTGCTGTGAACCAGCGGCGATGCGACCCTGCGTTCTGATTGGTCTGGCCCCTGAGAGCTGGGTGTGTCCGTTGTTTGGGTTTTACTGTAGAGGCGCTGCAGCAGGTTGTCCTCAGAGCGGGAGAGAGTCAGGGTGGAGAGCCTCTGGAGGCAGTGGAGTCGGGGCTGAACGTGAGGCCGCCGGCGGGGTCTGGAGGACTGGATCACTGAAATCTGAGACCCTAAAGAGGCCGCATCCTCCTCTTCTTCATCCTCCTCTTCTATCTCATCTATTTCTGCCTCCTCCACCTCCTCCTCTCCTTCAGTCTGGCCGGGCTGAGGCTCTCCCAGGAGGGATTCGGGGGAGAGGTACCGTAGGCGCTGTCCATGGAGAGGGAGCGGCTCTGGGGGTCCGTCTCCTCATCACAGTAAACACTGGAGGGAACTTTGAGAGTGGACTGCTCGACCTCAGACCTTTCAGAGAGGGGATCCACGTCCGAGTCTTTCTCAACGGACTCATCCAGGTTCATGTTGGGGGCTGGGGGCTGTTCGCTCGGTTCATCGATGTCCATCACTGACAGGGTCTCAGTGGAGCCATCTGATTGGCTGAGAGGAGAGACTTGGTTAGTTAACTGGATCGCTACTAATGAAACTCAGAAATGTTTAATGTCACTAACACACACACGCTCAACAAGTCGTTCTCCATCCAACACACTATAAACAATACACCATTAAAAGAAGTCTCTAAAACTAAAAGGTAAAAAGAGACACATTAATCATCGGGGGTCAGTATAAATATATATATATACACAAACAATTATATGTGATCTTTGATTACTTTGATTTATGCCTATTTGTGAGTTTTAATGGGGATTGATTTGTTCCTTGACTTGTTCCTTTAGAATAATATTTAGGCCAATAAGTTTGAAGTGAGTAGTATAGTTTTGTGAATACATAAAGTTATATGTATAAAGTTTTGTTTTCATTTAAAAAAATTATAATATTTTTTGGAAGATTGTAGTTATGACATTTTTTTCAAATTATGCAATCACATTCACATCCATCCATTATTTATTACAGTTGATCTGCAGTACCTTGAGCTCTGCTGGTTCTTGTGCATCAGGCAGGGGGAGCTTGAGTTGCTGCTCTCATCTTCCTCCTCCTCCTCTTCCTCGCCCGTACATCTCTTCTTGCTGCTCTGCTGCCGGAGAAGCTCCTCCGTGCGCAGCCTCTGGAGCTGGTTCTGCAGGGGGAATAAAACCACATTGAGTTTGGAAACAACATCATAATGTCTCTGAATCTGATTTGCAAGCTCTGTGTCTACAACATTTATTAAGATATGAGGTGTCTGTCTCACCTGGACATTGCAGATTGCATCGATCCAGCTTCGCCCCTGGGTGGCGCTGTTGGCTTGTAAAGTGTAAGCTGCCACTGCATTCTTAAACTCATTGAGGTAGATGAGGATGAATGAGCCTGCAGGGGCAAAAGCACATCAAAACAGGATTAGATCTCCAAGGGTGTACATTGAGACAAAAAGGTACACACTTGAAGTAAAAAGTCAGTCAGTGATCTCCAGAGATGGAAATGTAACTCATTTCGACTATATGTCACTTATGCTTGTAATCCATTACATTTGCCTGAGTTTTTGATTCCTAACTGAATTTCTTACATACTATGACCAATACCAACAATATTTAAAACATTTAGAACTAGCAAAACCCTTCACATCTACAGCAGTAAAAGTCAACATGCACATGAATGCAGTGATATTTATCCCAAAACATCACATATAATAGTAAAAACACTGACAAAGAAAAATAAATATTCAAAAAAATCCAACTAAAGTCATTTGAAGATTCTTATATATGTCAAAAGTGTCTGAATTAGGAAGATGATCTCTGTCTGTCTGAGCACTCACCAGGGTCTTTGAGCTCCTTACAGACGACGTTTTGAATGAGCAGAGGCTGACGGATGATCTTCACTTTCTCCACTCTTTTCACCGACTTGGTGATCAGCAGCAGGTCAGTGAACAGGACACAGTGGACGTCCATCTGCAGGGAGATACACTCACGTCAGGTCGGACAGAAAAGTCATCCTTTTAATGTGAAATGTGAGGCGAGAAGCCAGATGTTGAGAATAAAAGATAAGAGGAGCTCGTGGTGTGTTTACAAGCTGAGAGTCAGACTTACTCGGCTGTCTTTGCCCTCTTTCATCTTCAGCGTCCCCTCCAGATGCAGCTGTCGGGTCTCCTCTGGGGAAACTCCTCTCATGGGAGCCATGAGGTCGAAGTGGTTGAACTCCTTGAGGATCTGACGGGAGGAAAAAGACAAAAAGCATGAGGTCAATCCTTACAGAACGTCTCATATCTGACTGAGCTTTCCTGAAGAAGACGTGAGAAAGCCAGGAGGAACTGTAAATAGTTTCCTACCTTCTCCACCTCCTCACTGCTGCCCTCTACAGCCTCGTAGGAGTCTATTCTGGCAGAAATGGTGGCCAGATTCTGTTGTTCCTGGCGCTGTCTCATCTTCGACTCCACGCTGTTGATGAAGCCTTCCACTGCCGCCACCTAGAGGAGGGGAAATCACAAATCATTGAGATGTTTTTCAGTAGTTCACATTCTGTCATGTGGATGTTTTGGGTTTGGGAAAATTGTAACTCTTAAATATTGTTGGGTAGTTTAATCTGCAGCGATGCATCAAAATAATCATGTTTGTAGTGTCCTTGTCCTGAGAGAACAACATTTCTCTGAAAATATCAGTTTTTAGATGTTGTGGTGCTGCATTTTCAGCCGGTCCCAGAGGGTTTTTAAATAGTTTATTTAGCTTAAGAAGTAGGACAATTTCTTCAACCCACACTTCATCCTTGCAGTTTATTACAAACATTTAAACTCTGAATCAACACATTTGAAGGTGCATGATTGTCCCTCGATAGAAAGGCTATATGAACAAATGTAATCAGTTTAGTAACTAAAACTGTCTGGCAAATGCAGTGGAGTAGAATTATAAAGTGACATAACATAGAAATAATGGAAGTATTCAGATCCTATACTTTAGTAAAAGCATCATATAATACTGTACAAATACTTCAAGTGACCAATCCTGTATCGAAAGTGTATTTAGCTAAAAGTATGTAAGTTAATTAGGATAATGTATCAAGTATTTAAACGTAAAAGTACTTGATGCAATGGGTTGGTTAGTTAAACTTAGTTACATATTAATAATGTTCTTACCATGCTGTTGACTTTGTCCCGTGTCGACGGGTCGTCCGTCTTCTTCAGGACCCTCGTCAGCAGGAGGGGGTATTTGGTCAGTCTCTGGTGAGGCTTGGCCAACATGTCGATCAGCTTCAGGCGGTTGCACTGCTTATGAGTCTCTGCCCACTGAAGAGACAACAAAGACAGGAAATCAGACATTTAATGAGGCAGAAATATGGAAACAACACACCGTGAGTATCTGGGATTATCTTAAAGGTCTCCTATTATGCTATTTTTAGGCATATTCTATGGCTCTCAGATATATAAATGCTCCCGTGATTAAATGCTCCAAACCACATTAAGGATTATTTCTGAAACAGTATGGAGCTCAAATGCTTTTTCTCTTGTGGGTTTACCACAAGGTGAGTTCCTTTTTTATTGTCTGCTTATTTTGCACATACTCTCTCCAGTAAAGGTTAGCTCTGAGTGTTAGCGATGCTAATGTAAACAAAGACCATATTACGTCCAAAACAGTCGGGCATTGTTTCTGATAGCAACTTTCTGATAGTGCCGTGGGTCCGGATTTCCAATATTACGTCATATCGGACGCAAATCTGGATCAGCTCCAATGTTCCCCCGTTTTTAGAGATTTGGGTACGGAGGAAAAGAGAGAGGGTTTTATTTTCTGACACTTTGTGAGTTCCCTGACACACCGGGGACACATGTTTATGTAGAAAAGTGGAGGACTGACCGTGACGTAGGTCCTGAACAGATCGTTGTCCCGCAGCAGCGTGCGCATGTTCTCCATGATGCCCTCCTCCTCCATGCAGTACCGGATGTACGGCTGGAACCTGGAGCCAAACTGAAACAAACAAACAAAAACATGCATGAGAAATATTACTCACATCCTCCTGAGGGAAAATTATTCACTTATGCATCAGTCCAACGTCAACATTGCATTATATTTTTAAGTAAAACGTTTATAAAACAATCCAGAAATGATCTTTAGTGTTCAAATATAATGGGTATTGGAGGTGCTGGCATATTAAAGTACTTCCTTCTTCATATCTTATTCACGCAAGTAAAAAAAATGGCTGCGATAAAAAGTGTGATAAACATCAGCTTGAATAAGCAAAAGGGAATGTGAAAAGAGATTTTCAGAAAAGTACTTCACTTTTCTCGTAACCTTCAATTAGTCGATTAAGAAAAGGGGGATTTCCTCGGACTTGAACAAGCTGATAGAGCAAACACTTAACTTTTCCTGAGAAATAACTATTTACTTTCACATTAAAAAGAACACAATGTCATGGATCATACATATAAAGTTACAGTAAAAGGTCTAAAAGAATTAGCTACTAAGAGATTGATAAAAAATAACTACAATTCAATTTATCAACTGACCTGTTTCGTACCAAAATGATTGAAGGTATATGGAAACTATTAGGTTTCAATAGCACATTTTACTGATGAATTAAGTAATTTTTTGACTTGTCGGATAACCTATTTGTTGCCTTTTATTGGTTTTAAGTTATTGAGAGTTTTATCCATAATATCCAAGACACAGATTATAAACCAAACTCAAAACATTCTGTATATTTGATCGAGGTTCCTGGGTTCTACTAAGACCTTTAGAACAGAAATGAATCAGCTTGTTAAATGGCCTATTAACCTGATTAGCCTGAACTAATCAGTGCTCTGTGGTAAAGTCCACAGGTTCACGGTGTCCTGATAACCCTTTGGTTATGTAGATATTGAAATATATTGTTATATGTAAAGATTAAGATTCCTTTTATTGTCACTACACAGAGTACCGCGAGATTCCAAGCATTCCTGGTGGTGTAATCACACATAACAGACAGTAATAAGTAAGTATAAGTATAATATCACAGTGTGGTGTGTACTGACCGTCTGGAAGCCCTGGTGCAGGTCTGAGGGGTCCAGCAGCGCGCGGTTCTGCCGGGCTTTCTGCAGGACGGGCAGCATGACGGAGTTCCACAGGGCGGTGTGCAAAACCACGAGCTCCTGGATGTTGCTGAACAGCTTGGTGGGCTCCACCTCCGTCAGCAGCCCGCTGTCCTGCAGGTTCAGCAGCCCACACAGGAACAGCTGGGGAGGGCACACAGAAGATTGAGTTTTAAAATAATGTTTATTGGCTTTTTTTTCTTTCCTTTTTGCTGTGTCAATGCTTATGGCACATTTTTTCAAAAGGTTCAAGTATTTTTGTAGTTGTTTTTTAATCTTGGAATTCCAACCTCAGCTTCTATAGTACTGTCTATTTTTTTTACTTTTGAAATGCTATTTTATTTCTATTTTTAAACGACTATTAAAAGTCAAACCAAAGTGTATGATTTTACAGCCATTGCTGAATTAGTTCATGCACTTTATTCTGGTCGGCATTTTGTTCTCTAGAGGATTTCAATTTGTATTTTTTATCACTTTTCACCAGATAGCACATTTTCTTTCCATTTGGGATTTTGTCCGGGACTGAAGTTGATTAAAAATGTGACTGATGAAAGTGCCAAATAATATCATCATAAAAAATATTTTTAAAGCAGACTTTTTTGTCCTATACTATAGCATGAAGCATAAAGGTTAAGCCGACAAAGTCTTCAAAGCAGAAGGTTATCACTCAACACATCACAGGATTAAGGTCTTTTTCTAAGGCTTACTGAGTGGTGATAAAGGCCGTGTTCCTAACAAGAGAATCACTGTGTGTTATCTCTGTGGGTACAGGAGCCCGTTGCAACACATCCATAGAGTATCAGTGGTCTGTACAGTAGTTCCTTACATCAGTGATGACTCGGAGTTTCTTTATGTAGGTCGCCTCGGTCTGCAGCAGCTCCCAGATCGCCTCCTGCTGGTGGAACTGCCGCCTGGTCAACGTCTGAAAACACAAACATCTTATTAAATATAACAGAAACAAATATGACAGATTCTTCATCTTATTGCATTACATTGTTATTACTAGTGATGTCTCCTTTGCCTAGGCTTTAAATACAGGATGGTCAACGTCTATAAAAACAAACGCACATCAGATTGTTATAAATAAAATAAACATTGAAATATTCTTCTTCAACTTGTGATGTCTCGTTTGCCTTTTAAATACAGGATGTTATAAAGAGCACCCGGTGGAAGAACGCCTCTTAACATTTACAACTTAATCACTCTCTCTGTGTTTGAGTAGGCAACCATTACACAACAAACCCGGTTCCTGTTACCCTTTACCTACGATACTACTATAATGATGTGTTAAAATGTGTTTAACACATATACTTTGGCTGAAAATATGATTAAAATATGATTTTTTTATTTAGATATGATTCGATTTGAGGCCCAATTATGCTTTTTGGGGGTTTTCTCATTCTTGTAGTGTATTATATAGGTTTCTGTGCATGTAAATGGTCTGCAAAGGCTAAAATCCCAAAGTTCAAAGTAGAAAGTAGAAAATTAAAGAGCTTTATCAACATTAAAGCAGGGAGATACGTATCAGTAGAGGCACAAAATACACATGTGAACCTGAAAATGAGCATATTAGGGCCCCTTTAATCGTTGTGCTTTCTGATGTATTACTACCTCTATGAGAAAGTTAAAAGCCTGATCAAAAAGACAATGTTTAAACTGACAGTGAGTCATACATTTTCGTGTGAATATATCGTGTTTGTATCGATGTATTTCATTTCCATTGTTTGTATGCAAGCTTTTCATATTTGTATGATGTCAATGAATTGTGCCGTTAGACGCTGTTGTTGTTGTTGAGTCATACCCTGAAGGATTAGTCACATAAATACAAGTATTCAGTCCTTCCTTCACGCTCTCAGACACCTGAGTAACTGGTTCTGATGTTTTCCAGTAACTCTCATTATCTTGTCAGTGTCGTGGCTTGTGTAACTTTGGGGTGAATGTACATTATGGGAGTGAGCAGCAGCAGCGGCTGAGCGTCTTTCTGATTAAACATTAACAGGTGGACAGCGTGCGATTATATAATTGACTTTGGCATGTAGGGTTCACTGACAGCAGTGAAACCGTAAATCGCTTTGTAAGCATCATTCCGGGAAAACAGGCATCAGGTGTGAGTGAGACACACGATGAGGAAGTGAGTCAGGAGCATACCGGGAAACAGGATGTCAGCATACCTGTACTGCAGGTGAGCAGCTGACTGAATCATCATAAAGTGATATTAAATCGCAATTACGAGTTTTCTTTTGTTTCCTATGACATTTACTATAAAAAGGATCAAATGTAAAGGAGATTTAAACATTAAGGTTTAAGTATAACATTTTATTTTGTTAGCTATGCCCCTTTTTTTCACCTTTTTCATGTTTGACCTATGGCGGGAAACATGCTGGTCTACCGATAGCCTGCTCAACAGTTAAATACATTAAATTAAATACATAAGAATACAAGTGGTCCATATCATTGAAACTCAACCAGACTAGGAAAAACGTCCTCTTAGAATTGAGTGTATTGAAAATAATATTGTTTTGGTGTTTTGCATAACGCTTCAAAAAATTTTTTTCTTATGAACCAGAACAGTAGCATTTTTATCAGTTCAAGGATCAAAGGATCAAATGAAAAGGAAAGAGTATTGTAGCATCTTTAAGCTAAAAGCTATTTGTCCTAATTCACAATTAATGCATTGAAAAAAGGCACAAAACCTCTCAAGTTTTATGGAATTAAAGAACATAAATCATTTTTGTATCTAATTTGGTTTCTAGCTCAATTCCTTTTTCATTTGACATTATATTCCAGTGTCTTTGCGCAAACCCCCAAACACCCCCAGCCTGTGTGTGTTTTTACCTCGGAGTCGTCCAGCAGCATCTGCCAGCTGTCCTCCAGCACCAGGTTGGTCTCCTGCTCCTCCTCCTCCTCCTCCCAGGAGTCCTGGTTGAAGGAGAGCTGCTGCGGCACCTTGGGGAGCCCGAACGTCATGTAGAAGTGCAGTTTGCTCTGGAGCTGCTCCAGACGGTCCGCCTCCTGCAACCACACACAAAAAACAAGCCTAATTTAATTTCAACAAGGTTAACGGCGAGACGGCGAGAATTACTGTCCACTTCTGTCCTTTGTGTCTCGATTTATTGTTACACTCAAACTGTAAGTGAAGATGCGTCCGTGCATTAGCATTCAAATCCTGTCCTTTACTGGCGCCTTAATTCTTAAATCCAACAGTGGCTGCTATTCAGCCCTTTGTTCAGCCTGGCAGGCTTTACGTAGTTATGAAAATGAGCTCTGTGCATTGAGACCACTTTAACAATGGGAGACTGAGGGGAGGGGGCAAAAGCTACAGCATTTGGGGGGAAGGGGGGGGTCCAGAGGTTTATAGGTCATGAAACCCTTGGAAGAAGTACTATTAATAGAGAGAAATTGTACAACAGTGATCAGTGATTAGCACTTCTTTTCAATGTGTTTTAGTGAAAGGCCGTGCTGACAGTGGTTCATCTCTACAATATGGATGGAGTGAGAGGTCCAGGTCCTGGGGAAGGGTCTCTGGTCCTGGAGGGGTGAAGGGGGACGGGGGGGGTGAATAGAGATGAGGCAGGCAGTGACAGGTGAGTGACAGATACTGTCTCTGCCTGACATCTGTTACTGTGCAGGACGTGACCTCAGGGCGGGGAGACAATCGGAGTGTGTGTGTGTGTGTGTGTGTGTGTGTGTGTGTGTGTGTGTGTGTGTGTGTGTGTGTGTGTGTGTGTGTTTTTATCAGAAGGAAGGTGATGATTATTGTTTTAAACATATGATACAGAAATGTAAGGAAAGGTTTGACATTTCCACGTAGCTATTTAAATGCTGCTACACATTTGTTAGCCATGGATGATGACTTCTTTGTCCTTATTTTTATCGTGTTATTACTTATGTGTGCTTTTTTCTATATTTAACATGTTAGCTACGTTCTATTTAAAACAAATGCTGGATAGAGACAGGCTTGCTGTTTCCTCCAGTATCCAGTCTTTAAGTAAAATTCAGCTAGCTAACATTGGAAGAGAAGAATCTCGTCATCTAACTTCCTACCAAATAGCATGCAAAGGTATTTCCCAAAACGTCAAACTATTGTATTTTCTAAATTGAACCATGGATGAATTGAGCGAGGCTTTTCCTCCTCCTCCTCACTTCCAGAGGAAAGTGGGAGAGCCAAAAACACGAGACCTCCAAGGGAAATTACCTCATCAGGACCTCAAGGGAAACGGCCTCCGACCCCCTCCCACTGCAGCTCGCTACTGTTTAATGCTTTTTTATTTTATTCTGAGATTTGTCTGGGAAGCAATCGTGCCTCATATCAACTTATACAACAATGTCTCTTTAACAGGCAGAAGAAAAGGCTATATTTCCCTGTAATCCTATGCTAGTATACAATAAATGTATGTAGAAATAAACCACAGCAGCCATCAAAACCAATTTATATTTCGAGCGTTAGAATAACATTGTTTTCGCAGTATTTGTCGATAGGGAGGCTGGGAATAAATATGTTAACAAGGCTTTCCAATGGAGATGTCAAACTAAAAACAAGGCCAGTGTGAATCTAATTCACTCTATTGTTCTTATTGTTCTCTATCCACCCTGAATTTGTTCATGTTCCAAGAATGCATAATAAAAAATGTGTCCGCAGCAGTATCAGTTTGCATGAAGTGCTCTGAACTCAGGAAAGGTCAATATGATTTGTCATCTTCTCTGTCTTCTCTTACCTTTCCAAAGGCCCCCGTCCCAGCGCTGGAGCTGAAGAAGCCACTGAAGCGGCTGGCGGCTCGGTTCTTCCAGCTGTCAGGCCCGGCCCCGATGCCGGGCAGGGAGCCCAACCCCCCCAGAGCCTCGGGGATGGGAATATTCGCTTCTCCCAGGAACTCGGTCATGTTCTTTCTCCGTCGAGCCTGACCCTGCAAGAGCACAGACAGAGACACATTTAAAACAAACAGAAAATGAAAGACTTGGCACGAGGGAACTTGTCAACGTTAAGGGGAAGGACGAAAGTTTCCAGTCAGTCGGAGGGAAAGAGACAATGAAGGAAAGAGAGAAATACACAAGGACAGGATCAACAGGAAATCAGAGGGGAATTCTGTGCAGGGATGACATCAGCGGACCGTTAGAGCTATCCTGATGATCCCACACAAACAGGAGAGGGAAGGACGGCCACTTCCTCGCCGTGAACGCTCATTACATCACAAGGAGGTTGTTCCATAAGAACAGACCGCTGAGTCTGGCCATTGTCCCCCTCCATTGTTACCCTGTCAGCGGGCCCTGCCTCGCTCAGACAATCTCTGTCCACTTTACGAGCTGCAGCAAAGCAAACAAACAGGGGCCACCGCAGTATCTGAGGAAGCAGTTGTTTTTGCCGTTAGAGAGGAATCTGCTGGTGGGGAGTCCGGCCGCTGACCCCCCTTCAAACAGCGACAAGGAACTCACATTCCAGGACACTGACACTGTTACTGAAACTGGAGGCCAATCCTACTAAATTCTTTCACTGATCATCCCCCCCTCGACGCACGCACATACAAACACAATGCAGGAAAAACACTTATGTCCAAAGTTGGTATGTCCCCAACAAAACAAGACATTCCTGCAGATGCAGCAAAAACACATGACACTATTGGCTTTCCATTACATTCAGCTGACACTGTTATCTCAGCAGAATAAATGCAATCAACCATGAGGATACCAATTCAGAACAGCACACATGTTAAACTAATAAGCTTCAATTAATTAATAACCAAACATTTTAAAGTACTACAACTTTTGTCAGGTTTTAATCGCTACATTGCAGCGGAAACAGGTGGGTTTCCAGCTTACGGCAGAATATGTCGAGCATTTCTTTTCAAATGAATAGTTTTTTGTATTTTGAAATGATTTCTACGTGATGTATTATTAAAAGTCTAACCACATAGAATCCCGATTAAGCGTTGCACTTCTATAACATTGTAGGGCTCAAGATGGCGTCTTTTTTAATCAAGAAATCAATGAAGCTGAATTACACAGACTTATTTTTTTACTCAACTCACTGCTTTGCGAAAACCCGGCCCCTACGTTACCTACAACAAAACTCAACTGCGGAAAGTTTGATCTGAGATCCAGGGCTGTTATGCTAATAGCAGCTATTGTAACCTTGAGCCTGAATATTGACAGTAAACAACATTTTCCATCCCTGCAGCTCTCGGTCTACAGGTGCCATCTTCACCAATCAGAGGGCCGCCCAGTAGACTCTACAGAGCCTGGGAGGTCAAACCCGGGGCAAAATAAAGTCCGCCATCACTCGCTGCTGCTGGTAAAACGTAATGAAAATGAGTGCTGTAAGCTTCTGGTTTTATGACACATTTTTATCAATTTTCCCACTGAAAATATCTGAGTTTTGGTGGTTGGAAAGTCTCTGTTTGTAGGGGAAATCAAACTAACACTGTTACTCTGACTGTCAAACTTTGACTAAAAGGGTACAAACTGAACCTACAAACCGACTGGATAGAGATCTTCCGAGGTTGAGCATCCCAGTTACTCAAAGTAAACACCTTCCATTACACTTCAGATAAATAATTATCCAAGTATAAAATGTGCGGCATGTATATTCAACAAACAAAAATGTAAATATTATGAACAGCTCAAGTCAATTAATTCCATTTTAGGAAGAGCATGTCGAGCCCTTTGTTAAACCACTTAACTAGAGTAAAGGCATACAAGTGGGCCATTCAGTTGCATAACAAGATAATAAATCTGAGTGGGGGGTCTTAAAGGTTTTCAGCTTTTAGTCCTTTTATCTTTTTTTAAATGATGATGTCCAAAGAGGAGAGTGACTTAACTGCAAATAGAAATGTTGGCTTTAAAACAAAAGGTGAAAGGGGAAATGGGGCAAGTTATAAAGTAGTTGTAGTGAAAGGGAAAGAAGTGATTTAAGGGAGTTTTTTTAGGGGGGAATTCTGGGCCAACTGGGCAAGGACACAGGTGTCAGGAAGTGTTCAGTCTCCATGGACAAACAGTGGAAACAAATCTGGACCCTGTGCTCTTGACAGTGAACCAACGGACAAACTGAAACCCGGTTTGTTTGAGTTTCGTGACGGCTCTCAGCAAAGAGCCTGCTTTCCCCTCTTTAGATTTAAAAACAGAGTTGTTTAGCATATACCACGAATACAATCGGACAAACATAGATTAAATAATTAAGTATGCAAAAAGAAAGCAAGTATCTAGACACTAGATTCTCAAAAGACAAGGCCAGGAAGTTGTAATCAACACACGGATAGTTTCCCACCACATTAACAGTGCTCACCATTGAAGCCAGAGGCATGTCAAAAGTAACAAAAACCATCCTAATCCTTCAATTGGATTCATGGATCGCAGCCCATTCTGGAACCAGCTGCTGCGCTCTCTCAACTTCTAGCTTCCTCTCTCTCCCCAAATCCACTGAGAAAGCACACACATCCACGCCGTCCGGACCTTTGTCGCAGAAACAGTCCCAAAAGCGTGAGTGACAAACGCTGGGTTAGAATTCCAGGATGAAGATAACTGTTTTGAACTTCATACGGTTTTCAAAGCGTTCCAGCTGACAGGGTCCTGGTCTGCGTCCTGCCGAGCTTCTCTTTGAACCGGGATGTGTCTCTGTCTCTGTCCTGATGTCCAAACAGTCAGCGGTTGCATTTCATACAGACTCTGGAGTGAAGTCATAGCAACAAGGAGGATCCTGCCTCATTGTGTTGGGCAGGAAAGAGTGGGAAGGGCCGGGGCAAAAAAAAAGTACAAAAAAAAAGAGCGGCTGATTTAAATATTTGGAGGTGGAGTCAGGGTGACAGCTTGTGAGGGAGTTCCCTGACACACACACACACACACACACACACACACACACACACACACACACACACACACACACACACACACACACACACCACACACACACACACACACACACACACACACACACACACACACCACACACACACACACACACACACACACACACACACAACACACACACACACACACACACACACACACACACACACACACACACACACACACACACACACACACACACACACACACACACATGTCCCCTTTAGGTCAGGCTCTACAGGCACATGTAGAAATAATCCAATTTATCCAAGATTAGTGCCATACCAAGCAATTGCCTTGAATAAAACCCATGCAAATTACAGGGTGACTGTAAACACTTCGTTCTTTTCTCTCATTTGAAGTTGCTCCACTATTCTTTGTGCCATCTAAAATCTGTATTTAGCCCGGAGACCTTTGAACAATGCCAAGCTGGCTGGCCAAAACAAGGAACAAGAAATGCCCCGATAATGGCCCAACGGGAAATCCCCTTTGTTTACTTGCATGTTTGAGCACATTAAATAAGCTGCTTATCCCCAGTAGATAAGCACAAACACACCAAATCCTTTGGGAGGTCTGAAAACTTTGTAGAGGTGACACTATCGCAGCCATTCTGATAACAAAACAATGGTTTTAATTCTCTAATCTTCGTTTACAGTCTTTAAAATAAGCAGATCTGCAGTTTTTATCTGTTAATACCTTGTTGCAGGAATTTCAATAGGATAAGTATGTGTAATAATTAATCTTGATTAGGGATTGTGGTGCTGCATAGATGTAAAGACCAACAAATTGTATCCACAAAATGAATAAAATATATATTTTAGGTATCATTTTAAGAATATCTTTCAACTACTATTATGAAAGATCCTCAACCCTCACTACCGTAAATCCTATGTAAACGATTGCAGTCAGAATAATTGACATTTGTTTATTTTTTTCAAATCTTGAAGCCCTAGTGTGTTAAATAAAACAAGCAATTGAAGAGGGCACCTTCTTATGGGGATTTTTCACAACAATGAATCTAAAAACTAAGAGAAATGTGTTGTTGAAGCTCTAAAACACTGTAGTCATGTTACTCTTATATTTCTGCAGGTAATAATACTATACAACATTGACTTAGTTAGAGCAAACACACGATCCTACTAAACACAAAGCCGCTCATAGTAGAGTCTGGTTAACTAATTATGTTGACAAGGTTCCCCCTGAGCCTCCTGTGTAAACCTGTCAGTCAGCACCCAGGGCAGCCAGATCCAGAGCTCTCTTTGTTGAAAAGCCTCGGGCTGTGGGGACTGCACCATGTGCCGCCGTCAAGTTAACGATATCAAGCTCCCCTCAGCCTTATCTTATCACTGCCGGTTTGTGGCATTAACCTTGGCCTGGAAAGGAGAAAATCTTTAAATGGGAAGGGACTGTATTAAAATAGGGGATGACAAAGAAAAAGCAAAGAGACACTTTTTTTCTGCTACTGCCTTTCAACTGATAACAACTCCCCTTGATCAGGTGGGTTGATTAACGATGGGAAAACCGCGTGACACTGACCTTCCTTGACACACACTAACACAAGGACAACACTAACACAACCAGGAAATAGAAACTTACAAAGAAAACCCCCGTAGTTGGTGGTCAACACTTGTTTCGTGGTTCAAGGCCAGTTCAGTCCCAATAAGGAAAACCACAGACACCAACAGAAGCTCTGAGCCCCAGGGGAGAGGAGAGTTGTCAAAACAATGCCGCTTCTTCCGGACCTCCCCCATCAGCAGCGAGGGTCCCGGAAACCTTTGCACTTTGCCCAATATACAACTCCCCCTCACTACCACACACACATTTAAACTCTGATGTTTCAGCAGAGCAGAGGACATTGATCCAAAGGAAAAGAAAAGGGAGGATGATTGAATTTTGTTGTATTTAACATGGGTTTTCAGGTGTCAAATCCTGACAAATCTTAAAGGTCCCATGTCATGCTTTTCCGGTTATTACCCGTCCCCTTGTGTGTTATGTAGCTTTTTATGCATGTAAACGGTCTGCAGAGTCACAAACCCTCAAAGTACACCCTTAGCGAGTAAAACTCTAACACAGAAAAGGCCTGTCTATGCTATCCCAGAACGCCTCGCTGGAGATTTCTCTTTTTCCATTTTTTTCTTCCGGGAACGAAGTGACGTAACGACGTCCAAATGGACCAATCCATGGAGCCACACACACACACACACTCTCTCAGCGGCTAAACTGTGACGCGCTGGGGGGGGGGGGGCTAGTGGAGCCTTGCAGATGGGGGTGCTGCAGCCCCCTCAGCACCCCCCCTTCCCGCGTCCATGGTGCTCAGGCTGAGTTCAGGCTGAGTTTCGCGATGTCTCGCTGTCTCGCAGAGCCCACGCAGCAACCAGGAAACGACACCAGTAAGCCAGCTCACACTGTCCCCTCCTCGCAGCAGCGAGCCGCGCAACGTCCCGCCAACACGGCACCCAGACCCCACGCAGCATTCTCATCCGTTTGTCATTACTGGTGTCCTTTTCTGGTTGCTAACAAACGCCATTGTAACACAATCACTGATGTTCCGCTGTAACGGTGGTGGACTCATCAGAACAGAGTGGGCGAGCTGACCAATCAGAGCACAGTGGGCTCATAGGGAGGGGGGGACAGGAGCTCCAACAAGCCGTTTAGGACAGAGAGTGAATACACATACTATACAGAGATGCTGTATGAGAAACCAATGTCATTTTGGAAAATGTAACAATGTAAATCTATTCTAGTAGACCTCAACAATGGAATTATGATCAGTAGAAATGGCCATGACATGGGACCTTTAATCTTAAATTCAGGTCTATTTTTATTAATTATTTCTTCATTTTTTTTTTTTAATGCACCAACACTGCAAATCACAAAAATGTTAGTTTACTATCATGTATGACAAATAAAGCCTCATATTCAGGATGCTAGCAACCATAAAAAAAAAAACAAGGTATACATGTTGAGCTTTTTGTATACAACATTAAGTCAAAGGTGATTCAATCTTAAACCAATTGGCGCTACAGAAAGCAGATATTTCATTATAGATGTAACGCTTTATTCTGTTGTCAATAGAAAAAATGTCTTTTATGATTTCCAACAACCCAACATGAGGTCTTTAAATGTATTTTTCCACTACGAACACTCATAAAACCAAAAGTGTTCAGGTGATTATCTTGTATGACAAAGAATATCCTTATATTTTCGCATTATTGCTAGATTTAAAGAAAGATCCATCAAATTCATTCCCTTTTTCCAATGACTTATCCCTGCAGCTCTGAAAGGATTTCCACCCAACAGCAGCAGCAGGAAATGGCCCTTTATTGCATCAGTGTTAGCAGAGCAGACGTGTAAACAAGTCTCACCTCACAGTAAGTTAGCTTTGCTTTAACGTCATCCTCAGGGATCTCAGAGTCCCCGTGCAGAAGGTCCCAGCTGTGCCAGGATGACAGACGGGCAAAACGAACCATTTCTCCACAAATGAAAAAACGAAATATCCCCTGATAATAAAGCAGTCTGAGTAAACAAAAGAAAAAGCTAAAAAAAAAAGGTAATTTCCAAACTCAGGAAGAATCCATTTCCAAGAAATCACAATTCTGAAAGTGCATCGCTGCTTCTTCACTGTCACACACTGAACTCTGCGGGCCAACGGTCACACGAATAACAATCATAAAAGGTGTGTGTTCACCCTGCAGCAATCTCCACCTTCAGGCATCAGGGGAAGTTCTTTGTCTTCACACACACACACCTTTCCAGCCACACACAGCTCCTCAGCAGGTAGCTCCTCCTACACCATATGGGGACTCCAAGCCCCTCATATAATTGGTTTAATTAAAGAGTGGGCTAAAAAATAATGAGTCATCCTAATTCGTCACACACACACCGAGAGATAGAGAGGCCGGACAAACTGGTTTCAGAAATAAGAAGAGAGTCAAACGGTTCTATTATTAGATCTTCACAGTGAGCACGAGTGAGTTTCATTCAAAAGAATCATAAACGTATGTACCAAAAAACATCTAGTTTAACTATATTGAGCGATCAAGAGATACATTGTGGAGATTTATCAGTTTATCTGTAATCTTATTTATTCTTATCAGCAAATAGTATAAATAAACAGTTTCCCAGGGTTCAAATTAAATGTCTTCCAACCTTCTCGTCCGTCCATCAATCCCAAAAATAAGATATTCAGATTAAAATGAAATAGAAACATTTAGAAATTCACAAAGACCTCAGATATGAGAAGCTGAAATTGACCGCTCCTCCGCTCCCTTCACTGGCTTCCAGTAACTGCTAGAATCCACTTCAAGACACTGGTACTAGCATACCATGCTGTGAATGGATCTGGCCCTTCCTACATCCAGGACATGGTTAAACCATACACCCCAGCACGTGCACTCCGCTCTGCATCGGCCAAACGGCTCGCTGCACCCGCACTGCGAGGGGGACCCAAGTTCCCATCAGAAAAAACACGTCGGTTTGCTATCCTGGCTCCAAAATGGTGGAATGAGCTCCCCATTGACATCAGGACAGCAGAAAGCTTACACATCTTCCGGTGCAGACTGAAAACTCATCTCTTTCGACTCCACTTCGAGCAATACAATTACTAACAAAGCATTTATATACTAACAAAGGACTGGCTTATCTAAAGCCAGTTGAGTAGCACTTGAAATGTTTTGGCTCTATGAAACCTGATGTACTTATGATTCTGTTTTCTTCAAGTTTGTATCTTCTTGGTCGAATGCACTTATTGTAAGTCGCTTTGGATAAAAGCGTCAGCTAAATGAAATATAATGTAATAATTAATGATTATTGATCAATATTTGGATTTTTTTGCGAGAAAAATGACCATATATTGAACAAAAATAGTTGCAGCTCCCAACATTTCTTCTAATTCTATTACCAATATCTGAATATTCTCAAAAAATGAAATTATAATGATACTATATTGTCATTATTTCAGTGGCATAAAATGCTCTTAAAATGACACAAATACATGCTCTAACGAAAGTAGTTATTGTGACAGGCCAGCATACTAAAAATGAATCAAATGTTTTAAGCATATACATAGTATATATTGTATTATCTCAAATGCAAACCTCTTTTACTTAGATTTTCTGTCAGTTCTTACTTTACAAACTACCACTGATGTTTAGGATTCATTTAAACTGCTTGCACACTTGAAAGGAAGCTCTCCAGTCTAGTATTTATGCCAAAGACCTTATCAACCAAACGAGCGACACTTCTCACTCTATTAACAAACTATACTGTCTGTTGTACGGGACGCCACATGTTTCAGCTCAAAGAAGCCCCGTGTGACCGCCGCTGATTCAGCCATTGTTATTCAAAGTGGCTCTATGGTAATCGGCAATTGTCCGCCTATTGTGAGCCATCAGAGAGAGAGAGAGAAGAGGCTGCTGGACGAGAGAGTCTGCCTGAGGAACGCATTACCATCCACAGTTGTGTAATGCAGATGGGGAACATGCATTCTGTATGAGAAAGAGGAAATAAATAATGACAATTGTTCCTGCAAACGTCTTCAGTCTTCCTAAACAAACCACACTGAGGGCACTGTATGAGCTGCATGAATGCAATATCCTTCAAAACACACTTTAATCCCTCATCGGGAAGACATGCATGTGTCACTGTGTTTCGTCTCAGTACACTAACAGTGAGATGAGTGGCACATAGTCTAGTCTCAGCAGATGTGGGTTTATTCCGTCATCCTGTGTTTTCTGCACTGAAGGCGACGGTATTTCCCAGAGTCCTGTATATTATGAAATAACACTATCTACGTCTCCTGTGTATTACACAACAAACTCTTAGAGCCCGAGGAAAGAGAGCATTCTACTTTTTGTCAAATACAGCAGGATTGAGGCGAATGCTGGTCTTTATTAATTATTTATCTGCAGATTATGGGCAGATCAATTCATCTTTTGATATATAGCTGTGCGAAATAGGCGGGGAAACATCCTGCATCATTGCAAATCCCTTAAACAAAAGGTCTTAAAATATCTTGCTTTGTTTCAAGCAATCAGAAACCCAAAAGCATTCGTTTCACTTTCACTTAAGACAAAGGAAAGCAGCAAATCAACACATTTGAGAAACTGGAAATACAGTGGTGGGCAATAAGGATGGTTATTGGCCAATTAAAATAGCAGCACATACATTTGTCAGTTAATGGACTATGAATTATTAACTTCAGCAATAATTAAGAGCTAAAGACAATAGTTAGTAAATAATCATTTAACATTAGTGAAGATATGACATCCGAGTTCCAGTAACATAACAATATACTGCTTTGTTTTAATGCCTTTCTTTCAATAAAAAACCCCCCAGTGTTTTCCAGGAATTCCTTCTTTTATATTTGTATTTTTTTTAAGAAGGTTCTTTTATCAAATGCAATCATTCTGCCAAAAATAAAATTTTGAACTATCTGGATAGGGAGGTAAAAAGGGATCAAAATAGGTAAACTATATAACAAATTTGGAGGACACAAAAGGACACAAAATAATTAGTTCTCTGTAAATATTCCTGACTAAAATAATCAGACCAGCAGGCTCTCATGCAAAAACTATGTAAATCCTGACTGTGAACCCTTCTTTTTCTTGTTTTAAGTACATGTATTTGCATTTTCTCTATTAGGTTTCTTTCCCCTTGTATTATCCGAACCACTTGATTGAAATGCAATAGCCCCCTAATCCCTTAACCTCATGTTAAATTGACCCCAACATTTAGGTCTGCTCTCTAGAACTGAGTGATGTTCCCCCTGCTGTGATGAAGCAGTGCATTATGGGACGCCAGAGCCCTGACACACACATGGAGGATCCATTACCTGACATTAACACCCTCAAACTGTAATGTGATCCTGGTCGGTCTCTGCATCAAACCACCCTGCTGTAGTTTAAAACACTGTACCCTGTGGCATTGGTTTTATGTTTTCCTTTCATTCAGAGACAGCTAAGTGAAGTTTGCCCGCCACTTCAGTGTTTTATCAGCGTGTTATGGCAACGGAAGGTCTTGTTATATAAAAAGCTGACCGGATCAATGTACTGTACAAATCATAAGGTCGCAGACGGTTGAGTTATCTTTATGACGACTGTAAAACCTTTAGTTTCAGTTCTCAGGAGCGGGAAAGACAATCAAGCCTGTGTGTATGTATGTGTGTCTGTGTGTGTGTGTGTGTGTGTGTGTGTGTGTGTGTGTGTGTGTGTGTGTGTGTTTTCCAAAAGCTGCAGTACTACTGTAATAGTAATGCAGATATTTTATAAGTCCCCTGTGTATAAAGTTTTGTTTCTGCTCTGAGATGACGTCACATTTCTCTGCATAAGAACCAAAAACATCCTGTGGAAGAATGACTTCAACATACCAAACAGCTCAAAAGAGTCTCAGCTACTTCAGTGTATACAGGGGGATGCAAACATTAAAGAGGCCTTATTACGCTCACTTTCAGGTTCATATCAGTATTTAGTGTCTCTACTGGGACATGTCTCTATGCTTTAATGTTCAAAAAGCTCTTTATTTTTCTCATACTGCCTGTGCCTCTTTTCACCCTCTGTCTGAAACCAGAGCCCACAATCGAGGCATTTCTTGCGTCACATTTAAGATTTTAGTTTTACTTTAGTTTATTTAGTCAAATTAATGCTGAGCAAGAAATAATTAGCTGACAGATGTAAAAATGTAAAATACAGGATGTAAAATGGTTTTTGTTATCTCAAACTGAGCCATGTAGGTTAAAAGTTAACTTGTTTTAGATCAGTTGAAAAACAGCTGATATTGAAAAGGCTTAGCAGTGGCAACATCGGAATTTGTCTTCAACCAATCAGAGAGCTTGGCCGAGGCTCCCTGTTGTAAAATAATCAATCTGGATCATCAAAGCTCTCGGCAGCCTATCACACTGCTGCCAGAAGCTATAAAATGTAACGTGCACGCAATAATACACTTGAAATACCTCCATTTAAAAGGAAAGAGTAACTCTGTACAGAGAGACAGACAGGACTTGGCTGTGTTTCCTC
The DNA here is from genome assembly GCA_031216635.1 of Dissostichus eleginoides. NCBI lineage: Eukaryota > Metazoa > Chordata > Actinopteri > Perciformes > Nototheniidae > Dissostichus > Dissostichus eleginoides. Next base: position 9,574,218 of record CM062267.1, on the reverse strand, counting down.
TAAAGCGCTGGCACAAGCCACGCCATGATTCCGGTCACTAGGCAAATATCTTTGGGCAAAGTCCTCGTTTCCATAAAAAGCAGGAACGCACGAGTTTAATGGTGAGTGCCGAAGCTGCTGCCATAGAAACTCAGAGACCCGATTGCTGCCCGGATGTCCAAGTAAAGCTTTTGTCCTCCAAATAGCTTTCATAAAATATGGGCTGGCACCCAACATGGATCACAGGCTTTCTGCTGTTAAGTCTGGTACAGACACAAGTATCCAATAGACTTCAACGAGCTTTGTTTCGTTGGCAGGAGACACTCGTCTGGGTCCAGGAGTCAAATAATTTACGAGTCATATTTACCAAATAGTTTTACAAAGACAGAGAAATGTGAAAGAAGAAATATGGGGGCTTCAAATCCACTACGTTCTTTTCAGTTTTAGATTATTTACTTGATAATGAATCAAGTATTCAGTCTACAAAATATCAGAAAAATTCAACCACTTGTCAAAAACCAAAACACATTTATAGTTTAGTAGCATAAACGAAAAAACTGCAAATATTTCATGCCTATTGATCCCATCCAGCCGTGTTTTAAATTATAAACCAGCTTTCTGCTTCAAGTAAAAATGTTTGTCTGATAGGATTTTTCACCAAAAATCTTAACTGAATTGCATATTTTCCTTTCCCCTCCTACAGAATCTTATATAAAGCAAAGGTGAGAATGTCTCTAACATTACGTAACATGTTTACTCTCATTGTATATGCAAGTTTCCACAATACACTTGCCTAAGTTGCATATTGGTACATGATTAATATTATAAAGTGAACGGCCTAGACCTGCTTTAGTGCCCTACAATTATATCTGTTATGATTTGGAGCCCTATGAATAAACAATAAAGGATAGCATTGGTTTGCTTTCAAAGTAGTGTTAATGTCACAAAATTAAATTGAATGTAAGTTCATAGAAACGTTCCCACTCTAGCCGATATGTGTGAAAACAGACTCCTAGCTTAAAACTCTGTACAGTAAAACTTAGACATCCAACGAAGGTCATACTAACCTAAACCTATTTTTCAGTGGTTTCAAAGTTTAAAAAACTATGAATGCAGATGAATCTTCTGTGGACTACAATGGGTTGTCTTATCCCTACAGACAAGTCATGAGTAACTCCATACAGCCACACTGCAGGATGCTAGAGTACAGACTACACAGTCAGGAAGAGCTCAATGTATGTTACCAGATCTCCAACACATGAATCAGCTTTCATCAGAAGGAGCACATCACTGCCCCCCTGAGGCCTGAACTCATCACTGACATCTCTCTCTATCCTCATCAACATTCAAAACATTAAGTGTGGGTATATTGGCCATTTATGTTTGAAGTACTGGAAACAAAATCTATTCATCTCAAAACATGAATGGTCACATTTCTGTCTTTTACATTATAGTACATTAGCTGCAATGAACAATAAAAGGTATTGATATCAGTGGTACGGGCTTTGGTTTGGATTTGTTTGTATCATGGATCTATTTTGTCAGTTTTCATATTGTAGCTTGTATTGCCACCCAAAAAGACTTTTAATTTGTAAGTATTGACACTACTTCTGTGTCTTCCCAAACAGTACATTTCCACACTCATGCTACTAGAGGGCACATGGGTGACGGCATTATGATGATTCAAATGTGAGCGATTGTTGAACATCTGGCGATAATAAACACCGGTGACGATACAGCAATAATAAAACAAGCTCATCTAAATATTTATGTGCCAAAACACAAATCACTGCTTCTACCGGAGCCAGTGTTGCTAAGCAGCCGCGTTGTTCATCTCCTCTTCAGTGACAATGCTGTCATGCAGAGGAAGTCATTTCCATTGTAGATTTCAGTAATGTTTTCATTAAATATTCAACCGGTGAATTATGTTACCTTTGAAGAGCCGGCCAAAACAGGGAGCCCATCAACATGAAGCTCTACGAAATATATCTGTAACAATTCCAATATCTTTTAAGTCGTTAACAAAGCAACATTATAAAACATGAATGGGTTACTCCTTCTCAAATTAGAGGATTTATTCTCAAATGAGAGGATTTCCTACTTTTCAAATGTTTGCACTGTTGAAAATGCTCTCTGACAAACATCGATTGTCAAATCCTATCATCACACCTATCATTAGTCTGCTTTTGTTGAAAAAAGGTCCCAATTATGACTAACAGATTAACTACACAGTATTTTTCCACTTTGCGTGAGCCAGTCCTACACGTCATCAGAGTTTTTGGTAAAATCATTGGTTGTGTACAGCTCTTTATTTGATGTGGGTAACTTTACACATCGGAAATTCCCCTTAACGTTAGCCATGTTTGCTATTAGCTGTGTTTGATAAAACATATTGGTGTCATTCTTTTAGCCAAATATCATGTATACAGCCATTGTGAATTGCAAGTGAATATATAGCAATACTTTTTATAGACTTCGTCTTAAACTGAGAAAGTTTGAAGCATAAAAAAGGATAGTGTTTTTAAACCGTGTCATGACGCTAACGTTAGCTTAATTAGCTATTAAGCTACAACTAATAAAATAGCAACAACAGTCAATATTTCAGCTAGCAAAATGTACAGCTGCCAACTAGAAATGAAAAACATACTTTTGTATGAAATGTAATTGGTCTAAAATGTTTTAAAAGTTTGGACGGTAAATCAGTAAAGATAATATGCATTGCACAGGAATGGAAAGCTTGACACACTTAGCAACTAAGCGGCCTGGGGTAAAGTCAATTTGTCAACTTAGCGGAAGAAAAGCCAATGTGTCTTAGTACTAAAACTAATCTAAAGTGGCACGCTGAAAGACAGCTTCATCCTCTTTAGGAGCTAAAACTGCTTCCCATGTCCCACAGACGTTATGTGCCACAACATGAACCTGGTGACCGTGCCTCTGTTTCCATGTTCCACGTCTGGCAGCATGGCAGATCTGGACCGTGCAGGACACAGTGTGCCTCCCCGCGTCTCTCATCGGTAACAAAACGCCCACTTCCTGTAGCGGCAGGAAGTGGTGAAGTGGCAGAGATTGTTCCTGCGTGAACTCGTCGTCATATCAGACTCGAGGGGTTTTCTCTGCAGCATGGACACACACACGAGTGTTCAAACAAAAGACACACACACAGCCAATAGAGTGAGAAGGAAATCCAAAAATACATTCCCAGGGTTTTGCCACGCAGATAAAGGTAATGTAATTGTAAACACGATGAGGTCATGGTGGGATTACAATGAGATACTACACTGGCACATGGGAGGGAAAGAAGAGGAGGTGAAGTTATGGAAAACCGTAAAGGGTGTGGCAAAACAGTTTGAGTCACTGGGTGTGTGTGGTTTTAAAGGAGTGGTTTATTTTGGTTTGATGAGTCTGAGAGACAGTTATTAGCTGGAGCGCCACATTAAAGGTCCCCTATTATACTGTTTTTCATCAATATATTATAGGTCTCAGATATATACAAAACATGTCTCTGAAGTATTTGGCTCGAAATACCAAACAGATCATTGAAATCCCACAATCCCCTCTGTTTCAGCCCTGTTTCAAAAGTACTGATTCTCTGTCTGTTACTTTAGATGAAAATAAGGAGCCACTCCCCACGCCCCTCTCAGAGATATTTGGTTAAAAAGAACACAATAGCCGCTTTCACACCGGAGTACTTTTCGGTACTAAGTTCCCGGTACTTAGTTCCCGGTACTTAGTTCCCGGTACTTAGTTCCCGGTACTTAGTCCCCCCGAACTCTTTAGTCCCTGAACCTGTCCTAATAGATCGCGTTCACACCGGAATAAGTTCCCTGAGGAAGGATTACGCAAATGAAGCCGCTGACGTCACTTCTTCTTCTGTTTGGGTTTACTGGCAGGCCGCAAACAACTTCACGGCGTATACTGCCAACCGAAGTCTCGGAGTCCCCCGGAGTTGGGGACTGGCTTCAGTAGAAGCTGCTGGGTCGCGTCTTCCGAGTAAATCGCCAGAAGCGCCGACATGCTAATAATGCTAATGCGAGCAAATAAAATGGCGGCTTCACAAAACTTTTCGGAGTTTTACGGGGCGTGGTTTGCAATTCGCCCAGCCAATCAGAAATTGTTAGTGTGGCCGACACACCCACGAACCATTTCCTCCACAGGAAAGTACCACCTCTCTAGCAGGGACTATCTGGGGGTGAAAAGGTTCGCGCGAACTAGGGACTAGTTCCAGATCTTTTTGGTGTGAAAGCAAAATCCGAAGAACTATTGGCCTAGTTCTTGGGAAAAGTACTCCAGTGTGAAAGCGCCTAATGGTGCTCTAGGAGGAGATTCAGGTGATAAGGTGGGGGGGGTTACCTTGGTTGGTGATTGGCTAATGGTTACACAAGCCAAAAAATTGTTATGACATCACAAAGTGGCCAAAATCTGATCAGCTCATTTCCAGACAGGTTTTTATATAAATGGATCAGGATAAAAAGAGAGCGAATCTCTTTACACAGAGGGGACACATGTTGATGTATAAAAGACATGAAAAAGTGGATTTTGCATAATAGGTGACCTTTAAATATCATCAGCGTTAAGTGATACTACTTTCGTGTTCGGGCAGATGAAACTCACCAACAGATCCACGTTTTCTTTGCGTCCCAGAGAGCCGTGCTCCACCCTCTCGCTGCCCGGGGCGAGGATGTACGGGCTCTGACCTTCAGAGGGCTTCATGTTGGGCAGGCTGAGCGACCGCAAGTCCTTCACCCCCTGCTCCACCTTCAGCTCATCCCCTACCCGTGCTGAAGGAAAAACAAGGAGGTTTAACGGTCTGGGGAAGAGACTCTTGTAAAATATACATAGCCCTCAGATCATTATTTTTCACTGTTTTGTTTTGAGTCATTTTAAATTGACTCCAAAAGTATTGGACGTTAAATCCATTTATAAGCTCTTTTACATATTGTAGAATAAATAGAATGATTGTGGCCTTACATTGAACCAGTAATCAAATACATTTTGGCCACTTGAGGGTAGCAGAAACGAGGAATTGACACAAAATCGACTGATATGCCAAACTTATTATGTAACTGTTAATTCACACATCCAGCAGATACAGAGAAACCTTATATTTAAATCTGGCAAAGTGAAGTTCAGTATTCATTTGTCTGTGTAGCTGCGAATTGCTTACCTATGTTCACCAGCTGGATGCTAACTTTGTCTGTCTGCTGTTTGCTGCTGGCCATGTACAAGGCATACTTTTTAAAGCTTTTCCCCTGAAAACAACGCTATAAGAGCAGTGACAGTGAACCAAAACATAAATGTTGCAGGGCTGAAAACAATGAAGTGAAAAACAATAAACAGCTCCATGTAGCTAAGGGAAACTGCAGATAAAAGTAACACCTTTCTGTGGCTTTAATAATACAAGTGACACATTTTCACAAAAAACTTGTTATGTTATCCTTTGTCAATACGGTACATGGCCAAATTCATATTTGTTAAAGCTTAGGGAAAATAAAGAGATCGGATTGAGTGTTAACAACATAGAAAGAGCAGAATAATACAATTTATCACTCTACTGAAAACCTGACCACGTGTCTAAACAGCTGTGGAGAGTTTGACCTCTGTCTTTCCGACTGCATGTAACTCCAGACCGCATGTGGGAGGGTGACAATTTCAAAAGAAAACAATTAGTCATGGCATGGGATCTCTTTTATGGGCGGCTTAAATGGGCTTTTGATCCCGAAACTGCAGCAAGTGTAACTGCAGCGGTCGCAGAGCAGAGGCAGCGTTCCCACTTTCCACTGCGGCATTATGGGAAAGAAAAGCTGGCAGAGTCATCATCATGCTGCGACTGCATTATTAAGATTCATATTCATGACACTTCTGGAGAGGATTGAGCGGTAGTGGACGTTTTTTTTCTTCTTCTTGTAGTTCTGATATCTTTCATAGCATACAGTTCACTCCTTTTTTCTCCGAGTCAGAAATTTGGGTGTGAGAGGAAACCGTTCTCCGCCATCTGTCCTGCTCAGTCATTGTTAAAGGCCACAGATACGAATGGTGTGTCTAAAATACACCGACTGAAAGGCTACCTACTTTCTATGAACAAACGCTTTTAATAGCAGTGGTTTTCATTTATTCCACCGGGTTAAAGTGTATCTGTTTGTTGTCTGTCGTTTTGCAAAAATCCAACACCTCAATGATAATCTTTAACTAATTAGAAATAAGTTAGACATGCAACAATGACTCATTTGCTTACGGCAATGTTGTCAGTCATTTACAAGAAAGAAGATCTGATTGATAGCGTGAGAACGTCACAATGAGCAACATTAAAAAAAATACTAACAAAAGGTGTTAATCATTTGTTTGTGGACATAAACCCCGTGAGAAAATCTCACTTTTATTGAAACCATTTTGTTAACTAATAGAATCAGGAAATAAAAGGAAAAAGACATTAGGGGGTATTAAGTAAAAATACATGTGAGGAAATCACATTCTCTTTGAATGGAGAGCTTCTGTACAATAAGTTTAATATTGCATTTTCTAATTTGCTTCAATATCCTTTACTACTGTTGCTGAAGTCTCACTGCTATGATCTGGCTCGTCTCTTTCCCTCAATGCGAGTCTAATAAAACGCTGCCTTTTCTCAGAAGTTAGATTTCAGACACAGTCGTCAATCTGCAGTTATAAATCAGGCTTAGCGGCTGCATGTAAGAATTTACTCTCATATTTTATGCCTCTAAACAGGAACGCCTCAAAATAGATGTTGGATGAGCAGACAAAAGGTAAATAAGGACACATTTTATGCTTAACGCCTAAAGGATAGCCATAAAATATAGGGTATTATATAGGATGAAATATGATTATTGGTGAGGTTTTTACCTTTCACTTTGAGGTAATGTCCTCCGAAACGGTACGCCTCAAAGTTGAGGGACAGCGGCGTGTTGGACTGATCCAGGAACAGGTCGACCCGGCACAGCTCAATGCCGTTCCTCTCAAAAACTGGACCCAGAACCTCTCTGGTAACACAAAAGGAAAAATCAAACTGTTAATTATGGCTCATATCAAACTCACGCAATATCTTTTATGCGTCTGATCATGTTTCTCTCTTACCTCAGGGTTTTCTTTTTCATTGCCGGTACAATTTCCGTGTTTATGTCCACGTTGAGATCAAACTTGAGGCTGAAGCACTCTTTACTGGGGTCCTGCAGGGGGAACAGACTGTTAGTTTACACAGGTGGGGGGATGCATGTGTTCACTCAGCGAGTCCACAGGGGGGCTCCTTTTCACTACACTAACCAAAACAGCCTGTAAATACCATTATGCTATATCAGAATAAAGGTGGCTGCGTTCTTATTGCTCACCTCTGCCTGTATTGTGCACCGTTTATGAGAAACTGTGTTAATTCTGAGTCACAAAACAAGTGACAGATACAGTTAATCCCCGATAAAGATAGTCTTTCCAGAGAATAACTGTAGACTCATTCCAGGAACAGACTGTGGTTTCAGGGGGGGTGTTTTCATGCTGCACCCTGCTTCCTGTATATGATTACTTACATCAGTGTGTCGTCTCCGTGGTTTCTTTTTCAACTTCATTCCCCCTGTTTTACGCTCCCTGCAAAACAGTTACACACATGTTATCATACCGTTTATACTCCCAACATCTGAGGAACTGCTTAATGTGACTTAAAAAGAAGCGATCAAACTGTCAGGAGACACACATTTCATGGCTGTGATTTATCCTCCGCTCTGAACAGACATAGCTCTACTGACAGGCAAGGCTGACATAAACACTAGAAGAACGTAACAGAGGGGGTTACCAACCCGTGGTCATTGCTCCCATCTTCCTCTTCCTCGAGGTCGGAGGGGGGGCTGGTGCGGGGGGGACAGGAGCGCGTCGACACGTTCCGAGCCAGGATGGAGGCTAAAAGTCAAGAAAACACAGCGGTCAGTCCCTCTGTTGGAACAAAACTACGACAACATTTAAAAATCAAGCTTTAAAAGGATCAGTCCCCAGAAAAAATATACATTAACAGGTTTCCTCCAATGACTCTTGTGCTATCTAGCAAAGCAAATAGTTGTGTTAGATTTCTGCCAGACTTTGATCTGTTTGTTTCCATGGAGGATATTTGCATTTTGATTGTGGGTGTTTACATTACATTTAAAAAGTGTACTTGTTGTTCTTGTATCATGGTCATTGGCTGTCCACTTAGGGTGAGCAAGTGTCCCGTTTTGTCTCACAAATGTAGCCGTCGACCACATTTGATTGACCGTTGCCTGATTAAAACTTGGCTTTTATCCAATGGCTGTTTAGAAAACAATAGAGCGCTATCATCATTAGCCGTATCAGATGTCAATCAGCAAAGAAATGTGGTGCAGGGTCATTCCCTGTGTTTGTTACTTTTGAGTTTTTTTCAATCAGGCATGGAGGTGAATCAGTCTGAAGCTCACAAGAAACACTTGTTGCAGTAACATGTCTCACACAAAAATAGTCCTTGTCCAACATGTGGCTTGTTGGTACCCTAGGTCCACTGATAGTATCCATCACAAATAAACATCCTAAAATCTGCTTGGAAATCTCCAAAATAACTCCAGAACTTTCCTGAGAATCATCATGTTTTTATGTTTTCTTCAGTATCACAGTATTCCAGTGATAGATGTACTGCACACGCCTGGGTACGATGCAAACCAGAACTGTTTAAACATTTAGTTGTGCCAGTTTGCCTAATGCAGATAGAAATACAAGCTTAACACAGCGTTCAAGTTGTACACAAACTGTTCTTCTCTGAATAGTTTTCTCATGGACTTTTTCCTGGTAGAACATTTTACCAATAAAAAACGTTCACAGTACGGTCTGTACATTATCCAGAGTAACCAGATTACTTTTGATGTGGTGAGCACAGCTAATGAAATTAAATCAACCCTCATTATGCTGCGGTGGATGCTGAAATCTCAGGGACAAACTGTGCAAGGTCACATTAAACCTAGCCTGGTTCCAGATTTCTGATTATCTGTCCACATCTAGGATTTGAACAGCAATTAAAATGTGTCTGGGATTGAGCAAACTGAGGGCCATTTCTGTCAATTGCGGAAAAAAACAAACAGTAGACCAGCCAGAGCTTTGCAGGAAGGATTAAGAATGATGTTGTCATTTTCTGATACATCCATGAAAAGAGTCGTTTTTTAAGAGTTGAGTATTATCTACTAAACAGTAACACACATTCTCCTTCTCCTGGGAAATCTAAAGTAAATTGCGCACAGCGAACCCTAACTCATATTCTATTTCCACTGAAAATGACATCAACAGGATGGATATGTGAGCCGCTTCTGAAACAATAAATTGGCAAACATGAACACACTGTGAAAAAGTGAAACCAAATGGGACCACAGTCTCATGTTTAGGCTAAGTTACGACCAAAGGTAAGTGAGAAAACCACGTTTCAAATAACAGTAAAAATACAAGTTTAACCTTGAATATTTCAGACATATATTGAATTATTACCCAAATCATACATTTATAACTCCGGTGTTTTATATATGCGGAGGTAGAACTTGATTGGTAGTTTTTGCCTTTTTTAGACAACAATAAAAACCCAGTGTGATATTTACACAGTGAGCTCCTGTGATGAGGCAATGGGCATGACATCATTGTGAGAGAGGAATTACCAAATAAAGAAACAGTGCACGTCTACCTTGAGGTTGTAAGTCAAAGCGGGGGTGCCGGTCAAAGTGCATGTTGTCTGTGTTCTCCGAGTGGCTGCGTGAGTCACATGACTCGCACAGGTGAAGGGGGCTTTTGTTATTCAGGTCTTGGCAGTCTGGGTGGTGGCAAACCTAAAGGGAGAAAGAGAGGGGGGGGGGGAAGAGGGGGGAAGAGAAAGTCAGATCACATAACTGCCAAGCACACAAGGTCCCCGCTGTACAAACATTTTAAAAGACTGAGCCAAAGGGAAAATGGCAAAACACTCGCACACGTTTCAAATAAACATCCCCTGCCTGACTATTCTTTCTGCCACAGTTAGATGACCGCAGAGGCTGCCACTGGCATTCCTGAGGTTTGGTGACTCCCAGCTTTACACCGTCTGCCCCCTCTGTGGGATGACGGCTAATGTAATTAAAGTTAGATTTCCACCTCGTGTGCAGATCTGGGACCAGCTTACCCCTTATGTAATCTAAAACCCTATCCCGAGCTGTGGGACAATAAAACCGACCACAGGTCAGCTTCCAGTCGGCGACGCGCAGCAGAAGGCAGCAGGATTAAGGATCTCTCTGTCTAGGACCAGACAGATCAAACACCCCCCCCCCGATGCTCTTTCCTTCACCTCAGGAGTACCACAGGACTCCCCCACAACTCCTCACTCCACCCCGTGTCGACATCACCCACAACCCGGCTCAGGAAGCGAGGATGTATGAGGAGATACAATGGAGGTCCAGCTAATGTACTTCCTGTCATTGTCTCCATGTACGCTGGAGGAGCAGTGTGTCTGTGCACGTGTGTTTTAATGTGTGCACAACAGGGGTTTAAAGGAGTTAGGGAGTCTAGCTTTCAAGTAAACACAACAACTATAGAAATACAGGAGGTAGATGTCATCTCCTGAGAGGACACTGTCATATTGGCTTGTCTGAGGTATAAGATTTATGCAATTGACTAATGTTATTGCTGGCTGGTACTTTTTTTGCGCTACTTAATACTGTAAAAACACTGTTGTAAAAATACCACCATGTAATATATATACTTCTCACTATATACCTCCGACTTACTGACTACATTATGACTTTATTTACATGTTCGCAGCTTTTCTATCTTGGATGTGTACTTGCCTCTTTATTTAATATGTTAATGTTTCATATTTTCTTCTATTTGAGTTGGTCTTATCTGCCCTGTCCCCTTCTCTGTAAAACTGTAAATGTCCTCACTGTGAGACAATTAAAGGATTTCTAATTCTGATTCTGCTCTAACATATGCTCTGCACTGCAACATGCTAATACCAGTGGGTAAGTGCTATCAGGTAACTCAGATTTCAATACAAAATGACCCTCTCCATCCCCGCTCCTGGTACTCTACCGTAATATTCTGCAGATCGGTGCCTGAGTCTCCCCCACTCCTGCAATTCGGCTCCATATCCATGCCAGGAGGCACCCAGCCAAGACCCCAATAAACATCCAACTCGCTGCCTCGTTGGCCAGCTAATTCCCTGTGCAGCGTGCCCCCCGTCAGACACACCGCCTTATTAATCCACTCCTCTCAATGTCTAGCCAGGTATAATCACAGATTTCAAGGAGCGGGTCGCAAGGCTTGGGGAGGACAGAAGGAGGGAGGAGGGTAAGGTTATGGGAGGGTGAGGAGTCCCAGTGAAGATATAAACCTAAGACAGGAAGGAAGGGGGTAAAAAAAAAAAAAAAAAAAGTCCATACAGAAGCTTTTCAGAAGTACAAAGCCCCCCTAATCTTGCAGCCTAATTGGTGCCTGTGCTCTGTCAAAGCCATCTGACGGTCCTGCAGAGATTAAACAGCCTCACCACGAGCTCCACAGACCAGGGTCTTCTACTCTTTTCCTCTCTCTCCCTTTCTTCTCTGTCCTCTGCCACTTCCAACCCAGACTCCTCCCTTCCTCTCAAGCACAGAGGGTCAATATACCCAGGCAGAGCCCCCAAAGAGAGAGAGGTTTTAAATAGAAAGAGACAGAGAGACAAGAGTCAGAGAGGCTCAGTTTACTGTGAACATGACAGGCTCTCCTCCAATAGGCACCACTGCATTAAAGGATTATTCCAGTTTATTACAACTACAGTAATTGCTTATCTTTGGACACATTAGAACTTAGAATAGGGGGCACCACTATCACAAAGTGGCAGACAGCAAGAAATAGAGCATTTAGACCATTCACATTGTATTATTACTGATAGGAATAACTGCCTAATCCATGAATCTAGAAACCAAGTTGTAACTCCCTACCTTAACAAAGGTTAATCTACAGCTATGCTGGCGCTGTTGCTATAGACTGTACACAGACTGTACCTGGGCAAATCTGGGCTATAAGCTAAATGCTAGCGTCACATGCTAACATGCTCACAATGACATGCTACTGTTTATCAGATATAATGTTTACAATATTTCCAATCTGAGATTAGTGTGTGTAGGCTTGGTTGGTATTATGGGAAGCATTAAATCAATACCGTCTGCTTTCTATGAAGCTGTAGTGTCCACTGAGTTAAAAAAAATTGCGAATACAAGGGTTAGGGTTCATAATAACGGTTACCTGTGAAGAACCGCATGCTACAGTGCTAAAACTCAAAAGCTTGCTGCCCTTTCTTGCTTTCCCAGGCCGGATTAAAGTTATTATGGATTGACCTTTAAATGGGACCAACTATTCTAATTTAATTTTAACCTACGACCCCAGTGAGATGTCAGTAAGGTATAAGGTATTGAAAAGTAGACACTCCCCAAGTCTCATGCTAACATCTGGTCATAAGAACACACCACAGAGTGCAGCTGAGATTGATGGGAATACTCTGCAGAGATTAAGTCCTAACATATTGGACACATAATGATATTGGCAAAGCATCACCATAGTCAGTCCGATTCATCCTAGACAGACCATGACTGTTTTCTAAACAATTAGAGTTCCTGTTGAGTCTTGTGCTCTCTGCATAGTTAACATGGCAGAGGAGGATAATGAGAACAGTGTGACATTTCAGGTCATTTCTCAATCGTTGCAGATGATGACGTTGCAGCTACAGTAGAGAGTCTCACCTCTTACTGAGTCACTGACCTCGACAAACCACACTGCCAACGAGACAGCTACTTGGCAGATGCAAACAAGTCACAGGAATCTGTTACAACATCACCTCCTCAGGGCCCTCGGAAGCAAACATCAATGCATGAACGCACATTTTCGTGCAGAAGGGTCAAATGTCCCGTCGCACCGAAGTGGTATTTTTTCCACGAGATGTGGAGACAGACGGCCGGGCCAGAGAAATACGAGCGAATCAGATGCCATATTTAGACAATAGCCCAGATAGGTAGGCCTTCCTCGCTATCACGTTGGGGCGTTCACATTCCTGCTGAAAATATCTGATGCTTTAGCCAAGACAAACGAGTGCATCACAGGATGAAGAAAAGGCACCGAATGGAAAAAAACCTCAAACAAACCAAGAACAGCTTGTAATCATGACAGATAAATGAAGATATAATCCTAAAATAACTTCACCCAGGACAACAAGGATTTTTGCAATACTCAACATTCCTATTAATGAGGGGGATGATGGATACTTTCATTATCCGGCTGTCTCTGGATCTGGAGTCCTGACAACAATGAAGAGGAGGAGTGTGTAAGTGAAGCCGACTGTAAGAGAATGTGTCCGTGGAGAACAGCTGACAGGATACATGCCTCTTTTGTCATGTGAGTGTGTCGCGTGTGTGTCCCCTCTCCGCATGCCTGCTCTCAGATCTGGCTGGATTAGAGGGGAGGTTTCGGGGGGGCAGCATGAGTGACTGTAGATGAAACACTGCAAGCCCCACCTTCGTCCCATTCCCCAACAGCTGAGATCACACAGCGACCCCTCGCCTTGGCTTAGCACGTCCAACGCCACGTGGCACCTGCTCTGCACCCTCGTTTCCACACATCCTGCAAACACGCCAACACACAACTTGCAAACACCGGCATGCCCGCTCGAGGAGTGTGTCATCCATGAACAGCACACCAGACGCTCAGCTGTAATAAATATCTTCTTGTTTGGCGGAAGATGGCTGCAGTCTTCAGAGGTGAATCAGGATTATTAACCATTGATTCTTGCAACACTTGCACGCAACACATGAAGGCAAGCAACACGTATTATCAGCTGCTGTAAGAGCGAAATTGTCAATAAAAGTTTGGAAATGATAGCCTTAAACGGCTCCAGTTACACTTATTTTCAGGTTTCATATTTGTATGTTGTGCTTCTACAGTCTCCATGCTTTAATGTTCAAAAAGGTCTTTATTTTCCTCATTCTGCCTGTGCTGCAGATGATGCCATTTAACAAGGGAACAGGTATATTAACTTCAGGTTGAAATGTCTTAAAGATGATTGATAAATAAGGATGGAACATTAGGGTTTAGAGCAAAAGCCTGGCAGTTCAATTTGGCTGCAACATCTTCAATAGCGCTGTCACCATTCTGTCTCCTGGGGACGATTTGTTCTAATATGTTTTGACGGCTTGCCGCATCCGCGCTGGAAAATGGAAAATGGAGGGTAATCAGTCTTGGTGTAAGGAATTAAATGACGCAAAGAAGGAAAGGATGCAGATAAATTCAAACCAAGACTTTACGTCTGGCTCAATGAGATTCTACAACACATGGTTACTATGAGGAAAGACAAAGACCCAGTAATGATCTCTAAAACTATACTTCCTGTGGGTTTCACTGTGTTCCCCCTCACAGCCGGCCCCCTCAGGAACACCTTGTCCTGCCAGAGCACACCTAGCGTTATGCAACAGCATGCATCACTGCGTGCATGTACGTATTTGAATAGGAAGAAATGGATACATGAGCCGTTCAAGGGATAATAGGATTCTTTGTTTTTTTGTGTAAAGCATGATAGAGATGGAATTGCATTTAATCAAATCTGGGTTCTTATCAAATCTTATTGGGTTTAATTTTCAACATCTGTAAGGAACTAAAGCTCAAAGATTTAATTTAGATCTTTATCACAGTTTCTTGGCTACAAACCTATAAAGCCTTGGGTTTTAGCACAAAAAGATGAGCAGCACAACGTTTTGGATACTGGTTAAATGTATTGGGACACAGTGAAATAACAGCTGTATCCTAGGGACTTCTACACCATATTATTCTCGCTTAAGTTGCTCCGAATACCGGGGATGCCGATGCAAAACTGTTGAGTTGATGATCCTCAAAAACTGATATGATATAATTTCCGGATATTTACAAGATGCAGCCAATTAGATTATTTTTCCAGGGAAGAGGAACCCTTCTGTTTGTTTTTTTAACTAAGAAAAACATACAGTTTATAATACCGGTTCATTTTCACTCACAAATGTTGGCTTAGTGTAGAGTGCATCTGAAAGAGTCTGAATGGTTCTCATCGAAAAGCTCAAAAAATGTGACATTTAAGCTTTATTGGAAGTGATTTCAAATCATGTTTTATACTTCTACAAGAAGAAAATACTTTGAGGATGAGGAATAAATGGTCAGTTTGGCAAATGCACCTCTGGTTAACTACCCTATCTCCATTAAAGAGCAGCACACAGTCGCTTTTCAAAGGGAACCATCGGTCAAATTAGACCTCGTACAGACACTGTTTTTACATTCGGTATTTCTTATAAAACATTTTTAGGGAGTGGGGTAGTTAAGAGCTTTCTGGTGTCTGAATTCAATGAGTCTGGGTAATAATTAAGCACTTTTTATTGGAGATTAAATGGATAAAGTAATGTCAACACAAGACAACCACTACCCAACGAGATGTCAATACTGATAGGTGGGAATTAACTGAGAGGAAATACTCTCTAGCTCAAGCTTATAATAAAAGTATGAGTGTGTGGAAGGATGGGGATGGGTTCAGTAGTGAGGAGTTAATGTACAACATGCACATTTACTGCATAAAGTATAAAAAAATCTTATCTTTTATTGACCTATTGTGAAACAAGGAGTTCCCACATGCGTATTACTCTATACCACAAATACATAATCACACACGCACACACAGCTGTTTGTCATTGTGGTGCCCACACCCATAGAGCAAATTCAATTCCCTCTAATTGTTCCAAGCAGCCATAATCAACCCCCCCCCCACACACACACACACACACACACACACTATAGAAAAAACGAAATCAAAGCAAACCTGAACCAACACAATTCACAACAGTGAGATGAATGCTTCATATTGGGGACAATGGAGGATTTCTGTTTGGTTTAGTGGAGCTCAAAGCGTATTGTTTGGGCCAGCCGTCGGTCCAACGCAGCACTTCAGCCTTTGTTGAGACTGCGGGTGCCGTCCAGGTACATTGTGTTTAATTACACGGGCCAACTTTAATGCTTACTATCACTCCACTTCCACAGAAAACTGAGCTTTAAAAGGTCTTGTCTTAACACGAAAGTCATCACTGATTTGGCAACTGGTGGATATTCTCCTCAGCAGAAAGTTATGTTAGCGCTAACGTCACTCCTCATCCGTCATGAGGGGCTGGAGACGAGGGCTGGTGATAGTCAAAGTCAAAACCAAAGTCAACTTTATTGTCCATCTTTCAGTTTGTGTGTACAGACAGAGAGATCGAAATACCGTTTCCCACAATCCCGAATACAACAGCGAGCAGCCATCTAAAATAGCTTAAGTCAACCTCTTTTACTCCGAAAACACACCCTGGCCTCTTCATTTCGCTCTGTCCTTACAGAAAAACACATCCCAATAAACATACCAACGCACCCAAATGATGGGTTAACACCTGAAGAGGCAGAATCGTGCACGGTCATGTTCAGAAAGTCAGACTGCAGTGAAGTCAGTCAAACATCCAGACAGACTTTGGTCAGAACAGCTCACACACAGTCTGTTACACCAAACTAATCTAAGATAACCCAAAAGTCAGACATGTACAAATCATCAGTTGTTCATAGTCTGCTAATTAAATAAAGACAACAGCTGTCTGATTTTCTCAGACAAATACACTCATGTGCTGACCTTTCACCTGTGCATACATCAAAAATAATACACGTGCAGAGATTACACAAAAAAACAAGTCTAATGCAGAAACAGTATTTCTCAAGATCATTATACGGTAGTACAAAACATCTTCATGTGTCATTATCCTTTGTAAAAATAGATTCGTTTTAAACTCTAGATTGCAAAATGTTTCTTAATAATATTGACACATCTTAGAAACACTGACAAATAAATCCCTCCCTGATCCCTCATTATCTATAATAATATACAATTTTGAGGATAACTACAGGGTGTTTCCAGATATTTGCATACAAGACCTTTTTCTGAGAAATACTCATTATAGGGCGGTAAAAATGATGATTGGTTAATCTAGGAGCTGATTTTCAATTGGAAAATTCCTCATGTATTTCTTTTTTTAAAGGAGCAATTATCACTGCAAACATAAAAACCCCAATGTATTCTATGAAATTCATTTTGTAACGATTTAAGACAAATATTTGTAAAGTTACAAATTCTGACATTGGAGAAGCCATACAATTGTTGGTGTTTTTTTGCAGCTGCTGGAAGACTGAAAATGTCATTTAAAGTTTAGAAATTATATATTTTTTAGCAGCTTTTAAGATGAAGAAAGGTCAACAGCTTTCCTAAATGTAATCAGCAATGAATTGAAATATGCAACATGTTAGTATTCTCAAAACACCTCTCTCCAACCTCTCACCTTCATGCATGAATCTACTCGATCAAATAATTAATAACTTTTAACTGCATTAAACACTCCAATATCTGCTGCAGCAATAAGCATGAGTGATTGTCAAATAAGAAGTTAAGAGAGCAAAGTGCCTGCAGAGCGAGGTTTCTCTTGAGCCGACAGAGCAAGGTCGACCTCTGCTACATGTAACTTTTTTTGCTACTTTTCTCCAATTGTTATCGTCCTGTTGGGAGCAGAGCGCTCGACCCTATATGGCCTCTGCAGAGGGCCTGCTCTCCTCAACACTACACAGAGTTGCCATTAGCTGTGACCCAGTAGGTGGGATTGAAAACAGCACCCAGAAGATCAAAGGGGGGATTCTGGGCAAGCCCGGCCCCGGAGTCTGATTTATTTTTCAATAAATAAGCGATGCATCTGTTGAGGAGTGGCACGGCGGAGAGCTGCTGCTTTCTTCTGCTGCCATCTGTCCTCTGGCCGGGCGAGGAGTTGGGAGAGGAGAGCCAGGGCCGACTTTTTAACAGCGGCCATTATGCAACAACACTGCCTGCCTGTTCCCTATTATCCTCTCCCCTTCATTCTGGTACCGCACCGCCTTCGCACACATATGGATTTACTCAAACGGAGGCACTTGTTGTGTTTCATCCTCCCAGGAGAGAGCCGTGTCTGTGTGTGTGTGTGTGTGTGTGTGTGTGTGTGTGTGTGTGGCTGTTACCTAGACACATGTTAAGTATGTTCATCAAAAGGACCCGCAGTGGTTAAATGGCGGCGACTGTTCATTCACTAACCGACATCAAATGTTGGATGAGGAGGGTTGTTAAACACGGGATGATGTCATTCAAAGCTGCTCAAAGTGAAAATAAAATTAAAAAACAGCAGGTGTACATAATGATCCCCATATGGAATACTGTACGTTTAACCACATGTAACTGATTCTTTAAAGATCATGTCTGCTTTTAAAAAATATAGGGTTCAACAGGGCAAGAAAAGAGTCAGAAAGATTACCATTCTTTAAGCCCCGCCCCCTGGTTACCGTTGCTATGCCTGAGAAGCTCTCTCCGGTATCTCGTTTACAATGATGACTGACATATTGACAACTCAAAATAAGTAGACATTTAAGATAGTCATCAAAAGCAGGGTTTTGTCAGTTTCCTTAGCTTAAACAGCGCCTTCATTAACATATGTTATTAGCTGTAATTAATAAGCTCTAGTCTACACTTAAAGGAAACATACATGCGTTTCTAAAAAGCTTTATGCCTTTCCCTGGGAATCTAAATCTGCATCTTGAATTGTTGATGATACATTTACAAGATATCAATCAATCAATCAGCAACTTTATTAATCCCGCAAGGGGCAATTGGTTATGAGCAGCAGCTTATGTCATGTACACAGGCAGGAACATACAGGAAGAAAACACTCAGATACACCCGGGAGCACAGATGTGGATCATTCCAATTTACACGATAAATAGTTCATAGCATCACAATAATAAATAAATAAATAAATAAATAATCAAGTTAAAAGCCTTTCAAGAATTTAAAAGTTTGAGTACAGAAGGGATGAATGATTTTGAAAAGCGATTAGTCTTTACAGCAGGTAGAGCATATCTTCGCCCTGATGGCAACAAGAGGCCAGAATGCTCTCTGCTTTCCGCAGAACCTGTTGGTTCCAGAAGGAATTTAAGTCTCTCTGTTTCACTCCGATGATCTTAGAGCAGGTTTTAACAATGCTGCTCAGGCTGTTCCTGTCTTTCAGGCTATGGAACCAGCAGATAAAGGAAAAACAAATAAGGCTCTCAATAAATGCTTGGTAAAAACGACAAAGAATGAAAGGCCTGAAGAGAAAGAGTTCAGTTATAATATCAGCAGCATTGTGTTTGTGTTGTAGAGATAACACTGCATATGTGAAAAATGTTTTTAATTAGGTTCTAATAATATCAGGGTTTCGTCCAAATCTTACTTTCGGCGAGCACCCTCATATCTTTCTAGAAAAACCGTGTAATATAACCTTGTTTGGATGTTTTGGCTGTGGTAGTAATGGTAATGCTATTTACTGTAAGCCAGTTAGGTATGGCTTTCATTAGAGTAGACGAACACAGTTAAATTAACTTTTTTGCACTTTTTATGAAGTGATTTTTGTAGTTAGAGGGATTTCAAAACATGGAGAGAAATCCAAGTGAGGCATATTTACCTAACAGTGACAAAACTATTTGGGGATACATCTGAAAGTGAGTACAACTGTAATTATGCTAATAAAGTCAGAAAAAGACTGAGCGAACACTACAACAAGTACTGGAAATGAAGTCATGAATTTGTTTCTGTAAACTGTTTGGGTAACAATTGGCCTTTGTTTTATGTTGCTATGATCTCATGTGTTGCCCTTTGAGGTTTTTTGTACGTCAGTTACTTTGCAAAATTGAAACAATTGTAATATATATGAATTACCTATTCCTAAAAACATATCCTATCAGTCTCCAAATCAGTGTATGAATCATTTGCTTGTTTGATAGTAATCTGAACACCAGGTAGATTACATTCTGTGTAATAGTACATATCATTTCATCATGTTATTCTCCTCTGCAGTGACACATGATGGAAGAGCGGCGGTTTTTCCCAGATTTCATATTATAGACATTTATAAGAAATGGGCCCATCTGGTGTTATTGACACACTGATATCATTATTTTTTTAACACTGCAGGAGTGAATTACTCCCCCGACGTCCATTAGGGAATACAATCTTTAGCATTTCCCGTTATAACAAAGAAGCAATGAACAAATTTGTCAACTCCAGTGAATTACTGTCCTTAAGATACAACAATACAACCTCTGTTGTCTTTACCACGCAAACATTTTGAGGGTGAAATCAGACACTGCTCAGGTCCGCCTGACAGCACTCCAGGTTTGAGCATCTGCCACAGAAAACAACAAACTCAAGAGCAAACACGCTCACAGGAAACACTGCGACTCCTTTTTGTGAAGTACACTAAGCATTCCTGTGAAAGGTATGTTTCAACATGCAGCCAGTGTTTGCCCACAAAGAATATTACCCATCATATCCCACAACTTTGCATTCTTTCAACCAAAATTAGGAAAAATGTAAACTGCAACAACAACTGACGGGATATTGTTTTGGCATCTCTTTAAAGATTGTATTTAGAAGAATTTAAAAGCAAATATGACATTTTCTGGAGTTGTTTGTAGATCAGCTGAAAAGACATCTGACCCCAACCCCTGCAGCAGATTCAAATATTTACATGACACCCTAATGACACATGCCACTGTCACAGTGTCGTCACTGAGAACAACAACCCACTCAAGCTGCCTGTAAATAAGATAGAAAGACCCTGAAATCCTCTTAGCGCTGAAGAACTAAACACCAGGCTCAACTTAAATGTTAAGCTTAAGGTGATCAATACGACTTGTGGAGGAAAAGACACCACTCACCAGCAGCTGGTCTCTTTCTGCTCTAACAAAGTCAAGTGTACCGACTGCTGTCTGCCGGCTGGACTGTGACGCAACCTGCCTTCCTTTCCATAGCTTCAAGGCAGGAGGAGAAAAAAGGAGAGATAGACAGGCGGGCGGTGAACAAGACCAAAAAAGGAGGAAGTGAGCAAGAGGGGGAAAAAACTGGGTATTCCAAGATGTATGAGACTTTTGGAAACCACTTCAAATTTGGTGTAGGAATATGGAAAAGGAGGGAGCTCTGGTGGGTGCCACGGGGTAAAACTGGTCAGTTGATATAAGAAGCAGATGTGAAATATGCAGACAAAGGAGGAAAAAAAGACTTACATTTGACTCAAATGCAAGGATTTTCTGCTGTTTCTTGTCTTGGAATAACAAAAAATCACAATGTTTGGGTCCTGTCAGCTGAACAAACACAGAAAAGCCACTTTTTAACCGTTTTCTGATCGTTGTTACTTACAAATCATAACTTTTTTGTGAAGATAAATCAATGACCAAAACAAGTCCTACTTAAGTTCTGCTAACCTTTTCTTTTACAGAGAATGAATGAAAACTCCGACAGCACATGCTAATGCAGCAACACACTCTCAGCACTTCATATATTCTTCCATTAAAGTGCTCTCAGACTGAAATCCATAAGAAAAGCTTGTTCTTTACATTACCCACCATAGAAAGCTCCAGTTTGTGAGGAAAGGCAGCCCCTTTGAGATTCAGTGGAAGAATCAATCAATATCTCCGGTACACAGCAGGTGGTGAAAGTTTAAGTCCCAACCAGGATCGAAGTCGTGAGCGTCAGTGAGTTTCAAGTTCTTAAAATAACGGAGTTAATCTGACAGACGTGGAGGATTGAAAGAGCGTGTCGGTGGGGCTGAGAGGCTCACTCTGTTTACTACAGCGGTCTACTGGGAAGACACACACATACACACAGGGTTAAAACCATCAACCCCGCCTATCTGCTCAATCACACACCCCCACAAACACACACACTTCCTGGCAGAGTCATGTAAACTCCCACCAAATCTGAGCTCTTTTTCTCCTGAGAAACGGCTGAGTATTCCTTTTGACGTCTGGTTCTGTGGTAATGCAGATGTAAATTAAAGTCAGTGAGCAGAAGAACATTTGTGTCTATTAATACTTGTTCGAGACTCCCCTGCTGGAACTCTGACCCTGAGGGGACAGAAGGTTAAAGAGGGAGTTCAGCTCTTCAGAAGTGCTGACTGGATGCAGATAGGGAAGTGAATGTGTTCAAACAACCAACACCCGTACATCGGTTCAATCTGGATCCGTTTTGAAATAAAAAAGAATCATAACAAGCAGGTCTTTTCTTTTCTGATTTCATTCTACAATCAAATGAGGATTAGTGAAATAGTACCTTGAATACTAATCTGAAATAAATGCCTGTGGTGGGGTGTGTAATGGTAAAAGATTTAATCAATTGTAGTCGTTTTTTTTTAAAAGGGAAAATCCTAAATATTTTAGTCAATAGTTAACGTCCACCTCATTCTATGAACAGAGTTGTGTAATGTCATATCTGAGAGAAAATAACCCTGATTACGCCACAGTGCTGTCTCACTTTCAGATAATCCTGCAAGCATTCAGAGCTACAACGGGGATTGTGTCAGTTATGTCTTTCAAGAAAAAAGTAAGTATAATTGTTCTAGCCTCGGAAACATGAGGATTTTTTGTGGGTTTCAAAATGATAGTTATTTTTATATTTTTAGGTTTCAGAAAGTTGCTTGGATAAACATGCCATTTAAGGACATCAGTTGTATCGTACAATAGTCCTTTCTGTTTACCACACAGGGGTTCTAATGAAAAAAGATCACGTGGAATTGTGGGAAAAGTAGTATACAGTGTTTTTAAAGCTTGGGAACAAAAAAAGGATATATTTTTACATGATCTTTTTGTCCTTATTCCACCGAAGTTCTTTGCAAACAACATCTAAAATTCCCCCTTAAACAAAAACATTCTTTGATTCTAATATGTGAGAATTTCCCGTTTTACTGTAATCGCCATATAAATCAAAAATGAAAATGATCATCAGTGTCTCCCCTTGTGTGGTATGATATGTGTGTGTGGGGGGGAGTGTTTAGTGGGAGTGTGGTGTAAGAGTGAGTTTGAGTTATGGCCTGATGTTACATTCTGCTGCGCTGACCGCAAACACTCAGCCCAATACTCTCTGTTCTTTTGTCATTCAGGTCAATCCGAGATGAACCGTGTTTAAATCCCCCGCAATTAGCTAGCTAACAAAAACAATTCGAGCCCCCCGAGGCTGGGGGCCGTGTGTTTGTAGTAAGAGAAGAGAGGGGGGGTGAAGTAAGTAATGCCCAAAGCCCACCTCTTTTTGTCTTGAAAACAAGGCAACCTGTTGAATCCATGTCTTCCCCGCCACCCCCCACTGTCAGCATTAATTAGAGGGAGGCTATATTTAAAGGAGTGGACAGCAGTAATGCAATTATCCTCGAGGATTAGACCCCACTGCCACTGCCATTGTTGGGGGCTTGAACACGAGTGGCCTTCCCTTGATGCCCGACCTTGGCATTAACCCTTAGATAACCATAATCCAAATTCTTCAAGGGAGAGGTTAAATAAAGGGGGAAAAACTAAGGGAAATGTGAGCGAGGATGAGCAAGGTGGTGTGAGAAAAGAAGAGTAGAAAAAGAGAAAGGATTAAAGCCAGATGACGATGCCGCTGGAAGTTCCACAGTTTCGTGGCTAGCTCCAGTTAGGAGTGATTTAGAGAGCACGTTTCCACAGCCATAATAACACGTTGTGAATTGGAGATTTTTCAAAGCTAATCATCGCCTCTCTAACTAAGCAGTGCAGGCTGCTGTTCTCAAAGCATTTCATTAAGCAGGGGGTTGTTTACGCTCTCAAAACACACGGAGCAAACCAACAATTAGTGGGGTTTGCTTCGCATGCGAGGGATTTAGCGGGGTTGTTTTCTCAAATCCATCTCCTCACTGGGGGACTTCTCTTAAGTCTTTGAACCCCGGCTATATTGGTCGGTCCATACAGGGATGTTTCCATCGGAGCCTCAGTCAGGTACCCTCTTCCTGTTATTCCCCTGTCTGCCGCGACGCTGCTTCCTGTCTGGGATGCTCCTGGGGGTTGAACTGGCGTCTCTGGTACAACACCCATCATAGCTTTGGTACTTCCCTGACCACACATTGTATGTATGGACAGCACATAATTCAGTGTCCTCCAGAGTGTTTGTTATTGCTGGATGCCATTGCCCGTCAAACTGGTTTTCTTTCCACTAAGGACTGATGAACAGATATGATCGTTCTTTCAACACTTCAGTGGTGAAGCAACATTATTTGGAATCATTTTGATCTTTAACCAGGTGTTCATTACTTGGTTTATATACATAACTACCGAAAATACAAACACTTCATGAATTGCTTTTAAAACGCTTTGAATATAACACTGTTTTGTTGCCAATTAGTTCAAGAAAATTGTATTTCTAACGGGAGGATTTGTGTAATTTTGTTAAATGTACGCAGTCTCGCTTTAAGATGTGATGCAAACGGATTTCACTAGAGTCAACAAGTGTGTGACGCTCCAGATAAAAGAGAAAAATAAACATATAACGACGTACTCTACATGTTGTGTTTGGAATTTTCCCTGGAATCTGACATTTTGGTGTGACGGTAGCCTGATATAAAATGAGTCACTATTTCAGAGTAACTTTCTTTTTATGGACTATCATGTCCCATAAGCATGGAAAAGTACAGTCCTTGATTGGTACAAGAGGGAGCTGCCAGTGTAGTATTACATACACTTATTAAAAAAAGTTATTATCGACTGACGTGTGAAGTGCGAGGCCAGCTGGCACTCGACAGAAAAACATATCATTACGCAAGACATCCAGTCTTTCCAGGAAGACGTCAACCTTCCTTTCGTCTCACACTGGTTGCTTTCACAAAGCTGATTACTGCATTAAAGTGTGACAAACAAAAAAACTCTAACAATGATCTCAAACTAATCCATTATAAAAAAACTGGACCTTTACAGAACGGTGATAAATGGTCAATCAGGAACAAGGTGTTAGAGTGCAAGAGAGGGCCAGTCAGTCTGATCTTTTTTCCAGCAAATGAAACACTCAGAAGCAGCTGCCTAGGATCACCTTATCTGGTTGCACAGAACAAGTTTGTAATTTGAATTAATTTGAGATTGATTCAATATTTTACAGGTCCAATAAAGTCTGGTACATTGTACAACCTCCTAGCCAACTGAGCTACAACTCGTGGACTCAATCTGGCATCTGCAACCAAATCCTTTTTTAGGCATGGCTCTATGGGTGTTTGGAGATCAGTTGGTCTGGCTGTGCTTCACGTTGGTCCAGACTGAAAGATCTCATTAACTCTTAGATTGATTGACACACAACTTCTGTAAAAGCATTCACGGCCACCAGGTGATGAATCTTACTGACTTTTGTGAACTCAATCCTTTTTTCCTGTCCAGCACCCTGAGGTTGACCATTGTGTCTCAACAACTATTGAATGGATCCCAATAATATTTGGTACAGATATCTATGTCATTCAAAGGATGATCTGTGATACCTTTGTTGATTCAGTAAATGTTTAATTTAGAGCCATAATTAGGTTAAAAAAAATGCAATACATTGGTACTAAAATAGTAAACAGAGTGTTAGTATTAGCATTTAGCTTCAAGAACTGCTGGGCCAAAGTACATCATCCACTAAGCCATCATTAAGCTGATAATGAAATCAAGGGAGTTTGTTACTTTACTTAATGGGATAACCATTATAATTATACTTGTGTTATATGTGTCTAGTTTATTAACCTAGCATAAATCGGCCAATATGTAAAGATGTTGAAATGATAAGAAATGAAGACTATTTTAGTGCAGCTAAACAAATAACTAATACTGACATGCACTTCAAGTCTAACCAACCAAACTGCAGGAGTGTCTTTTACCACTGGTGGCAGGCAGCCAATAATAATATCAACAGACTGACTGGTACATAAACAAATCTCAGCATAAGGATACATTTGACACAGTACTTGAGTGACTTTTATAACTCAAGACTTTAATGCATCCATACTTAGATTTTACAGCTTCTTCCTCTACAGAATAACCCTGCTTAAGGACATTTTAATAACGACAGAATTCTAATTTGTAGTGAGTCTTGCAGCAGAAAATCTGTGTCTCTTCTGTGTGTGAACACGTGTCTGCATGTGAGAAGGGATTGCTATGAGCATGCACGCCCCCCCTCCCCATAATAAACAAATTAACACCAGTATCTCAACAGCAGGCAACGTAACGTTTCCTCAGAGCCCCTGAAGTCTAAATGACTCCAGAGTAATCAGAGCATTGCAGACCACCGTTTCCATTAGTAGGCTTGCATTACTTCATAAAGTAAACTTTCCAAGGACTTTATAGTTATAGCTTAGGTCACTTCCTGTTAGGCTTCATTTTTCCCCAGAAAACCAATTTCAAGACTCTGTAGTCTGCAGTGACTAAAGTACAACACAAGCTGTGAGACATGCGAGTGCTTAGCAATCAAGGAGATGAACATGTTGTCCTTTGCGGAATACTCTGCTGCGGCTTTTGCACCAAGAGTAAAACAAAAACAAAAATATAGGAAGGAAGATGCATAACATGCTCTTCAAAAGCACCCCAGAAGGATGAGGAAACTAAGAGGAAGCATGAAGCAGTTTTAAACGGTCAATACCATGCTGAGTGACTGACTGCTCTCACCTCGCAGGACACATGAATCCCTGCAGGCTGAAGGATGGACTACAATCAGATGAGTGGGAGGGTGTGAGTGTAACTGCAAGACACCCACACTTTAATCCATCTCTTCCAGGAAATACCACCTAATACCTTGCACCCTTCAGCTCCTTGACACATCCAGAAAGTGGGCATTGAGCCCAATGTCAGTGTTTACTTAGCAGCCTTAGCAGCTCCCTGTCAGTGTCAGTTAGGTGAGAGTTTCAGCCAAGCAGGTCAGTGGGAAAGGAAAGCAAGGTCAAGTGAGAAAAGTTGGTGTCTGCATTTGTAGGAGAAGAAATACAAAAAAAAAGAACATTTCATTCCACAGCTGGTAATCTTTGCAGAGCTAAAAGGTTAAATGATTCAACCGCTAGTAATAAGGTGATTCTGTGGGAGGTTTATCACTTCATCTCATGCGTGCTTGTATGACTAATATATTACTTCCATGCAAGATTAACCAAAGGATTACTCATAATCAGAGCCTGAATGAGACAATAGAGGTGGAGAAAAAGGGAGAGAAGGAAGCCAACAGAAACACAATGGTGGAGAGAGTCGGGAGCATGTGACAGCATGAGACACACAAGCCAGGTTTCCATCAAAGTGCAGCGCAAACTGATTTTCAGAGACGACGAGATGACGTAATTGAAAGACTGCAGATTGAATATCGACAGCAAAAAAAGGAGGACTGAAAAAGACAACTTTTGTTTGTTTCATGTATTATTTTAAGGATGTTTACAGCGGTACTGCAGTTGCTTTATTGCACCGTTGTGACGAAAAGAGATCTGAGCCATGATGCAAAGCTCTCAGTCTACAGGTCCATCAAAGTGCAACACATTTTCAGAGATGACGCCATTCAAAGACCACAGATTGAATATCGACAGCAGAGAAAAGAAGGACTGAAAAAGAAAATGTGTGTGTGTTTCATGTGTTATTTTAAGGATGTTTACAGCGGTACTGCAGTGGCTTTCTTGCACCATTGTGATGAAGAGAGAGCCAAGCCATGATGCAAAGCTCTCAGTCTACCAGTCCATCTTTGTTCCTACCCTCACCATTGGTTTAGTGTTTTTGTCTGTCGTTCTTCTGTGTCTTTTAATAGAGCAAAAGCTTAAGTGGCAATTGACAATAAGTCCTATGCTTCATTCAAATGTTCCTCCTCGTAAAAGCATAAAAACATTTTTCCCATGCAGTGATTTTTCTATATCTTAAAACTGCTGCCATTTCTATTCCAGTTTTTTTTATTGAAAATGTGTAGAAGGCAGAGAGAAAGTGTGGGGGGGGGGGGGGGGGGTACTGAAAGTTGAAGTCAGCAGACTGAAACTTCTCATCCTTTTTTCTTTCTGCCAAACCACAACTCTCTTCACATCATCGCTGCACCTCCAGCTGTTTGGGCAGGGAGGGGCGCGTTGTCAAAGCGACCCACTCCTTTCTGTTTGTCTTGTCTGGTCCTGTCTTTTCAAAGCCGAGGGAGGGAGGGTGAAGCAAAGAGGGAGAGAAGAGGGGGGGGTGAAGCGATCAGGGATAATAAGCCCTTCTCTGGAGTCTAGATCCAGGGAGCAAGCTCAGACTAGCACTGAGCGCTAACCAGCGTAATCTGAAATGAATCCCATCAGCTCGGCCAAGTCCTGATTTATTGAACCTCATCTTCCAGTTGGACACCTGCAGGTTGATTTGAAATCCTAGTGACTTTTAAAAACCCACAGCAAAAGCATCCAGTAAGCCCTGTTGGAAACACATGTGTCGGGCCATCCAAAGGCCTTTCAGTAACCTTTGGAGAGCTCTCGTGTGATGTGTTGACGGCATTGAGCTCCAGCACAGATGATGACACCTGGTGTGATTTCAGTGACTTATGGTGCAGGTGAACTCATGGAGTTTAAGCCAGTCATGCTTTGAGTCAAAGAGACGCAGCCCTGCCAGAAGCTGGGAATAAAACGTTTAAATACAATGAAGTCTGAGATCCTTAAGCTGTCTTTCTGTCATTGTCTGCTGCCAAGCCGCCAGCATATCAAAGAGACTATTCGTAGTATTTTATAACGATATAAAAAAAAAAATCTTCATGATTTCTCTTTTTCTGAGTAAAAATGCCTTTTTAATCAAATTAAGTGGGTGACGCTCGCAAAAGTTATATTTATGTTCCAATTTTTCCTAGAAATGTGCCTCACTACTTGTGCAGCAATTGCAAAGAGTGAGCTCTGCAGGGAAGAGAAACAGGAACATCAAATCAATGCCATGACATCGCCCCCTGCTGTTTCAGGCGTGTTACAGGCAGTGCTTGTATAACTGTTGGGCAACAGCAGCCATAAGATTGAGTTATTAGAAAAATATGGTGTCAGAAACACACCGCACAATAAATTTGATTTTATTGTGCGGAACCATGACTCACCTTCCAACTGCTCTTACTTCACACCTCGAAGTACTAAAAATCACCAGAACATTTTGAATTGTGACATTATGGGACATCCCAGCTTCACGAGGGGAGAAACGGTCATTGTGGGGTCATGCTATAACGAGTAAGTGTGGAAAATTGAAAAAATGATGCAATAATTGGAGCTCTGACAGCCGACTGATTCATCTAAACACAGAATATTTTCCACGACTTTCATGATTTCCTCCAGCCAAATAAATCATGACCAAGGTATGACTGTCTGAATTCATCAGATTTTGTTTCCTAAGTTCAGCTTTTTGTTTTCATCTGAGTGTTGTTTAATGTTTGGATTTACTGTTATCAGTTTTTTCCGCTGAGGCAGGTCAGAGAAACCGGCTTTACTTACCTGCTCAGCATCAACCCGCAGAAACATATACCAGCTGGTGAACACAGTGGAGCACTCTGGCCAGCTACAACAACAGGGAATACTGGACAAAAGTGTATTTTTTATTATATTATAACTTTTTTTTTCTCTTTAATGCTTTTTTATGCATGCTTCTACGTAACATTAAGTTGTCTTTGGCTCTTTTTCTGCTGTAACAACTTACATTTCCCCTCTGTGAGACTAATAAAAGGTAAATCTGATTCTGATAAGGTGGCCATAAACAAAAATCCAAATGATCTTTTCTTAATCTTCATCTGTTGGGTGTTTTAATAGACAAATATTAGCTGATACCAACTTTAGAGCTTGTTTTGTTGCCCTCTGACTTACATAAACAAAAATGCAATGAACTCAGGTAAATTACCTTAGTTGAAAGTGTTATTTTGCTAATAGTTCAAAAATACTTTTATCCCACCCTGTCTCTGTTAACCTATCCCCCTCCTTTTCTGTCTGTCTGTCTTTCCCTAATCTCCTTACATAATACCTCCGACCCTGACCCAGGAGACAGGTGGCGTCAGACATGCTTTGTCCCGCACTGATTCCCCCCTGTGCCACAGCAGGCTGTATACAACACAAAAGAATACACATACTTTAATAATACAGCATGTGAACTAAGCTACTGCCTCATTAAAAACTCTGCACTACAAAAACTCAAAATCTTGCCAAGTATATTGGTCTGATATCTAGTCAGAAGAATATGTCTTTACACCTGATATAAAACATAATAACTTCAGAAGTAACACGGCAGTGAGATACTGGGTCTTGTTTTTAGACAATGCATCATCTTGTTAAGTCAAAAAATCTTATTTTGATTTGTATCTCAGATGAAACACATATTTCTTTACATATTTATTAGAGAATCACCAACTAACATCAGAAATTAGAAACCTTTGAGCATTTGCGGCTTATATTAACACAACATTTCCTGATTCTGGTCAAATATAGTTCAGAATTTGTTCTCTCAAGCTAATTACAAGATTTGATTTATCTAAATATCCCCTCTTATTTCAAGAAATCTTGCCAAGCTAATTTTACCTTGATCTATTGGCAGATTTTTGTACTTGTTTCAAGTGAAAACGGCTTGTTTTCATTATCGTTTAACTTGTTTTTGGAGCAGCATTTTTTCCAGTGTGTAAACAAATATTTTTTTTAAGTATGGAGCTTGTCACGCTTTCATGAAAAAGTTGGGTTGGGAGACTCAATAATGTGCTGAGTAAGGAAAGGGTATTTCAGGTTAAGCTCTTCAGCTCTCTCTTCCTCCCTACTTTATTATTCTCAGTAACCGTGGAGGGAAACTATATATATCAGTCTCCTCTCTCCGCGTGCTGCGATGCACTTTCCCTCTGTCATTTTCCCTTCCCATTGTTTCCACTAAGAGGACAGAAGGGGACATCATCCCCGACTAATGCCCAGCTCGAGTGGCAGGTAGGCGACAAACCAAAACAGCCCAGAGGTCGTCAGAGGGACCAGACACTCTGTCGGGGTTTTCTTCTGGCCAGACACCCATTTTCAGAAACCAGTGGCTTCAAAGGAATAATTCATTTCACAGTCTAGTGGGCAGACACAGAGCCCCGACACTCACGCCCATTTTAACACCTAAAAGACGAAAAAAGTAGCTTCACCGCTGTGCTCCAACTTGCAACACAACCCAAGAGAGATGCAATAACTTCTGGGTAAATCCGAGAAGGGGTCAAGAGATTAGGGGGCCCTGGAAGACTTATGGGGACCAGGTCAGGGTGTGCGTCTTCATTTTAAAGCCGTTCCATTTTTAGTTTCTGTTCAAAAGACAATAAAAAACACCTTGAGTTGATTTGTTGGCTTACAGGTTTGAGGATGCTCAACATCAAGTCCTGTAAATCACTACGATGATTGTAATTGTCCTCTGACGTCTTTATTGGTAGAACCACATCATTTGTCAGAACTTCCCAAAACCATAACAAATCCATGTTTAAAAAAAAAAAGAAGCATTTTCAGGTTAAAGCTTGGTCACTTTTAAGCACAAAAACAACTTGGACAGGGTAAGGATAGATCATGGTTTGGGTTCAAATGACTACTTGGTAAAGGTAAGAGGGTGTTTGTCATCATGGTTACAGTAAGGACTACTTGGTTCAGAATAGGGAAAGACTATGGTCATGGTTACAAGGAACCAACATTGCCAGTTGGTGGGAAACAGGAAACACACGGCAGTGTTCGTGGCAAAGGCGTTGTTTTGTTAACCGATTCAAGCACGCAGACATCCTCTCAGACCTTAGAGCTTTATCTCACTATTTCCTCTCTCACCCCCCGACTATAGATAATTCCTATGGACACTAGATGTTGTTGCCACTTGTTTGATCCAAGAACTTTTATGAAACAAGGGAAAACAGTCTCTAATCAACGATCGTTCCAGTCCAGCCAAAGACCCTTGCTACATGTCATTACCCATCATTATTTATGTACCCTCGTTTTATGCTGTCCACTCAAAAAAAAAGGCATAAAATGGCTAACATAAACCAAGCCATCACAATGGTCATAGTTCAATAGTTTGTGTCTATGTGAGTTTGTTTATTTGGCACAAAAAAAAGCTAGTAGTTTGCAAGTTAAATGACAAAATCGTTCAACTTGTATCTGTCTGTCCAATAAAAGGCTATCAAGCTGTGGATTAGCTTAGTTTAGCATAAACAGTGGGGAAATGTGGAAAAGGCCACATATAGCGAAGGCTTTAGATTCAGTTTTTGTAAGAATTAAACAAACAAGATATAACGTGTTAATTAGTGGGTTTTTAGGGCTGTTCTAAGATAATTGATTCCTTTGGACAGACGCAGACTGGCTGTTTTTACCAGCTTACAGTCAATGCCAAGCTAAACTAAGCTAACATGCTGCTGGCTCTAGCTTAATAATGAACATTCAGTCACGAGAGCAGTCTACTCATCTATTTCCTCTTACTGAGACTTTAAGTGAGCTGAATATGATTACACTTTCATTTCCAGACATTACGGCACTCTGAAGATAAACCTGCTGACTGCTGCTCTGACATCACTGTCCTTTTTTTAGTTGACCTGGTGGGGTTTAGGGTTTAAAGGTCTTACCTTGGAGGCCCTCCGGCGCTCGTGACACTCGGGGTGCTGGCACACCACCCAGTCCTCCTCCTGGACGGGCTTGTCATCTGAAACAGAACACACAGGTCAGTCTTTATTAATCACTTAAACACCAAACCAGCCCTAACACACCTTTCTTGGTAAAGCTGTAAAAACACATTGTAGACACGAAGACTGAAGTCACTGCCAGTGTTTATATAAGGACGGAGTGAGAGAGTGACTATGAGACACTCAAAACACTCTCACACAGTCCAAATAAGCTCTTCATTAAAAGCTCTTTCAAGGGCATTCTGATATTAAAAGGGGTCCTTTTATGCTTTGGGGTTTTCCCTTTCCTGCAGTGTGTTATATAGGTTTGTGTGCATGTAAATGGTCTGCAAAGGCTAAAATCCCTAAGTTCCCTCCAGAACATATCCCCCCCCCTCCTTTGTTTACTTCCTGTAACACGATGACATCATTATGTAACACTGGCGCTTATATTGGCTAGCGCTCCAACACATTGTAAGTGATAGGCTAAGGGCGGGACATCTCTAAGTTGTTGACCAATCACAACAGAGCTGGCCAGCTAACCAATCAGAGCAGACTGGGCTCTGGTTTCAGACAGAGGGTGAAAATAGAGCACAGGCAGTATGAGAAAAGTAAAGAGCTTTCTGAACTTTAAAGCATGGAAACATTTCACAGTAGAGGCACAACGTATGAAAGTTAGCCTAATAGGGCCTCTTTAATAATAATTTGTATCCTCCTTTTAAGACACTAGAACGACGAGGTATGTTGTTGTGCAGAATTAGTGCCATTGGTTATGATACAGTAGTGATTTTCTAGATTTTATTTTAATGGCAGGCTCAAAAACCACTACAGTAGTTTTTTTTTGTTTGTTTATCAATGTTCCTTTGTCTTTTGCCAGTATTACATAATGTATCTGATGTGCTCAATTTAAGATTTAGCATACAAAACCCTGGGAGAAATAAGCATATTTCTCAAAATGTTGTACTGTTTCATTTGTATTTCAAGGTGTCATTTCAGCACAAACATTACAGCTAGCTATTTGTCTCAATCACATCAAGATATCAACATTATTTCTACAATGATGATTGAGGGAAGAGGGTGGGGTGTGTCGTTGTGCAGAGATCAGAGGAAGGAAGATATCAGGGAAATAATAACGAGCAAAGAGACAGAAAGAAATAGAGCGAATGGGAGGAAGACTTTTGGACAAAAGTGCACTCATTGCGGGGAAGCTCGCTGCTTTCCACAAAACAAATCAAGATTGTCAAATAAACTCCTAAAATCTACTTGAGTAGTTGGCCAACGCTGCATTGAGGAGATGATAAAAGGCAGTGTTTACATCTACATGTACACACACGATAAAGATAGCATAACAGAGCAGCGATATTTATCTCTCTGGCTAATGAGAAAAACAGAGAAGACACGTGCAGGAGGGAGAAAGTAAGAGCGAGGGGGGGGTTGGGATATGCGGTGAAACTTCTTGTTGAGAAAAGTATCTCGTTTCTGGGAATGACAGGAAAACCCTTCACAGCCATCTCAAATAACCTGCTCATTGTAGAGTCACCTCTCCCTATATGGACAAGCCAGAGGTGATATATCATTACTAAATCCTCAGTAATAGAGACGGGCTGCTGCTGCTCGAAAATGAAGTCACTTAGTGGCTGGACTTTAAGGCCAACTTCAAACAATAATTTGTCACCGTGACAGAAATGGTAAAACAGCCGAGGGCCTTCTCTGGGCTGGGGCACGGAAACAAGTCACCTTGAGTCATCCACTTGGCTACAGATACACACACAGGTCAAGGGTGTGTGTGTGTGGAAGAGGGAAAAACACTGTAATTGGTGCATACCACAGAGCGCATGGATTCCCCACTGGGGAGGGAAGGGACAACCTGTCTGCAGTGAGTTTGCTCAATGAGAGTAAAAACAAGACTCTCACAGCACTCACTGTAGAGGTTCAGCGCTGTTTTGAGCTAACAGGCTAACGTGCTCACAGTGACAATGTTAACATGCTGATGTTAAGCAGTCGTTTACCACATTACTATAGAGTGTTAACAGCCGAGGGTGAAATGTCACTACTTTTGTCATTAGGCAGTGAAGGACAAATTTACACCGGATTTTACCAAATTTGATCATAGCTTACTTATTCCTGAACAATTGTATTTCTCACACTATTTTTATTGCAATGTCACTTCCTGTTTCTCTTAAGTATATATTTTATGTTGC
Organism: Dissostichus eleginoides; assembly: GCA_031216635.1. Lineage (NCBI taxonomy): Eukaryota > Metazoa > Chordata > Actinopteri > Perciformes > Nototheniidae > Dissostichus > Dissostichus eleginoides. The sequence continues at coordinate 9,539,595 of CM062267.1, read as the reverse complement.
ACTGTGGACAGGGCCAAGGAATTAAGATTTGCATATCCAACAACTACACTGTTTCATTTGTGCTTATTACAAAAAAACCTTTGAATCCAATTTCTATGAAGAAAAAAAAGCATTTAACTTTGCGGCCGACTTTGTAATCCTCGTCACGTCGTGCCTCTTGCATGACATACCCAGACATGATCTCTCGCCTAAACCAACATGTTCTTCTCCTGATACCCCTTCTGATGATCCATTCATTTTCACAGAATAAGTGAAAGCTTAGCCTTGCCTATAGCGCTATAAGAAATGTCAGGAGTTCATCAAAGTCTGTTTGGTTCATCCTCTGTGGAACATGAACGTCTGTACCAAACTTCATGCCAACCAACCCAACAGTCGTTGAGCTGTTAGAGTCTAGTAGATCCCCACACACACACACACACACACACACAACAACACAGACTATAACACCCCTTGCTGTTAAATACCAACCAACTATGTGCAATATATATATATATATATATATATATATATATATGCCGTTAATAACGGTGCAATATATACCTGGCTGCTAAATCCTCAGAACTGTTACAGGATGTGTATTTTGTAAATTGTGTTACTTGTTTTTTTTATTATAACTTTAACTTTTTTATGCATGCTTCTTCGGTAACATTAAGCTGTACGTTGTTTCTGCTGTAACAACGTACATTTCCCCTCTGTGGGAGTAATAAAGGTATTCTGATTCTCAAAGTGGAGGTCCAACCGGCCGACACTAAAGAGCCTTTTTGAACACCTTTCAAAAATTCCATGGAGGCAGAGTGTGTTTTGTCAAACTTCCACCAGCTTCCGGGAAAAGAGAAAAGAAACTCTGCGCTGTGCTGGGAGCGTGCCGAGACGCGCTCTCAGCTCTCCGCTCGGACTGTGGCCCGCGGGCCTCCAGCTAACGGCTCCCTCAGGGGTTCAAACAGCCGGCTGCAGAGGAGCCTCCAGCTTTATGGAGTGTTTCCCAAAGAGGAAAAACGTCTTCTGCACCACAGCGTGACTCCACACACGACTTACATTCACCGAGCGGACAGAAACAAATGGATGCTAATGTGCATCTGCTGGATGTGTAAATAAGTGGAGGTTTGCTCATAAGTTAGGTAAAGGTAAAAGGTGATAACAGTTCAATGTTGTATCTATGGCTTGTTTAGTGGTGGAAAGTACATTTACTCAAGTTCTGTACTTGAGTGTGAGGTACTATACTGTACTTTATACTTCTACCACACTATCATTTGGAAGCCAATATTGTGCTTTTTTACTAACTATTTATTTTACTGGTTAATTTCCATGATTCATACTATTAATAAAAAGTCCACTAGCATTGATTAGGATAGCTGATCACAATTATGATCTACTGATATAATAAATATTATAATGAGTTAAAACGTAGAGACTGACATCTTGAAAACAAAAAATTAAAATACATCAGATTGAATTCATCCGCTATTTAACAAAAAAAGAAAGTAATGTATGAATACTAAAATCTGTGTATTTTGCCAATGGATACAAAACTACTCGATGGCAATTATGGCTGTCACATTTATTTTAAAATCAAAGTATTGTCAAATGTCATTGTTAAAAAGAAACAACTTCAAACTGCAGAGTAAGAGCACATCATGCCGTGCCTTGTGTTCCAGTTCGTGGATGTTTGTCAAATCCACTGTCACCATCCTTAGAAGGAACATTGTATGCATGCCTTTTGGATTTGTCAAAATAAATGCAAGAATTGTGGATTTGAGAAATGCATCTCTCCGACAGTAACAACAACATGACAACACATCTGAAGAGTCATCTATAAGCCAGCAGGGACAACAGAAATCAACGTGATTACATGGGTAACATTACATTTAACTTTCCTTCATTTGAACTTGATTTAAAACCTATATTAAAGCCATGACCTCAAATCTACTCCATGTTCTCTGTCCTTAACTCAAGCCTCTCATCAGCCCCTTAAATCTTAACAGTTTCTTCACTACCGGACCCTCCCCTTGTGTTGCTGAAATCCTTTTACTCTCGGCTGAAGATCCATCTTCTATCCGACTTGCTCAGATCTTGCTGACTCTTTCTCTTTCTGATGAACTGAAATTCCTGAACTCAGCACTGCTGATTAAGCCAAAAGCAAACACAGACACACACACACACACACACACACACACACACACACACAATGAGGGTTGCACACTAAAGAGACAGTGGAGCATCCCATGTACGCAGCTCTGTGCTCTGCAGAGTGAAACGGCCTGGGGCAAAGACCCATTAGGCTCCCATAAATAAGTCAGAGCAACTTTGAAATGTTAAACACGCAAGATGTATTCTAGCTTCGAATCCCTACTTCCCCGTTTTGTAACCATAATGCAGCTGAATGAATGTGGTTTTGAATTGGAAATTATTCAGGGTTTTGCATTTTGTTTTAAAGGGGACCTATCATGCAAAATGCACTTTTTGATTACTTTATACATAAACATGTGTCCCCGTGTGTCGGCACCCAAATCTCTAAAAACGGGGCTACAACGGAGCTGATCCAGATTTGCGTCCGATATGACGTAATATCGGAAATGTAGACCCACGGCCCTATCAGAAACGTTGCCATCAGAAACAATGCCCGACTGTTTTGGACGTAATATGGTCGGTGTTTACATTAGCATCGCTAACACTCAGAGCTAACCTGTACTGGAGAGCATGTGTGTGAAGAAGCAGGAAATAAAAAGGAACTCACCTTGTGGTATAACCGGCAAGAGAGAAAGCCTTTGAGCTCCATACTGTTTCAGAAATATTCCTTGATAATCCATGATATGGCGTTTCATGACGGCAGTATTTAGTTTAGACAGTAGCTGCCGGGTCCCGCATGAGCTCAGCCCCCTCCCTTTTTTATTTTTTTAAAGCTTTATACCTCAAATCAGCACTTTTGAAACAGGAAGTGAAATAGAGGGATATGAGGCATGGCTAGAATGGGTGATCTGTTTGGTATTTTGAGCAAACCACTTCATAGACATGTTTTTTTATATATTTCTATATATCTGAGACCTATGCTATTGCCTAAAAATAGCATGATAGGTCCACTTTAAGGGAAGATCCTTGTTTACTGTAACATTGGTGCTAGATAAGGGGGGAAATGTAAAAGTCATTTTTATTATCTATCTCTCTCTGTGTGTGTGGTACAAACAGGGAGACTGAAATGGCATTTCTCACTGTCCCAAGAATAATAACATATATGTATAAATACAAACACTAAGTAAAACACAAAAGCATGCAAAGGATGAGACTAGTGGTCTATAGCTCACATGGTCTCCTCATATGTGATGATGTGTTTTGTCCAAGTTGTATTATTTATTAAAAATATATATTTGATTAGCTTGCAGTTTGTCTGGGTCATTAGCCTCAGTCTATTTACATTTCTACAGAGAAGTTACTTTTATGGCTTTAGCGGATTTTATATCATGGATAGCCATTAAAGACCCTTTTGCAAGGATCTGATTTAGCTGGAAAAGTGAAACAAGTCAGCCATGGAGAAAAGAGTTTTCAACCCACACATGGAGCTTAATTAGCGAGCTACAGTTGATTAAACCTGCCAACAAGAGTTGTGATTTCAGCCAACTGCTGACCGTCGCCAACTAGAAAATGAGAGGCCTGCTGTCGTCTGAAGACAAGGAAGCATTGTTTCAATTATTGAATATATCCAGAAACTTAGTGAGCAGTGGATGCACCTGTGCATGTGTATCTGTACACACAAGATGCAGTCTGATAAAGTTCCCAAAAAGGTCAACCACGTCTTTTATCACCACATCCTTCCCATCATACTTTTGTCATGCCTCAAGCACCATTAGATCCTCTCCAGAAGGCCATATTTAAGCGAGGAGAGGCCGATCCCAGCACACGTTTTTATGAGGAATGTTAAGAATGTTTCGCTCTGCCTTCTATTTGGTGAGATCTCATCATGGCACATGACGTGAGGGGGTGAGCTTGTTTCTTTTGTTTGCTAAGGCTTCAACTCCTCTCCTTATTTTCACAACATGTTTTTAAGAGCACCTGCACCCCTCCAGTCTGTATGTAATGCAACATGCACCTCTCTGCCAGGAGATCAGACTGAAAACAGACTCCTGAGAGACGAACAGATGGCAGGCCGGCTGGAGGAAACCTGGCAAACTGATCTCATCACATGAGGAGGTGGCAACAGACGGGCACAATACATAAATATAGTATGAGAAGACAAGAAAGTAAGGAAGCCCTGCAGTGGAGTAAGGCAGCTTGGGATGGACAGTCTAGTTAATAGATGGACAGATCAACAGAAAAAAACAGTAACTTTCCTGTTGCACAAGTTACTGTAGAAAAACATTCTAATAAAGTACATCTTAATTTAAGATTAATAATAATAAATGAATCCTACCACATATGTCCAAAATGTGTTTTACTAAGAAAATGCAACTAGATCAGAGCAATTATGAATATATATCATTACATTATCTTGCATTTAGCTGACGCATTTATCCAAAGCGACTTACAATAAGTATCATTATTATTGTTATATGGCAGTACATCAGGCACATTTTAAGATCACTTACAGTTTGGCAGAGTATAAATAGTTTTAATTAGATGTGAAACAACTAATAAATAACTTATTGGCTGCAAGTCTTTTTTTAAAATCACACTTTTATAGAATTATGTAGTCAATGTGATTTGTGCCAAAAGTTTGACACAAAAGTTTGCGGTTACATATTTCTAGCTTTTTGGTACCTAATGTGAGACACACCACTTATTTACTGTATAGCTGCCGTTATATTTCATACATAAATCATACTGGGTGGATATTAATACCTAAAAAGGCCGTGTTCAGTGTCTCTCTACTTTAACGAATATAGCCCGCAGTATTCCTGTACAGGTGGATGATTCTCCGAGCCAGTGAGCAGACGTTTACACTGGAGCAGGTTGCAGCTGTTTTTAATGCTGAGGGTTCAGTGGCAGTGGGGGCAGGAACCATCCCTCCTGCTCCGTGTTGTTTTACCCCCACAGTTGTTAAATCACACACATGTGCATCACACACTCTCCCACCCCCTCCCTGCACCTCCTCTCCCTCCTCCACCACATCTGAGAAACCATAGGCCCCCATATATGAAACGGAAAAACCACAGAACAACAAGTGTAAACTGTTCCAGAGAGGGTGGAGGAGCAGTCAAACATCTTGACAAAGTAAACAATATCTGGTATATGATGCTCACTTATTTAGAAATGATTAAAGGACACCTATTATGCAAAAATCCACTTTTTCATGTCTTTTATACATAAACATGTGTCCCCTCTGTGTAAAGAGACTCTGAAAGTTTCAGGAAAAAAGAATCTCTCTCTTTTTGTCCTGATCCATTTATATAAAAACCTGTCTGAAAATGAGCTGATCAGATTTTGGCCACTTTATGATGTCATAACGATTTTTTGGCTTGTGTAACCATTAGCCAATCACCAACAAAGGTAACCCCCCCCCCACCGTATCACCTGAATCTCCTCCTAGAGCACCATTGTGTTCTTTGTAACCAAATATCTCTCAGAGGGGCGTGAGGAGGGGCTCCTTATTTTCATCTAAAGTAACAGACAGAGAATCAGCACTTTGGAAACAGGGCTGAAACAGAGGGGATTATGGGATGCTGCAATGATCTGTTTGGTGTTTCGAGCCAAACACTTCAGAGACATGTTTGTATATATCTGAGACCTATAATATATTGATGAATAACATTATAATAAGGACCTTTAAGTCTTGATTGAGAGAATACAGCTTCTGAAACCCTAACCCTGCGTATATACAGTTTACACGACCATTACATAAAGGTAGAACTTAAGACCCTGTCCCCATATTTAAGCGGGGTCATGAGGGGATTACTGCATATCTTGAATTGTTAAGGGCATTAAAACTAGAAAATACAGTAATTGGTCAGGTACAAGCAGATTATTATATAATAGTGTGGCCCTTTTGTGTCAGACTATTCTTTTTATGGGATTTATTGGTGCTAAATTCTGAGAAAAAATAGAAGCATGTTCTGCAGTTACAGGAACCGTGGCTGAGTGTGACCTGAGGAATGTCAGTGTTAGCTTTTACACTGGAGATATTTTAGACCGGCCAAATTAGGTCTCAGCAACAGTGGTTGCGTTAGACTTTTTCGTTGTCCGTCATTTTGACGGACAGGATCGTAAAATTTCCGTCATAATCCATTATTACCCGTCATTTTATTTTTCATGTTTTAATTATGAGACATATTTATGTTTGGGTACCAAGCAGCACATGTTCATTCATTCCTTTTTTTTAATGATTCATACAGAACTTTTAAGGACATGGAGGAAAAAAAAGATACAGAGACACCGACCGTGCGGTCACTTTTCATGTCAACACGAATATGAATGATTGCCATTGTTTGAAATGAGACAATTACAATTAAAATATGAACAAAACATTTACAAGAACAACTCAATTGACCTGCTGTAGCCTAGCCTGAACTCAGACCTTCCTCCTGGGCCGCATGGATTTAAACTGGAACTGGTGCCCGCTTGTGCGTAGTCAAACGCATCAAGGGAGATGGCAAAAAACATTTTGCCATCTTCCCTCCTCAGCCACTTAAACTCTTGCTCCCACTGAACCCGGTACTCCCGCTTCAACTCCTTGCCACTTGCTTGTCCCTCTGCTGCAGGCTGAACGTTGTCAGTTTTGGTCTTACTGGCTTGTCCTTCATCCTCCACTGTATCAATCCCTCTTTTTTCACCTCGTTTATCCACACCATCACAACTACTGGGCTTATTAAAAAAGCTTCGGACACTCAGCTGCCGTGACATTTTGCGATTGCTAAAGCCGGTTAAACAACGAGGTAATCAACGAGGTCAAATACAAGACTAGACAATAGCTACTTAATATGTACACACTCGCCACCAACTGGACAGGGGTGTGAATTACTAAATAATAGTTACAGTAGAGTACAGTAGATCGCCCTCAGTCTACCTGGCCACTAAGGATGTAATATAATGTGGGCCGCTGGTGGACATTTTGGCGCTGTTCCGAGTTGTGTTCTAATCTGTCAAAATAACGGACTGCTTTCAGGTTTTTCCGTCATTCTTGGAAAAATTCCGTCACAGACGGAAAATATTCGGTTAACGCGACCTCTGCTCAGCAAACAACCTTATTTTGTTCAAGACGGACAACTCAACAAGTTTTTCTTTTGTGTTTTTAAAAGCTTTCACCTAAAAAAAGTTGTTAGTTGTAGTAGAGGCACAAAATATAAATATGAACCTGTAAATGAGCATAATATGGCCCCTTTAAAAAAGCATTTTCCCATCATCAGCGTTTAAACAGTATGTCAAATGATCATGGCATTGATGTTTGGGACATTACCCTACCTATATGAAAAACTTCTTCTCATACTCATACTTCAAATATAAAAAGGTAATATCTATTGCCAGTGGAATAACTTATAGGGCAGATCTATAAATCATACATCCACTTAACTCCTAGCCCCAAGACACCTTGTGTGAGTTATGGGCTCTGTCAATTAAGTTGTGACAGACTGTCTTCCCAAATGATGTATTTCCCAAAAAAGCTCTGAGAAAAGTGAAGACACCTGAAGCAAAAAGATAACTGCAGTTCATGTTGAGCCCATAATTCACCAAAGGTATCATTATTTTGTCTGAACTACAGTACAAAACCCATAAAATATTCAGTAAACTATCATATCTGAGACAAAAGCAGGAACAAACTTCTCATTTGAGAACCTGGTTCTAGAAAATGCATATTGTAAAAGACATTTGATTGTCTATACGGATGACTTGCTGCAAAATGAAGAAAGTTTCAAAAAGTGAAAACAGATTGGTTTCTTGATGCACAAACAACAGAAAGTAGAAAGAGAACCACAAACTTTTATATAAATGTGGCCTTGTTTTTCATGTTTCACAAGAAAACAGTAACACATTTCATCTTGCAGCTCTGAAGCAGTGGAGTTTTATGGTGTCACAAGACTGGGAAAGCAATTTTGACTCTTATAATAGGACAGAAGATTTGGTTATGGGACTGTTTCTGAGGACTGACTCTGTTGTGTTTTGGAGAAATTATCTTCCAGCTGAGAAGCTCCAAGGTCCAACAGAGCAAGGAAGTGTTTTCAGTAAAGAATATTAGCTTAGGGCTTAATAACAGAGATGGTGAAAAGGTAAGGATCAAAGCCTCCTGTTCCTCTCTGTGGCATTCCTCTTTTCGGTCTGTGCCAAACGGTCTGCCTCAGCAGGCACCGGCTCTAAGCTGACCAGAGAGTCACCGGATTTCCAAGAGGCTGGCTGGCAGAGAGGAGAGGATGAAGAACATTCCTCCCCAGCCCTGTGTTATCACTTCCTCTTCACTAATGGCATAAATCGGGCGGCACAGCGGAAAGCAAGTGCCCCTGTGCCACGTCAAAAAAAAAGCACTGAGAGGAGACAGGGAAGCATTTCAGTTCAGCTATGCACTCCTTCGGTGGTAAATATTTCATCCATGCAGCGGGTCTCATCCGCTCTCTCCCTCTCATGTGAGGCCGTCTTCATGCCAGGTCACTGAGTGCTCTCAACGGAAGAACAGAGCAATGGAAACTAAAAAAACCTTTCCATGATGGTGCTTGAATCCTTAGCTCCAAAGTCAAGTGAACCACATCGTCTGTTTGTAGGAAAGTTGCATAACAATGTGAAGTAATGTCTGATCCATGGCAGATATGTGTTACATGTACATGTTAGGAATATAAGGATGAGACAGAGCAGCAGGCCTGAACTATAGGCAAGGTCACTATTCATTTTTACAGTATGCTGAATAATGGAAAGATAATGTTATGAATAGAGATTTCCAACATGATATCAGAAGTATAACTGAACCATTTGTATAGCTTGTTACTCTTTTACAGCCATGCTAGCAGCTATCACTGTATTTAGGCACAGCACAGTGTTAGCATGCTAACATTTAGCAATATACACAAGGGACTGCAGGAACCAAAGTACTGGACGAAGACGAAAAATCAACGGATCACTAAAAGTATTATTGAAGGAAACAATCTATACAGTTTAGAAGTCAAGACAATTGACTAAAAGCTAAACCAGTCAGGTGATCACACAAGTTGGTAGGATTCATCCTCTAGTCTAGGGACCATGAATGTATTTATGGAATGGCATGGCAGTACACCCAATAGTTGCTGAGAATTTTCAATTTGGATCAATTTGGAGGTTAAGTTAACTTACACTTAATGTACAATTCCATGCTATACTATACATCCAATCACTAATTAGTTATGTATTCACATCAAGGCAAAACTGCCACTAATGGGTACTTCACAAGTATACTACATCGTTTGCTGAGGCTAAGCAAACCATTTGAATCATAGTTGAACATAACATATGTATGTTTTTTTTTTATATATGTTTCTAGTTATTGTGCTTTTTAATTATTGTTTTATTATTTGACTCCCATTGTATTATTTTATATTGTATTTATTTCCTGTACAGCACTTTGGTCAACTGAGGTTGTTTTAAATGTGCTATATAAATAAATAAAGATTGACAAAATAGTTAAGGAAATTGGAAAAATAAATTCAGCATGGAAAGGTTGGCAGCAGATACAGTAAGTGTAACAAATGCAAAAACGTGTAATTTTAAAATACCTTATGCACCATTTGATTTCGATTTTTGTTGGGTTTTTAATCTGTTGATCACTTCCACAAACAGCTTTTAAATGTCAAATCAGTGACATCAGCTTTGCAAATAATCAGAAAACTAAGATTGAACAAAGCAAACCAATCGACTGCTCAGCCTTCTGTATATCATCGTTAGAAAAAACACACACAGACGAACACAAATCCACCACTCAGTCAGGTGATCCTCACAGCTTACCACACAGATCATGGATGACGTCCAGCGACGAGGACCAGGAGTAGCGCTCTATCCCCCCCTGAGTGAGGGAGGGGGGCAGAGTCTCCAGCTCATACGCTCCACGCTTCTTCCAGTACATGAACATTATGAGCTCTTTAACTAGCTATATGATCATTAATATGTAATCTGTTTCAATCCTAACCCTAAATCTGACCTCATCGCACAGCCTTTGACCTCGCCAAATATAACATCTGAACTTCTGCCAACAATCAATACATCATCTAATCAACCATCTTTATATTGTTAAACTTGCCAAACCAACTTAGCTTCAAACTCTGCCAAATGCCAACATGTTACCGTTCATTCCCACCTGCACCATTACCTCATCCGGCTATGAGCCACGAAACACTTTGCTTTGAACTTTCTCTCTGATTCAAGGCCGTCCAAGTGAGCAGACAAACTCGCCTCAAGTACAATCCATTACATCTCCAGGTGACCATGTTATCGATTCCAAACCTGGAATAACCTTTCGCGCTGCCATCCTGGAGTCACGTTTTAAGTCGATAGCAGGTGACCGGCTGGCCAAACTTCTGTCTCTTCCAGTTAATTCTGTAGATTTTAAATCTAATCATCCAATGAAAGCCACACACCAAATGCTGCCAAGCACCAAATGTTCTTCTAATCCATTTAAGAGAGCTATTCCTGCCTAAATTACAGACGTCCAACTGCTACAGGGTGTCTCCAAGTATCCTTTGCTGTTGCCTTCTCTGAAGCCTCCACGTTATCCATGGCAAAGTTTCTCAAACCGTACAAAACTTGAGTGTGAGGCGAGCTGCTCATGTTAACGTCCTGTGTAGGATCTCCTGGCGATAGGGGGGCTTTCTGCCCACACCATCAGACAAGTGTTGTATTCATGCAGAGGTGAGTTGCATGCTGGGACGGGCAATCTGGTCCAATGGCTTTTGGACTGGGTGACACAAAGATCTCTTTTAAACCTCCTCCTACACCCAGAGCGGACTTTCTTTATGTTTTGCGCGAACTGTAAAAGTCTGACATTTTTCTGCATTCATTAGCTCCTGCCCGTGCGGCCTTTATGTCTCCCGATAGATTTATTCCTTTTTATGAATGCTCCAGCTCTGTGAACACAGAGCTCAGTTATTTCTGTGGAGGTACAATGAACACATTGGCCTCTTGGAGATGAGAAACACAACATGCGAAGTGTTTCCACTACTCTAATATCGGCAAAAAGGGGGTTAAAGCAACACGCAGTTATATCTCATGCATAATATTTTCCCCAGCCCTGCTATTATGCGTCTAAAATGGGAGAAGAAATACTGTGAGAATGTGCTGCGCCGGCCGGGGGAAGGGAGGGACGTTGTCACACACAACGACCCACATGTCCAATTTTGGGATAAGAAATTAGAGGGTAGGATGGGAGCCGGTTTGCTGCTCAGCTCTGGGCTTTGCAGACATATGGTAATAATCTGAAGCAGCTTTGAGCACGCGGCTTCCCTTTTAATGAAGAGAGCAGTCGTGCAGCATGAGAACTGGCCTGCAAACACAAGGGCCAATTTCCACCTACTGTAGAAACAAAGGGGGAAGCAGAGGAGGTATTACACAGCCTCACTTTCATCATCTTCCATCAGATCACACGAAAGATATGAACTCTATGATGGGATCTTTATATCAAAAGCACCAATATCTGGCAGCTGTGTGCTAGACAAGGATGAATGTTATCACATGGTGTAGGTCCAGTCATCTTAGTTTAATAATCACAACCAGAATGGAGGTGAATATACTTTTCCAATACATGCTTTTTATTCCAGATTTCAAAATACCTGTCAAGTTTGATTGTGTTCTCCTCTTTGAGTGTGAATCCAGAAAGGTAGTATTGTCCTTTAAAGTTATGGACCTTATAAGAGGGTCAAAAGTAAATGCAGAAGAGGCAGAGGTACTCTTAGACTTTCTCTCTCGTACGGTTCAAGCTCCACAAACCCTGGATCCTGTACTTCCCATAATGCAACTCAATCTTTTAATTAGACGGTTCCCTGCCTCGTACAATAACGCCCTCATCTTTCAAAACTGTTCATTATGCAGGCCTCGTGAAATGACATCACCATGATATCACCTGGGTAATTCTGGCATACTTTTGAAGGCACCTCCACAGCCATAAAGTACATATACAATATAATTCCCAAAGAAAACTAAACTGAAATCCACTTGGTGTAACATGGCACATTCTTATACCCTTAAAAACTAGAGAAAACAACTTTAAATGGCTTAAGATTTAGCTTAATGCACCGCCGCTTTTGCCTTAGATAACATCCAGCAGCTTGTAGAAAACATCATCTTAATACAAGATTTAAAATCATGCATCCTTCAACGGTACAATCTTAAAAACAACATATTTTCTACTTACATTGGCTCACTAAGAAAAGACATTCACTATGTTGTCAGTATCTTCTAGTGTTATTAAGATTAAAAGGAGAGCAACCCAGTGTTGTGTTATTATTATTCCCAACAAACAAAAAAGCTCAAGGACATAAAAGGAAACATTTTGGAAATTACACATATTCCCTTATAATGAATGGGGAGAGTTTAATGAGTCTCATTTCTCGTAAATGGTCATCTACAGCCAGGAGACGATAAGATTAGCTTAGCATTAAGGGTCAAATTCAGGGAGACATCCAGCATGGCTAGACACTAGTATCTAACTTGTCATCCAACTCTTGGCAAAAAGGTAAATTAACTTATTTTCCAGAATATCAGAGACTTTTTTAAGTTGGCCAGTAAACACATATAAAATAAAAAATGGTTTTCCTTTACTGGGCATCATTATAACAAAAACTTAAAGTCATTAAAGTCACCTATAATTGAGTCTAAGTGTGGGACAGGAATAGCATGCCGCGCCTGAATGAACTTGCCTCTCAGGAGAATCACACTAAAGTATTAATGGTGTGTTGAGAAATGAGCATGAGAGCGACTGCAGTACAACAAGACTGTAAATGAGCCTGTTGGAGGGTGTGCGCTGTGGGGAGAAGTGTGCGAGGCAGAGTGTTGACAGAGGGAGTGCAGCTGAAGGCTTGTGCATGCCCATGTTGAGGAGGTTTTGGGTTATATTTAGCAAGGTAGGCCCATCAAACAGGCCGAGGTTAACCCTTCACCGGCAGCTAAAACACTAGGGGAAGATTTCTCTGTATGAAAGAGAAAATGCAAATGATTCATTTCAGTTTAATGGAAGAGACACTGTAAAAACTCCTTCCAGCCAGACTGTCTGCAGCTCTATCTTTCAGATGTAATAAGTACAGCCTGTGCCCAGTCATTAATTCATCTGAATAACTACCATCTTGCTGCTGAAAAAACTCAGTCTAGCCATGCTAGCAGTTCTGTGTTGGCTAATTTACTCTGAGCTAGATGCTAATGTCAACCTGCTAACATGCTCACATTAGTTAGTTATCATTAGTTGATCAAGATTAGATTAATCTGTATTCATTATGATCATCTTTTATACATTTAAGACTATTTTTGAAGGAAAATGGCAAACATTAGCTTGCTCAAGCTGCTCAAAAGTGACAATTTGCTAGCTACTTTAAAGTTTAGCACCGTTAGTTCAACATAACAAGGAATTTGAAGATGCTGCCTTGAGCTTAAGGGTATTCATACCGTTAAACATTATCTTATCTTATAGATGTATAGATCATGATGTATATATAAGATTGCTAGTTGCAGCAAAGGTATAATAATTAACACAAAGTAAATATCTATAGCAGGTTTTTCGTCTTTACTGAAATGTCCTTATGTTTGTTAGCATGCTAACATTCGGTAATTAGCAACAAACATTAAGTTAAGATGAACATGTTTTGCATGTAACTGGTATTCAATTAAAGTATTGGGCAAGTTAAAATAATGACCAGAAAATGGAAGGGTTACTATAGTTCAACCCGAGGGGGCTATTAATGTTTGCACCACATTTCATACAAATTCCTGCACAAGTTGAGATATTTCAGTTTGACTCACAATGAACCACCAAAAGCAGTTTAGTACAGTGCTACAACTACCAAACTTTCCTAGAACCAAATAAAAACAGGTTGCTTTTACCATATTATCAACAGATGTTTCCATATATTTACATTTTTATAAACAATGACACATCAACCGTCAAAAAAGTGCTGCATGAAGAAGCCACTCTGCAGGAGCATCCCCATCCAAGTGAATTACTGTGAAGCATCGTGTAATTTAAATATCCATCCTTAAACCACATCAACAACCACTCTTCAACTTGTTGATATGAATAATCCCCTAAGTGAAACAATCTGGTTAAAATTGCAGTGGGGGCTGACATTGAGAAGCCAATAACAGAGTCAACAGGAATCAAAAACACTTATTCCCTAAAAGTACAGTTATTGTCATGTGGAGGGCTGCAATACATATAAACAGCCATTTAGCCAGGGTGGAGGTTAGGAGTGTGGAAGGACACATTTAGAGATAAACATCTGCGTTTTGTAAGAAGGTGTGTGTGACCTTAGCATAGCCCCTCTAATTATGAGCTGCATAGTATAGAAGCAGCTCACTGTTCATCCATTTAGACACAAGTCTGACAGTCAATGCGACATCCTCGTGGATTCATCTTCTTATTATAGACACATGCATTTCCAAACATTTGGTCCACCTACGCTGTAAAATGTATTATCTCTTCGATTTACACACGGCATCTATTGCACGTCTGTCCGTCCTGGGAGAGGGATCCCTCCTCTGTTGCTCTCCCTGAGGTTTCTCCCATTTTTCCCCTTTAAACTGTGGGTTTTTCTCTGGAAGTTTTTCCTTGTACGATGTGAGGGTCTAAGGACAGAGGGTGTCGTATTGTCATACTGATATTCTGTACAAACTGTGAAGTCCACTGAGACAAATGTAACATTTGTGATATTGGGCTATATAAATAAACATTGATTGATTGATTGATTGATTGATTGATTGATTGAACCCAAGAAAAATGTATTGTTAAGCAATGTCCCTCAAAACTGGGGAGACAAGCTATAGAAACTGCTGCAATGAGGTTAATACGAGCCCAAAAGTTAAGAGTAGAAGAATAGTCTCGTCTCCTGTTTACTAAAAGGCCATTTCTAAGTATTCTAGGAGTCCTTTGTAAGAGAGGAAGGGATGATCGGAAAAGTTACGTCAGGGAGAAGAGAGGGGAAATCGGACTCCAGCTGTGACCAAAAACTGCAAAACATACTGAAGTGACGCCTAGAAGGCCACTAACCTTTTTATACCTGTGTTTTGTAATTTTCACCTGTGCTTAGTTAGCCAAACTCCTCTCAAAGGAAGGGTTTGAAATAATAGGAAATATGTTTACTTGCTTTATGGTTCAGTAATTGCAGCTCTAGACGATATTCTGACAAATATTTGGACTGATAAATTAGGTAAAACTCTAAATATTTGCAAGTGTTTGTGAATTAAACACTTGTAAAAACAAAGATGGACTGTATTTGAGCCTAAGATCTTGTTTCTTAACAAAAGATTGAGATTTTGTCTCAAAATGGACTCTTCAATTAAACAATAATAAATAAATTGTTGCAGAATAACTGATTTATTAGATTTAGCCCCAATTTACAATTCAGTACACCTAGATGCTCATTGATCAAAATACTCATAGCTCAGAATTCTGACATCTAGAGAGAGAAAAAGTAATGAAAAAAACGATCATAAAATATATTAACATATAAAAGGAACAAGAACAATGGTGTTTATATAACAAGGGTTCAATATGCTTGTTTATTTTTTTTTATCCAAATGCACTTTATATGTTGCGTCTACTTTGTGAATGAAATGAAAACAGGATTTTTTGTTATGTCACATGACCTTTTGTACTTCTTGCTGGAGTGAAATCCAAATAGAGGAAGTACATTACAGAGATGAAGAGATTCAAGGACGGAAATTATCTTTCAGACACAAGGACGAGGATCAGAGAGTCCCTGCATCAGTGCTTCATTTGTTTTCCAATTACAGTCTGTAACACATTCAACCAGAGAAAGAACGCGCTGCATTGCAATGTCCACCAGTGTGGACCATGGGGAAATGCAAATCTCTGTTTTTAAGACTAAGAGTACAGTTAAATAACCACTAGAGCCATGAACAAGTTAAACAGCGACATCAAATGCTGTGCAGGGCCTTTATAAACCAACTGATGGTTGTCATGCAATTTTGAATAAGTTGCACCATTGCACATGAAGCTGGGATAGCCAGTCCTGAGCAGTTTTAGCGAAAGAGAGAAAAACAAAAAGCAGAACAAAAACTGTGACCCAGGGCGCCACCAGGAAAAGGCAGAAATGCAAAGAGTGGAAAAGAGAAAAGGAAATTACTGTCGGGGAAAAAAAAGTGGAACAATGGAGAGACAGTCTGAAGAAGGAAGTTTGAACTGTAACAAGCCACGAGCCAAGGGAAAATCACACACACACACACATAGCATGGCCTATGAACTCAAATGTTGTCTAGTCAGGCTCCAATGTGGAAGGAGAAAGACTAAACACTGCAAATGAGCGCTGCAGCTTTTACAGATAAAACCTGCACAAATCTACAAACTATTTGTCATGACTTTCATTATCAGATGGGAGTTTTTCCATGAAATTAAAGACTCCATGAGGTTCAATGTGATGTTCTATAAAAACTCCAGAGCAGTTACTCAATGGACCCAATGGTGAGACCAACATTCATTTAATCTATAAAGGCAACATGGTTTTCAAAGTTGTTGAGGTGTAAAGACAGAGGCAGATCATGTGATATATTGAAAGCAGTTACTAAAGGGACCGTGATGTTTGACCGTTTCCTCAAATGCTGTTCAATAATGACCTCTGAACTGCTTCCTAGGAGCCAACATGTTTGGGAAGCACAAAGGAAATGGACATTTAACACAATCGTGTGATCAATAGCTCCACAACAGCAAAATAAAGAGACATTGGGTGTTTCTCAATGTCGAGGAAAGCGGCTCCAGAGCCACTATTTCAAGGATGCTACGTCATCGAGTGCCGCCGAAGGACTGTTCCAATGTCCCGCATACTTGGAATTCTACCGAGGCCGGCGTACTTCGTTGCGGGAAATTTCGAGGCTGCACATGTGTAGACTCCGCGGTCTTAAAATCCCCACAATGCTTTGTGCACGGACCAATTTCCAAATCTTTGGTGGAAATCGCGCTCCATTTAAGGCGGGGCCTCGCATATGATGCACACCTGCACACCCGTTAGCCTGTTCCACCATTCTTCGTTTTCCGAGGCTAGGAAGGATTCTTGCATCGCTTCTGAAGCATCTGACTCGGAGGTACATGTGCTACCAAGCAAGCCTCCTCGACATAGAGAAACACCCATTGTCTGTTCAAGAATAAACATGGAAGTGCGCACAAATGGAAATCTAGATATCTGGTCCAAGCAAACTTCCTCTGCTCATGAAGATCCCGAGATAAGATGGAAAAGACCAGAAAAGCGGACTTTGTGATAAAAATTGTTTGACAAATGATGTAGGAATGGAAGATTTGGATTTTAAATTAATGTTTCGGATAAAAGTTTGACCAATTTCTTGGCAAAAAAACCTGTAGATTTTTCAGAACTGCTGACAAAATTGGCCTTGCTCAGAGACCTTTTTGTCTTACCTACGGTTTCCAAGGTCAAGAACAAATATTGAACCTTAGTTTTTAAGCAAACATGGGAAAGACATTCTTCAAGTGCTGGGAAACATCTAAAATCACATGCATGGCAAACTCCATCTGCTGATGAAGCTCATGGGATATTATAGAAAGCTCCAGAACAGCTACTAGGCTAAACTATTGGATACATAGACAATTTGACCGCAGTATTAACCTCCACCAATAGATTATAGCAAAAATAACTCAATAAAAATATCTCTGAGCATCCAATTATGAAAATAAAAGCTCAGATACTAAACTAACCAAACCACATTCATGAAATCACTCATTTAAGCCAGAGCTTCGTGTAGACTTTCTAACAGATGTCCTCTTTTATGATGGCCGACACTATAACATCCTAATAGTAAATCAAAAGAGAAACAGCCGAGGTTTTGGTTTTTTCGGAGGGTGGACAGAGACCAGACAAGACATCTGGTCCCAGATTAGACCAGTGTGTTTAAGACAGGCTTAAGACTCCGGTGGCCTGGAACATTGAAGGTTTCCAGACCCAACCAATTAAGGCTGCTAAACTTTAACTCCATGCTCCGTGCCAGCAATGCATGCATCACACATGTAAACGCCTGAACGAGAGGGCTACAAATGTGAGGGTGCTGCGAGTAAAGTTGAAAGAGATTAGTGGACTAAGAGAATACTAATTTGCAATTATTTGGATAAGTCTTTAATCGTTCAGGACACTTTTTAAAGCACACAAATGCCAGAAAGGTCACTGGGTCGAACTTTCTTAAGTGTTCATTTAGATCTTTCTCTAGGTTTTTGGAAATAAAAAACATTGTAAGCGCTACTTGGGAAAATAGTTGTTAGTTGCAGTCCTAAGAAAGCCTAAAATACCAAATTGTTCACTTTGATGTGAGTTATGAGCTGGGAAAGCGAGAAGAGAGCACAGATGCCAAGCCTTGGGAGGAAAAATACAATAAATAGTGTTGGTTTGGAGATTTACAAGATGTAATATCTATCATCTGAGCTGTACCTAGACCCTTCATCATGAGGGGAAGTTCAGATCAGAGTGTACTGTCCTCCTCCGACTAACATATCTCCAGCTGGGATAATTGCTAAGGTCACTTGCCAAATCCAGCCTGTAACTTTGATGGAGGGGGGGGGTATTAAACAAAGATCTGGGATCAAAGTAATTCCCCTTCCTATCCATGAGCAACTCAGAGTGCCCTACAGAAGGTGCTTCATACAGAACAAAGCACTCAGGTGACTCATTGAGGCTGAGTTATCCAAATGCTTGACATTAATAATGATGTTTACTTACTGATTCGTAGTCTGAGTCCAAGCCAGCTCCTTGGTGGTGATTTGTGCAGAACTGAATTCATGGTCCACTTGTTTGGCACCATCTATGCATGCAGGAAGAAAAAAAATCCCCTGCACCAACAGCAGCTGTGTTGCAGATCTGTGTGTCTGTGTGTGGCAGGATCAATGATAATCACCCCAGCGATGTTTAATTAGCTCTATTAGCTTATCTATGGCATCCTCCTTTCTGTGGTCGCCCTCCTTTTAAAGCCTGCTGCTCAGCCTTGTTAGGATCTGTGGTCGGCACACAAAGCTCACATCACTTTGAATGCACGGAAAAGAGTGAAACAACAGCATCCACGAAAAGTTAACACTGATCTAACAACCACTGGGTTAAAGCTGCACGTTGGAGTGTGTGCTAAACTGTAAATAACCTGTTGCTGCTGCACACATGAGGAAAAAAAATCTCCTCGACGTCCGACGTGTGTTGCTGAAGCCTCCTCGGTGTAGAAATGGAAATACGAGGAGAAAAACACCTTGTTCAGGGTGTTTAAATCAGCACATCCATGGATAGGCTTCCGTATATGAACTTTACACACTGTGCCGGGGAAGTTGAACACATTTTGTCCGCTGCTTCGCCTCGTCGTCCTCTCTGAACAACCATCGGCTCTCCATTCATTCACACAACCTGGATCCACAAAGACTCGATGCAGTTCCCCTCTTTGTGCGCCGGGTGGCCTATAGGGGCGCCATAGAGACATAGACAAAACACACACACACACACACACACACACACACTAGGGTCCATTCATTTTTCTGAGGGATTTTATCCAAAGAATATCCAGATGTCTGGCAACCAAGTTATCTTAAAAAGGTCAAAAACATAAAAATACATTATTAATTATTAGTGAGTGATTGAAAGCAAAGTGTTGGAAGTATCTCAAATCCTTTACTTAATTAAAAGTACAAATACTATAGTCTTAAAATACTCCACAACAAGTAAAAGTCCTGAGTTCAAAATGATACTTAACTGAAAGTACATATTAGCATTAGCATCAAAATGTACTTAAAGTATAAAAAGTAAAAGTACTTGTTATTGAGTTGATCTTTTCACACTAGTAAATTATTATGGACATTATATACATGTATATGATTATGTATAAACTGTATATAAGTTGTATTTACAGTTCGTTTTATTTTTACAAGATGTAAGGAGTTAGATAAGTAATAACCATTACATATTTGACACATGCTAAGCTAACTATGGCCTTCATGTGGCTTCTACTTTGTTGCCTGATGTAACTGAGGATCTTTATTAAAGTAAATAAACTGAATACACATAAAGTGGTGGAAATGGGGGTTAAATGGGTTACAGCTGATTATTTGGAGACTAATGGCATGGCACTATTGTTGTGTGGTTTCAGAGAATCAAAGCAATTCATGAAACAGTGGGCTGAATCCGGGGAGTTTCTCTCCTCACATGTTCTTTTGAACTGAACAGAGGGATTTGAGTTATAATGGCATGCTGCCTCTGCATTGTTACTTTACTCAGCACAATTGTGTTTGCAGGCAACATACGCACTGTTTGTTTGGGAGGGGGGACGTTACATAAGTGAGGCACAGACCAGTTGATACACAAGGTTTATTGTTCAAAACAGAGCTACACAACAGATGTCTGCATGACTGAGTGTGTTTATACTTTTTAGGGCTTTAAAAAGATAATCACCACTCCTATTTTGGGAAAAAATCCACTATTTAGATCTTCGAAACGTTTTGTTTCTTTGCTTAAAATAGAAATTGAACAGTTTTTATTTGCATACATGCTTTCTCATTCAAGCTTTACCCCCAGACAAGCAGTTAAGTAACTACTAAATTAAGAAAAGTGTGAAGTAACAACATATGTCACTCAAACAGTATTAGGTTTATACTAGCCTTTCTTAACATTCATCATTTGAATTTGTATTCAAAGCCTTTTCACAGATGTGTGTTGTTATTTCTGCTTATTCATGTTTGTGCCAGCCGTCTCGTGTCACCCCCACAGAGGGATTTCTCTTTGGTTTGCATGAGGTCTGCATGGGAAAACATCTGACCTGACAAAGCCAAAACAATGACGCTGCCAAAATGTAGCTGTGTTGTGTTTGTGTGCTCCCCAGCCTCCATAAAGAGGCGGGGAACAGCAGACAAAGAGCGAGGGGGCAGACAGAGAGGGGATGTTAAAACAGCCCACTTAACAAATTAGCAATTCTTCACTGTGTGAGTGGATGTTTACGACCCAGTACTCCTTCTAATTTTCAAGTAAGATAATTTGAGGCCAGTTTAGGTAGTTACAAGAGATGGGGTTTGTTATTTCTTTAATTAGAATTTCTTCAATTTGAATATGAAAGAAGTTATTCTGTTTTACAGGCTAATATGTTTTAATTACTGCCCTAAAACTTATTGTAAGTGAACATCTGCTGTTGTTCAAAATCTCAAAATACATTTGCTGCCCCCTTGAGGTACAACATGTAGAACCATTAGTCATTGATGAATCTTTTACATCCCACATAGGCTTAAAAATGTAAACAAGTTGCATTCATAAAACACTTTTAATGACCCACCAGTGCAAGAACACGTTGAGACCGTTAAGACAAGACCAAATGTACAGCAGTTAAAGCAGTAAACCAATAAAAATAGAGCGATATCTGTAAAACAATTCACTGGTATTTAAGCACAATACTGACAAAATAGGCTTCAGATTCACAGTAATTATCTGATCCATTAACGGTTGAAGTCTACATGGATCTATGACTATATGACACAGCACTTGAAATCAATAAAACCACAAAGTCTGAGCAGAAGGTGTTTTTTGTTTAATATCCGGTAGGTATTTGTATTAATTTGCCACTCTGGAATGCCAACTACACAAAGGAGAGACAACAATAAAAAGCTTAGAGTACAAAGTGTGATATTATTGTCCAGAAAACGCACTCCTTCACCGTTCCGTCAGATGTTCGTACAGTAAGAGGTTGTACGTCCACCAACAGGAAGGCATCCATCTCTTCCTGCAGAGTCTGTGACGCTGGCTGCTCCGTCTCTCTGAATCTTGGAAGTAAAAAACTGTCCATCTCAACCTCAGGTCTGTACAGGGAAAGGCCAATCCTTACTGGTTTGGGTGGGAAACAGCAGGTAAGAAGGGTACAGAGAATTATGTGTAAGAAATGTCACTAATTCCCCATTTGACTGGGTCTGGTCAGTCCCTTGAAGACTCGCAGCTTTCCTGCACCGGTGAGATCAAAACTGTAGTCTTTAGTGATGTAGGGCATCTCTCCATCAAAGCCAGGCTGGAACAAGGACAAAAGGTACCATACGTCATGAGAAAAGTTTCAGTTCAAGGCTTTTATTGTCATGTGTGTGCATAGCTACAGTGTAGTTATGACAATGAAAATCTTAGGTCACAGGCTCCTCCAACAGTGCAACACAATAAAACAGATAAAATAGTACAAGTCAATACAATAAAATAGATATAATAGAAACAAAATATGATAGAAACTGTGCAGAATAGTCTATATAGAGTAATTGGAATATTGATATATAGGCTATGATATATGTGAGTTGCAAACAGATGAATGTTAAGCACATATTTAATGATATTTGACATGCCAAAGATAGGAAATGAAAGAGATGGACCAGAGAAGTGTTCTGACCTGTGTTGTGAGGATACAGGAAGGCAGGGATATCGCTCCCAGGAGGAGACAGTTGACGTTACGAAGGATGGAGGGATCTACAGGCGTCAGTAAAAAGTACAGACCTCGCGCCATGTCGATACCTCGAAGCACACCTGGAACACATTAGCATGTAAATATATACTGAATTTAACAATTTGATCACCTAGAGGCTAATTTGAATTTAAAGGTCTCCTATTATACTATTTTTAGGCATATATTATAAGTCTCAGATATATAAAAAACATGTATATCTAGTGTTTTGCTCAAAATACCAAACGGATCACCCATTCTAGCTATGCCTCATACCCCTCTATTTCAGCCCTGGGTCCGTAGCTTTAAACAAAACAAAAAAATGAATACCTTTTTTTTTTTTTTTAAAGAGAGAAGAGAGCAAAACGCTGCCGTGATTAAACACCATATTATGTTCCAAACCACATCAAGGATTATTTGAAATATTTATGCAAGAACTAAATGTGACTATTGAATGTGAGGTTTGACTGAAGATAGATTATTCCTTCCTGATCATGAGACATTATTGTTTGCCCCTCTGAGCTCACAGAGTTGAAGGGTCACCTACCGAAGCCCACGCAGGGGCAGATGGGAGCCTGACTCAGCAGCACGGGGCCTCCCTTGCTGCTCACTTTCTCTCCAATGCAGCAGAGGGCCACCAGACTGGCGTTAGCAGCATAAAACATGTGAGAGGGCACCACCTCGCAGTGGATCACACCCAGAGCCACCGCTGATTGGGGTACCTGCGGGCAGGAGGAAGAATGGTTAGGCACTTATTCATGTTGATGGTTAATTTGTACACAAACTGAAATGTGCAATTAGAATCATAATGAAATGGGAGAAGACCAAATACACCTGCATCAAATCCTACAGTCCCAGAGGTTGTATAACCTGACCATGTAAGATTAAACCCACTGTTAAACTGTTACATGTGTACTATGAAGCTCAGCATTTAAACGTGTTACAATAGCATGCCAACCATGGAAAATCCAACCTACATTTTCTACAAAGTACTACAGACTTAAAGCCATCTTCAGCGTGTAAAGTTGATTGTGTATTCAATTAAAAACAAAGATGAATGATGGCAAATATTTGTGTGTAATGTTTGAACGAGAAACATTGGACCATGCATAAAAAAGCAAGATCTCAAAAAGAGAAGGGGTGATTTATGCTAAATGAAGCCATTGTCTTATTTCCATCAACAGTCCCTGGGCGTTTACACTCCAATTAAATAACACTTTAAATATTTGATAGTCTAGATGAGTACCACTCGTGTGTGTAGAGTTGAGAGCGTATTCAAGTAAAAAAAAAAAAAATTAATACAAATATTTGTGTGCAAGGTTTGAACGAGAATTATTGTCAACAAATATACTGTATTTTAGTTCAGTGGTTCTCAACTGGTCAGGCCTCAGGACCCACTTTTTTCCTTTGTCAATAGATCGCGACCTGAAATTTTGAACCACAATATATACGCTTTTCAGCATACAATATTAATTAAAGTGAAGTACAGTGCTTATATCCCTTCACAGAACTAAAGTATGCTTTTAAAAAAGGTTTAATGAGATGATGGAATCAAAGCTGAACTGTATAACATGAAAAGGCACACATGCTGAAAACCCAACCCCAAGAGGGGGGGTCTGGGGGGATTCTTAGATTTTTAGAAATGCTAACATAAACTACGCACTCTGAGAAGAAAATAAATAAATCTATTAC
This sequence comes from Dissostichus eleginoides, assembly GCA_031216635.1. Lineage (NCBI taxonomy): Eukaryota > Metazoa > Chordata > Actinopteri > Perciformes > Nototheniidae > Dissostichus > Dissostichus eleginoides. The sequence continues at coordinate 9,515,379 of CM062267.1, read as the reverse complement.
TACCCGACATATTAATAATATTTGATGCCATTGTTTGTTTTTCGCTTTGTTCTGACAGCTTGCTGCTCCTCACAGAGAGAAGAGCAAAGAGGACAGAGTCTGTGTGAATTACTTTAAATTGTGGGTAAGGTAGATAGCTCCCATTGTTCTGTGACCTGTCAATCATCAAACCGGGGGTCATATTTCATTATGTGTTCATTTTTATCTGAAGTTGTACCCATGGATGTATAAAGAGTAGTTCTAGCGCAAAGTTATTCTCCGTGGGGACTTCCGGCAACAATCTTGATTCTGATTGGCCAGAAGACTTGAAAAAACATCAGCAAAGATGTTTTATTGAGAAGATGATCACTACGTGACAGAAGTTTTCAAAACCGTTTAGGGTCTCCGCTACTTCCAGTCCAACGCCGACTGCATGCACAGCGTTAGAAAATCGGGCCTTCAAAATAAATGTTTGACTTTTAAAAAAAAAAAAACACCAGTTGAGAACCATTGTTTTAGTTTATTCGTCCCCGGTGTGAGAGGCCGTACACTTCTTTAACATTTTGGATACTTATGCCAGGATGCAAAACTCAGACAAGGTCAAATTCTAGCAAAAGAATATCTGTGTGTACAATCATGGCTCTCACATACCTGGTAGGGGGTTAGGGTGTGCAGAGGCCTGATTGGTCCGGGGTCAGGTGACTGCAGCTGACTCAGGTAGGCCAACAGAGAAAGCTCTCTCAGCTCATTGGTGCGCTGGTGCTTCCTGTCAAATACAAAGGACACACATATATAATAAATAACATTTTTTCAAGGTTAATGAATTGTCATCTTAAGAGGATGAGGGTTGCACAGCAAGATTCAAGATGCAAGGCTTTATTGTCATGTGCACATTAGCTACAGTATAGATATGGCAATGAACAACTTGCTTAAAATGCAGGTTGTTTTTATTCACTTTTACCTTTATATGTCAATGTGCTGACTGAGGTGTACTTACGCTGTTCCTTGCCTCCCGGCTCCCTGGAACTCTGATTGTACGATAACGTGAGTGTAACTTTTGGGGGGGCTGTGGCTCTCGGTGAACTCGTCCAGAGCGGTCACAGCGGGGGGGTGCGTCTGATGGCCGTGCGCCGTCCTCAGAAACTCTGGAGTCATGGAGGGACACTGAGTGACCCCGCTGTGACTGAGCTGACCACGTGTGAGACGGGGAAGAAGCGGATCATGTCCACCAGCAACTGAAACCCAAATCCTGTGGACAGACCCAAACAAGCACATGTTCAGACACTGTGTACAGAGAGAATACTTATATTTAGTCCCAGAGAGGAGCCCGAGCTGACCTTTGACCCAGCCCATGGTGTTGATGACGACGGTGGTCTCTCTGCTCGGGGAGCGTCTGCGCCACAGGGTCTTCAGAGACTCCAGGTACCGCTCCAAGTCCGTCTCACATGACGTGTGACCGAAGTGGATCATGTGCTCTGGGGGGGTCTGATGTGTGAAAGGAGGACCTGGAAGATAATTCAATATAAATCCACTAATCACGTTTTAAACAAATAGTAGAGGAAAAACAGAAGTGGGGGGACTTTTCAGATAAAACATTAAAAGGAATAGTTCGACATTTTGTGGAAAAGATTTTAAAGATTATTATTATTATGTCTTTATTAGGAGAAGAGGTGATTTATGCCAAATTAAGCCATTATCTTATTTCCATCAGCAGTCCCTGGGCAGGTACACACGTCGCAATTAAATAACACAATATTTCATAGTCTAGATGAGTATCACTCTTATGTCTGTACGATTAATATGAAGTTACAGCACAAAAAACAGTCTAGTACATAACCCCTTAGATATTATATTTTCCATTTGACCTAGTATCATTTGTACACACACATAAAACCAACATACAACTTATTGAGCTTTATTGGTGCTGGTCGACAGAAAAATAAATATTTCCTCTTGTTTCTTTGCAAGAGAGCAAATCAAAGTTTTTACCAGGAAATGTGACAACTATTCCTTTAACACTTACAAACCATATTATGTCTTACTATAAAGGAAGATGTCAACTATGCATGTTTTATACAGCAGTGTAAAGGCTTCAGAGTAGGAGGATGATCAAACTTACCCAGAAGTGGTTCTGTGACATTCGCCAAACAAAGGCATCCAGCCGGAGTGAACTCTGTCTGACCGAGGTCACCTTCCAGGTAATCTACACTACCAGTGCTGCAAACACACACACACAACACAATTATGTCTTTATTAAGTTTCATTTCGAAGCACTTCAATGTTTAAAAAATATGAGCAAATGTATTAGAATGGAACTTACTGGTTCAGTAAGGTGTTGATGAGGGTGCGGATGAACGTTGACTTGCCAACATTTTTGGATCCACATACGAGGATGACTGCACAACCATCCAGGTCCCCTGTGAAAGACAGACATCAGTTATGCTTACGTCAGGGGTGTCCAAACTGTTTTCACTGAGGGTCACATACAGAACAATTTACGAAGGGCTGTGCCGCTCACTAGAGGTATATTGCCATATCAGTTCAGTTATAAGTTAGCAAAATCAATCAAATAAATGATGCTTGATACTTGAAAATGCTTTAAGAAACACAACGGCCTACATCACAGCTTACCACAGGGTTTCATTTATTTTGTTGGCAGCTCATTCTTTAAAACAGAAGCTTCAGATGCTTGATAAAAAGATGAAATATGAAGGGTAGATTTCAAGCTTGTTATGTAATTAAGTTATTGGGCTTTTTTTTTATCAACTAAGATTTGTTTGAAAATGTTTTTAACTTCAATTGACTGAATTTAATTGAAAAGTGGGCTTATTAACACATGAATACTGTGTAATATATTGTTGTGTTACCTATATATTAAAGAAGTACCATATATTACAAGCACAAGTTTCATTTGTGGGCCATATTTCATTATACTTTTTGAATTAGCTGAGGGCCGTTTCAAAATGTGCCGCATTTGGCCCCTGGGCCGTAGTTTGGACACCCCTGGCTCCCATGCTTTTACAGTGATCTTGAACATGAATCAAACATGAGACCAAGATAACCTCAGTGTTCAATAACCTTTACCTTTAGAGGCATATCTAAGAGGAGCTTACCTCTGCAGGCACCGACCACCATGTTGAGAGCCTGTCTGTAGCTCTTTGACATTTTCAGGCCCTCGATGGCTCCCACCAAGGGAATCATCCCCAGACCATTGAGTGGAGTGTCAAGAACAGCGGACATGAGTTCACTCTGCAAACAAACAGGGGAGAAAAGATTCTGTTTAACACGTGCAAGAATTTAGAAAAAGACCTAAAACATTAACCTATTCATGAATTCTGCTAAGATTCTCATCATCTCCCAGTTCCAGCTCTATTCCACATTTAATTTAGTTTAATTTCTTGTGATCAGGTGAACACTGTCAGTAAACTACCACTGGGGGGCTGAACAGTTCACTGAGATCTGTGAAGCTCGACAGGAACCGCGTCAGAGGCGTCTCCATGGGCTCCAGGAGGATGATGGAGGAGTTTGATGTAACATTTTTTAGCAATTTCTTCCGTGATGCTGCAACATTTAAATTCAAACAGTAAGTACGGATAGAAAACAATATGTTTCTAAAACACAGCTTTGAACGTATCACCAACTGAAAATCCTAATCTGAAATAGGCAAAATTAATAGAATATGCATTAAATTGACCCGTCCCTTATAACATGGTTCGAGCTGATTTACCTGATGTCAGGTACTTTTTGAGGATGGATGAAGCCTCTGTTTTGTCATCTCTGGTCTGATCAGAGTTTTCCAGTGCTCTAATGGTCAGAGGACAATGTGATGCTGGGGAGAAGAGAGGATATGACTGCTGGCCTTCTTCAATGGTGAACCCCATCACCTCCACCCGGCCGTACAGACAGGTCAGGTGGCACTTCCCACGGAAACACAGGGTCTGAGGGAGAGGAAATGTAATGCTTAGTCAAAAAATAAAATCGTAGTCGTCAGATCTCTACTTAATTTTCCAAAGCATACCTGATTCTTCTGCATGATGAGCACTGCGTGGTTTCGTCGATCATCTCTCTCTGCGCAGTTATGGAGAGACCCTCCCTCCAGTCTAACTGGGATTATATTTTCTATTTCACCTGAGGTCTTAACACCATTCCCATGAATAGACTGGGAATACTTCTTCCATTCCATGGAGTCACTTGAATCATTGTCCATTTTAAACACTGAGCTTCCATTAGCCTGTGTGGGAGGTTTCTGAACTACAGACTGAGGGGTGTTTGTCTTGGCGTCAGAGACAGGCTTTGCTTTATTCTTTAATCTCTTGACGGAGGTTTTTTTCTTCTGAGACGCTTTGTGCACCACCGCCATTCTGGCCACGACAGGACTGGAGTTGAGCTCAGAGGAAGTGATGGGGGGCCGGCTCCGTTTGCCCCTCACATCCTTCCACTTCTGAGATTTAGAATGGCCCTTCACCTGTGTGGGTTTATGTGCCTTCATGATTCTGTGATCAACAACTACTCTTGTGGGTGCTGATTAAACAAAAAGGGGGCAGGCTGCAAAAAGAGAGAGAGACAATTAGCATCTGACAGGACAGGTGTCACCACTGCATTGACTAGGGTCAAAATGAATAGCTGAAAATTAGCCTTCACTAAGTAACTCAGCAATAACCAATTGTGAAAGATGTTAGTTCTTACACTTAAATAAAGGTAGTACTATTAAAGTGTAGAAATAATGTAAAGTACTGCAAAAAAAGAAAACAAATATCAAAGAAACATTTTACAGAATGGTCCGTCTCACAATAAATGTTATCTGAACAATATTGTTGATGCAATGACATGTATGTCACATTATTGTATATACTGCAGGGTAGAGTGCGAATATACCGCGAGGATCATTAATCAGAGGTGGAAGAAGTACTCAGATCGTGTACTTAAGTAAAAGTACCAGAGTGTAGGAATACTCTGTTACAAGTAAAAGTCCTGCAATCAAAATGTTACTCAAGTAAAAGTAATAGCATCGAAATATACTTGGAGTACCAAAAGTAAAAGTACTCATTATGCAGATTGGCCATGTTCACAATCATTAATATTATATGTTTTGATTATAATTACTGATTAATGTGTTTATCAAGGTGGAAAAGGTGGAACTAGTTTCGATTACTTGATTTACTGCTCGGTAGAATGTGAATTTAATACAGGTAAATCTAAAGTATTTTAAAAGTGTTTGTTTATCTATAATCTACATCAATGTAACTAAAAAAGTACTACATAAATGTAGTGGAGTAAAAACACACTATTAACATCTGAATTGTAAAGAAGTAGAAGTACACAGTAACAACAATGTAAATACTCAAGTAAAGTACAAGTACCTCAAAATTGTGCTTAACTAGAGTACTTGAGTTAATGTACCTAGTTACTTTACACCACTGTCATTAATGTCTTATCTCATCCCACAATAAAATAGCACACTTTATTTGTTATTTAAAATCAAAAAGTGGCTAGTAACTTAACCATTTTCCTTTCAAATGTAGTAGAGTATAAAGTAAAAGAAAAATATTTAAAAACCTTAATTCAACACATATTAGTTTGATTTTGCAACAGTTCGATAGCAATTGAATGCTAAGCTAACCACAGTAAGACGTACAACGAGGTAGCAACATACGTATTATAATGTACTTTAGTATATCAACATGTGGAGCAATATTCAAAAACACACATACAACATACGATATAACTCGCTGTTATACAATACATTTTACAAACATTTAATACATTTCGTCATCACAGAACTGAAACAACTGACAGTTATGCTAACTGCGATCTGATCTTAATGCATTCAGGAGGAGAAAACTTACCCCCAAATTGTGTAAAGGCAACGTAGAAATATGAAGTTGACCCGTAGTGATTTTACTAAATAGATACCGTTCTTATTTAGGAAAAGTGCAGCCAAGGAAATGGCCAACTGTGCTGCAGCAGTGCTAACAAGCTAACTGACATGTGTGAGCCACAAACAGACGCCGCTTCCAGATGGTCGACTAAAGTCTAGCCCGGAGTTTCATTATTTACATTTAACTACGCAGAACTATTACATTTTATCTGAAATATGAATGAACTCAACAAAAAGAACAAAATGAATGTAGGCATAGATAATAATTATATGTGAGGCTATTACATTGTTACTTATGTGCTTGTAGCTGTTTAATCATGGACAACAACCATTTTTCCCGGAGTTCGGTCGCATAAAAAGCGTCACATCCTCTTCCTTCTGCAGCTTTTTAGGGGCCTACAAGAAACGAAAACAAGGTGCATGAAGCGGCTTTGCTACGTTTTGCAAACTATTTGCTGGGCAACACGAACCGGCTGCAGCTTCTCAGCAATATAGGAAATAAATCACAATTTTTTCATCCATACTGCAGAGGTGATGCAGCTGTCGGGTGCGTACCATGCTAAGGGAGCGTCTTTAAAAATGTGCTCGAAAATAAACGTCGAGCTGCGTAGGTAGCTAGGGGCTTGCAATCATTTTATTTTAGGCAGCCTCTAAAGCAGACATAGGATTATTCAAGGAAAGTATACGTGAGCAGCTTAAATTATATTTAAAAAATGTATATGTAGCTATCACTGAAATAAATGTAATTCAGTTCGCTTCATTTGTTAAAGTAGATAATTTAACATGATGCATGCAAGTGATTTCAATCTGTCTTAAATATGTAACACTTCAAAATGATGTTCTTTGTTTATGTAGATGCAATTGTAAGTATTTGCAACATCATGGCTGTTAATTTATCCGAATCAGTATTGTTAACCTAATGGTGTTTTTATTTGCATTCTGTGTATTTTGGATTTGCACCTTTGATATTTTTTAGTACTTTTTACTTCAACATTGTATAATGATTTCCATCTGGAGGATCTACAGTTCAATATCAACACATCTAGTTTTATCTGACAGTTTAGTCCAAGAACACCCAAAGCCATTCAGTTTGTCTCACATAAGGCAAATAAAAGTAGCAAATCCTCACATTTGGAAACTGCATTTCGTGCCTTGTTGGTTTTAAAAAATATATATATATTGGTTCAGTTGATTGACTGAATGATAAATCAAGTCATTTTCAAAGATAAAACACATGCATTTACAACACAACCATCATCAAATAGAGATAGGTAGAAATAGACTTTTATTTACAGTCAAGTAGACGAGAAATATATATATTTACACATAAAATGTACAAGAACATAAAACTTCTATATTAGATTTGAAATAATTAGTAATTTGAAAGAAACTTAATATCCAACTAAGTCAATGTTACCAAATGTCTTTTAATCCAAAACACACATTTAAAAACTGCTTTGATTTGAAATATGTGCCAGCAAACTGAATATCTTTGGGTTTTAAACTGGTAGCAAGATAAAATAAGGGATTTAAAGGCCATTGGTTTGACTCACTATTTTCCCCTGAAGCACAGATTAATTTATTTTTATTTTTATTTAACCTTTATTTGACCAGATAAAAGCAATGAGATTTTATCTCAATGCTTTTATCTGGTTAAATAAAGGTTAAATAAAATAAAAATAAATTAATCTGTGCTTATTTTCAATAATAAACTAACTAGATGAATAACCCTGTTTAACTGAAATGTATGTTCAATGCTACACATACTACAATGCTAAGTTACTAATAACATGCAGTATGATGTCCCTGTCTCTCAGTCAGCAGTATCCTACAGTAAACAGAGGGATGCCTCCAGCAGAGAGCAGCCATGCCCAGCGCGTCCTCTCCTCCCTGAACCAGCAGAGGGCGGTGGGCAGGTTCTGTGATGCAGTGTTGAATGTGGGAGGGGGGGTGGTCTACCTGGCCCACCGCAGCATCCTGGCCTGCTTCAGTGACCTCTTCCAGCAGTCCAACATGGCCGCTGCACCCTGCATGGAGTTCTGCCTGCAGGAGTGCCCCAAAGACGGCCTGGAGCTGCTGCTGAACTTCCTCTACACCGGGGAGCTGAAGCTGGAGGCTGACAACCTGGAGAAGGTTCAGCATGCAGCCGCCAGCCTGGGCGTTCCTGAAGCTCTCTCCCTGTGTCAGCAGTTCAAGGAGAACCCTGCTGATTCCCTACCTTTCAAACGTAAAAGAGGCCGACCCAGGAAGTCCACATCCGGAGGTGGGAAGGAACTAAGTACATTTACTCAATCAGAATCAAAGCTTTTATTGTCATATGTACATAGCTACAGTGTAGTTATGACAATTACAATTTTAAGTCACAGGCTCTTCCAACAGTGCAACACAATAAAACAGATAATAGTGCAAGTAAATAAAATAAAATAGAATATAATAGAAATTGTGCAGAATAGTCTATATACAAGTAATTGGAATATTGATATCAGAAACAGAAACAGGTTTATTAGGTAGGTATTAGTAGGTTTACGCATACGCGGATGTTTCCTTGGTGTATATGGTGCATACATGAACACAGTTAAAGAAGATACTATGTAAGAAAGAAAAACGACAAAGAAAAAATGACATTAAAGCCTTTGAATCTTGAATCTTGAAATCTTGCATCTTTAGTATTTACATTTTCAGAATCAGTATTCATCTTCTGTTCCCGTAGCAGGGCACTTTAAAGTGTTACAGCAAAAGTGGCATAGCAGGTAAAAAAGGCATGCAATTATAAAGACTAAGCTAACTTATTAAATATACAGTACAATTGCAAAGAAAAACGTCTGTATTTTATGCTTCTTTATACTTCTACTCCACTACATTTAAAAGGGAAATAATGTAATTTTACTCCACTACATTTATTTAAAAGCTTTAGATACTTTTAACCGATTGTATCTCTCAAAATTAAAAATAGTGGAGTAACAACTTAAAGGTGGGGTAGGTAATTCACTTCAGAAACACTTGTTGTTATATTCCATGGAATGCTCTTAACATCCCGATAGCAATGAATACATTGAAATGCTTTGACTATAAATACATAAAAAATGTCATCTTCTTCTTCTACCTCTGTCCACATCAGATACGATCCCCAATGTTCCAGTCAAAGAAGAGAACCTGCTCACAATCACAAAAGTTGAGTCCAGCTTTGATGCTACCACAGCTGATTTAAGCATGACCTCTGGAGCTGCTACCACCACCACTCGCTCTGGTCGTGTGGTGAAGGGCCCCCGGCGACTTGTGACCGATGACAGCCAAACCACTGATTTCACAGACCAGGAAAAAGGCGATAAAATGCTCCACTTGGCCCCAACGAGGCAGAAAGTGGTGTAGATGCTGTGGAGAGCCAAAACCCAGATCAGCTGACTGGTGAAACTGAGGTAGAAGAGATAAGTGTTGGGAAAAAGTGCAAATAATGATGATTTTTAAGCAAATATGGTGGGTATTATCTCCTTCGTCTTGTGCTATTTGCAGGTATCTGACTTGCAGATGGACTTAAATGACAACAGTGTTAACCAGGGGATGGAGGAAGTAGAAGAAGAAGAGGAAGAAGATGATGTGGGGGATTTTGAGGCGATCACTGAAGACACAGATGAAGAGTATGTTCCTGTCGAAGAGCCCGGTTCCTTATCCCCGTCCACTTCAACGGCACAGAAGCGCAAGGCTCAGAGTAAAATGGATAAAAGTGAGAATGGAGAGGCCGTGGAGGAAGACTCCAAGAAGGACTGTGTGCTGTGTCCCATCTGTAACAAATCCTTCAGGAGCAAATACTACCTTAAAGTCCACAACAGGTACACACCTTCAGTTTTACTTCAAAATATTGTTATAGATTAGCGACTAATGGGTCTTTTTCTGTAGGCGACACACAGGCGAGCGACCCTTTGGTTGCGCTAAATGTGGAAAGAGATACTTCAGGAAGGAGAATCTGTCGCTTCATGAGATGAAAGACTGTGCTAAAGTGCAGGTGAGTGTCTCTACATCTGTCCTAAATATAAAGTAAGAATATACAGAGTGTAACATCAGTGTTTGTGCTGTGTTTACGTTACAGACGTACACGTGCGTGACATGCTCCTCCACGTTCAACGGGAAAGTAGAGCTGCGTTTGCACGTTGTCTCCCACACGGGGAATATGCCCCACAAGGTACAGCCTGACAACAGAAATAGCATTTAAATAAAAATATATCACATTTGAAATGAGCTTCAGTGATATGGTGTCATTTTCTCCAGTGTTCATCATGTCCTGAACAGTTTATGCACAAGAAAAACTTGACGATTCACATGATGAAGGTCCATGGTCATCCCAAACCACATGCAGTGAGTCCTCTAATGTTTATTTGACTAACTGGTGATGTATCTACAGTAAGTAGTAGTGTTTTTTTAGCTTAACAAAGGTTTCCCACAGTTTGCCATATATTGTCAATGCAAAAAAACACTTATGATCTCAAGGTTTAAGGTTGTAGTTTCATTCTGTTTTAACAATATTTTACTCTTCAGTGTTCCCAGTGCCCCAAAACCTTCCTAACTCGGACGGAGCTGCGTGTGCACGAAGCAGCCAAACATCGAGGGGAGAAGCCGTTTGTGTGTGAGGAGTGTGGCCATCGAGCGTCCAGTCGAAACGGCCTGCAGATGCATATCAAAGCCATTCACAGGTAGCTATTTCCTGATTTGATAATACTAAAATGTGGTTGCATTTGTGCAGATTGTCTGAGTCTTTTTTGTCTTGCTCTACAGGAATGAGCGGCCTTTTGTATGTACCCTGTGTGGCCATGCATTCTCCCAGAAGAACAACCTGAACATGCATCTGCGTATACACAGCGGTGAGAGGCCTTACCAGTGTCATCTCTGTGGGAAAACCTTCAGGACTCAAGGTAAAGACCATCCTCTTCTGTCTGCTGCCGTCTCCATCACTGTGAACACAACCAGATCGAATAAATAGGTTCTCAAACCAACAGACAACAAATCACATTATTTTAACCATAATGCTGCAACTTGAGTCACAATTGAAATACATATGTTGTTTGATTCATTGTGACTAACACTTAAGCAGACTATTATATCTCTGTTGTCTTTTTTGAATAAACATCCACAAACCTGCTGAAGTCATAGTAAAAAGACACTCTGTATAACCCCAGAACTTGCCTGAGATTCATCACGTTTTTAAGTTGTTTTCAGTATTAAAGTAATACAGTGGTAGTTCTCAGTGTACATCCATGAGCAAACAACATATGTAATAGTTTATTCTGCATACTTTCAATTATGTCATTTAAATGGGCTTAAGTAGTAGGCCCCACTGAAACCCCTGCATAGTCACTTCATGTTTACCTCCCCTAAGCCAAAGAACTATGGGACATGTAGTTCAAACATTTCGTGCATGATTGTCCTTTTAAAAACTATTATGTGTGTCATAATAGGTTTGACAAAATCTGTTCACATTACATTTTTTTTAATGTTGCAATCATTGTTATTTCTTGAGATTACGGAGATTTAGAGAAATTAAAGATTGGGAGTAATGCATTTAAAAACCACTGGATTAGATTAAAATATAGATATTAATAATTAGATTTATCCAACTACTGAAAGCAGTCGGATACATTCTTGCACACACTACAAACATTTATTTAAATAGATTTTTTGTTTCATGTTTGAATCTGTCTTTCTAATCCCAGCCAGTCTAGATAAACACCAGCGGACACACACTGGTGAGCGTCCGTTCAGCTGTGATGTGTGTGAGCAGCGATTCACAGAGAAAGGCGCGCTCGTCCGTCACAAGGCCAGCAAACACGAGGAGGGTCGACCCCACTGCTGTCAAATCTGTGGCAAGACCTTCAAAGGTGCCATAAAAAAAACCTATAAATCATTAAACCCTGAGGAGAAAAGCCTTGAAAACTCACTTAATGTTATTTATTGCCTTTTACATAGCGAGGGAGCAGCTGCGTGTTCACCTGCGTCGCCACAAGGGCATGAGGAAATTTGAGTGCATAGACTGCGGCTACAAGTTCACTCGACAGGTGAGCTGACGTCCTGATTATTGATTTAGTTTCACCATAAATGATTAGCAGAGGATGGTTTCGATCCATCGACCTCTGGGTTATGGGCCCAGCACGCTTCCGCTGCGCCACTCTGCTGCCACCTCAGATGGGACTCGAACCCACAATCCCTGGCTTAGGAGGCCAGTGCCTTATCCATTGGGCCACTGAGGCTTATGCTGCTGTTGAGGAGCGAGTGTGTACAGATTGTCCCCGGTGGTATTCACATGGTAATCCTCCCTGAATGACTCTTCTATAGAAAGGGACGGTTGCCTTTGTGTTCAATTAGGGAGTGTTCCTGAATGTGTTAAAAGGAAGTGTGGTGTTGTTCATTGTGTGCAACACTGCAGGATAAGTGTTTGGTCTTTAAAGTAAAAAAAACAAATACTCTATTTCTATATCGCTCTAGTTTTGTTTTAAGAATTTTTAGTTAATGGAATGACAGTTATGAAAAAAGTCTGATGTTTGTCTGAATCAAAGAAAATCCCCTGATTTATAACAATTGGAACAAAATACAGCATATCTGCCGTGGAGAGAAATGAAATATTATTTTAGAACAGACGACCTTACAACAATTTCTAAAGAACTCAAATCTATCCATTCAACTTAGTTTTATGTCATATTTTTTCGTTTTCGCAATTTTTATTAATTAATTGAGACATTTTTCTAACAAAAACATGCTATCTGGGTGTCTGGTAAAAGCAGTTTGAAACTGTTTTAATGTACAATGCTATTATAATTTGATATATGTATTTATTAATTAAAAAAGTGAACATTTTTGTTAGTTTACTTTCTAAGAAAAACTAAAACTTTAATAAAAATAATGTTTAAATGGCTTATTTTGTACATCTAACAGTCTAATACCCCGTTTATAAAATGTTATGTTTACAAAGGACAGAGAAGTAGCAAATTGTTTAAAAAAAATACGCCAAGAGAAAAATTCAAATAAAATATAAAAAAAAAAAAAAAAACTAGGGGGTCTTTGGTGATCTTATTGAATTGTTGACACATTTTGACCTTTACACGTTTGCCCTTCCAGGCACACTTGCGACGGCACACTCAAATCCACAAACGCACGGAGAACTACAACCCCCGGCAGAGGAAGCTGAGGAACCTGGTGGTGGAGGGAAGTCCTGATGAGAGCGAAGCTACGAAAGACGAGGAAGACTCTCTGATGGCCGGGAAGACCAATTACATCCCAGAGGCAACCGCTGACGTCCAGGAACCCCCAAACCCACAGCCAGGAGCTCTCGTAGTGGGGGTGGTGATGGAGTCGAGCGTCCCTGTGATGGAGGAGGTGTCCAATCAGAACCTGGGACACGTCGGGGCGGCGGAGAGCTTCTCTGTGCCAGAAGTGTTGCAGCAAACACAGCTGGACACCGAGGCGTTCGAGTCCACGATAAATGCAGAGAACGTTTGAGAACATACCCCTCAGAGTTGAAGTCACTGTGAAGACCATCTCCTAATGAGAAGCACTTACTGTACATTAAATGTGATTTAAGACATTTACCGATCCAAAGATGGAACTGGAACATGGTCAGCTACTTCTGAGTTTCTAGAGAAGAGCATTACTAATTATCAGGCTTTTGTTTTTGGTAAATTCACTGCATGCTTGTGAAGGCTGCATGAATGTGAAATGATATTGTTTTTGTATTGCTTCCTTCCATCTATGTGCCTACTGCAGCTAAGATCAGTAATAAATGCTCTTCAGTGGCGCTCTGTTTCTATATCAACATTATTTGGAATTAAGACACTACACAGGTTATGGTTTTATGTTAAAATACACAGCTTTATAAGTGAATGCATTAGCGTACTCCTATTTATAAAAATATTGTCCCACTCTACTATCCACTGTTTATAAGAAATATATTAGCAACATGCTAACAGCTAATCAAATGTGACTGGGCTAATGAACTCTCCTGTCTGCAGTTCAATTTATGCTAACCACATTGTAAACATTTTACCAACACAGTACGCTAGGTTAGGAATATACTGTATTTACAAAAGTGATTCACAAACTTGTGTGAAAACAAAACCATAAAAACATGAAACTAAACTACATGAGAACAAACTGAGATTCTTTTGCACTTCCAGTTACCGACCACCCATCACTAACGCGTTACTTTTCTTGTTGCAACTGATAGGCGGGGACATCTAAGCAACCACAGCACAAATATATCCATGAATAAAAATACAAAACCACAAAAAAATACAAATCTTAAATAAAATTCTTCATGCACATTCTACTTCTGGTTATAAAGCTTAGTTCAAGGGTCAGGAGGAGATGTCTAAATATCACTCAATGGTATATCAACCCGATACAAGTCATTCGAACTATGCAGCCGTCCTGAAATCCTACAATAGTGACAAAAGATGACTCAGTACAACTCTGAGTACAATATATCTCAACCCTTCCTATGAAGCCATAAGGCTGTTTAGTAATACGTATCAATTGTGATTGTCGTTTTTGGAATGTAAACTGATCGTTGCCGTCTCTGAACAAATATTTGGCTCTTGCTCCGGGCCAATTGTAAAAGGAGAACATTGGTTTAGCATTGTAGCGCTGTAAACTGACAGACTCTTGTTAGAAAAAGGAACAAGAGATATTTTTAGCTAGAGATATAGTTAATAACTAGATGCGTTTTTGGTTTGCTTGTCTGCTTGGAAGCAGGATAAGGGACAGACTACAGGCCCTGGTTTTAGTGAAACTTTGGAAGTGGGAAGGGGGCCATGGAAGAAAATATAACATTTTGGAAATCACTCAGCGGATACACACATTCTTTTTTTAACTTAAAGAAAGAGCCATGGCAATTTCCTTCTTCCCTCGAATTTGTTGCATACATTTCCCACAATGCAACTGCCAACAGTACTTTTGTATCAACATAGTTAGACAAAACAAGTCTAAGAAACCCCACAGCGCTGCTACATGAGGGGGATCAGTCTTTAAATGTAACAGGGGTCTGGGTCCCATCAGTGCGCTGGGTTCACGTCCTGGTTCTGGTTCTGGTTGAGATTGTTGTTGAGGTTTTGGAGCGCTAGGTGCCGGTGGTGCCGGTGCAGGTGGATGGCGTTCGACTCGGGGATTTCGGCGGGAGCGAACGCGCTGCTGACCTGCGGCATGAACTGTCGGAAGATGCTGACGCTGCCGTGCCAGAAGGTGGGCTGCGGCAGGCGCCCGGCCGGGGTCCAGCAGCGCGTCGTCGGGTCGAACGTCTCCACCACGTCCGACAGCTCGAACGTGTTGTCGTAACCCCCGGAGACGTACAGTTTACCGCCCAGCGCCGACACACTGCCTCCTACATGGACCTGGATGAAAGACACAAGATTTAGAAAAAGAAAATGGGCCCTATGTTGAATTAAATGGAGCCCCAACAAATATGCTAGATTTAGTAATTTAATTCATAACTATATAATATATGTAGTTCTTTATATATGGAGCCCCAAAATGAAGCTTTATCATTTTCCATTAAAACAGACACAAGCTGTCTAATAATCACTGTACAGGACATGAATAGACACATCTCATTATCATATGGAAATGTTATAATAAATGTATAAATACAATCTAAAACTAAAAAGTTGAAATGTAAAAAAAGAAAAGTCTAAATAAATTAAGATTTTAACAAATGATTTGTCGTAGAAAAATATTTCTTTAAATATTTTTTTTAAAATACATTATTATTTTCTCCATTTTAATAATTCAACTACAAGTATTATTTGTCTATTTATTGATTCAGAATCAGAAACAGGTTTATTACCAGGTAGGTTTACACGTACGAGGAATTTGACTTGATGTCATGGTGCATACATAAAAAATAACATTAAAGAATATTACAAATAATAACAAATATAGTAAAATATAGCAGCACATAGAAATAGAATGGAATAAAATTGAATACAATTCCATTGAATCATATGATCACATTTGACTGCCTTGTGTCAACTTTGGGGCTAATAGGGTCATGTTATATTGTAAGGGGCAGTTATAAGTCATATCTTACATTAACAAAGCTTCGAAGTAATAATAGAGATTCAGAAGCCCGTACTGTATTTAGAAAGCTAAATAAAACCGTGACAAACTGCAGTCGTTCATGTATTTATGATCATATTTGAATTGACTGCAGTGTCGTTGACCCCTGATTATGGGTCAGAGCTATTAGAGAGCTAACAGGTTAGTTTTAAAGCATGCTAGGGTCGAACGTGAAATACAAACCTGGGTCATCGGACTAATTTTGTCCCACTCGTTCTTTTGAGGATTATAAACATCCACCTCGGCCGAGTCATCCCTGCAAATAGAAACACACCACGGTCAGCGCAGTCATTACTCAGATGTAGTCACGCTAACTTCACTGAGGATCGCAACAACAATTTATTATGAGCCAATGTTTCTTTCTGGACTTTTACATTATGTCCCCTATTCTGAAAATAGTATACTTCATGTTAGTGAGATGGAGTAATAATTTAACAGTTTTTTACTCAGAGCCTTTGAATCGTCACTTCTATAACATGAGTAGGATATTTTGTATTTAACAAATCACCACATCTTCTATTTTAATAAGCTTTTTTTGGTCATTTCTCACAGCGGGAAACTGGGCAGAAAAGACAAGCACGAGTCAGTTAGCGCACCCATGTGGTAGAAGACCAGAATGAGTGTTTAATAGTTAATATAGTCCACATGCCTTTATTATAAAGCATTTACGAGAAGTGAAAGTACTCAGAGCCTTAACGTAACTAAAGTGCGAATATAACAATGTTAAAAGGAAACAATTTAAATCGACAAACAACTATTTTGCTAGTTTCCTGTGTAATATGTATGTAATATGAATTAGCTAAAAGTTGTGTTGGACTGCTGCTTTGTTAGCTAATTAACTATTGTATCCTGAGAAACTGCACATTTCCCCTCTGTGGGACTAATAAAGGTATTCTGATTTTCATCTTTAGCAGTTTCACACTTAGCTGATTTATTAGCTTATGGATGTTGTTTTTCTTTAATCTTCTTGGCAATAAAGTGACTGGTAACAAAAGTAATCAAATTGATTGGTGAAGAAGAAGCAGCAAAAAGTGGAAAACATGCACACGAGTACAACTACCTCAAATGTATTTAGATCTGTCCTGGAATAAATAAACTTCGATCATTCGTGATTATCAATATCTGGTCTACTGTTTTAAAGAGAACGCATTTATCCTCCCATGAACACTTCAAATAACAATAGGTTACTCTGAACCTACTAAGTTTAAACGTGTAACTGAACACTTCCCTCCTCACCTGATGAAGTAGATGAGGCTTTTGAGCGTCACAGTTTTGGGAGTGAAGGACCAGGGGGGCATCTGTCCGCAGCTGACCAGGGTCCAGCGGTTGGACTCAGCGTCGTAGCTCTGGATGGCCATGGTCTCGTCCCCGGTGAGCGAGCCGATGGCGTACAGCCGCCCGCTGCAGGTGGTGGTGGAGCAGTTGTCCATGGGGTGCAGCATGGGGGGCAGGGCCTCCCAGCAGTCCAGAGCGTGGTCGTAGCGCTCCGTGCTGTCGGACGCCACCACGTACAGCTGGCCCTTCACCACCACCGAGCTGTGGTACTCCCTCGGCTTCAGCATGGGCGCCGCCTCCGTCCACTCGTTCACGCTCGACTTGTAGCGCCACACGCCGTCGTAGAGGCGCGAGCCATCAGAGCCGCCTGGAGGACACGGACATGGTTAATATGCACCGGGGATTCCTAATTTTCTGCTGCGTCATGGTGCATAAAAGATTCAAATAATAATAATAATACATTGGATTTTTATAGCGCTTTTCCTAATGCTCAAAGACGCTTTACATCAAATCAGAATCAGAAACAGTACAAAGAAAACAAAAACCTAAACAGTAGTCCTAATCCAAGTGCGAGTAAAGTGTGTATTATACGGCAAAGGAAAGAAGCAGATTATTCCAAATCCTCCAATTTATATTTCAAAGGTTCATTATTACAGTTTTATTTTATATTTGATGTGAAGCACAACGTACCATGCTGTTATAATAACGCTCTTTATCAGCCTTCGAAACTGAAACCATTTTGGGAAGAAAAAACAAAAATATTTATAATCATAATGTATCATAGAGAACCGCAGTGACGCGTCCTAAAACCCGGAAGTAAGTTAGCATTTTTACCACTTCCGGTTCCTTCGTCAAAAAGCAATGCAATTTCTCCATAGGGTTTTGGAAAATAGCTCCAAATAAGGTCTGTGTTTGACACAAAATTAAGAGATAGATCACGTTTTGTTCTACCACATTAAATACATCAGCAGTGACCCCGCTGGTGATTTCTGAAGAGTTTACGTGTCGGAAAAACGATGGTTGTTAACAAGTGGCATTAGTGGACTACAGAAATGGTCGAGGCCGTTGTACGTCATTACGCCGATTACGTAAACACTCCCGCTAAATTTCTTTCCCCCTGTGTTCTGCTTGAAAGAGAGTATATGCCTATCTTAAGTATCTTTAGTATCTATATCTTTATCTGACCATCATCATTTATAGTCAGTTGAGGCGATCTTAAGTTGGCGTGACGTTGAGTAGTGCGACCCTGCCGTTCTAGCTTGTAGTTCATTTATAGCATAACGTTAGCATTTTGCTTCTGGCGACTAGATTTATGATTCGAAAATTATAAAAGTAGCGTAGATATGTGGAGATTATCTGGCTGAACAAAACGTGATCCCTCTCTTAAATGTGTTTCAACCACAGACCTTATTTTGAGCTATTTTCCAAAACCCTATGGAGAAATTGCATTGTTTTTTGACGATGGAACCGGAAGAAGTTTACTTCCGGGTTTTAGGACGCGTCACTGCGGTTCTCTATAAATGTGCGACGGTTAGTCGACTAATCGCCTTAATTGACGACTATAAAAATCTTTAGTCGAGGGCAGCCCTAAAGGTCTCAAATATAACGAACATTACACATACATAAAACGGTCGGTGGAGGTGGCAGATACAGAGTACAATCAAATGAATAGGCATGTAAATAAACACAGGTCAGTATACAGATGATACAGGGATAACAAAGTACAGACATCTGAAAGAATATGACGTGGGCTACACCCCCCGGTCTTTGGTTTTATTGATCATTACCAACATTCTGTTTCAAAAACTCCATGAAAACTGCCAGCTTTCCTTTAAGTAATGTATGTTAGGTTTTCTAAAGCAACACATGCTAACAGATGCTTAATGTGGGGGAAACTTCTGAAGCAATTGGAGTCGGGACTCGGAGAGACACGATAGAGAGCTGGAGCTTTGATGGCAAACACTGACGGTTTATTTGGAGCTTCGGCCGGAGAATTCACACGACATGTCACGGGCCACGAGTTGACCACACGGTTGAGATGCCACAATCAATTCTGAAGAACTCTCCTGTAGCTCAAGGTTTTAACTAGTTCAGAGTGTGATAATCAACATTCTTCATCAGCGAGACTAAACAAATATGGACCCTGAATCTAACTAGAGCTGTCGTCCATAGAAAAGAATGTGCGCCAGCGAACCTACGTTCCAGATAAAAGAAGGGCCTGTAGATGTCCCTGAACAATAAACTATCTCATGTCAGCTTGTGCTCGGTCATAAGCTGGCAACAACAATGCGCCCAAGCCTTAAGAGAGATAGCAGCAATACCCAAGGCCGTAGACCTATGCCAAGAAAAAGGAGAAAATTATGAACTGTGTCAAAGGTTGAATACCTAAGCAAATTATTCCCCAACACTTAATATATTCATTCATATTAGGTTTGTTCACATTTTACGGACATGGTTAATATGCACCAGGGGATTTCTCACTTTTTTCTGCATCATGGTGCATAAAAGATGCAAATGATATTATACGGCAAAGGGAAAAGCAGATTATTCCCATTCCTCCAGGTAATAGGATGCAAGGCTGTGTCTGCTTTCCTCTGGGCATTTGAATACAAATTAAATCCCCTCAACAGGAAATGTAAGACCCTTCTACTCCTGAATAAACATTAGGGTTGGGCGACATGTTTGAAATCACAATATTATTATGGATATTTTTTACGATATTTGTATAAATCTCCATATTATAGCAAATGTAAAATCCCCAGAAATTATCGAAATGTAAAGTCCAATAAGCTGTGTCCCACTATTTGCCTGCATACATTAAATGAAACAAAAAAACCTGTTTAATACAAACTTAAATGAAATACATTCCTTAAATTTGTCAAATGTTAAAGTAATATCCAATACTCCGTTCAACGACTGAAAACAGAAATATCCAAGTGCAGTAAATGGGCATCTAGGTATCATCTCAAAACTTGAAACCTAAAAAAAAAGCCTGATGTATCCTTCATTATTTGACATATAAATCTATTATATATAATAGAATAGAATAGAATAATGCTATGCAACCATGTGCTGCTGTTATCACAGAACTGAGCTTACTGTGTTATATTAGTTTTAAACAGGAGACATATCCCTGATTGAAAGTCTAGGGTTATCCCTCAACGATGAAGATGATGAAGATATTAACCGTACTGCTGTCCTGGCAGCACACCGTGTCCTGCCTACCTTTACTTTGTTCACACAGACACAGAGACCCACTAGCCAAAGAGCCTGCGGTTTATTTATAAGCCCAACGGCCATTTCATGAGATGAAGGAGCGGAGATGGAAATCTACAGCGTTCACGCTACAGCGACTCTGACACACACACTCTGTTTCCACTGCAGGCTGTCTGTGGACTGTTCTTTTGGAATTGGGACACCAGATAAAGAAATCTAAGTAAAAGATGGATTACATTATCATCTGTGCTACTGTACATATACAGTCTGTACATTCTCTGTAATCTATACGGATTTCCTCAATAAGGATATGTATCAAAACAAATGTGTTTTCTTAAGTCTGTAGAAAATGAAAGACTTGTAGGGCAGCATATCTCTGCAGCTCCATTCAAAATGGTATTTTTACACACATTTAACCTTTAACATATATATATTGTGCTCCCTCGGATTTGAGTATTGCACTTGTTCATAATGGGACTACGATAATGGTTAATGCAGTCCTAAAAGAAAGGTGTTTGGATGACTCACCTGTGACATACATATCGTTTCCGAGGGCTGCTATGCTGTAGCCTCCTCCCAGGTGGTCGGGGAACTCCGCCAGGTACCTCCACTGTCCGGTCTGCGGGTTGTAGCAGTCCACCGTGACCAGCTCGTCACAGTCCTGGTCGCACCCCCCCACCACCACCAGGATCTCTGCGAGCCCCGTGGACGCCCGCGGTCGCATCCTGTGGCAGGGCCGGTCGTGGCGGTCGTACTCGCAGGACTGGAAGCTGCGAGCCTCGTTCACCATGCGCAGGCAGGTGGGCGACAGGTAGACCAGCGGGTCGCTCTCCACGTGGGCCAGCAGGAAGAACCTCCGGACGAAGGGCAGGCGGATCTGCTGGAGCAGCTCGGGCCAGTAGTGCAGCCTCCGCTTCATGTCGGCCTTCACCCAGTGCACCGCGATCTGATACACCGCCTCCTCCTTGTTCACGCAAAGCTCATCATCCGACATAAACTCCAGGAGGCGCTTCCAAGGCAACCGCTCAAAGTCCAGCCCTTTGGCCAGTTCCATTATGTTTTTGAGGCCAAAGCGGCGAGCGCTGGTGGCCAGCTCTCTGCAGGCGAACGCCTCGGCAAAGTCCTGGATGTCTAAGCAGTTGGTGACGTCCAGCCGCTGCTCCAGGAACGCACAGCAGGCGTCTTTGACCGAGGGGAACTGAAACAGGTCGGCCGTCTTCAGCAGGACGTCCACGTTATCCTGAGTGACGGTGACCCTCCCCGTGTAGCAGAAGTCCACCAGAAGACCTAAGAGCTCCGCTGACACCTCGTGAAGAACGACTCGGTCCATAGCGCTCTCCTTCAGAGTTCCTGCGAACATCGCTCTGAAGTAAGTGCTGGCGGCGGCCAACACTGTGCGGTGACAGTGGAACTCGCGGCCCTCAGCACACAAAGTCACATCGAAAAACTTTCGCTCTGCACGGAGTTCATGGATCCCCCGCAGCAGGTTGAAGGCGTGGGACGTGTCGAAAAAAGGAAGGGTGGACGGTTGGGTCTGCAACACTGGCTTCTCCATCGCTCCTCTCTCTGGTGTCTCAGTCTCTGGTGGTTGTGGTCAGAATGATGATTTAATCTAAAAACAGATAAACACCAGATACAGTACATCAAATTGCAGCCCAACAAATGACATACCACTTTATGTTACACACCATGTAGGACATACTTTCTGTATCGATAAATATGCTGATTGTTTTTGTTAATCTAGAAATGATTCGTCTACGTAATATCAAAACATTTGTGAAAAAACGCATCATATTCGAAAAGGACGAGTTCTCAAATGACTTGTTATTACAAGAAAACGTCAAAAACCCAAACTTTTTTAATTCTACAACCCTTAAGACCAAGAAAAACAGCAAATCCTCACAATTGAGGAACTGGAAATCTGGATTGTTGTCATTGTTACTTAAAAATGTACAAAGGATTTAAGGATTATCAAAGCAGTTGACGATTACTTTTCCGACGCTTGACGATTCACTTAACTGTCAGATAGTGGCAGCACCTACACCATGTAAGCTATACAAGTCAAACACAAATGTATACACAGTGGTCTTTTGATAAGGGAATAGAGAAATAGTTATTATAATGTTCAACAACTAATCATTAAGTATCAATATAAAAAACAAAGATCAAAAACAGAGAATTTCTACAACCTCATTTCCTTCAGTGGTTACTTTAAGAATGTATAAAACCAAACATGTGGTAGGCAACGTAACAGCCTACTGACTGAAACACATTAAGAACTTCTGAATGAATAAACCCTAAATCGTGTTATCTCCCCTACCTGATGAGCCCCTCCAGGCACGTTTGGTACACCCGTCTAGAAACTACGACAGCGAAGCTCAGCGCGACTCTGGATCTGAATCTCACCGTGTTTTAGATACAGAGCTCGCTTGTGCTCAGGGGCTATAAATACACCGGCAGTGTCCATTTCCAGGCATAAGTGGGAGGGATTTGGGGAGAACACCTAACATGCTGGGGGCTGAGAGTGTAACCCCCCCCCCCCTACTGGTATGTCTCTGCGGTCACTAAGTAAGTGAGAGGAGCCAGCTGAGCAACGCAACAAAACAAAAAGCTTCCTGTCACAATATTCTGTCAGGTTACCCAAAAACACTCAGTGGAGAGGAGCTGCTCCGACCACAGCTGACAAACACGGTTACACTGTACGCTGATTCGGCCCCTAGTTTATTTGTTGTTTTGTTTACTCCTGTTTTTCTGTAAAGCGAACTTGGGTCCCCTGAAAGCCGAAAATCTAGCCTTATATCACAATATTGACTAAATAATATCAATTTACTGCCCATCCCTCCAAGTAATTGTCAAAGCACCGAGCAAGATTGAAATGCAACACTAACTGCGCAGCAAGCAAATAGTGGTTCCTGCCATATTTGCACATATTTAAATCCGGTAAGATATGTATATTTAAGGCAAAAGACTTGCAAATGAGCCTAAATTCAAAATCTGTCCATACAGATACACAGCATACACACCATAATGACAAACACACTGACTCACAAGCTGAAAAGAATAGCAGACACACGCTGTCGCAGATGGCAAATATAACATACAGTAGAAGAATCAACAAAAACACTTGAACAAACAAGACCCAAGTTCCCACTGCCTGAGTATCAACCTGCATCAAAGGCTCATCTTGGATTATTATTGGAGATGATCATTCTTTTCCTAAAATACACAGGTATCTCCTTACAGAGATTAGTTTAAAGGTTGTAATAAAGCTCCTGTCCTCTGCCCAAAGAACTCAGCACACATTGCTCACATGGGTTCAACAATGCAGCGGTGTACAGTGCAGATACCGCAGCTCTGTGAGGGATATTTCTGCTCTCCTGAAGGGCAGACAGGCCTCACAACCCTGGAAAAACGACCAACTTCAGTGTAAGTGACTGTCTTTAACGTACGTGGGAGGGTGTAATGACATTTCCCTACATAGTACCTTTCATTCAGTCATGTATTCGATGTCTTACTCCCACTGGCCTCTGTAACAAAGACTGAAAGAGTGGAGCAATAATTATAACATCTGGTCTCCATCTTCATGTTTAAGCAGTTATCTTTTCCTGCACATTATCACCCAGATGTAAACGCTCCAACAGTCCCAAGTATTGAGCAACTTACAATCGATGTGTTTACCAGCCAGACACAAGAATAGCGTGCAGAGATTTATGCTCTTGGATGAAGAAGAGAGGGGAGTTGAGAGGGAGGGAAATAGTCGAGGTGTGGAAACAATCTCCCTGCTATGAGAGACGAGGACATAGAGATCAGTGTGACAGGCAGCATATGACATACACAGCTATAAGGGGAAAAGGGACCCTATGGCCCGTTTCATCTTGACAGTATAAGCCTGTCTGGGCTAAACTCATGACAAGCAGGTATATGTTCAGGACAAAAAGACTCAGGGGAATAAAATGCTGTTAGTCAGAGGACTTTAGTAACATCCTGAAGGGAGGGAGGTGATGTTATTTTATATTCCCTGAAATGGTTGATGAGGGGGTCTATTCCTGTATTTGGGAGCCATGCTACTAGCTTATTGGTAGACAAGCAAATGATGAGAAGTGCTGTTACAGGGTACATGCAGGAATCCTGAAGTCAAATCCAATACCTTTTAAGACCTTTTTTAAGACCCTTTCCATACATTTTAAGACCTCATCGCCACTTGGAGTTTTAACCGGTTACATTGGCGACACACTTTACCTCACATTTACTATATACAGTATTGATTGTCCTTCCTCCTTATCTTCCAACCATTTGGACGCAAACTTGCATTTCCCCATAACGATGTTGTTTAACAACCGGCGTAAACGGACCTTCGGGCGCTATCAAGCAGTGAGCGTGCGATGTCCTGTTCAGATGACGTCAAATCCAACGGGATGCCATAAATAAAGTACACAGAATCACACTACACACCTACCAATGATTACATTCAGGCAGACTGTAGAATACAACCTCTTTGGACAATTTATATACTTATTGAAAACAAGCTACAAAATGTAATACCTTGGAAAATGCCGTTTAATACTTTTTAATAGCCTTAATTTTCGCTAAATTGATTTATCAACTTTTAATACTTTTTAAGACCCCGCGGACACCCTGTGTTAATAGAAACTGTGACTAATTTAACCTACTAACGCAGAGTTAAAACATCCAGGAGATAAGTGAAATGCTAGCGTCTTGGTTAAGTTAGCATGCTAGCATTTGCATTCAGAACCAAACACAAATTACAGCTGAGACTGATGTGAATGTCATTTATCTTATTTTGGTAATCAGGTAAACTATTTGGGTTTAAACCAAAGTGTTGGTCAAAATATTGACCTGATTAGTGCCCTAGATTAAAATGTACGGGGGTCTGCAAAATATTTTAAAATCCTTTGGGGGAAATGAATGTAAAAACCAAAATGTATGGCAATCCATCTGATGGATATTTCACAGAAAAAACCTTAACCTCATGGTGGCACTTGAGGAAATTATCAGGGGATCACTTAAAGGTCACCTATTATGCAAAATCCACTTCTTCATGTCTTTTCTACTTCAACATGTGTCCCCTCTTCTTCATGTCTCTTCTACATAAACATGTGTCCCCTCTGTGTAAAGAGACTCTGAAAGTTTCAGGAAAAAAGATTCCCCTCTCTTTTTGTCCTGATCCATTTATATAAAAACCTGTCTGAAAATGAGCTGATCAGATTTTGGCCACTTTATGATGTCATAACGATTTTTTGGCTTGTGTAACCATCAGCCAATCACCAACCAAGGTACCCCCCCCCCCCCACCTTATCACCTGAATCTCCTCCTAGAGCACCATTGTGTTCTTTGTAACCAAATATCTCTCAGAGGGGCGTGGGGAGTGGCTCCTTATTTTCATCTAAAGTAACAGACAGAGAATCAGCACTTTTGAAACAGGGCTGAAACAGAGGGGATTATGGGATGCTGCAATGATCTGCTTGGTGTTTGGAGCCAAAATCTTCAGAGACATGTTCTGTATATATCTGAGACCTGTAATATATTGATGAAAAACAATATAATAGGGGACCTTTAATACAAAAGGGTTCATCCTCTGGGGGTCTCATCATAAACCATTGGGTATTTGCTGATATATTTGAGTCTAGACCCACGAAGATTTCCAAAAATAATGTAGAAATCCAAGCATCATCTACTAAAATACATCTTGATTTATTCTCTGCAATGAGCCACAGCTCCAGCTTCCACAAGAGTCTGAGTATTCAGGGAGTAAAACATGTTTGTTCAGGAGCTGCTCTGAGGGTAAATCAAAAACAAGCTCAGTTTACAGGAAGCTGTTTACAGTGAGTTCTCCATCTCCTGGTTATATACTAGCATTGCCACATACTGGTGTGACAGCGCTATTACCACCAAAGACAATTTGCATACAGGCTCCAATTCTGTTTTGCATTTTTGTCAAGTCAATATCAGTCATCATAAGAGTTGAATAGCTCTATTCATACTGTTACTCCATGTTTCTTTTTCTTTTTTAAATCTTATTATCCTTGTGTTTATTCTCATTTTGACTATCTGTGTTTCTCTCTTATTCTGTTGCTGCTATAACACCTGCATTTCCCTAGCATTGCAAGACAATTTGCATACAGGCTCCAATTCTGTTTTGCATTTTTGTCAAGTCAATATCAGTCATCATAAGAGTTGAAGAGCTCTACTGTGTAAAGAAATACCTTGGCTTCTCATATTGAATATCTTAGTTTGCAAATGTTAGGATAAAGCCACCTATACATGAAAGAAAATATGAAAAGTAGCACATAATCTAGATGATGTTTTCTTCAACAGTGCTCAAATTATTGTGTTGTAGGGGCAGAACGTGGTGGGCTATCCCCCTCAGAGGGGCAGCTGCTCTGCCTGCTGTCGCTCCGGGCCGCTGGGTTGGAGCAGCCATCGGAGGGACATGAAGTTTCTGGTTCTCCACAGCTGAGCCTGGCCATAAAAAGGCAAACACCCCACATCACACTCATCTCCCCCCCACATCACACTCATCTCACTCCCCACATCACACTCATCTCGACCCAGGGGCCAGCATGAGGCGACCAGCAGCAACAATACTAAGATAAGAGGACAGTATGAAAATTGTCTCAGAATTGAACAGTGTCTCACTCTATCTAGTGCAGTTTGTATCTAGAACTTATGGAAAGACACTACACAAGAGGCGCTATCGCATAAAAGTTGCTATACGTGTCGTTCAAAAACCTTCAACCCATATTCAAGCAGAGCTCCTTCTAATTACATTTAGTACTAGTGTTATCTATGCATTTGAATTTGATGATAACCTGCTATATTTGAGAGGGAAATGTTGTGCTGACTCCACTTGTACTGTAGTGACTCCAATACATTTTAGGTCAACTTGTAACACAAATGATTTCCTAAAAAAATATAATGCACTGGTAAAGATTTAACTATCGAACACTTGTATGAAGTTGTCTAAGCTCCCCTTTGACATGATTAAACTCTGCTTACATGAAAATGCATCAGTATTATCAACTTGTGTAGAATAGTAACTTTTCAATAATATAATGTAAATAAAATAAACTGAGAGGAGCATTTGGCATGAGTACTTATTTTTGCAGCTACTAGTAGTTTCACTTGAATACATACAAATGTATACTGTCTTATAGTTGCAATAGAGTATGTGAATACTGATGTTTAGCTATTTATACTATAGCCAAATATGTATTTTCTACTTCTTCCACTACTGTGCCCTGCTCAATCTCCATGAAGTCAGTGAACCCCCCCGTCAGGTCATGTATATCTTTTTGAGACGGAGCTACAGTCTGTCGCGCTGCCATGGGAATGAAGCAGCACGTTACTCTTTAATCTGGCATTGGGAATGCATTCAAGAGAACATTTTAGTGCCACACTGAAGGCTTGTTTCAAGTCATAAAACCACCAGGGATAATTTCAAATACTAAGATATGTGCTCCTTCATCTGACCCTGCATTCTTCTCATTCCTGTACCAAGACTTAGAGATTAAAGTTATAATCAGTGGTTAGAAAATTACTCAAACCTTATTTGTTCAAATAAAAGTAGTAATGTTACAAGTATAAGACTAGCATCCACACTTTTACTTAAGCAACAACACTAGTGGACTAGAAGCAGAGGTGGGAGAAGTACTCAGATTGTGTACATGAGTAAAAGTAGAAGTACTCAGATCGTGTACTTGAGTAAAAGTAGAAGTACTCAGATCATGTACTTGAGTCAAAGTAGAAGTACCAGAGTGTAGGAATACTCTGTTACAAGTAAAAGTCCTGCATTCAAAATTGTAATCAAGTAAAAGTACAAAAGTATGAGCATCAAAATAAACTTAAAGTACCAAAAAATAAAAGTAGTCATTGTGCAGATTGTTCCATTTCAGAATAATATATATGATATGTTTTGATTGTAATTATTGATGCATTAAATTATGGAGTAGAAGTACATTTTACAGTACTTGAGTACATGTACTGAGTTGTAAAAACATGGAAAAACTGATGTAAAAGTGCCTCAAAAGTGTGCTTGTTTACAGTATTTGAGTAAAGGTACTGACTGAGTAACATTCCACCTCTCGTAATAATAAACATAGCATCCTCAGTATGCTCCATACAAGTCCATATACTGACACTGAGGCTCCAGAGAGGAGACATGTCATGTCATCAATGCCTTGTTTGGCCTGTGATAATATAGATGCTAATGCTAAAGCTTAGCACAGATACAAAGCCACAGATGAAGCGCCACTAAACGCTAATAACAACAAGAACAACAATAACAACAACACAGCTAAAGAACGGAAAGTGCTGCAACTTCTGTGCACGTTATTTTGCGGTCGGACATGGTGTAACGCTACTGTCTGTCTTTCCTCCACTTGGACGAGAATAACCTTAAAAATAAGCAGATTAAGTAAACTCACCAGTGTTTGCCTCCAAAGATGTTGATGATTTTAGAGAGAATAGCGGGTTAATACCGTACAAGTCGAGGTGTAATTAAAGTTTGAATGCGGGGATGTCTCATGATGTCTTCGGCCTCTGCTGCGCCATGATACCGTCACTGTACAATATGGTGCTTTCATGGGCTGTCGGAAATATGATAGTTAACACGCAGACAATTCTTGGTCAGCAGGGGAAGTGGCTAAATCATGCAAGACTGATTTAAAGAGAGATTAGGCTGTTAGGTTGAACTGGGAACTGTGTGCAATAATTAATCCTGGTGTATGAGGTTCATTTCAAAATTTGTTTTGTTGGTGTTTGGCATAGAGTGACTCAAAAGCCTATAATTATCCTATAAATGTTCTACCTTTTTATACAACATTGCTGTTTAATGGTAAATTCAAGCAAAGCTCGTCTACAAACCAGAATCAAGACTACTATTTCAATACCACTAGCACCAGAACTACTACTATTAATATACAAATGATAATGAAAACGAGTTGATAATAACAATAACAGTGATAATGGTAGCTACTAATGGTGAAAAAAGGAAAAATAGAGCAGCAGGTAAAAAAGTTGGGGACAGATAATGTGAAAAAATAGTATTTATGTTTTAGGACATTGACACTAAATAAACGTCTCTGCATGTCATTAGTTGGAAGCAGAATCTGAGAGTACTTGAATGCCTCATTTCAAACTCAGTTTAAACAGTTAATATACAGTATATGCAAGAATGAATTTAACATGGTTCTTAAAAATGTTAGTATTAGTATTTTCCATTTGGTTCGCAAAAATACACCGAATTGCACAAACAAACCCTTATTTAGAGCATAACATCAAGGGGGTTTTGTTGTGTAGTTAGAAATGTCTATAATGAAAACCAATGAAATTAAAACCAAGCACAAAATCATTTTCAAGACAAGTTATATTGGTATCAATACGCAGTTGTTCATTAGGCTGAAGCATTGCTTGTTCAATTCTTTATTAATGTTGGTGTAACAAGGTGGAATGTTCCTTCAGGCTTTTAAAAAAGAATGGATATCTTTTTATTTCTTAAGAGAATACAAAAAGTACATGAATACGTTTAATTAAAAAGTTCAACATTTGACTGAAGGCTTGTGAGAAAAGTTTCTCCTCTGTGAAACTTCAAAAGGGAAGACATTGGCTGAATAAATCCAAGTTTCAGCGGGAGGCTAATTAAAGCTGAATATGGAGGATCTGATTTTACAAGGACGGCCAAATATTTTCACGCCAAGGTTCTCCACATCAGGGATCTCATTGGCCATCCAGTGTTTTATTATTTAAAGTGTTATGTCGAAGTTATATACTTAGAATAAAAAACATCAAAATATCTGTTTGGTTCTTTTTTAATCTGCCGACTGTTTTCTCAATTACATATATTCAACTCTTGTTCTACAAAATCAAAAAAAATCGGTAGAAATATCCATCCCAGTTTCTCAAAGTCCAATGATTGTCTTGTTTTGTTAGTTGTAAATCAAAAGATATTCAGTTTAATATGATGTAAAACTCAGAAAACCAGTAAATCCCAATATTTTTGGTTCAGAAAACAGCATTTCCTGCCATTTTTGCATTAAAAATAACTTGGAAAATTAATCGATTATCAAAATATATGTATTTTGATCAATACTAAACAATTAGTTGACCTGCAGCTTCAGTTCTGGTGTAAATACATTAGTGACATGTGAAGTTGTGCATTAAATAATTTTTAGAAAATGTTTTTGGGGATTGTTTTTCAATTCAAATCAGTCAGGAGTGATCATTACATCCCATTTCATCCAATGAGATCAGATCAGGAAGTTGCAGATGAGAAGAAGCTGCAGTGGCAACGATACACTCTTATTTGCTGACTCTGCTAAAACTCTTATGTTTCCTTAATGGCAGGTTAATTATCACCACTGAGCTTTTATTTAATTTCTTTTTCTTAGACTTGCATAAACGTCTAATGCATTTGGGCTTTAAGATTTAATTGAAGTCATCTTTTTGACAACGTTGTGTTTGCAAAACGTGCAAATTCATCATTTAAAGCTTGAAATGATGAAACCCCAGCAGTCTCTCTCATCTTCTAATTAAAAGTGTCATTCATGTTTCCTTTTGTCTACTCCCCACATTAAGAAAATAAATCTAAGCTTGAAGGATAAATGAATTAATAATCCATCAGGTGTTCGAAGCCTCTTTTAACCAAAACCCCCTAAGGCTAACGCGATTGTTTTATTCAATAAAAATGCTTAACATTCAGTCCATGGAGGACAAATGTGCTTCCATCTACCTTTGAGCTCTCGTCCCTCAGAGGGGGATAATGAGAAGGCAAGGAAGAGATGAAGGTCTGGAATATAAAATGTAAAATAAAGAGGGATATAGTCTTTGCAGTGCAAATTGTGAACTGCTGTTGAACTTTCTCCGGCCTCATCGTGTCCCTCGGGCAGGAGAAGATGTGTGAACCGCTGACAGACATCTTCCACAGGGGTCGATCTGACATTGCACAAAATTGCTGCCAATTGAGGTTCTCAGAGAGACAGAGGGTCCTCTTTTATTTAGTAATTCAATCTTGACTATGACACTAGCTTAGCTTCTCTACAGGGGACAGGGATTTATAAGAGCCTGAAGCCCAGCCACCCACATATAGTCTTAAAGTCATAGTGTGAGCTTTTCTGGGAATAACCTTTTTTATGACAGTTAGATGACAAGATACCCTTTTTATATCTGTAGGATGATTATAAAAGGGCAAGCAGAGGTTCTTCTTAGCTGAGCATAAAGTTTGAAAACAGAGGGTCTGTCCAACACAAAACTCACATACCACCACCTTTAATGCTAATTAACAATCCATATTTTTGTTTGTTTAAATATAACAAAATGTGCAGGGAAAACTATAAGACGTGGGTCGGGGCGTCTGGGAGAGAAACTCCCTCTGGGGACCATTAACATGCACAAAAACCTCTATAACACACTACAGGAAAGGGAAAACCCCCAAAAGCATAATGGGCCACTCTAAAAATGAGCATGACATATCATTAATCTTATGAATTTTACATAGGAAACTTGTTAGAGGCAATTTACATTAATTCTAACTCATGTTTCAGGGCCATCTGGTGATAGTTAGTCCAATCTTCATTCTAATTTTAGCTCCGATTTTGGTCGAATCCTGGGAGAAATATTTGGCTCATCAGCTGCTAAATGCTCCATGTTCACCAGCTAGCTGCTAACTTTGAGAGCTTTGTGTGAAGTCTCGCTGAGCAGGTATTTGTGCAGTGAGATTTGCAAAAACAGCTGACGGGAACCAAACTGAAAAGTTAACTTTCGTACAGATGTAGTGAACTGAAGAGTCGAGCGATAATTACCTTTTTGTTCACAACTACACGTGACACATCACTTATACACATAGTCATTTAAGCATCATTAAATATTGATTATACCAGCTTAAAACCTTTAATCGTAAATAGTTTACAGCAGATAAAATGTCAGTATGTGTGATCCTTTAGTCAGTAAAAACAGACAGCCTTACTGTTAATCAAAAAAACATTAGACAAATAATCTACCATTAGCCGAAGAGTTAATTGTTTCTTTTACTGATCCATTTTCCTCCAAAAGCATCCAAGTGAAAGATAAAATAATGAATGTAAGGCAGTAAAAACAGTGTTTACACCAGTTCAGTCACTAGATGGAGACATTACATTATATAGTGTTTATGTTATCCCCACACTTACATTTATTGACCCAATATCTCCCAGGACAAAAATAATACCTGCCTCATTAATGATTAAACATAAAGAAGATCTTAACGCTATAATGCTTCTGTGTATCCCAGACTTAATTGTGTAGGTGTAAACACAATTAGAGGGGATATCTTTTAGTAGTTCCAAGGCTGTCTGTTTACATGACTGTAGACTCTTTTAATTTAAAATATCCATGCTGTGCTGCAGGATTGTGGTGCAACAGTTACTCGTAAATCCATTATTTAACAATATGCTCAAGTACTTTACACCCACTTTAATAATGTAAGATATACAATAATTTCCAACTGTTCTTGGCTGTTCATTAATGCATGTGCATGTACATACATGGAGAAATAAGTATGTTCCACATGTACTCATGCAGGTTAAAGAGGCAAACATGTGATCGTGCTAACATATTGATGTTATTTCTCAAGGGAAGCGTTTTTTCTCAGGTTCCTGTAATGCCTAGCTCTATATCCGGTAAAGGTCCCATGTCATGCTTTTCCGGTTATTACCCGTCCCCTTGTGTGTTATGAAGGTTTTTATGCATGTAAACGGTCTGCAGAGTCAAAAAGCCTCAAAGTACACCCTGTAGCGAGTAAAACTCTAACACAGAAAATACCTGTCTATGCTGCCCCAGAACGCCTCGGTGGAGATTTCTCTTTTTCCATTTGTTTCTTCCGGAACCAAAATGGACCAATCCGCGGAGCTCCTCACACACCAGGACCTTTAGCTTACATTTTCAACTACTGTAACAGGGAGTCCCATTGACTTGCATAGAGCTCCCTGAACGCTGGTAATAGACAAGTTGGGATCGCGGAGAAATGCTCTCCGCAGACCCATTCTCACAGCGTTTATAAACCTTTTTCTTACTCAATATCAAGCCACACTTATTGTTTTTACTTCGGCTGTGAGTGTTTGTGTGTGCTCAGGATGAGTTTCGCGCTGTCTCGCTGTATCGCCGACCCGGAAACTACACCAGTAACCCAGCTCACTGAGCAGCGAGCCTCGCAACGTCCCGACCAATCAGAGCACACTGGGTTCACAGGGAGGGGGGGGGGGGGGCAGGACCAACAAGCCGTTTAGGACAGAGAGTGAATACACATACTTTACAGAGATGCTGTATGAGAAACCAATGTGAGTTTGGAAAATAGCACAATATAAATCTATTTTAGTAGACCTCAACAATGGAATTATGATCAGTAGAAATGGCCATGACATGGGACCTTTAATATGACCCATTTTACTCAGTCTATGAATATGACTCATTAAGGAGACCTTTACGGTGATGTTCTCAGCAAGACTTTTTTCTTGAGGTCAAATGTTTAATGTATGATTCACAGGGTCAATAGTTGAAACCACCTACAGCGTATAGCCTTATGATGTTATACTCATTGAAACCTATGCCCTTAAATGTGTGGATGGACATTTACAGTCTTGAATTTAGACGTTTATATCTCCACATTGGCAGAATGGAGCTGTTACCAATTCCAATATTGTTTTGTGATTTGAAGTGTTTATTTTGTAAAACATAATTAAAATAGGGAATGTCTCGGACTTAACAAAAACAATGTAAGTTAGCGTCATAAGTTAGCGTCATAAGTTAGCATTTGTACCGTTAGCTATGCAACACCTGGCCATTAATAATGGGGACAAAAATGTCTAATCCTATTTCATATTTCCTTTCTTTCACTTTTCAGTCTTTGTCTTAATGTTAGCAATGTGCGTTAGCTTCATCAGTTAGCGTTAGCATGGTAAGCTATGCAACACCTTTCCATAAATGGGGCGAAGCCTGCGAGCTAGTTCAGGCAGTCAACTCGAGCACTTATGCTGCATTCATACATAACACCCCTTGCCACTCTACAACCAACCAAACAGAGTCTCCTTAATATGCCGCTCTATTTAACCTGCCAGATCTCTCTCCATGCATTGCTTGCTGCTGCTGCTATTGCTGCAGCTACTTCCACGTCGCTGCTGCTTGCCTGTCCCACCACCACCCCAGCTTCCACCCCCAGCTTCCACCTGTAGGCTCGGGGGTTAGTTATTTAATCATCACTCATCGTGCTATGTATATCTGTGGAGTGATGAGGCCCGAGCCAAGACGCCAAACTCAAATATATGCTGCTTCTAATAAACATGTTAAAGAAACACGTGAGTTGTCTGACTGAAATAAATATATTGAGTAACACCTACTAACTTTACAGGAAATTGTATAACGTGATTTGAGGCATATTCTGTTTTATAGTAGAAAATAATGGTAATAGGGAAAAGAACAACTTATATCTATAAAATAATTTGACTATGTGGCTTTTGTTTTGATTTATTAATGTGTAAATTAGCCACTGAGTTTGATTTTGGAACAGCTGGTACAATATGCTATGTATACAAATAAGATATCGCTGGGTTTGGAAATGTAAAGTGCTTTTTATGTGTATTTATTATTAATGCACTGCTGTATCTGTACACCAGCATAAGTGGTAAGATGCACTCCCGTGCAAAATATTTGCAACAGCAGTAATACTCTACTCTCTAAACAGTGTCTGGTTTTAAATATCACAATTAATCAAGCTGTTTGACCTCATGGTGAGCAAAGAGACGTTTGGAATATGAAAGATTTATGAATTAGCACGTGGTTTGATGTCAATAATTGAAAAGGAGCTTACACAGGGAGACCACTGCTTCTCCCGGCTCAATATTTGTGGTGCTGGAATAATCAATGAGTATAAGAGATAAGCTCTGATGAAGGTCTCTTAGACTGAAAACTAAAAAGTAAAGTCTGCATAGATCAAAGGTTGTGGATATCTTTTTTATCAATCATTCAAATGGAACATAGTCACCATATGAAGTTGATTTAGAAAGAGTAATTCATCAAGACTTCACTCACTCGGTCAATCCACTAATTTACACATCAGTTTTTTGCTATAGGCGTTAAGTCATACAAACATTCACATTATAAAACCCTGTCATTGTGCAGCAGTAAATTCACTGGACAGGTACATCTATAATATTGATACATAATACACATTTGTTGCGATGCTCTGTTGCATATTCCAGGGCAACAGCAGAGTGGCAGTGTAAATTATTGATGTGACAAACTGCAGCTTTGAATGTCAATACATGTCCCTGGAGAAGCAAAGTGAAAGAAACACTCGATAGAGACGTTTTATCGATAGTGACGGGGGGGGGGGGCAAAGTCTGAGAGAAATGAAGCAGTAACACAGCAGACCAGTCATTAACACGGTGGAGCTGATGAAAACACTGACCAGCACAAAGTACTTTTGCGTGTAGGTGGAAAAAGTGCTAAGATGTATTACTTCAGTAAAAGTAACACTTCGATTGGCTAGCGCTCCAACACATTGTGCACAGGCAGTATGAGAAAAATAAAGAGCTTTTTGAACATTAAAGTTGGGGTAGGTCAATTTGAGAAACCGGCACGAGATACACTTTTTGTTATATTCCATGGAATGCTCTTAACATCCTGATAGCAAGGAATATCTTAAGTGCTTTGACAAAAATCCATAAAAAATGTCATCTGTGGAAGCCGTAGCGCTGTAAAAAGCACGACCAATCATTTTTGCCGGCCAGCTAAAATAACTGGATGGCCAACCTGCCTGTCAGCTTTCCATCTGTGCACAAACTTATCTCGTGCCCTCATTGGTCATGTGTGCGTTCGTGTGTGTTGGAGGAGGGGCTCTGTAAGGAAGTGGCACATTTTTTCCGGCTGTGTATTTTCAAATACTAGCGCACTCGAGCTGGTTTCTCCAAAATTACCTACCCTACCTTTAAAGCATGGAAACATGTCACCAAAGAGGAACACAACACACATATGAACCTGAAAATGAGCAAATATGGCCCTTAAATAATCTTTATCTGTAAAGTAGCTCCTAAAGCTGTAAAATAACTACTTGAGTAAATGTACATTGTTCCTTTGCACCCCAGGACACAGTTATACAACGCATGACAATAACCATCTTCTTATGTTTTGCTATCAAAGGTCAAGATGTGCTTTGCTTAATTGAATTCCAGATTTGTTGTTGCACAGCGGTGCCTCTCCATGTGGTGACAGCTTTGAAGAGCTTGATAATAACCCCCCTCCTCTTCCTCGGCCTTGTTGAATAAGCATGTGTATTATTTGAGGAGCTTGGTGTCGGGTAAAAGCAAAACACTCGGCGGCGGCGGCTGCATAAAATATTGAACAAAATCATCTTTATTGTGCTTTAACACACTGAGAGGCTTGGTCAGCAAACCTTTCCCTGGATACAATTTATTTTTATATGCATTATTATCTTTATTTGCATGGTTTATTTATGAGCGCTTGCAAAATACACCTGGGCGGATTTATTCCAGCTAAAATGGTGAATATTTGTGCTCAGCATAAAGCAGTAGCTTACGAGGTTATTTACTTATTCATTTATAATTAGATTGATTCATTTGGAGTAAAGGTGTATCCTAGAATTACATGATGTTTCTAAGGCAACATCCAAATATCAAAAGGGGCCCTATTTAGGCTTTTTGGGGTGTTCTCTTTCCTGTACTGTTACATAGGTTTATGTGCATGTCAATGGTCTCAAAGCCTAAAATCACAAAGTTCCTCCAGAGGGAGTTTCTCTCCCACACACTCCCCCCCCCCAGCTTGAAACGCCTCCATTGGACTCAGGGCCGTCCCTCCCTACAGGCCGATCATGCAGAGTGCCTGGGGCCTCACCTTGCGGAGGGGGCCTCATCTTGCTGAGGGTGCCTCAACTGAGCCGAAAATGCGGCGCAATTAGTGTGGCGCGGCACGGTTTCGCCGCTGCGAGGCACCACTAGCACCCCCCCGTCGATGCTCGCGAAACAGAGGGCCTCATCATATAACTTTGCGTGGGGCCTCATGTTGGCCAGGGACGGCCCTGATTGGACTCATTGTTTTAATTCTGTATCATAGTGATATGTCTATGTAACATTCACGCTACTATTGACTAGCGCTCCAACAAGTGGTAAGTGGTAGGCTAAGGGGTGGGACATCTCTACGTGGTTGACCAATCACAACAGAGCCAGCCAGCTAACCAATCAGAGCAGCCTGGGCTCTGGTTTCAGACAGAGGGTGAAAAATAAAGAGCTTTTTGAACATTAAAGCATGAAAACATGTCACAGTATGAACCTGAAAACTCCACAGATTAGGATTTGACGTCTTGCAGCTGCCATAATGTTTATCATGCAGTGAAGGACATCAGTGTAATGGGCTCTCCCTGCGCTCCAAGGTGATCCACATTATATTTGTTGTTCCATGTCAGCTACAACTCCTCATGTGCTGACAGCCATGTGATAAAAAGCATCTTTCACTCAGGCATCACCCTGTGTGTGCGATCTATAATCCCCGCACAAATCTCCTGTCAAGCGTTTGTCGTCCACTATTATTACCATGACTCACATTTAAAACATGCTTAATGCCCAATTACACACAGAGGCCGTGTTCTTAAAGCACTCTCTTCTTTAAACCCAGCCTGTGCTGACGTGCACCCTCGGTGAGATTAACAACAAAATTGGAAAATTACACCATCACATTCGCGGTCACTCGTCTGTGAGTCTTCATCGTTATCGAATGTCATCTTTTGTGGTTGCCGAGCAATTCTGCCCAGTGAATTGCGGAACAAAAACAAAATTGCAAGGCGTAACCATAAAACCTCTCAGCATGTCAGGGATAAGATTGAAACGCAGATGATTGAAATGTCTTTTTTGTTGTGTAGTAAAAGAAATCCTCACATTTTCTGCACTCAGTCATCAGTCTTGGCTGCTCTCAGTTGCATAATAAATGTTATCTTATATGTAAGGCAGTTTCTTTCTGATTCTGATGCATTCACAGTAGGGGAAAAAACTATTTAGCGTTGGTTTATTGTGATTAATAATTTCTGAAGGAACGGTTATCTGCTTGCCTGGCACTCACAGTCTACGTGATAATCTGCAGTCGCATCCAATCATATGCTTCTGAAGAGCGGCACACTGTGTGGTTATTACCTCTGTTGGCTTTTGCTGAGTGCACACTAAGAGACATATATTTGGACTTTGCAAAAATATTAAGTTTTTCCTTTGCATTTGTGGTTAAATTCCCCAGATGCCCTCCTCAGTCTTTCAAACACAATCTGAAAGTGATAGTTTATGCAGTATTCCCGAGGGGCTAAATAGAAGATTAGACTCCATTTATCCTTCTGGAAAATATATTGTTTAGAGATTCATAGACAGCAGTTTTTTTAAGACATCAGCAAAATGTTTTCTGTAGTTTCATTTATCATTAAACCAGTCTGCGCTTTCCCACAAGGAATAAACCGTTACTACTCCCCAACTGCCAAGGACTCCTCCGATATCCATCTGCTGGTTTATTTAGCCTCCAAACACGAAACAATGCATCACGCTGTCACACAATCCCTCGATGCATGAGTGCTACATGGCCCATGGGTTACAAGAGTGACAACACAGAGGATGTTAAATACTCACTTATGTGCAAAATAACAGATTTTTGTAATCACTGTTGCCAAGTACGAGCATGTTAAAGTAGGCATTAGTCATCTGGCCTTACATAATTACTTTGTGCACTCAACGTCCACTTTAATAAGTCACTCAGCTGTCCTCAAACATGGCATGCCCTTTCTGTCGGCCAAGTTAAAATAAATTGAAAGGAAGTACAAATTCAGACATGAATCACCCACCCTAGCTGTGCTCATTACATGCCGTTAATCAGGTCTACAGTGTCACGATCTGTCTATGTTTTATTTTGTCCTGTCTAGATCTGTCTTTGTTTTCCTGTTTTAGTTTGAAAAGTGTTCACACCCCCTCACATTCTTGATGTTGCTGGAAGGATTTTGTTCTGAGGGATTTTTACGTTTTGCCTTGCCTTATTTTACTTTGTTGCCTGGCCTAGTTCCGCAATAAAAGTATTTTGGATTTCAACCAATCTTCTGCATTTGGGTCCTGTGTACCTTGCACCTCCAGCCGTGACATACAGGACACATATGATCCATGTATCATGTGTATGTTTGGAAGTTTTTCCTTGTACGATGTGAGGGTCCAAGGACAGAGGGTGTCGTATTTGTACAAACTGAGAAGTCCACTGAGACAAATGTAACATTTGTGATATTGGGCTATATAAATAAACATTGATTGATTGATTGATTGATTGAAATAACTTAAGTATAGTTATAATGACAGGAACATAAAGGGGCTGAGACAACCATTGAAATAAATATGTGGATTAACCTTTTGTGTTCGATGTTTATTATTTAATTTATAGCTATATTTAATTCTCCATAAGTACGTGACTGATTTCTCTCTATCACCCTCACAAATGATCTTTTGATATAAGCAAAACAAATGAATATAAATAATGATAATAATAAACAATTAAATATAAAATAAAATAAATATTTAAAAGGTAATAATAATAAAATAATATCAATTAAAAAATAATACAACAATATTTTGTATAATTTATAAAAATAATAAGTAAAAATGTAAATACAAATAATTAAAAAATAATTAAAACAAATTACTATAAAATAATAATAATGAATAATAAAAAAAATAAAAGTGATTTGTTAAAGAATAAAATGATAAAGCAACTTTCTCCGATTTCCCCCATTTCTAAGCGTGCTAGCCGCCTTAATGTGTAAACAGGAAGTGACACAAACACACTTAGCGTCCTTGATGAAAAACGGTTCATTTTGGGACTGAGAGTGGAAAATAATAAGACATTAAACCCTAGGAGGGCCTTCTGCTGCTCGCAGCCTGTCTTCAGAGCAGCTTTGCCTCCTCCTCACTAAAGGCGCTTAGATTCGGGGATCCTGCCTTCTGCCACAGTTCTGCTGCAGCTGTGTTATTATGGATGAGATTACTGAGAGTTGGTGGGAAGGAGACGACCTCAACTGATAATTAGGGAAACAAAGAGCCCTGCCTGATGAGGGCGGCCTCCTGCATGCAGCTTGATCACATTAATCCTGCAGTCTTAAACGTTCAAGCAGAAGTCTCAGGGTTCAATCAAAGAAACACAAAAGGGATTAAATTCGTACAGAAAAAGTTATATTTCATGTTTAAGCGGGATTTGACTTGCCTGCTTCAAAGTAGGGACTGTGGTTTATTCCAGAAGTCATAAAACCTCATTTAAATGCCCTGTAATTATACAAATCCAGCCTACAGATAACCTAAAGCTATTCAAGAGTACTGTGTGTGGGAAACTGCTTATATAAATATAATTATGGTTACTTATTGAACACGAATAACCGATGACTCCATCAACCACTGAAAATGGCAAACTATTAAAAATACATATACACAAGTACAATAAGAATAGGAAAATGTACTCTGAGAATGAAATATGTGCAGTGTATCAGAATTTAAAGTGGCAGAGCTGTGCAATGATATAAGAGGTAGACTCA
This sequence comes from Dissostichus eleginoides, assembly GCA_031216635.1. Classification (NCBI taxonomy): domain Eukaryota; kingdom Metazoa; phylum Chordata; class Actinopteri; order Perciformes; family Nototheniidae; genus Dissostichus; species Dissostichus eleginoides. The sequence goes on along the minus strand of CM062267.1, from coordinate 9,474,343 downwards.
TATCTTATCTAATGTATTTGGTAAAGGCCTTGAAGGGAATGAATAAAAGGTATTATATGTTTTGTCAATAAGTCTATGCATTGAGTTATGGCCAAGATTGTAAAGTCCTATTTACCTTTAATCTTTGACCACCAAATTCAAATCAATTCATCTTTGATTCCAAGTGGGCGTTTGTGCCAAATTAGAAGGACATTTTCTTGATCAAAGATCGATATAATGATGTTACTTAATCAATATATTAGGTTGGTCAACAATCAATTTTAGCCATATGGGTTATTCCTCATTAAACTAATGTATGTGATGCTTAACGATTTTAAAGGGGACCTATTGTGCTTTTTGGGGTTTCCCCTTTTCCCCACCCTGCCTGAAACGCCTCCATTGGACTCCTTTGTTTACTTCCTGAACAAAGTGACATCACTATGTAACACTTGAGGTAGATAGTACCTAATAGAGGTGCTGCAGCAAAGGCAGTGTGAGAAAACTAAAGAGCTTTTTGAACATCAAAGCATGGAGACATGTCACAGTAGAGACAACAAATACAAATATGAACCTGAAAATAAGTAGAATATGTCCCCTTTAAGTAATTTGTTTTGGCAATGCTGGTTAAAAACAAACAAGTTGTGAAGTTGAAGTCTAATTCTTACATCTACAAAGACATAGCTTCATAGCAAGACGTTGACAACAGCTGTTGTTCAATCTCTATATATAGTTTGAGCCTTTACGACTTTGCGTTGTTTTGGTGTTTCTATCTTTATTTCCTCCCCTTTAGTGATTTTGACAGTAATCTTTTAAAACAGTATACTTTGTTTGTGATGGCAGAGCTTTAGCAAAACAAAATATTATCTAATTTCTGCCTTGTACACTTTGAAAATTGAAATAGAAAAGTGTTCTCAATTGCTGAGACAACAGTCAGCGCTGTGTTTATCTGTACAGAAACAAATCTCTCTCCACCACTCGCAGCCAAACATCCTATCATTCTGCCCGGATGATTTCATGCTTGAGGAAGCTGAGGTTAGGGAGAATATATCAGGTACGAAGCACGGGAGTGAGACCTCTGGAGTGGAGGCATCTTCTAAATACAGACAAACAGAATTGCCTTTTGCCACATTTAGCAAAGGCATATTGTCTTTTTATTGCTAAGAGGGCTGCTAAAAAAACTCAGAATTGTTCTTAGGGCACTTCAATATGCTTGAAAGGATACACAAGCTGTTAGATTCACTCACTTACACACACATTTAATGGACAAAAATACATGTAGATGGTTCACATATTTGGTAGGAGGCAGAATTTCATTTTTTTTTACTTTACAGTGAGAATATTCTGTTCATATTTTTCATTTAAACAATGCATTGTAAAAGATGCTTGAAGTATGTCAGGGTTTCTGACAAAATGCTAATCAAAACATTGAACCCCTTGACTTTATTTTGTGAAACCTGGGTGTGCATCCCTGGGTTCAGTTGCCATGGCGACTAGATCACATATCCTGCTGTATAATGAAAACAGGCTAATTGACTTTATCATGTCCGGGCTCCATGTTCCTGCACCTGCTCAATACCAGGCAATAAATGTCTTAAAGGGGCAGGTCGCTCTGCTGTGAGGTGGTACTTGTCTTTTACTTTAAAAAATGGATTACTGTTTTAGATTTAGATATCATGAACGCAATAGAAGAGGTGAATTAGCGCCACCTATAGTCAATTAGTATCAATAAGGGAATGGTGTAAGGTTAAGCAACACCTGTAAAGAGATTGGATTGGATGGTATTCTTGCAATTAAACACCTGAAATCGTAACATCCTGCGTCCAGTATTTTTCTTGAGATATCTAGAAAATATACAATTACTAGCTTTAGGGGACACAACCATGTCTTTTACTACATTTCCGAAAAAGTGATCCTCACGGAGGCACTGGAGGAAGGTCGAGTGATATCCAAAGTCAGTTAACTTTTTACTCTGGGTAACACAAATCATATAAAATGTCATCCAATAGTTGAGGTATTTCAGTCTGGATTTGATTGGGTAACCAAACGGACGGCCAATAGACCAACATTGCCAACCCTCGAGCGATGCCAATAGAGAAATCAAACAACTACATCCATCATCAATCCATCCACGTATCCATTCATCCACTCAGCCATTAATGCATCCATTTTAGTTGAAATAAAGCCAGCAATTCTCCACAAGGCACTCATCAGTTACATTTTTCTACACAATGTGTCTGGATGAAAACTCACCACCCGCTGGGAAACAGTCCATCAGAAAATCACCTGCCGGCAGCAGACAATGACGATTCAGTCATTTCTCCCATACTAAGTAGTTTTCTGGATGACTCGGGGTGTTTTGCAAACATACATTTGGCAAAGCAGAAAATCTCTCAAGCCTCAGATCCAAACGGTAAACCTGAACAAGCATGATTATGTCAAATTGAAATATGTTTCCAAACTCACAGACATATTGTGAGTTATCCTATAGTCAATCCAAGCCCACTGCAAAGTATTGAAATGAAATAACATGGCCTTCATATCACAACAGTGGAAACAGCAGAGGTAATAGAAAAGTTGAAATATCGATGTTGAGCAGCTTGTGTGTTTTATCATGTTTGCTCTCGTCTTAGTTCAGCCTGTTAGCGTTGTCTAATTGGCAAGGACACAAAGTAAAGCTGAGGTTGATAGGACATATTTGACAGGTTTTTGGCCATAAACCGCTGTAATAAAGATGTTAAATGTTGACCTAATGATGGCGCAAGAAAAAGAAGTATGGATCTATGATAAGTCATTCTAAGAGGGACATCATTTTATGTTTTTCCTGAAAATCCACTCAATAGTTGCAGGGAATCAGAGGGAAACGACTTAATGTCGTGCCATCCATCTAGTAAAGGGGAAGTATTTGACTAGATAAGTTAAAACTTTAATCATCTGCATAGATACATCAGGGGAATCCACACAAATCAGTGGATTCATCTACTGGGCAAATTAATAATCTGTACAAACTTCAATGGCAATCCATCCAATAAGTGTCAAGACATTGACCTCAAAGCTTACAATGTCAATCTGATGTTTTAAACAATATCTTGCTTTTCATTATAATACTGTCAGTACTGCACATCCCTCTGAAATATACAATTGTATTCCAATTTTATTTCTACAGGTATACCTATATTTCAACCATATTCGATGTAAATACTGCTATATTTTTTATGTTATTATAATTTTCTTTAAATCGTTTTTTATCCTGGTTCCAATTTTTTGATTTTTTTTATGTATCCTCATATGTATTAAGCTGCTTGGCAACAAACCTGTTTCTGATTCTTTCTGATTTTTCATTCAAGCACTTGTAGAAAAGTAACATTGCTGGGATTGTGAATGTCAAAGTTTCTTGGCAATCCATCCAATATTTGCAGAGTTATTTCAGTATGGACCAAAGTGGTGAACCTACATCTCTAGAGTCAGGCTGCATGGGTAAAGAATATATAAAATATACATGAAACTGCTCTCCTAGGAACTGCTTGGCATTATTATATATATATATATATATATATATCCCAGTGTTTCTTTGGCAAACCATTGCACTGTAGGTCCAGTTCACTTTATTAACTCAACATTGAATTGCATTTAGCTGACGCTTTTATCCAAAGCGACTTACAATAAGTGCATTCGACCAAGAAGATACAAACTTGAAGAAAACAGAATCATATAAGTACATCAGGGTTCATAGAGCCAAAACATTTCAAGTGCTACTCAACTGGCTTTAGATAAGCCAGTCCTTTATTAGTAAGTGCTTTGTTAGTAATTTTATCGCTCGAAGTGGAGTCGAAAGAGATGAGTTTTTAGTCTGCACCGGAAGATGTGTAAGCTTTCTGCTGTCCTGATGTCAATGGGGAGCTCATTCCACCATTTTGGAGCCAGGATAGCAAACCGACGTGTTTTTGCTGATCGGAACTTGGGTCCCCCTCGCAGTGTGGGTGCAGCGAGCCGTTTGGCCGATGCAGAGCAGAGTGCACGTGCTGGGGTGTATGGTTTAACCATGTCCTGGATGTAGGAAGGGCCAGATCCATTCACAGCATGGTACGCTAGTACCAGTGTCTTGAAGTGGATTCTAGCAGTTACTGGAAGCCAGTGAAGGGAGCGGAGGAGCGGTGTGGTGTGGGAAAATGTAGGAAGGTTGAAGACCAGACGAGCCGCTGCATTCTGGATGAGCTGCAGAGGTCGGATGGCACATGCAGGTAGACCAGCCAGGAGGGAGTTGCAGTAGTCTAGGCGTGAGATGACGAGAGCCTGGACCAGAAGTTGCGTCGCTTTCTGGGTCAGGAGGGGACGTATCCTCCTGATGTTGTAAAACATAAGTTTGGCATATTGTCTGTTGCCATCTGGGTTTTTGGCCGTTGCTAATAATGTTATTATAAGAACGAAAATCAAGTTAATGAGGATGCATATGAGCAGTTCATGAAATCTGGAGAGGTTTCAAATATAAGAGAAGACTCCAGACAGTTTTACATAATGCATTACAATCATCAAAAAGGAAGATGACATGAAACATCAAAATGCTTCTTAGACACTGAAAGGTCTGTTAGGCTCCAACTCTCAAAGCAGATCCTTTCTTGTGTTTCTGTCGCTCTCTAAAACCCAGAGAATAGATCATAGAAATCATTGATCCTCTCCGCCTTCATTTGCCATCAGATCTGAAGGGAAGCTCTCCATTATGCGCTGCTGCTGCTCTTACTGGGATCAATCTCCTCAGGGTTTGTTTGTTTTGCTTTTAATAAAGGTCTACACTGACTGATGGCCACCTTACCAACAGGTTTGTTATGATGTTGGATAGGCTAATGATTTAACTTAACTTGTTGTCTTTTAAAGAATAAAAACAGTGTAGAACTTCATCAAATAAGGAAAAACCCTAATGTGCACCGTTACGCTGACGAACATTTCCATTACCCTTCAGGGCCGGCAGGTTAAAAGCAACTAGGGCTGACTTTGTTTATAGAGAAAAATGAAAATAATGCTGACTTTTCACTTTACGTTCCTGTCTATGAGGAAAAACATATGTAGTTTTAGTAAAATTACAGACGTTAAAATGTATTTAATTTGTTTTTTAAGCCTGGTAAGTTTGGACATGTCCTTCAAATAATCTCATTAACAACTTTTCTTGTTTTGTTTATTACATACATAAGGCACTTTGTACTGAAAACATAACTTTTGCAGAACTGTATAATATGTATTTACCAGATTAAGCTAGCTAATCTCAGTCCCTGGGGCAGTGCCTGTAGACAGTGAAGTTACTTATAAACTCATTTTGTATAGGATTTCGAGCCGTCGGGAGACTCTATAAACCAATTATCATTTTAAATTGGTTAATAAATGTATCTTTTTTCTGCTGCCATCCAGGATAATTGTTTAATATTATAAGAAATCTTCTTAACCACACCACCTCAACCGGTTTTTAATCAGACATTCATGCACACTGGTATAATTGCGAGAGAGGTACTAAATGGGTTTCTTTGTGGTGTTAAAAAGGTCTTTAAAAGTCTTGAATTGAAATGTAGTAGACCCGGCAGAAAGACCCCACCAATCTGAGCCATCTGCCAGTCTTCTCATCTCAAATTGAGTAAGTGAGTAATTGGGTGCAGCCCTCTCTAACTCTCTTATTTTTGAGGTTTGCATTGTGCTGACATGCAAAGGAAATATGAAGAATAGTGAGCAGGAAAAAGCTGATCACATTGACATGCCTTGGGATTGATTTGCATGATAGTGGATACCGAGAATCAACTCTTTTGGACTCTATCGCTCTTCTACTGCGCGCTGACAGGAGCTCAATTAAACACCTCATCTCAATGACATCCAGGACATTTTGGGATGAGAAACCGCTGTGCACACATTTCACCTGGACAGAGAGGAATTATGCAGATTTGATATCCATACCGCAGGTAATGCACTCTGCTGTGTGCACAGCCTCATTGAAAAACATTGTCGAAAGTATTTCAATCCCCCCTTTGAAGGCCTCACTGAAATAGCATGTGTGTTTCATTGTAAATCCTACATAAAACTCTTGTGTAATATTCATTGGCAGATCTATTTGTTCGCAGATCTTCGCTTCATCTGTTGTATCGTAGCTTCGGAGCACATCCGTCAAATCCCGCGTATACACAATTTAAGACTGTTACTAATGAGCTTATGAGTGAAAATAGAAAATTCCTCACGTCGCCTCATAGCTGAAATCTTTTGATTAACACATCGTGACAATGACACACACACTGGGCTATATACTGTAGTAATCCCGCCTCTCTGGCCCTCAGGAGGAGTTTGCTGGAGTGCTGATGTTCATTAGCATAGCTTTGAGTGAGCCGACCCTTTGTCATGCATTTGCCTAGATGAATCAAGTTCAACATCTGCAGCCACCGGCTTGTCACCACTGAAAGATTTGACACGGATGATTTGCATATCAAACCGAGGGTCCGCATGATTCTCCACCCCCTCATTTGATGTGAACAAATATGCCCGCACCTGCTTCAAACCCATCAATAAGACCATCAGAACCATCCTCGTTTATTGATACCTTATAGGCTGAATCTCTAATGGCAGCAGACTGTTGGATTATCATCACCGTCTGAAACGAGCCCTGCCAGCAGTCGTCTTCATTATCGCATTGATTCAACATTAGCGTTAAACAAAAAGGGGCTTTATTTGTTTTTCTATAAATCACTTTTGTGGCTGCGGAGGTTTAAATTATTAAAAGATGAAAACACATTCATACGAGAGACAGCGTTTAGGGTTCTTTCTAACTGTGCATCTCATGAAATATTAACACAGAAAGCATTATGTACTTTGCAGTTAAAACTGATTCATTTTGTTTAACTTATAAGAGAATAAATGCAAGTGTGGATGATATTTCTTTTGAATTGAATGCTACTTTTATTTTTTCAACCTCTACCTCAATGTCCACTATGTCACCTTAAGGCCCGGACACACCAAGCTGACACCAAAGAACTGACACAGACGGACCCCCGACTGTTGTGTCGCCTCGCGTCTCTGCGCCTTGGCCATGTGTCGCACTGGAACACACCGCAAAGACTTCAGCCGACGGCCAAGAAGCACGTACGAACTGCGCATGCGTGAGTGGCAATAACTCTCCTTACCAGCAGGCGGCGGTAGTGTGTATTCGTCATTCAAAAGAGGCAACAACCGGAAGACAGACTGCGTGATAACCGAGAGAAGAAGAACAGACTGCGTGATATAAACAAACACCAAATAGCGTGTGCGTTCCATTTTCACTCTACAGCGAGAAGCTCATGGGGCTTTCCCGAACCTGTGTCGAGAGCTGGAGTTAAAGGAAATCTCAGATGTGCCTTCTTAATAGTTTGTTTGGGTCCCTCACTTCCGTTTCGCTTCTCATGCACTGATTCGCTAGCTGAACAGCAAATCAGAGTGATTTCTTTAGCCGACAGCCTTTGGCCGACTGCCCACCGATTCAACATGTTGAATCGGTGGGTTTTCGGCCGAAAAGGTGTCGGCACGGCTGAAAAGACACGACGGTGCGGGACACACCAATCTGAGTAGGGCGTGTCGACGCCCATCGACGGCCAAAATCGGCTTGGTGTGTCCGGGCCTTTAAATGTCTGACTGACATTGTATTTCTAGAGAAGCTTTGTTTGCATTGCTCTACTGAAGGGGGAAGAATTCTGTCCACGCCTGAAATCAGACCGCTAAGTTGGGTTATCAATTCTAACAAGCAAATGCAGACACATTTCAATAGGAAAACAACACTGTCTTTAATACTACTCCGCCCAAAAAAGATACTACTTGTAAGTATATAGTGAGAGATTGCATTAGCAATGTGAAAGTTTAGAAAGTAAAAATGTTTGAGTGTGCAGTTTTTGGAATATAAACTGGACCATGGAGCTTCCTTAATGTATCTACCAAAAAAATCTGACTAGATATCATTGTATGCGCTAGTGGAAGATTTTAAAGGAACAGAAGTATAATCAGCAAGATGTATGTAAAGTCTCAAAAGTAATAGTACTCATTCTGCAAAAAATGTACCTTTATATGTGGATTTATTATTATTATATGACATTATTAGATTGTTGATATTGTGTTGTGTCTCGTCAAATGTGTTAGATTTGTTTATGTATTATGTCTGTCATTCCAAGTCTAGTCAGGTTTTCATGTTATTTCACGTCATGTCATGTCTGTTATTTATCTCTGGTCAAATCCCCGTGTTTCTTGTCATGTCTCGTTTTCCATTTCCTGTTTTATTTTGCACTTACCTCTTGTCTCATTTCAGGCCCTGTTACTTCCTCCCTTTGTGTGTTTTCCCGTCAGCGCCTGCCCCGCCCCTGATTGTTTCCACCTGTTCCCACTCACCTCTTGTTTAAATAGTCCTGTCTTCCCCTGTCCTGTGTCAGTTCGTCTTGTTTGTTTCCATGGATGGTCGTGCCAAGCTTCTACTAAGAGAGGATCTTTTCCAGTTTAGTCAGGTTTTGTTATTTTGTTTTTTTTTTTTGCAAACTCAAGTTAATCTTAAATTCTCCTTTTGTTACGCTTGTTTTTTCCTCCTTGAGAGCGCTTTATGTTAAATCCAGTACCTACTCTGTTAAGAGGGATTTTCTGTTTTATTAGAAATAAAAAATACATTTTTGCTACATTCAAGACTGTCTCTGTGTCGTGTTAAGGTCGTGACATATTGTTGCATCATGCAGCACGCTACTGTTGTAGACAAACACAAATCTACATAATTACGGCTTTCTTTTCTTAATTTATATGATATATTGGATCATTTAAACCTTTTTTTTTTTACCTAAAACTGTTATTACACTGGTTTAATCTTTTGAGATGAATGATGTTAAAAGTTTGTGGCAATTTTTTTCATGCAAAACCTTGTAAAATACATGATTTCCCCTTTAAAATGTAGTGGAGTAGAAGTATAAATAGCAACAAGAAAATACTGCAAGTATCTTAAAAGTGAAAGAAAAATCGTTCATGTTTTACATCCACTAACGCTGTATTAGCCACTGCCAGTGACAAGCTCTAAAGCAAAGAATAACAAATAAGAGATTCTAACTGCACCTACCGTTATAATACATCTACTTCTCACTTGTCCTGTGAGAACTGCATATCTCAAATATTCCACTCAGAAAAACAACTCAGTTTACAGCTTTGTGATGATGCATTTTCCAGCTGATCCAAACGAGGATTTTAAATGGTTTATTGAGCTTAATTAGTGCGAGAATTTGCAAAAGGAACAATTTATCCTTCAGTTTATCACAAAAAAAACCAATCAAACAAAATCTGAATCACCAAATCTAAAGCAATGATCTTTCACTGTGCATGAAGGGTAAGACAAAACTCATCTGAAAGTAAATAGACAAATGTAGGGAAGTAAAAAGTACAATGTGTGTCTCAGATGTAGTGGTGTAGTATGAAGTGGCATAAAAGGGAAATGTGTAAATAAATGCACTTTCATTCTACCACTGGCTTCTGTTGATACCATTCAGTGTGTTTTATCTTTCTGCTTCCTTATATGGGAAGTTTCCCTTGAACTGTAAAGTGCAGATAGCATTATTATTAATGTGGAAAAGAGGGAGGCTTTTCATGGTAATGGTGCATTATCTTTTCATGGCAGGTTATTTTCTCAGCTGCCTCAACATGATGGAATATACGTAAACAAGAAAACCAGAAGCATTATCTCTCCTGACCTACCGGACTCTCCTGGGACCTATGAAAAATGTAGGAGGAAGAACTGCATCCTGGGTCTATTTTCTTACACAAATTGGAAGTGTTTGGAAGGAAATCATTGAGTGGTTTAAGTAATGTTTTGACATCCAAGCAAGCCTTTTGAATGTGAATACAGGTAGGCAGTGAACCTGTATTCGTTAACATGACCGCGGGGCAAATTAAGGGGGCGAGTCAGTATCAGCTGCAGCAGATGCACGGAGGAAATGACTCCTTTGAAAACCCGCAGCCAGAAACAATTTGTTATTTCCCTGTTAATCAGGATTGGCGCTAGAAGACGAGATCCAATCTTCAGTAACAGGAAGCGCGGTAGACCCCCCAGACCCAACCTTTGAAGGGAAACATGGGGCGGGGGCTTCAATAATCTCCCAATTATCTGATCTATCTCCGAACAATATCCCAGCAATGTAGACAGTGCAGTATTTAGACCCCACTTTAACGAAATTAAGGCAGGGAGTCAACGGAAATCTGGTTAAACTCAATATCACTTTGTAATTAGAAAGGCATGAAATCTCTTTTTCTGATGCCTTATCCGTCGCAGGGATGATTGGATTAATTTGTGGTTAAGAACATAATTAAAGGATGAGGTCAAGCGAGTTCACGTACAGTAAAGTTCATTTTAATAAAGCAGGAAAAGTCAAGTCAATCAGGCTTTACTCCCCTCATTTTACTTAAAAACCTAAGTAGGAAATAAACACATTTGAGCGTTCATTTATTCTAATTATCAGATATGAGAAATTAATTTGAATTGAATCCTCAGAGATTCATGGCGGGGATGTGTTTGCTTTTATTGAGCTTCATTAGCTGCCGTGTCCCAACAGATACATTAAGCAATTCTCACATCCCAATTCACACACATGGTTAAATCTACAAAAACAGTTGCTGCAGGGTTAGACATGGTGTTTAACATAAACACATAACCAGAGGTAAAATGTAATATTCATCATTTATGTTGAAATAATCTATTACATGTAAAAGTCCTACATTCAAATTCTTATATGACTATTATCAACAAAATGTTCTGAAGGGGCCCTTGTGCTTATTTTCAGCTTCATATCAGTATGTAGTGTCTCTACTGTGACATGTCTCCATGCTTTGATGTTCAAAAAGCTCTTTATTTTTCTCATACTGCCTGTGCTGCAGCACCTCTTTTCACCCTCTGTCTGAAACCAGAGCCCAGTCTGCTCTGATTGGTCAGCTGGCTGGCTCTATTGTGATTGGTCAACCGCTTAGAGATGTCCCGCGCCCCTTAGCCTATCACGTAGAATGTGTTGGAGAGAAACTCCCTATGGAGGGAACACAGGGATTTTTGCAGAGCATTTACACACACACAAACCTGTATAACAAACTACAGGAAAGAATAAGCCCCCAAAAAGCATAAAAGGGCCCCTTTAATGCTTGTAATGTTTTTATTTTTCATTTGTTGTAATGCACTTTGAATTGCCTCGTCTTGCCTTGCCTGTAGAGTATCTTCATGGAAAGTATTGCAAATGTTATTTCTCCTGGGAAAATGTTATATAACCACCTAGAAAACAAGTCGTGCGGGGGTAACTCATTTGCACTTTGAATTGACATTAGGTGAGGGTATCTAACAGTTTTTTGTTTAATAATGTGTTTTTGCCTCTTTAGTTAATGTTTTCTACTGTTTTAGTTTTTGCCTTTTATCTGCACTTTGATATTGTGACGCTGTAAATGTCCCCGCTGTATGAGGAATAACACACACTTATATAAACGTAAGTAGTATTTTTACTTGTAATAGAGTGTATTTACAGTGTGGTAGTAGTAAGGCAAGGCAAGGCAAGTGTATTTATATTACAGGGGTGCACATAACTTTTTTAGTGAGTTACTCAGATGAGTACCAGGAGACAGTGTTTGGTACTCACCCCACACGTAGCGTGGTGTTAATAAGTGCAGTCTTCCTCACTGTCCTCCTCAGTGTCTTCCTCACTGTCCTCTATTTACACTTCTTGCATGGTAGATGATGAAGATGCACCTCCCTGTCCCTATTTAAACCTCCAATTTGCTTTCTCCAAACTTGTTGCCAAAACTGTGAAGTCCTTGCATTTCCTGAGGCCGTGTTGAAGGATCAAATACTAAGAAATGATCACGTGACTTGAAGTCATATCTGATTTCAGAGGTGGGAAGGAACAAAGTACACTTATTCAAGTACTGTACTTAGGTACAATTTTGAGATACTTGTACGTTACTTGAGTATTTCTATTTTATGCTACTTTGTACTTCTACTCCACTACAGTTCAGAGGTACATGGTGTACTTTTACTCCACTACATTTATTTAATACCTTTAGTTACTTTACAGATTCTGATTAATGATGTGAAATATAATCAAGTCTTAAATCAGACTTTAGTTCCACCTGGAGTAAATTCACAAGCTATTCACAGTATACAAAGTCATTCAAACTAATTTTATAACACTTTAATGATCAATAATTATAAAACATATCATATATTATTCTGAAATGGACCAATCTGCAAAATTACTACTTTTACTTTTGGTACTTTAACTATATTTTGATGATAATACTTTTCAAATTTCACTTGAGTAACATTTTGAATGCAGGACTTTTACTGTAACAGAGTATTCCTACACAAGATCTGAGTACTTCTTCCACCTCTGTCTGATTTCAAACTCTTCCATTAACAGCCTGAGTAAGTTTGCAGCTGTGTGTTCTGCTCCACCTTGTTGTAAATAAAACTGCAGCAGCACAGAACGTGAACGTTGTAATCAGCTGATTTTGCGCAGTTCTCCAGTGTGTGCGCATGCACAGAATGTGCACAGGGGAGTCTCGCACCGCAGCCAGTAACGTAGTTTTGGTACAATTCTGTTGTACACACCGACGTTAACAGCAGCCCTGTCTGTGCACACGGCGACCAACTCTGTCGTCCAGTGATCTAAGCCCGCCTCCTGTAAAGCTTCACAGGTCCGTCGGTTCTGGCCTGCGCGGCTCGGCCAGCACCCAGTTCAATCAGTCCAAGGAAGTCCGAAGATTTTTTGCAGGGAGCAAAACGCCAAAGTGGCTGCTTAATGTCTTTGGTTTTTTGGACATGTCTAATAGTTTACTCCACTGAGTGTTGACAAAAAACACGTGTAGACGAAATATGTGTTTTGTTTGGATGACCTATCAGGTACGCAAAGGCGCGTAGTGACACAAGTGACGTTACGCATTTCAGATTTTTGCCGCGCATGCGTACCTGCGTACCAGTTATGTGCACCCCTGTTTATATAGCACCTTTCAACACAAGGCAATTCAAAGTGCTTTACAAAAATGAAAGACATTAAGTTGTAGTAGTAGTAAAAGATATGAATACTTCTTCCACCACTGCACATACTGTATACCAAGTTTGTTTTCACCTGCAGCCTCACAACTGTCTCCCCCCTCTCTCTGTGGTTGTTTCTCTCGTTTACACACGGTTAAACCCCCATCATTACAGGTTGTAAACACTCGGAGCGATGAGGGATCGTCGGTGGGAGTGGCAAAGACCTGGCAAGTCACAGGTGGTTCAGCTCGGGGAAGACTTGATCACAGGAGACATGTTGACCTGCAGGGACCAGCTGAGTCAGTCAAACTGTGAGAAAAACAAGCCCAGTGGTTGTTAGGTTTTTTTCTGTTTGTTTGTGCACACTCAGAGAAGATGTGGGGGAGGTATTATAGTCAGGAGGGGGGGGGGGGGGGGTGTTGTTTTGGGATGGAGGGGCTTGTTAGGCTCTGGTTAGCAATTATATGTGACTTAGTTTTCGAGCATATGTGATGCAATGATCACCTGAGGGACTGAATGTGATTCATTAAGTCCTGGCACATAATTGCACTTAATACAACATGTTCATGCACTCCAACAATGTTGGGCCTGCTTACACACAAACAGCAACACTCACACACACACACACACACACACATAGATAGTAGTCTGTAAAACACACATGAGAGACAGAGCAGGATAGAATCAGCCTCGGACGGAGACCATCATCTTCTGCATGCTCGGCTGCTGCTGCTGCTGCTGCTGCTGCTGCCGCTGCTGATGTGTGTGTGTGTTAGTTCCCTTGGATGAGCACACACACGGCTGAGGATGCAGCTGGGAGCATGAGTTCTGACCGAGAGGAGTATGACATGGTCTGTCAGAAAGCTGTGACCCTAATTGTTGACCTTTGCCTGCACAACAGCTCGCTGCTGGACCCGGACACCTGTCAGGATTACCTCTTCCTGCTTTCGAGCCACAGCTCTGACCGCAAACAACTGGGTAAGGACTATAATTAACTCCTGATCTATATCGGGTGAGGGGCAGCTGCTCCCCTGTTGTGCTTTGTTCATCTCTGTTCTTTAGGTTTTCCTTAAAAAAAAGCTAATTTCAGAAGGGTTGCTTTACTTAAATAGGACTGCTAAGGCATAATCTTTTCCTTGCTTTTTACCCCCTGTGTGGTCAAAGAAGACGTTGCTCAGACGGAGCTTCCACTGAACCATTAATACATCTTTAATGAGTTTTCGTGACCCCGGGGCACCAGGGAGCAATAGGTGTATAATACAAACTCACATTGACTCCCCCAGTTTGCTCCAGAGAGCTTCTACCGTTAATAGATAAGCCTTCGGGCTGACTAATGCCAGCTGATGCTGTCCCGACCACTCAGCCTTACAAAGAATAAGAGACAAACCTTTGCAGAAAATGTACGTTGTTGCTTCAGAGTGAACAACACAGACCGGTAATGAGAGTTTAATCTGCTCTGCAAAGTTTCAACATCCTGAATTGAATTTTATATTTATTCATGACGTGTGATTTACACATCTGTTGCAGACTCTTGCATCTGTTGCTCTGGCACTTGAAATGGGCTTCACCCTCTTTAAAGGAATAATCCCTCTCTTGTTAATGGAGCAGCTCCACTCTCGCTCCTGCAGGCGTATGTGCTTTCATTCTTCACTGTGTGTATTGTAGTTGGGGGAAGATGTGCCGTTAAATCTGGCAAATATTCTTTCGAGGCGGAGTAATCTGGAGAATTTAGTGTTACTGCAGAAAACATTTTGCAAGATATAACCGAAGGGGATGTGGATTTTAGCTTCATAGGTTTAGAAAGAAAAGCTTCCCAGAGCTATAAAGACTTTTAGATAACTGAGCTCATTCAATTTGGATTTAAAAACTGGATTTAGAATACCAATAACCTGATTTTATGCATATTAGATATCCTTAACTTTTAGCTTTAACTGTTTCCTCATCCAGCACATTTTGTATTTCTCCCCCTAACATACGAGTTTGACTGAGAAATTGTTTTTTTAGCTTTGAGAGCAGGTGCACAAGAAATAATAGATAATATTTGTGGCTGCTTTTTCATGGATGGGTCCCTGTTCAGAGTGCATGTCACACCAATCCCCACCAAATCCACTGTCAGCTCACATCACTCTCAGCGGAGGAATTGAACGTACATCACAGAGCCACTGGCATCCACCACAGAGCTGTGGGGACATTAAATGCCATTGCATGTTATGCATCTGTTGAAGTTAATTCATTCTGTCACATGGAAGCTAAAGACAAGCTGCTTCTTATAATGTTGGAGGATGTGTAGGTTGGGGGGGAATGTATGACATGTTGTTGTTCCCTGTATATGCTTTTCTTTTCTATAATTCATGGTTCCACAGAGAGCAAAGTGTGGTTATAAAGAGTGCTTTTCAGACTAAAAAGGTTTTGGCTGAGGTAAGAATATATATTTATCTTTACTAAGATGTCTTCAAAACACTCACACTAACCAAAAGTTATAATATCCCGACTACTGTAATGCCTTTTGTGATGATACATTGTTGACGTTCGTGGAGTTAGCCTCTGCCAGAAGATTTATGTTTTCATCTGAATCTTTGGTGATAGTGTCCGTACTGGTAATTGGATTGGATAAAGATCTGAGTGCAGGCACAAAAATTGTTCATAGTATCGCTTCAATATAGAGAAAGAAGTCCTAACGCCCTGTTGTTCCTTACCATTAAAGGTGGGGTAGGTAATTTCAGAGAAACCGCTCGAGTGCGCTAGAATTTGAAAATACACAGAAAAAATCTGGAAAAAATCTGCCCCTTCCTTCAGACTTCCTTACAGAGCCTCTCCTCCAACACACACGAACGCGCACATGACCAATGAGGGCACGAGATAAGTTTGTGCACAGATGGAAGGCTGACAAGCAGGTAGGCCATCCAGTTATTTTAGCCGGGCCGGCTCAGATGATTGGACGTGCTTTTTACAGCGCCACAGCTTCCACAGATGACATTTTTTAATGTATTTATTGTCAAAGCATTTCATATATTCATTGCTATCGGGATGTTAAGAGCATTCCATGGAATATAACGAAAAGTGTTTCTGAAATAAATTACATACCCCACCTTTAATCTAAGATAAATTAAAAATAATAACAACACTTTTTGAAAATGTTTCAAATTTGAGCGAAACATTTGCACCTATTCCTGTGGTTTATGTATCTTCATGTAGATAGACGAGAGGAGAAAGGAGAGAGACTGAAGGGAATTACATCTTTACAAGCTTATACTTTTAATTTGCTTTAATGCACTACATTTTGTTTATGCAGATGTAGCTGTTGTTTTCATGAGAAAGCAATTCTCTCAAAAATGCCCAAGAGTGCTGCGCTCAAAGTTCAAATTATTTCTACTCTGACCTCAATTGCCACTGACCTTTCAAACCGCAACACTAAGATAACAACTGTATGAAGCAGCAAAGGCAAAAAGTGGAGGTAAACTAACTAGCTGACTTTATCGCAAAGCTTTATGCTCTACCTTAGCAAAGAGCAAATCTCTTATCAAGTGAAGGCAGCTGCAGAGTGTTAGCTTAGCGTACTGGCCTTCAATATCCGAGTGCAATACAAAATGAGTAGCAGGATGTTCCTCCCAAATGTTTAATATCGAAAGGGAACCAGTTGTATTCATGTATTCATTTGATTGTTTATGCTTGATCTAAGTTTGTAAATGTGATGGAGCATGGGGAGCTTTTTTAATGATGTGCTTTTGTCTGAGTCATCTTATAACGTGTGTCACAACTGCAAAACAAATCTATGTGTACTAAAAAATAACATGAACCTGGAGCAGACGGCTAAAATGGTAAACAGTTGACAGCCAAAAAGACAAAGGACAATTCAAATATTATTAGATATCATTTTTCATAATTTTGAACTTTCAAAATGGCATGATTTCAAAATCTCATTACTCCACTTTTCACAGTTTACGTGTTTGCGACAAACCCACTCTCCATTCCCATTACGTTACTATTTGTTTTGCTTCATTTGGTCAGTGAAGTGCTTTTTAATGGCTAAGTATACGTGAACTTGTTGCTCTTAAATATAGAGCATGCACAGTCTTCAATCAAATTGTCATTTTCTCGCTACCTCATTAGCGCTGATAGCTTTAATTTGCCACATTTTATCCCCCTGTGACAGCTTTAAAGAGCACATTAGGTTTGCAAACATACAGCTGAATATATCTGCAGCTATCAGACACACAGAAGCAGAGTCATGTTTCTGTCTGTACTCCCCAGTGTTGTCTGAGCGTCCCCTTGCTGGTTTCAAATCGATTAAGATAAAATAGGATTGACTAATTAGAGAGTCTTCTGTCCTGATGCGGCCGGGAGATGATAATCTATTCTCTTTATTGAGCCATTTGTTGAAGTTGGCTGATTGTATTCCAATCAAGCGGCGCCGGACACACCTGCTTTGCGTGTGAACGGCAACACTTTTTCTTGGATCAGCATCTCACACTCTGCTGAGCGAACATTTCTCACTGATCAACTGCCTGCCTCGGGTATTGATATTCACTCCCGAGCCTTGATACAGGTTACAAAACATTTCCCTTAAGCCGGTGTATCACCTGAAAAGGCTGCATGCACTTATAACCCACCTACCACCCTCTCCTGCAAACAAACACAGCACTCACCCTCATTACAAATTCCTCTTTCATTATCAGCAGCAGCTTCAGGTGTGTGGGCTTTGAACAGCGTATTTCGCACACGTCCATCTCATCTTGAGGTTTATTAAACAAGACCTTGGCTGGCAGAGGACATTAGCATCAGCAGATCATTCATTTTAGTTCCCACTGGTATCCAATACGTGTCTGTGGTATTTGCAGAAACGGGATGGTGCATTGCAGGTTGCATCCAAAACATAAAAACAAGAACATCAAATCAACTGCACTGTGGAGATTAGAAAACCCAGGCCGAAAAACCACTGTGCCTTTCAATAATTAATACTGTCTACCGTCTTCTGTGTTTTATTGATAGAACATTTCACTGTGGACCACAAAGGAACAGTGTCCGTTGCTGTTGTGGAAGATAACACTGAGAAATGTCTGTCATGAAAATGCCAAATGCCAATTCTCAAAGGACTATTATTGTATTCATTAGATAAAAAAAGACACAGCATGGGTATTTTTCTTATGGCACCCACTCAAGCAAGGAAACAGATCCAATATGCAGAATTAGAGAATTAGGTGGGTTTCTGTATTCATCTAGCCATAACCCTTTCTTTACACCCTTACATAGGAGTGAAGGTAAACCGTTTTCTTATGTAAGAGTGCTTTCATGACACTGTGGGCCCAAATCAAACAGCGGGTCAGCGAGTCGTTTCAGATGGGAAGAGGATAATGACAGGCAAAGTGGAACACATTTTTCATTAAAGTTAATGTGCTAAAGACAAAAGTCAAACAGTGGCTTGAATACCAATCAGCTGTAAGCAGTCTGTGAACAGCATTATAAACAGAAACGCCTTCATCTCTCTGTCTAAGGACCCTCTGGTGGGCAACCTCCCCCCCCCGCCTACATCTTCAATTTTGAAGCTCAATAGCAACTGGGATGTCCCCGAAGGTGCCAATTTCCAGCGATATAATCTGCTCCCCAGTTGAACAGCTGTGGAACTATTGTAAATGTGAACCCATGAATAAATAATAACAATCCTTCTTCCTGTACTCAATAGTGCAGACAACATCACACTGTGTTGTAAGCTCGGTATTGGTTATTCACAGGAAAAGTGCGTTCTCTGCATCTGTCTCTCCTCCAAAATGCACCAGTGTCATAAATGACAAAAGTGTAAGGAAGGATGGGTAATGCAGAAACCTGCTGTGTGTTATAAGGGCCAGCGCACAGGGCAGGGCCTCTGCTGAGCTATTGAGCAGAAACATCGGATTATTGATTAAAGAATCAGGCCCCAAGCGAGCAGAGCGCTGAGAGCCTCTCACGGCGACGAGAGAGAAAAAACAGAGCATGAGAATTTTTTCTTTACCTTCTGCCCCATTGGAGCGCAAGAATATACAACAATTTGATGCTATAACACAAGAATCAACAACTTGATACACACCATACTGCTTGTTTAGTTTCGCTATGAGTGTCGAGCTACAAGTACAACACATATGCCAACCCAGTCTCACGGCATTTCGTGTTATAGTCACGACATTTAATCTATTGATTCGTGTTCACCAAGACGATTTTCCCCTTTTTTTCGTGTCACACAGAACGATTTTAAAAGCAATGTATTTCTATTGGTAGGATGTTTCGTGCCTGCAACACGTATTTTTGTCCGGTCGGGTCTTGGAAGACCGGAAGCTGTGTGGTTCATAAAAACATGTTCTTACTCAATATCAAGCCACGATTATTGTTTTTATTTTAAATCGTATAATGTCGGACTTTTTTTGCCGTCCGTGAGGAAAAGAAATAGGGCTCAGAGCTTCAGAATAATGAAATCTGTATTTTTTAATCTTTTTTTCCTTCTAATTTGTTATTCTTTTCTAAATAACACACTGCTATTTAGTCAACAATAACACACAATTATCCTTGTTTTTATTTATTTGTTTAATTCTATAATCTCGGGCTTTTTTGGCGTCCGTCAGGAACTGAATTTCAAAATAAAATAACCGGAAACAGACGTAGGCCTATATGGGACATTTCGAGCATCATTGCGATACACACCCACTGAACTGATTACCCAAGATCCTCAGCTATGGTTTAAGCTCGGTGATTGGATGTTTTAGCCGCAATGCACGTTGGGATATGGTGTTAATGTGATATGAAATCCCAAAAACATTTTGGAGTTTAGGATGGCCGAAGACACTACACTACCCATAATCCTCAGCTATCGTTTGGGACTACAGTCCCCGTGATTAATCTTCAAGCTCTGGGATTGGATGTTGGAGTGGCAGTGCACCAAGGTTACGCCGAGCGTCAAACAGCTCTTTGAAATGGAACGAAACCACGGCAGACTATCCAAAACTGGACTCAAGATTTCAAGATTTTCAAAGGTTTATTGACATATCATATGTAGTTATGCAATGAATGAAACATTTGGGTCGCAGGTTCCTCAACAGTGCATTACAAGACATCTATCAATATGTGTGTATACCTCCACCATTAGACTGTCATATTCTGCACATTTCTTATACTATCTACATACATAAGAGTATAATTCATATGATAATATCAGTTAAAATAAGTGCTTCAACATAGTTAACATTGCAGGAAAGCAATATATTAGACGATAAGTACTTTGTCAGGCTTAATATTAATCTGTAGATACCCCCAAAGCTTTTTTCTTATTTAAAAGAAGACCTTAATCTAAAGTATTCTTTAATGTTTAAAGGTCCCATGTCATGGCCATTTCTACTGATCATAATTCCATTGTTGAGGTCAACTAGAATAGATTTATATTGTGCAATTTTCCAAAATCACATTGGTTTCTCATACAGCATCTCTGTATAGTATGTGTATTCCCTCTCTGTCCTAAACGGCGTGTTGGAGCTCCTGCCCCCCCCCCTCCCTATGAGCCCAGTGGCCGTCTGCGAGACAGCGAGACACCGCGAAACCCAGCCCGTAACCAGCCCGAACACACACACACACCCGCATCCTGGCTGGGAGTTTGTGTGTGTGCTCACACACCGACTCACAGCCTCGCCGCGTCCCGCCGTCTCAGGGAGGAGAAATCGGCGGAGCTGCAGCTGAGAAAATATTGAGTGTGTGTGTGTGAGGAAGGTAACGGCTCCGCGGACGTAATGTAACGGCTCCACGGATTGGTCCATTTGGACCAATGGGTCCATTTGGGTATGGGCACGTCACTGTACCCAGGAAGAAAAAGAGACATCTCCAAAGAGGCGTTCTGGGCCAGCATAGACAGGTATTTTCTGTGTTAGAGTTTTACTCACTACAGGGTGTACTTTCAGGGTTTGTGACTTTGCAGACCTTTTACATGCATAAAAACCTTCATAACACACAAGGGGACGGGTAATAACCGGAAAAGCATGACATGGGACCTTTAAATAAAGGTTAATTTGTTTTTCTGTTTTGCACATCCTCCTATTAATATCTTTGTACATCCTGCACTAAACTGTTTTATTGTAGAGATCACTTACAGTATCTTCTTGATTTTTTATATTCTATATTTCTATCATTGACCTTCTACTTTCCCCCTATTTTGTATATATATATATATATATATATATATCGCATTAACACCATATCCCAACATGCATTGCGGCTAAACAATCCAATCACCGAGCTTAAACCATAGCTGAGGATCTTGGGTAATCACTTCAGTGGGTGTGTATCTGTTTCCGGTTATTTTATTTTGAAATTCAGTTCCTGACGGACGCCAAAAAAGACCGAGATTATAGAATTAAACAAATAAATAAAAACAAGGATAATTGTGTGTTATTGTTGACTAAATAGCAGTGTGTTATTTAGAAAAGAATAACAAATTAGAAGGAAAAAAAGATTTAAAAAATACAGATTTCAATATTCTGAGGCTCTGAGCCCCATTTCTTTTCCTCACGGACGGCAAAAAAAGTCCGACATTATACGATTTAAAATTAAAAACAATAATCGTGGCTTGATATTGACTAAGAACATGTTTTTATGAACCACACAGCTTCCGGTCTTCCAAGACCAGACCGGACAAAAATACGTGTTGCAGGCACGAAACATACTACCAATAGAAATACATTGCTTTTAAAATCGTTCTGTGTGACACGAAAAAAAGGGGAAAATCGTGTTGGTGAACACGAATCAATAGATTAAATGTCGTGACTATAACACGAAATGCCGTGAGACTGGGTTGCATATGCAGTTTACAAGAAAACAAGGCCATATGAAACACTAATTTTTGATTATCAAAATTAACAATTAAATAATAAAATAAGAGCAAACATGTGTTTCCCTTTAAAAGCAACATGAATTAACGTAATCAGGCAACGTAAAATGTGAATTGGACCGAACTCATAGTCGAAGCGCGGGAGCACACACATCGTAGAACGTCTCGCGGGCGCGCGCAGATGAAGGAGGACAGTGGACTACACACACACAAAAAATATACCGCACTCACTAAAGATGTCACAACAATCGATGTTCAGGTTTTTAAAAGAGTGAGAACAGAGTTGCCGCCGCCGGAACCACCACACTCATCATCCTCACAGCAGGTGCCGCCTCAGAGAGACGAGAGTGTGTTTAATGTTGTGCCCCAGCTGAGCCCAGTCCCTCTGCGGGACGTAGCATCCGTTGCAGCAGGATAACAGAAAATAGCATCCCAGTGCCGGACCTATCAGCCATAGATGGCTGCCCGGCGGCTACACAGCCAAAGCTCATAAAGTACCCTCAGACACTTTTCGGACAAAAGAAAAGGAGCTTCGCTGCCCACTGGTATGACAAGTAGGCTACACATTCTTGGAGTATAGCATTAGCAAGGACAGTGTGTTTTGTAAAATGTGCCGGCATTTTAGTGAGAGAGGCGGGGCCGGCGGAGAAGATACATTCAGTAGAGATGGCAAATCCGGATCCTTTTACGGACTCAGGGTCTTCTGAGTCAGTCATTGAAGAGATCCGGATCATACAAGTCATTTGAGTCATATGAGTCAGCAGCACCAAGACTGTAGAAATCCTATCGGTGAAACCGAAAACTTGTTGCATTTCACGAGCATATTAAACTGACGTTACATTAACCTCCGCTACAGTGTCTTTTGCTTTAATAAAAAATGTTGATCACAAAAAAAAAGGGTTATTTTGCGATTTGGCGAATCTGAGTCTGCTGTTGACTCGTGCATGAGGAGGACGAGTCTGCTGGATCTCTGGATCTGCTGCTATACGGTTACGGCTCTGAGTCCGCACGAGTCTGCTCTGCTGTGCTTTGCACAGTGAGTCAGGATTTGCGAATCTGAGTCTGCTGTTGACTCGTGCATGACTACGAGTCTGCTGGATCTCTGGATCTGCTGCTATATGGTTACGGCTCTGAGTCCGCACAAGTCTGCTGTGTTTTGCACAGTGAGTCAGGATTTGCGAATCTGAGTCTGTGAAGTTCCGCTGACTAACTCGTAGGCTACTGGTCTCTCTCGATCATTGACCTGGATCCACGGATCCCGCGATTTTGATTAAGTCCATTATGTTTCCGGCTCTAAATGAAGTTTCAGTGTAGACTTCTAACAAAATTGTCATGTTGTGCAACAGTCTCCTGCGTGTAATAGCTGCATTTCCAATAAGGATCTTACTTGGCAAAACGTTTATTTTGAACATAGCACACAAAAAGAAACAAACAATGACAAATGATAGAAAATTGCAAACAGTTAGAATATATAAAATGTCTTAATTATACAATTATTGTTATTGGGTCAAGGGGGCTGGTCAACAAATCACCACTGCAACAACTTCACCCAGTATCTCCACCCATGATAAAATAACTATGAAAAATAAAAAATTAATTAAAATGAACATATATACATATTTGGGTCATGAAAACAGTGTGTATGTAGATCTAATCATATGCCCCCCCCCTATTTTCTCATGGACTGCGTAATCATTGCAATACTGGTGTTTGTAGGCCCTATGTGTTAAATTTGTGTAAAGTGGTGTCTTTTGCTTTAATAAAACATGTTGATCACAAAAAAAGGGTCATTTTGCGAATCTGAGTCTGCTGTTGACTCGTGCATGACGACGAGTCTGCTGGATCTCTGGATCTGCTGCTATACGGTTACGGCTCTGAGTCCGCACGAGTCTGCTATGTTTTGCACAGTGAGTCAGGATTTGCGAATCTCTGAGTCTGCTGTTGACTCGTGCACAATAGCCGCGGGAGCCGGGAGCCGGGTGCTGGAGGAGGGGCTGCAACATGTTACTGTTAATCTCTCCCCACTTTTGGCCACACCCCCTAAGTAAAATGTCTTCCCGGCCGCGGCTATGCTCGTGCACAATATGACGAGTATGGATGGATCTCTGGATCTGCTATGCTATTACGGTTAGGAGCCGTAACTTACGGCTCCCCTGAGTCCCCACGAGTCTGCAGGAAGTTTCACTGATCCGCGTCCCTTCCCCTGAGCCAAACGATAACTTCTGGCAGCTATTCTACTTGCTAAAGGCTAGGCAGATGGACTGGGGTACGTTGTAATGTGATTTTACATGTTATCAAGAGAGTAGCGAGTGACGCAATTTATAGTTTTAATTTGTACGTCACACCAGGTGTAGGACTCAAAGGACTCGGGTTAATGGAGAGGGGAGACTCGTCACGACCAGCTCATTTCTAGGATCCGGGTTAATGATCCGGATGAATCAGGACTCGCCCATCTCTAACATTCAGTCGCCATGGTTACAGGGACTGGAAACACATCGACTATGCTCTCAGTAAACACGAATGCAGCGCAGCTCATGCAATAGCTATGGAGAGAAATACAAACTACAGACAGTGCGTGAAATCTGACCATGGAACCATCCTCCATCAGCTTCTCAATCCAGAGGGCCAACAGGGAGAGATAATTGAGAAAATCGGGAACACCTAAAAGTTTTACTGGACATCATTCTCACATGTCCAAATCAGCAAAGCTTCTGAGTGTGAAACAGTATCTGCTGTGCAGCTGCTTTAGTATGAAACGTACCTTCAGCTCATGAAATCTCTGCAGTATCAGAAGGAAGTAGCCTAATGATAAATCTGCAGCCTCTGAAATGTGCCGCGTCAGAGAACCAGTGCCATTTACGCACGGCCGCTCACTTCGCTAGATCCTCTAAAAAGGACAGCAGTCTAACCACACAGACACACATCAGGTGCTCGGTCATTATTCCATATTCTGCCGTTGTATGCTCTTTGTTTCTAAATGTATCAATGTATTTTGAACCAAAACAAAATAACATGCAGTATAACATTTCATTTCACTCATTGCGGCATGCCGCTTAATCATTTAAATAATATTTAAGCTTCTTATAACCCTACGTGAAAATGTTTAAAAGAGAGAACAGGCCCAGCCGAAATTACATTGGTCCAACCAAAATTGAAATCCTGGTGCCGCGGCTGTGTCAAAGTTACCAAAAAAAAGGTACAAGTACCCTCTGCCCTATTAAAACATTTACAGTCAAGCAGTGAACATATTCACCAGTTTATCCATGTTAAGGAACAGCAAGTAAACGTAAAAAAGAGCGGGAAAGAGCCGCTTACGTTAGCTTAAAACTATCACATAGTAGTACCAAGGATGAGCTTTTACACGCTGTAAAAACTCTTCACTGTAGATGTGCTAGTCCAGAGAGCGCTTGTTAACACAACAAAACAAAAAAAACGTATTAATACAGTTTTTGTTTTTAATGTTTTTAATTTAGCTTTAAAGGTAATGCTAGGTAGGCTAGAACTGTAAGCTAGTTAGCCGGACATGCTAACATTTTCATCTTATTTTAGAGCACTTAGACACACTGTTTTATCCTGGTTTGCACTTTGACTCAAGTTTTTGACTTTCAAAAGGCTTTATATTCCAAGTGTCACTCTCGTTCCCTCTCCAGCGCCCTACATGGTGTAATTTGTGGGTAGAATTGAAGGAGAGAATAAAATCCAACTAAAAAGTCTTTAGTTTTGCCTCATTTGACTTGCTCATGTCACTGATGTCAACTGTCAAGCTACTCTAATTTCTCGAACGAAGCCTCGTGTACTTCTTCCGTTTCAGAGTTTCACTTGCTGGTTTCGGTTCATGTACTGTAGCTGTTTTGTCATAATGGCTGTTGAGCTGTCTGTCACGGTGAGAGCTTTCGGGCGTCTGGGGGCCGACGCTCCTGTCACGCTCACAGGGTTGATGGTGCAGTGTCAGACTTGGGCCCGCTATACTTCATCATACAAATTAATGCCAGTCTATTGCTAAATGGAGGAACACTAACATACACTGGCTTTCTCATGCTAAGATCAAAATCAGAGCTGAAATTAAGACATAACTATAGCATCGGCCTGGATCTGCAAACCAATGGAGGCATTTAAGGCAGGGGGGGAGTGTGTGTGAGAGAAACTCCTTTTGGTGTGAACTTTGGGATTTGAGTCTTTGCAGACCATTTACATGCACACAAATCTATACTACAGCAAAGGGAAAAATCTATTTAGCATAATAAGGCCTCTTTACATATCTACAAACAAATCTAAATAGCTATTATTGTATGCAGTAGTGGAAGATTTCAGAGCCTCTACTTGAGGAAAAGTACTGATACATTAATGCCAAAAAGGCATAGTAGGGCGTCTTTAAGACTAACTGCTACTACATCATCATGCAGTACTCTTGTTGTAAACAATAGGAGAGTGCAATGTAGTTTGAAAAAATCTTTCTTTATTTTTATTGGGAAAACAAAAAGAGAATGGGTAACAAGGGAGTAGCAGTTGATTAACAACACTGTTATAATGTGAATCCTATATTAACATATTTCACAGCTAGGATATGCAAACAACTGCAGGGATTAAGTTAGGTAACAAAATGAGTTTATGGAAAGTCTCTGAAAGGTTATGTTGTAGCGCCGATGAAAGGGAGTCGGAGGCGGTATATTCAGAATGGACTTCCACACTTTATTATCCATTAATCTCTCGGAGGTAAGTACATGTGCTGCGTTGTCTGATAAGCTAGCATGAATGACATCAAACCCCGGTACCCTCACTAACGGGTCCGGGTTGCAACACAACAATCTCAATGGTGAATTATGTCCCATAACGTGTCACCACAATGTGTTATTAAAGAATGCAATAATGTTGGGTTCAGGGGAACTTTGTGGTAGTTTTGGGTTTGGAAGCTAACTTGTTGAAAGAACTTGTCAGTCATTTATGGAGGATGGTAATGCATTATATACAATATATACAATACAATGGGGGACTATAGGATAAACACTAGCATACTGCATAGACAGTTTAGCCAACCGTGTTATGTTCTTTAGGTTGACTGCAGTGCAGTAAAAACAAATGCTTTTGCTCAATAGCAAATGAAGTGACTATCAAGCGTTATGGTTCTCATAAAGACGTGTGTGAGGAATAACACACATCCAGCCAACAGAAGGGTGTGAGGTGCCTTATCTGTTTCCTCTGGGTGAAGGGTGTGAGATATTTTCTTACAACTATAACTGTATCTACCCGAAGGATATGACAAGATAATGAGGAGGAGGTCTACTAAATTAAAACTGTATGCACTAATTAGATAGAGACGTTGCACGCATGAAAGGCTAAATTAAATACAAATAACAAGGCTTAAGGGGCAAACCAAGGGTGTAAAATGTATGCAGCGTGGCATAGTTTTATACTATGATGCCAAGAGGGTGCTGGATTCTGCTGGCATGTGTCGTGACAGTTATTGAAGATGTTTTTGTTCTTTAAAAATAGAGGGAGTTGAGCCAAAGGGGAAGAGCAACACATATAAAACAGTCCCTTATATATTGTGTAGGATGCCTTTTTCTTGGGTTTAAGAAAGTATGCTTTGTATCGGCCTATAAAACCTGTGTTCGTACGCTGCCAGAAACTGTTTTAGTCACAGTGCACCTAGAACATATGGTGCCTCGGGCCCTCGTTCCGTTAAGACTATAACATTCCCATTTCCTGGAATCTCTGCTGCTTCCTGTATCTTGTGTTTTCACTTATACTGCCATTAACAATCCCCCGAGGAAACATGACCCACGAGAAGTACAATCAGGGTAGATGGGAGATGGGGCAAGGACAAACTGAATAACAGCCTCATGAAAAAACACTAGGAGGCAAAGGGAAGTGTGTCCAGCATGTCAATGTGTGTAAAGGTGTGATTTCCGTATGCGGTTGGCAGAACAAAAGGATTTTTTTCACACTGTGGTGCTCATGTTGCTTTACAACTAAATGCAGAGTTGGATTTTTTTCCCCTTTTTCTTTTAACACAACAGAGAAATAGAGGCTTGCAGTTTGAGGTTTGTTGTGACATTTTATCCTCTGATTATATTAGCGCCCTCTGCAAAGCAGCTGCAGCCTGCACTGTCTGAAATGATGTTACCTAAGCTGACAGGAATTGATGGACTGACCTTACAGCTTGTCCACCGGCGGAAAATTGCTCAGAGGTTTCTCCGCGAAACTAAAACAGTCGTGTATCTGTGTTGCATTTGTATCACTAATATCACATCAGTGGAGCATTAGACTGTGGAGATAAAGAGTAAATAGTTATTGGTAGGTGCAACTTAAAGAAGCTTAAGATTTGAAAAAGTAAACATACAAAAAACTGTCTCATATACAATAAAATATACACTTTATTTTTAAATCCACCCAGAAAACAAGTATAATCACCGCATACCCACACCCACTCTGGGAGCCATGTTCCATTATTCATCAACAGATTTGTCTGGTACATTTGCATATTTAAATTATGTGTTAGATGCAGTAAATACATATCCAGATATAGATTCATTTCTAACATAATTACTTGGAATTCATTAATTCTGAGGCAGCGGCTATGGGAGATTTTCCAAGAAAACAATTGCAAAATAAATGTTTGCAATTGTGAGAAGTATAAAATGTTTTGAAACATATGAATTATTCTAACAGATTCGAAAACAGGTGGCTTACAACTTTTTATTTCTTGAAATTGCTGCTAGATGCAAAGAAAGTTAACTGGATTAAATATATTAAAGAAAGTTGTAGAAAAGTGGTCAAAAGAGGACATCAAATGCACATTTTCAAGCTCATATTTGTATTAAGTGTCTTTACTGTGACATGTCTCCATGCTTTAATGTTCAAAAAGCTCTTTATTTTTCTCATACTGCCTATGCTGCAGCACCTCTTTTTACCCTCTGTCTGAAACCAGAGCTCTGTCTGCTCTGATTGGTTAGCTGGCTGGCTCTGTTGTGATTGGTCAACAGTTAGAGATGTCCCGCCCCTTAGCCTATCACGTACAATGTGTTGGAGTGCTAGCAAATAGAAATGCGAGTGTTACATAATGATGTCACTATGTTACAGAAGGAAACAAAGGAGTCCAATGGAGGTGTTTCAGGTGTGTGGGGGAGAATAGTGAGGAACACATTTTTTCTCTTGCTAATGTAAAGAAATTGTAAGCGTTAAACTGCCTAAAAAACTGAGAAATTCAATACAGGTGCATAGTGGCGTCCCTGGTCTTGGAAGTAAAAGGTCAATTTTTCCTATAGAAAACCTTAAGTGTTTCACAGTTGGAGTAATCCTATAGCTTGGATTGACACAAAACTCTCCTGGTTAAATCATTAGTACAAAATATAAAGAAAACATTAAGATCTTTGTTAAAAAGCTAAAAGTGCAAGCCTGTGTTCATCAATATTTCCAGGGAGAAGTAAACCAGAACTTTAAAAGTCACCAGCAATAATAAAGCATTATCACTCCAACTATTTCCTCAAATCCGAGGTCCAAATTACAACGTTATTTCCTAGAAAACCTTCAGAAACGAACAAGCTTGTAAAATAAGATTGTTACTGATCAGCATTATACTGCAGACTTTTAATTGTTTTCACGACTAGAAAACTAGCTGATCAGCACAGGTTCCAGACGGTAGATTAGGATTTTAATATTAATCATTTCCACTTACACGACAATCTGTTTGGTTATCAGTGTTGTAACTGTCTCCGTGTGCCATTAATAATACAACAGGTGAAATGTGTTGGGAATGAGTCACCCTAATTTACAAGTAATAACCTGGGGGTCACTTGTGGAAACCTCTCCATATGAATATGTTTTTCCAGATGCTAATTCCTCCCCTGGTAGGTCATACCTTCCCCCCCATCTTTTTTTGACAAGCTAATCCCCAGCCATGCGTGTAATTAAGAACACAGTCATGAAAACTGTGGGCCGCGATGCATGCGAGTGACATGACAGAGAAGCAGAGCGCTCAGTGTGGACACTAATCACCTGTCAGCTGCTACTGACCAAACACAGGCGCTAATGCATCCCATGAGGCACCTCTGCATGAAGACAGAGAAGACGAGCACGACTGAGTAATGAGCGGAGCATCATTATCAAATGATGGAAATGTTCACTGCGACAAAACGTGGATGTGTGTTTTAAAACGTTGCATCAAAGTCGTGGGGAATAGGTTTGTAGCCTCAGGCGTCGCTTTACAGGGGTGCAGGTGTCATATCACCGCATTACCATAATAATATAATAATCACTTCATTGCAGTGGAAATGGTGCAGGTACCTGAGGGTTTGTTACTGAGAGTATATCTGCAGAAGTACTGTGGTTGATAGATGAAACCACAGCCGTGAATAAATAAGGTTGAATAAATAAATGTTTATGTTCTGTATGTCATGTGTGTGTTTCTGGTCTTGGGTGCATCGTACTGTCGACCTAGTTATTTGACCCTGTCTTGTCTTTAGATTTCTTTGTGTGTGAGCTGGTATTGTCATCTCATCATGTATGTGCTTTATCTCTTGCCTGCTAAAATATAAATAACAAAAGCACGACATATTGTCTATAAGTGGCTACAATTTATATATATATATATAGAAAACAACACCAAATCACAATTTTAAAATAAGAAAAAGATTGCATTTGTTGCTGAACCTATAGAGAATTAGGAGCCAAATCTTCCACTCCTCTTGGCTTTATTTAGCTTTTAGTAGGTTCTTATTTTACTGTCTTGATTCACTTTGAACGCTCCAATACCCCCTGTATCTGGTTTAGTTTTGGAGTTTCTTAAGGATAAAAAAGCTGCTTTCTGCTGCTAGAATAAGGCGTTAACGAGAGTGGAGCAAGTTAAAGGACAAAGCAAAAAAAGCGGACTTTACAACCAAAACAATGGGCTGAAAGGTACTACAAGCTTTAATAAAACAAGCATTCATTTGACCTAATGGTTTCAAGTCAAACCTTTTGTTGTTTTTTGGTTAAGAGTATGGATTTGGATTTAGATTCACATGTATTCTCATCAATATCTACCCAAGATCTTCCTCTACGTTGGCGTTTCATTTTATTTAAAAAAACAACTATGACTAATGAAATCTTAAGTAAAGGAGGTAAAACACAAGGTGTAGTGTTTACATCTTTTTCAACCTGCTGTCATGCAAGTCCCTTCATCATTTCAAGTGTTAATTGCACTTAGAAATATATACGTGTATCTTTAAATAGCTACGCTTCAGTGCTCTGCAGCCTATATGAGCCACGTGGACTGTCCTTGGCGTGTTTTTCTTCTGGTTATTATAGAGCTGACTATGATTGAATCCCCTTTTGAGGATACCCTTCACGTAGTTTCGCTGTGGACCCACTCCCACATGGTGAGTGGTCTCTGCATACCAACAGGATCCAGACGTAATGACTCTTTACAATGCAAAGATAACACTTTAAGGGAGGCGCTCTTAAAGCCACAGCCCGTGGCATATGATCACGAGTGAAGTGAGACTGTGTCAGAGAGCCGCCCTGAATACAGAGTGCAGGATCTGAGAGGAAACACTCGAAGGAGGTCCCGTAATATCTGAACTCTGCCTGACCTGATCTGATATATCTCTACTGAGAGCTTCTGGGATTCAGCTTTATAAGGATTACTGCTGTAAAATACCCATCAATAGCCAGGTTTACAGCCAAATGTAACGCATGTCTTAAAGGAGCCCTATTGGGGTTTCCTGGAGTTTTCCTTTTTTTGTCTTCCTCCAGAGGGATTTTCATAAAATACTTCATTACAAGTAAAAGTCTGGAATTGAAAAGGTTGCTTGTATAGAAGTACAGAAGTATTATCAGGGAGATGTCCTGAAAGTAAGAAAATAATAATAAATTAAAAGTTATTACAGTCAAATAATTTACATTATTATAATATCGAAAATTCTGCAAATTGAGAACTGCACTTCCTATACTCATATTTGTGTACTTTTTCTTTAGTACATTTTTAATGAAGGTCTTTTACATGTCAAAAGTGTTCAACTGGTATTGCTTCTTGTTCCTCTCATGAACATTTAAGACTGTGTTAGAACAGTTTGTCTGTGTCGATGCACATGGCATAGATTTAAGCAATGGTTCAAGTTTTTGTTTTTAGTTTCTAAAGTTCAACCTCGGCCACAATAACAAGTCTATTATAAACTGTGTTGCCAAAAATACTCAGACCCTTAAGGAGAAAACTGTCATTGAAGCTCAAACCAAAATGAATGATCCCACAGCTGTACCGGCCTGAAGTCGTTCATTTCTGTTTTAACAGCCCCTCAATCTAGCGCTGCATTTCAAATGTGGAGTTTTTACTATCTTCCACCAGATTGAGACATTTTCTCATGTTTGCACTAGGGAGCTCTGCAGGCCAATGTAACAGATGTCGGTTGTGTGTGTGTGTGTGTGTGTGTGTGTGTGTGGGGGCTAGAGAGACATAAACTATATTGTAATTCAGGTCACAATACCCTTATCACACACACACACACACACACACACACACACACACACACACACACACACACACACACACACACACACACACACACACACACACACACACACACACACACACACACACACACACACACACACACACACACACACACACACACACACACACACACACACACACACACACACACACACACACACACACACACACACGCTGTGGGATGTCCTTCTGTGATTACATGTGATTGCATTACCTTAAGAGTGGATATTGAGTGTTTCTCATCACGTTGTTGCTCATTCTCTCCGCTGGATGAGTCTTTGACACAGAGCTTGACTTTCTCCATCTCTGATTATTTATTATGTTCAATTTCCTTCATTTGTAAAAAAAGAATCTTGTTAAAAACACATATATTTTATTTAGAGTTTTTTTTTTTTTTTCATTCACGTATAAAAAAAAAAAAATCCAGACATGTATCTTTGTTTGGTTTAACTTGAACTGGCTTTAAATAAATTAGTTCTGTATTGTGAGCAAGAACAGGTATGGATAAATCGAGTCAGTAAATAAAAAGTAGAAAAATACATTAAAAAAAGAAAAGAAATGCTGCTTTACCACCACGTCTGAAACTGGAGTAATTTAAAAAAAAGATAGAGCCTGTAGCCACTTCTGCTCCTTCCATAAAGCAGCAGAAGACTGATGCTCTCCCCCCCCCTCCCCTCCCCTCCCCCCTGAGTCCAGCTTTGCTAAAGTCTCTCCTTTAACCTCCTTCC
Organism: Dissostichus eleginoides; assembly: GCA_031216635.1. Lineage (NCBI taxonomy): Eukaryota > Metazoa > Chordata > Actinopteri > Perciformes > Nototheniidae > Dissostichus > Dissostichus eleginoides. Next base: position 9,441,293 of record CM062267.1, on the reverse strand, counting down.
CAAGTTTCCACACAGTTCCAGTTCAGCCCTGCTGCTGCATGGGAGGATTTCAGAGGGTTGTATTAAATCTCCTCCGGCAAATACCTGAGCGGATTCTGATTTCGATTTTTATTCTCCCAGCATCCGTCGCTGGGGAGCACATTCCTCCAGCCTGAGCTCAGTTCCCTTTGAACTCTACTTACATTACTCGGTGGGTCACCCGCCATAAGCAGATCCAATGTGTTGTCGAGGCCTTGGAGGACAGCAGGCTCCTGATGGATGCTTCATTAGAAAGATGAATTGTGCTGAGTGCAGCCCGGTGAGGATTGACCCTGAGGAGGTGTGTTTGTATTCAGACCGCTGAGCCTTCACTGGCTGCAAGAGAGAACATGTCAGGCAGCCTGGGAGTACAATGTTTACCCAAATATGTCATGAACCAAGTCTCTGAGACTCAAAGGATGCTAGACTTAGTAAAAACAACAAAAGCGACTACTTAAGTTGATATTGTGATTACGGTACAAGAGTCATTGATCAGTCTTGCATCTTTTTGACTTTACAGTTGAAAATATATGCAAATAATCATGGTGTTAAGAGGATCTCTATCAAACAAATGTGTTTTGGTAAATGAGAAGAATAGGATTTGTAGGTTGGGATATCTCTGCAGCTCTACAATACTTCATTTAAAATGGTATTTCACACATACTGTATTAAGCCCTTAAGAAATATTGTGCTTCCTGCGATTTGAATATTGCACCAGTCAATATCACGATTTCGACAACATTTAAATTAATTGTTTACCGTGGCCAACAGGGACAAGCACGTTACAACGGCCAAACACATGTCCATTAGGAGAAACGCGCTGCACTTTCAAAAAATATGCAAATGAAAATATGCAAATGTTCCAAAACATACGCAAATAAAGAAACATCTTCACCAACTTGATACATTCACAGCGCTTACTAAAAATGCTGCAAGAAGCTCAAAACACATCGGAAACGGGGACACTAACATGGATTCACAGCTGGGAGCGGAGCACTTGTTGACGTTCGGGGGTTCTACATTTGGCCAACTGTCACTGGAAACTTTCCTCAAATGTAGGATGTATTGGCTTACTTTAACAATTTGATCCCTAAGAGATTATTGCAGATCTGCTGTAAGCCTTCAGGTTTTGTCAAATCTCACAACAGGTGCTAAGTTAATGTCCAAATCAAGCCAATCTAGGTTTATCTGTATTGTTTTATTAGAACTTAACGAGGGATCTGCACACAAGGAGTGTGTTTATGAACAAGGATTAAAGGTTCTAATTCCAATTCCACATGGCACCAAACACAGAAAAGGCTGCACAGATTTATACAATCATTTTGGAAGAAAAGCTGAAACTCAGTTGAAATAGGGATATATTTTAGGGTACTGTATGTGAGGTAAGCCCAATCAGAGCTATTATTTTTCCTTCCAAAGCACATTCTGACATGACACACATGACATTATCACCATGAAAAGAGGGATAAGGAGCGGAGGAGCAACAAAAGCTCTCTCCCAAGAGTATATTTAGGCTCCTAAGTGTCTCCTTGTGTGAGAGGTAAGGAACTGCAGTGAGAGGTAATCTGAAATTAAACCCAGCATGGAAGAAGAAAATGGTGCTTCTGTTTCAGGGAAAAACGATGCCGGTGCATGAAATGTAAATTGATTTGATGGTTAAAAAATTAAATAAGAAATATAGAAAAGATTAAAGCCTCTGTGTAGGAAGGAACACAAATGCATCCTTTTGTAGTTTAACTGAAGCCAACAGCGAGCAGCAGGAGATCACTGAATATTTTTTGGAGGTGAATTAGAAGAATAAATTGTTCCGGAAAGATGTTGTTAGTGGATACAACTGTGTTAAACATTTTGGAGGAAGGAAGAAAGTTTAGATAAACTAAGTATAGGAGTATAAATGAATCTGTAAATATGGTAAATGTTTGGTTTCCTAGAGGTGGACAACATTTTCTTTGCAAGTAGGGCGTTCAGGTTTTAGTTTCCTATAGTGTGTTATATAGGTTTGTGTGCATGTAAATGGTCTGCAATGCTAAAATCCCTGTGTTCCCTGAAGAGGGAGTTTCTCTCCCACACTCCTTTGTTTACTTCTGTAACAAAGTGACATCACTATTTAAAACTCGCACTTCTATTGGCTAGCGCTTCAACACATTGTAGGTGACAGGCTAAGGGGCGGGACATCTCTAAGCGTTATCCAATCACAACAGAGCCGGCCAGCTAACCAATCAGAGCAGACTGGGCTCTGGTTTCAGACAGAGGGTGAAAAGAGGTGCTGCAGCACAGGCAGTATGAGAAAAATAAAGAGCTTTTTGACATTAAAGCATGGAGACATGTCACAGTAGAGACACTACATACTAATATGAACATGAAATGAGAATAATATGGCCCCTTTAAGAGTTACATCCTGACCTAGGAAGAGTGTCATGGGAAGCAAACATCATGGGAGTAAATATGGGTAAACTACAGATTGAATTGAGATTTAGCTACCCAGAAAGAGACAAAACTCCCCCAAAAGAAAGACAATTTCGAGGGCATTTGTAATGTTTAACTCTATGATATGATACATTTATCCTGTCAGATATAGTTTGAATGTAGAGAAGTCGTTTTTCATTTACGTCGGCCACAAAACATACTACGGACAGAATATCTGTAGCCAGTTCTCCATGTAATGAAAACAATTGTTGCAAAACTTTCTGAGAATTGAAAAGTTTCTAACTTTCTGATCAGGTGTTGAAAAACTTTGAATAAACCATTGGTAGTGAAGCGATGCACCCCTTCTCTTGCCCGATAGCTTGAGGCAGCGTTTAATATTGGATAAGATCCACTTACACATGCAAAGGTCACGTTTTTTTTCCAGCAGTCTCCAACAGACTGACATGACCCGGGCGGGTATCTCTTCATCTTTTAATCTATGTTCTCACAGCTAGTTTCATACAATATCAAACGAGTAAATTCACAACTTTTCGTAAAAAATCTGGGCAGTGGTGGAAGAAGGAATCCTTGATGGAGTAAAAGTTCAAATGCAGATTGTCAAAGTGAATGTACGTTGATGCTTGGTGGGTTTAAGCAGCATTTCACTGTTTTAGCTATTCTAGGTGGAGCTAGTGGTAACCAATTTAAGAATTGTGCCCTTTAATGGAGACACAAGAAACATCTGAGAGGTTGTGAGATGCTTAATACTCAAACAAGGACAACAAAATACAAATTAAAACGATAATACTTAAGTAAACTAAAGTAACTCAGAATACCATTAGTCCTTTGTGGCAGTGGGGGGCAAAGTATGGAGGTCTTTTACTTAATTGACGCAATAACCTCAATCCTTCATTCACACTATACTAAAATAAACAAATGTATGAGCATTAAAATATACTAAAAGTATCAAGAGTAAAAGTATTCATTATGCAGTGGTCCATTTAAGACTCAAATATATAACATTATGGATGTTGAGATGTGTTCATCTGTTTATTATTGCAGCTGGTAAAGAGGAGCTTACTTTAAAACAACGTTATTGGTTACCTGAACTATCGAGACAATATTGGAATTGGTGATTAATAAAAGTGTTTAATCTTATTATAATATTCCTAAACTTTGATATGAATGGTTATGAGAAATAATATAGTCAGTCCAATCATAATGTAGAGTAGTACAAGTATAGTAGCATAAAAGGGACACAAGTACATCGAAACTGTACTTGTACTTGAGTAAAAGTACTTCTCACGTGTGCTTTGTGAGCGGTACTTCAGCACTGCAGTGACAGCCACGCCTCAGCTCCTTGCTTCATTGAAAACTGCTACAGCTACTTCTCTGTTTGGCCCCCTGGGTAGACATCTAGCCTGAGTGCCCCCCTAATCAGTCTTAATCCACTTATGTTAGTCAGCTACAGATGCTCGGTTACTGCTCCAGAGGGATTACTTTTATCCACCTATCCAGAGGTGACTCACCAGATTGCGTGATCTGCGACACAACATCAGCTTTCATGGGGTGCTTTTTGTTGGTTGCCCAGTTTCCTCAGGCATTCGAACCACCTGGGCTGACTTTCAATTGTGTTTGCTGCTGTTTCTCAGCTATTTTACCTTTTTTAGTCGCCATGCTGTGCTCCATTCTGCAGCAACAAGCATGTCAAATGGCACCATGGTGACCTTATTCTCTTTAAAACAAGCTAGTCAAAGAACAACCGCTCACTGTGGCCCCTTGATGCCACCTTCAACATCGTCATCGTCAAACAAGAAGAAATTTGCTGCCTGCGGGTTGCAATCAATGAACTGGGGAATAGAGAAAGAAAAGGAGAAAGCACACCTCCCCTTTATTCTTCTATTGTTCACCTCACATGCTTTCTGCAGGTTTAGCCGTAAACAAAACGCCTGCTGAATGTGTAACTCCGCTATATGACTTCATTGGAGATTTGCATAAGTATTGTTGGAATATGTGGTGGAAATTCCACACTTAATCACCTTCTGGTAAGACAAGAACAAATATACAAGCTTAAACCAAAGTTGTGTTATTTAATAAAGAGTAATAGCATTTATCAGAATCCTTATCTTATTTCCAGCTGGAAGGCCAGATAACCTGCACCAATGTGTGCTAAAGAAATCTCAAGTCAAAGTCAAAGTCAACTTCATTGTCAATCTGAAAATATGTTTGTACACACAGAAAGATCGAAATACTGTTTCCCACATTACATTACATACATTTAGCTGATGCTTTTATCCAAAGCGACTTACAATAAGTGCATTCGACCAAGAAGATACAAACTTGAAGAAAACAGAATCATATAAGTACATTAGGTTTCATAGAGCCAAAACATTTCAAGTGCTACTCAACTGGCTTTAGATAAACCAGTCCTTTTATTAGTATATAAGTGCTTTGTTAGTAATTGTATTGCTCGAAGTGGAGTCGAAAGAGATGAGTTTTCAGTCTGCGCCGGAAGATGTGTAGCTTTCTGCTGTCCTGATGTCAATGGGGAGCTCATTCCACCATTTTGGAGCCAGGATAGCAAACCGACGTGTTTTTGCTGATGGGAACTTGGGTCCCCCTCGCAGTGCGGGTGCAGCGAGCCGTTTGGCTGATGCAGAGCGGAGTGCACGTGCTGGGGTGCTGGTTTAACCATGTCCTGGATGTAGGAAGGGCCAGATCCATTCACAGCATGGTACGCAAGTACCAGTGTCTTGAAGTGGATTCTAGCAGTTACTGGAAGCCAGTGAAGGGAGCGGAGGAGCGGTGTGGTGTGGGAAAATGTAGGAAGGTTGAAAACCAGACGAGCCGCTGCACAGTCCCGAGGTATAAAAAAAACTCACACATTAAAATGCAAGAACACTCAATAATAAAAAAAACAAACACAAAATAACCGTTTACTTCAAGTAAGCAGGATATATATAAAAAAGATGATGTACATAGTGCAAATGGGAGTAAATCTGATCCTCGATCAAACAAATGACAAGATTCTTTAAGGGAAGAGAACAACAGATGGGAAGAATTGAAATGAAAATGAAATTCTACATTACAGGGTATTGAAGATTGGTGGCGAGACAGGGGTTTGACATGTTAAGTATAATCGATGGTAATTCGTCTGTTGAATGCTGGAGAACAAAAGGAAGCCAGTCTATGTATTGAAGGTGTGAAGAAGACAGGGAATGACAGCCGTAGTTTACATTAGAACTGAAGTTACAGTGACATATATATAATTAAATGAGACTTATGATACATTTCTACGATAGAATACAACTAGAATGATGAAACACTATAGTGGATCTGGCCCTACAACATGCTCCACATGCTTCAGAGCCTTTGGGTGCTTTGCTTCCAGCCGCAGAGAAGTCATCATGAACCTCATTACTCCGTCTCTTATCTCATGTTTGCCTCGATAACGGTAGAGTACCCAAGAGCTTTAAGGCGGTGTTTACATGAAAACGAAACGGGTTGTATCTGCTACTTTTCGCTCGCATACAGCCCGTTCGTTCACACGAGGCCGTAACGGAACCGCGGAAACGGACCCCGCAAATGATAACGGGTCCCAAGGTGGATAGATCTGTAAACGGCTCAGTGTGTACGCCCTATACGATCATTTCCTGATAACGATGAAGCCATAGCCCCGCCTTTGCTGTCAATGCTGTAGCATGGTCAGTAGCTACTGTCAGTAGCTACTGACCATGCTACAGATGTTAGTGCAACATCTACAGCTCCTCTACCACAACCATCAGCAACAAGTGGACATGGAGAACTACATTAACTACATGTTGCTAAATCCACCGCGGGGCATAAACAGAAGGGCAACCATGGCAACCATGCTCGGGGGTCTTCTTCGCTGCTTTTGGTGTATTTTGTGGCGGAAGTTACTACACCACTTACAGGCCCGGCATATGTACTACAGCGTCTCCAGTGCTCTCGTGTGAACGGACACGTTAAATGAGCCGAATGCGTGTGAACGGAAGACTTTTTTGAAAACGAATTTGGTGCGTAAATGCAAACGTTCCTGTGTAAATGGGGTCTTACTCAGTTTCTTTTGAGTGTTTTCTGAACATATGTGTGCTCAATACAACTGGCTCTCAACGGTGTAAGACAATAACATGGAAACACTTTACATTAAGGAAAGAGATCGTTCAAATCATGTTTAGTTGTTCACCATTATCCTGAAGTTTTAAGTTAAAGGAGTAGTAATCGTTAATAGCTCAAAGTACTCACCTTAGCAAGGCAAGTTTATTTATACAGCACCTTTCAGCACACGGCAATTCAAAGTGCTTTACACATTTAAATAAAAGACATTTAAGAATAAATATGGCTTTTTAAAAACAGGCATTAAAAAGCAAAGATAATAAAATAAACACAACAGGTATAGAATACATGAATAAAAGCCATACTGCAGTGTGGACATAAACAGCTCACTCAGATGCAGCGGCAAAAAGATATGTTTTTAGTCTGGATTTAAAAGTAGTAAGAGTTGCAGCGGACCTGCAGGATTCAGGGAGTTTGTTCCAGATAGTCGGGGCATAATAGCTAAACGCTGCTTCTCCATGTTTAGTTCTTACTCTTGGAACAGAGCTTTATGCTCCCAGAAATCGTTGTCTATTGAACGACGTTTCGGGGAAAACTGTGCCTGAAAAAAATGAAGGCATATCAGTCACTATTGGGGAGAAAATGTAAAATCAGACATTCAGCTCCCCCATAACCCCTGAATGGAATGATCCATTGTTTCATAACTGCTTTTTATGACAGTATCAGTCAATGAGGGATGTATCGATTTTTCAGACAGATTTTGAGTCGGATTTGGGGTTTCGTATCAATATAGCTGTATCTAAGACGCTTATATTTATTTCCCACCACATATCTGTTAATCTTTAACCTCCTACCAGATGTGTGTACCCTCAGGAGTTGGTGAAGGCCATGATGGAGATCAAAGAGATTGAATATTGGACTTACATTTGTCATGTGTCCAGAAACATGACTCCAGATGAATGCTAATGTTGTTGTGTATTTTCCAGACGTGTCAAAAGGCCAATTGTTTGCCAACATACGTTTTCTGCTTCTCCCTATGTGGCCATGAAAATCTATTAATCACGCTTTGCTAAGATTGAGATGTTGACCTTTAATTACCCCGCTGTAATTAAGTCAGATTAATGTAATTTGCAAGGATACAGTAACTTGGCATGTAAAGCACGTTTGGTGTGCATCAGCTGCATTTAAAAAGCTATTTGTGTTTTAATTACTATGCTCCAAACTCACATTCAAAATGTTCACGGTTTAGCAAAATGATGTCTACATGTAAGTGTTGGAGCTACTGTATGTATCGCTTTATATTATTTAATAGTTAAACATCTTGCTGTTTTTTTTTTACAGTAAATGCATTCTTAGTTATTGTCGTTATTCAAGTGAGTTAAAGTCATTTCTATGCTTTTGTTTTGAAGGCATGTTTGGGCACTGGGTGATTACACTTGTGATTTTTTTTTGTTTTGTTTCTTCAAGTGGGAACTAAGTATTTTTTGTAGTACGTTTTTGTGTTTCTCTTATCATCCTACGATACTGTTATGTGTGGCTGTGAATAAGAAAATATGAAGGACAGACCATCTATTTCTATTTATTTTAGAAAGGGGCAGTTCATATAAGATTATTGTCTTCTCCCTGCTCCTTTTCGGTCAATGGTGTGTTTAAAGAGACATGTTTTGTAAACAATTGTTATACATTAAGTTGTGCATGAACGGATCAAATACAAATGAAATGAAATTAGAGCACCTGGTGTAATTGTATATATTGGAGACAGGTCGTGGAGGAAGTAGAGCACTAGTAGGCACATGGTTTTTTTACCAGGGAGTTTCAAGCCACAAGAAGGGAAGCCATAGGAAAGGCTAAAGGAAAGAAATATAGGAAATCTGTTCTTTGTAAATGACATTTGATCATGGAATAAAATGCACAAACGGAGATTCTTGTCTGGACTTGGATCTGCGTAAGATTCGCTAACTGGTGCCTCAGCGGCAGTGTTATTTTAAAGGGGACCTATCATGCAAAATGCACGTTTTGATGTCTTTTATACATAAATATGTGTCCCCGGTGTGTCAGGGAACTCACGCAGCGTCAGAAAATAAAACCCTCTCTCTTTTCCTCCGTACCCAAATCTCTAAAAACGGGGCTACAACGGAGCTGATCCAGATTTGCGTCAAATATGTCGTAATATCGGAAATGTGGACCCACGGCACTATCAGAAAGTTGCTATCAGAAACAATGCCCGACTGTTTTGGACGTAGTATGGTCGGTGTTTACATTAGCATCGCTAACACTCAGAGCTAACCTGTACTGGAGAGCATGTGTGTGAAGAAGCAGGAAATAAAAAGGAACTCACCTTGTGGTATAACCGGCAAGAGAGAAAGCCTTTGAGCTCCATACTGTTTCAGAAATAACCCTTGATAATCCATGATATGGCGTTTCATCACGCAGTATTTAGTTTAGACAGTAGCTGCCGGGTCCCGCATGAGCTCAGCCCCCTCCTTTTTAAATTTTTGAAGCTTTATACCCAAAATCAGCACTTTTGAAACGGGAAGTGAAATAGAGGGATATGAGGCATGGCTAGAATGGGTGATCTGTTTGGTATTTTGAGAAAACACTTCATAGACATGTTTTTTATATTTTTTTATATATCTGAGACCTATGCTATTGCTAAAAATAGCATGATAGGTGCACTTTAAGTTAATTATCTGTTTTATTTCTATATTTCATTTCATTTTTATTTGTTCCGTTCATGGTAAACACAACTTAATGTATAACAATTGTTTACAAAACATGTCTCTTTAAACACACCATTGACCGAAAAGGAGCAGGGAGAAGAAAATAATCTTATATGACCTGCCCCTTTCTAAAATAAACAAAATAAATAGAAATCGATGGTCTGTCCTTCATATTTTCTTATTCACAGCCAAACATAACAGTATCGTAGGATAATAAGAGAAACACAAAAACACAAATTACTTAGTTCCCGCTCGACAGTTAACGGAAAGAAACAAAACAAAAAAACAACAACAAAACATCACAAGTACAAGGAAGAGTGCAACGCCCTCATCTGAGTCTATATAAAGGATTTTGGCCGCTACACTAAGATTTCATGTCCAAGCTGACCATGCATAACATCCAGTTCTTTACATCTCTCAATACAAGTTGAATCATATGTAGGGACAGCAGTTTTTCCTTTTTTTCTTCCGGCTCATGGGTATTGTGCCTGGCTACATACTGGCATTTGTTTGGCTAACACTCATCAGCAGTCTACCTTTCGCTGAGGCATCACATCCCTCCGCTCACACCCATCAATGCCCCATCAAGAGGCTGTCCGGCCGCTGTCAGCCCGTTGTCATGCTGCTCGCTTCTTATAACCCAATCTGTCATGCATTGTTAATGTCGGAGGAATATTGTTGTGTTTGCTGTTTGCAGCAGCTACATCATAAGAAGCTGAGGGATGTGACTCCACTGCAGGATTATGGGTGCATCTGTTTTTTTTGGTTTTGGAGTTTCTGGAAGAGGGGGATGGTTAGCTTACACATGGTTGATTCGATTTGATATTTTTTAAAGAATGAAAGAGCGGCGCTGTAAGTCAAAATCACATTAAGCTTCTTAGCGGGAGGTGCAGTGCGCTGAAGCTGCTGGTGATGAAATCCCTAACTTGATCCAGTGTTGGTATCACACTGACAAAACTGTCTACTGATGCAGCTTTTACTGGAGATTTGAACCTATACTACAGCACATGGATTACAAGAATTCATGTACACATTCACTTTAAATAATACATGAAACCTCCAACAAGTACTCCATATTCGACAAGCAAATACGTTATTTATTAAAGGTTTTTCTGATTTATCATTTATACGTGACTCCAAAACCACCAATCCGTTTTTATCATCGACTTGGTTAGGTTGATGGAAAGTTCATGGTTTGAACTTATATTGTATATAGAAGTGGACTTATTGTGTTTTATGTACATCAGTGGCGAACCGTGTCTATCACAACTGGACCTTCTGTAGACACACACACATCCCCCGCCGCTGCCGATATACGATATACGATTTTTTGTTTGTTTTATCTGAGTGTTTCAGGGTATTCTCTGAATACCTTGAAGGCCCTGACGGTTCACACTGATGTATATAAGTCATGTGTTAATATGTTAATGTCTCTATTGTGTACTATGTAGTATGTATGATTTTTATCTTGGAACTGCAGGAAGGAGTCTAGAAGAAATTGCCTTACGGGGAAAATAAAGTATATTGAATCGCATGGTAATTAGTCACTGTGACGTCAACACGATTTTGAAGCATCAAGTTTGGCATTTGGCCATCGCCATCTTTTTTTTATAACCAGAACGGTTGGAGCTATGCAAAATGACAACATTTAGGTGGCCTTAATGCAACTATTAACTATCTTGAACTAAAACCACATTGTGAAAGGGTTAAAGATGGAAAAGAAAAACACAGAAAACACTCAAATGGCGCATTTCCATTGCAGGGCCTCGCTCGGCATAGTTAGGCCTCGTTAGGCCTTGTTAGGACTGGCTCACTTTATGCTGCATTTCCATTACAGTTTAGTAGCTGGGGCAGTAACTATAGTAACGCAGTGTAGGCGGAGAACAATGAGAACCACAGAAAACCAACATCAGCCGTTAGCTGTTAGCCTCAAGCTCACAGCTCCTCATATCTGTTCAGAAACTAGACAAAAGTTAAACAAGTACAAACCACAGACTGTCTGTGTCATGGCGAATACCGTCGCTGCTTTATTTATGTCTGTATAGGCCGTTGTTGTGAGTGTGGACGGTCGGAGCATATACTGCGTTAGCTTAGCCGATCTCCATTTAGAAAACACGCATTTTAAAAGGTGTTTCGCCTGCCGTCTTCTGCAGACTTGTCAAAGCATTAATTCATGGTTCTTACTAACCGGTATCAGTATGTTGTTACTTCGGCAACATTTTGAAACGTGTATTACAATTAAATCACGGTCAAATATGTTCATTTTGTTGTAGTTGTAGGCCCCTTGCCAGCGATTCTCTCTCTAGTTTAGCATACTCAGCCCGACTCAGCCTGGTTGTCGGCCCGCTAAGAACCTCGATTTTATGGGGCCAGAAAAACTGTGAAATAGAACCCGCTAGCCGGTACTACGCCAAGTGGAAACGCAACCAAAAACGGCACGCTTAAACCGCGCTCCGCACTGTAGTGGAAATGCGCCAAAAGTGAACATCACAGTGGTAGCGACTTGTCAATCACAAACCATGAACTGAAGCATACTGTGCTTTATTGTCTGTTTCACTCAAAAATGGGAACATCATTTCCTAAATCAACATCATGCTGTATTGAAGAAGACTTCAAACTAACAATTAAGACCATAAACTTGTCAACAAAAAGCTAAGCTCAAGTAATAAATCAAGGGAGAACTAGAGTGATTTTCTCATAGACTTCTATACAATAACTTTGGACAAGTGAAGTCGCCCTCTGCTGACTTTTTGAGAGAATACAGGTCAAGGCACTTCTGCGTTGGTTTGACCTTTTAAAGCCAAGTTGACGCTTGGGTTTGAAATTAGAAAAAGGACTAAGTTAGAGAAACATTGTGGTTTGGGTTAAAAAGACTACTTTGTTGTAAACAGGAGACGAAATCTTGTGCAAAAGACTGATATCTTATAGACTCAATACACCTCGACCTGCTTCAACTTTGTCGCTTTATAAGAACCTGACTTCATCCTTCCCTGTCATCATAGTCATAAATCATACAGCACTATAGGGCTTTGTTGTTGAGGGTAAACATAAGTCGTTTCTGTACACTTGCTCAACACACTGCAGCTGGTATTCTTCTTGGGAAAAGACTCTTGCAGAGTCAACATACTCCTCCTGATTACTTGCAATATGAAATATGAATCAAGGACATCCCAACATATTGCACTAGTTTTTAAAACATTCTGCAGGAGTATTTCGGAGCGATACATTATGCATCAGCGGCTGTAAGAACAGAGTAACCCTCTCAGCTGATAGAGCCTTGCTGTTTCGAATTATCCAGAACACACTTTCTAAGATCTCAATTTTGAACGCTTGCTAACTGCACCATTTCAAAAATGTGTGCAGCTCTCCAGATGTAATTATTTTCTATCCATTTTGTCAGAGTTGCGCTTACAAATTGATTTCAAGGCGCTCCTGCAGTGGGAGCCTCTGGTCAGAGAAGCATCCTCTGCGGACCACAGGCTGTTTGGAAACTGATGCTAATGTAGATAAAGGGGAAGACTTGGGGCTGCACTTTCTTTCCCCTCCCCTCCTTCTCCCTCTCTGGTGAAGATAACACTGATTGTGCTGCAATATGTCGTATGACTCTGGTCAGGACTGCAGACTGAGGCGCAGTCTCCAAAGCTTATGAAATCAATGGTGTGTGAGCAGTGTGAGGATGTACATGTGTTGATCACAGCAGCTTCCCGCAAGCCGTCTTGACACAGAACAAAACAAAGGCTTGCATGTGTTGCACATAGAAAAAAAAGACTCCCTTTTGATCCTTCATGACGCATTTGCCTAATGTCATTCTGTGTAGAAATAAAACAACTCTTTGAATGTGTAATCTGGACATCTATTCAAAGAAAAGCTTTGATATTGATGAGGACATCCTTATACATATTCATGCTGCTGAACCTATGCATGTCTCTTCTTTTGCTGCATTGCCTGTGTTTTTAGGAAAGCAAATAAACATTTTCCCACAGTTTTTCTCCTTCCCTACATGTAAAGCCTCCTGGAACAGAAGTTGGAGTTGCTTAAGGGTGTTTTACGCCCAACATGATTGAAGTGAGAAGCTATTGAGCTTGTTTGACTGTGTGCGCTGGGCTGAGAGAGGGATCTGCCCCTAGACATTTGCACTACAGTATCCTGCTGACTTGCTTGCTTGCTCACACTGCCATAGAAACTGGTTCCTGAGTGCAGTGGAGGCTCATTCTGCTCAGGAGCAAGCAAGGGAGAGCATCGGGAGTGAGGGGGAGAGAGAAAGGACAAGATACACAGAGAGCAAAAGAGGAATAGAGGGAGGGAGAAGTAAGAGAGTGAGAGGAAAAAGTGAGAGACACGCTGCTACTGGTGAGTACAGAGCTGTCATAGCAGATTTAATCAGAGTGTAAAAATCGGGTGCTTTGAGCGTCTTTTTTTGCTTCTTTGTACGATTGATTTCCCTGGCTTGGTTTCACGGCTGTGCTGAGGTGTTGTGAGCGGGTTGCAGGTTGTCAGTGTGTTGGGGGATGTGTGAGGGGGAGACGCACGGCCACTCGCTCTCAGATGCAGAGCAGTAGCGCAGCGAAGGCTTTTCATTTGTTACTCACTCATTAGAATACAATGGGAAATACTTTGTTGTCTACTTTGTCTGCAAAAGGGAGCATTTTGTCTTCTTTTGCATGGGAAAAACCTGCTTTTAAGTGACTATTAATACAGTTATAATGTCGCAATTGGTAATTTTTTACCAATATGAGAGATAAATCCACTTCTCTTCTTTTGGCAGCCTTCCCAACTATATCATACTCTTCTGTATCATTCATGAAGCACCGCGTTAATATTTGATAAGTCTGCAGCCGCACTTTCCATCTCTATTTAACACACCTCTGCCCATCATACTGCTGTCTGAACCAGGGCTACATTTGGCACTGACTTATCCTTTCCACAGCTTTTGATTAATTATTGAGCAACTGATCTGAAACTACACCTGTAGGGCGGAGGTGAGGAGACTTACTCAGCTGTGAAGTTGGCTCACTGCTTTGTGCATGTCTTCTATCTGTCTGTTTCTGTTCGCACATCTCACTTTGTGTCTCCTCCTCCTATCCCTTGCTGGTTTTGATCAACGTGCCTAATGACACTTTGATGGGGAGCTGTGGGGCTAATAGAGGGGGTTGAGATACAGCAGGATTCCCTATGCCTCGTGTCAGCGGGGGAAAATGTGTTATTCTGATCATCGTGTCACTGAGGACTCAAAGTACTTCAGATGAATCAGAATCAGAATACATCCCACAGAGGGGAAATGTACATTGTTACAAGTAAAGAGCCAAAAATAGCAATTTTATTCAAGAATATTAATGAGATGTATGCATAAAATATTAAAGATAGAAATAGAAATAGCACACATTACCATTTACAAAAAGTACAGTATCTAAAAAAAGGTAAGTGTAGCATGTTAGTAGTTTGATAGCAGCAGTAGTAAAAGTGTAAAAGTATATATCGCACACTGAATTGTCTAACTACGAGATAGCAGCCAGTAAAAATAATAATTCTGATTCTGACAGATCTTTGTTGTGAATGTGTTACAAGGCAATGATCCGTGCTTTAAATTATGGCATAAATTACAAAGTGTAGTGTGGAGTAAACCCTGTTGGTGTTTATGTTTATCTCTGCGGTGCACTGGATCCCTGCCTCCCTTCACCTGTTCCTACAGAGCAGGTTTATTCCTGTTCCTCCCCCTCCAGCAGCTCTGGGAGAAGGCTGAATTAGATAAATCCAGTCCGTCTTATCAGTTTTCTGCTGCCTCCTGCCATGACTGGAGCCCGGTGGCCCTTCCCAGCAGGCTGTGTGTGTGTGTGTGTGTGTGTGTGTATGTGTATGTGTATGTGTATGTGTATGTGTGTGTGTGTGTGTGTGTGTGTGTGGTGTGTGTGTGTGTGTGTGTTTGTAGATGGATGTGTAACAGTGCGCATGTGACCGAGTGCATGCATGCATGTGAGTGTGTGAGCAGCTGACATGATTGGGTGTGATCAGATAGCCGCGGGGCTCATTTTCCTTCTCTTTGTGAGGGATTCTGGCATTTGTAGTCTTCCCCTCTCCCCAGTGACATGCTTTATGACTTCTCGTTGAAATGTCACTCAGTAAGGCTGGACTTTAAAGTGTCCCTGTACGGAGGCTTATATGTGTGAACAATAGTGCACAGTGGTGTTATAAAACCCGTAAAGCACACAGCTGGGAATGCATGGATGCAGGCTGGGATGAGATAATGCTGAGCTCCCTGACAGCCCCCTCAAGGCACAATTTGTTTCAATACAATATCAAATTGGGCTGGATTTTGACAGCCGCGTGGCCTGGATCAATACCCTGGTTGTCCATGAGAGGAAACAAAATTGCTCTTGTAAACAAGGGGATATACTGACAATGAGTGCCTTGTTTAGTGGCAGTGTGAGAAGCTAATGTTAGATAAATCACCTGTGAGGAGGCTTATGAGGAGCTAAATGTTGCATCTCTGAATTGTTAGTGAGAGAAAAGGCTCTGCGGGGCAGCTGCTGCTGAGATGCAGATGGCTGTGTGGCAAGTAGGGCTGGCCGCCTGCCTTAACTTAGTTCCAAAGTCTAGATACGCTTCAGCAAAGGATACTAACAACAAACTGGGGATCTACAAGTCCCTTTAATACAAAAAAATGCATCTACTGTCCATCATGTTGAAGAAAGAACTTGTGGAATATTCTGCAACCAATCAGATTCTGTGACCGGTAGCAGTGCAACAACAAAACTGCCATCATCCCTCGAGGGTGCGAGGATGGACAGTTGGGTCAAAGCAAACTGAAATGACAAGAACTACTATATATATATTTAGCTTTGAAAGGATCGCAGTTTTGAGAGCCTAAATATGTCTCAAAATGCAATTCTTTTGGCAAAACATTCACATGGGGAAACATTTTCAGAAATATGTGTTTTTTTGGTTTACATCTGGAGGAAAGCGCTAAAAAAGTCGCTAAACCTAGCAAGAAAGTTACAGAGTTTGCGCCTCTGACAGCCTGTCCCTTCAGGCCGCTATCCAAAGCCACTACCCCAAAATGATTGTTATGATGATGCGTGAACATCAAACACGGCTATTGTTAGTAAGGAAGAATCTAACGACGCACCATGAGTACACAGTTAATGAAATGATTGGAACGGCTTATTACATTCATATATTTTAGTGAGAGTATTGGTTTTGTTGATTGCCCTGGGTGTGTAAAGACCATTTCAACAAATATAACAAAAACAGTTTCTTAAATACACCACCCACGATTTATCTTTAAGCTTTTAAGATGTCTTCATTTCCCATCAGGTGACCAACCTGAAAAATATTGATAAGGGATTCACATTCTGTAACATATTCTCATGATCCCTATTAGTACTGTAGGTAACATTTTGACATCTCAACAACTCCATGATGAAAATGCACGTTCTATTTAAATGTACATGAAAAATAATACATGAATACACTGGCTATGAAATCCAGGACAGTCATGAGTGGCATTTTATTAAGCTCCAGGCATTGCTTCTTACTGTAAGTCACGTTGCAGCTTTAACGCCTTTCTTTCATCATACCCGGATGATGTTGAACGCTGTGATCTCTTCCCAAAAACACCACCAACAAATATAAAACCACAACAGCCTGAAGGCAAGCTTTCACTCTGTTTTTGTCGGTGTATAGAAGAGTATAAATTTAGGTTTCCTCAGCACAATAAGTCAATAAGGACTATTTCAGCGGTGGATGATGTATCCCATAATGCTTTACAGGAGAGGAAAAAAAAGGGATTCAATGGGTTTTTTGTTAGAGCTGAACAAAAAAAACATATAAAAGAGGGCTCAAAGATACAAAATGGGGAACAAGATGTTTAATTAATTGCTTCTCTGTAATTGAAGAATAGCACATGTGCTTCAGTATTAAACAATAACACTTGACACCACTACCAGATGTAGGGAGCTTCTCAGTCAAATCTCTACGATCAATAACAATGTATCAAGATGTGATAAAATCAGCGTCGCTACAAAGAAGAGACACGAGTGGATTTAGCTGCCAAAGCCCTGCAGGTTGTCCACAGTGCTGCGGTTGGTTTGATAACGCGCTCCTCATGATAAAACGCTCTCTGCTTGCCATTTGTCATGTTATCAGCTGAGCTATAATGTCTCATGAGGCGATGTGCTTCCAAACACGTGGGTCCCAAATGTCAGGCCTCGGTTCATTCGACAGAGTTGGAGTGATGGATGCATCATTGCCTCGGACTGACTTGTTGGTTGCGGCCATCATTCGAGGCCCAAAGGCTGAAGGTCAGGTCGAGCCAGTTCCCGCCTACACAAGAAATATGATGGGGCGGTTTCCCCCCCACAGTATGAGGAGTTTACAGAGCATGCTTCAAAGTGTTGTTGAGAATTAAGCTATTTGAGTAAATCAAATATGTAGACGAGTATCAAAGAAGATATGGTTTTACGATATAAGTAAGAGTGTACATTTTTCTTTCTTTTATTGTCATTACATAGTGACTGGTAACGAAACAGTTTCTCTGCATTTGACCCATCCAAGTGTTAGGAGCAGTGGGCTGCCATTATTATGTACGCCCAGGGAGCAGTTTAGGGAACGGTGCCTGCTCAGGGACACCTCGGTAGCATTTGGTCTTGCCGGGACTTGAACTGGTGACCTTCCAGTTCCCAAACCAAGTCTATGGACTTCGCCACCACCGCCCGTCTATTTGGGTTAATCACAAATAATACTCTTTAGAATACAATAATACATTTAACTCTTTACTTGTATTTTGTGGTAGATAAAACCAACACATTGTAGTAAAGTAAATCATGACAAACTGCTGAGAGAAATCAGTCGATTTTTACTTTTTTAAAACAGGAATTCAAGTCTGACAATTTACGACAATAAGCTTAAGGACCGTCAAACCCGAATGTGTAAGGTTTCCAGATTTTTTTGCAAACGTTAGCGCGTTAATGTTGACAGCCTTAGATATGAGCTTTTTTGCTTTTTAGCCAAGAGTTAGCTGAGAGAAGAGTTTACAAAGCATGCTTCAAAGTGTTGAGAATTAAGCTTGGGATAGATGAGGACATTCCATATGTAGTCGAGTATCAAAGAAGATATGGTTTTAAGATATGTAGGAGTGTAAATTGATTTAAAAATGTAATTAGGTTAATCACAAATTCCAATAGTCCTTAGACTTTAGAATACAATAATACAGTTAAATACTATTTACTTGTATTTTGTGGTAGATAAACAAACATTAGGGTTTGTAGTAAAGTAATGACAAACTGCTGAGAGAAATCAGTCGATTTTTACTTTTTAAAACAGGAATTGTGAATAAGCGGCAAGGACTGACAATTTACGACAATAAGCTTAAGGACCCTGAATTTGTATGGTAATAATAATACATTTTATTTAAGGCGCCTTTCATGACACCCAAGGACACCGTACAATTTGTTAAATATTCTAAGAGGTCAAGGCAACAGAACATGATATAAACAAACATACCATCAAGGAGAAGACAATTGGTTTCCGTTTTCTTTGCAAACGTTAGCGCGTTAACGTTGACAGTTTAGATTTGAGCTTTTTTGCTTTCTAGCAAATACTTAGCTAAGAGGATATCCCTTGGGTCTGTATGGTAAATATGAAACTACAGCTGGCAGCAGATAAGCGTAGCTTAGCATTAAGAGCCTGGCCCTGTCAAAAGATAAGAGAAATCAGCATTTCTCTCAAAAAGAAAGACGGCAATTTTCAGTTTTATCTGGACGATTACTTTTCCAGGATCTGTTGTGAAGTACCGGTAAAAAACGCATGAATTGATTCCAAGAAATAGTCCATATAACCTCCGGAAAACAAAAACAGTTGTTATTTTACCTCTTTGCTTCATCTACATATATATCGTCTATTTATCTAACTCTCGGCTCAAATGCAAAGAAGTGTTTTCCTGTTGATGTTGAGTTTTCTTTATACAGTAAATCTTAAGCTACGGTTTATTAGCTTAGCTTATCATAAAGACTTAGGCCACCTTTGCATAAATCACTGAAGAGAGCCAGCCAACATGTATTTCACTTCTACTAGCTAAACACCAACACAAATTATTAGTATCATGTTATGTTTACTTATTTATTGCCTAATTCTGGCTTCTAAACAAACTCTATTAAATATCCATTTCCTTGACAGCCTCTGGTAAACAATCTAACATTTTAATAGGCTCTTAGGAATGTGCCAACACTTATTACCATTTCAATTATGTTTCTCCCACATATTTTTCCAAAACATAATCAGAGACATTAAGAGGCTATAGCGTCTTCCCCCCCCCCCCCCCCAAACATCACTCACACCCTCGCTATGCACATGACAGGGTGGTCGTGTTTATTCCTCATGATTAACAATGCAATATTTCAGCGCACAGAAGCAGTTTAAGTGGAGCAAAAGCTTTCATCGAGCATTACTGGGCGGTTATGACTTCTGTCTGTAATGGATGTTGCACAGCCATTTAAAATCCCCGGTGATGAAAGTTACTCAGACTGAAAATGAGCTTAAGCTATTTTTACAAGGGGCCAGATTTCTGCCCATTAGTTTTATTGGCATGCCTCTGTGAATTAAAACATCCATATAGTGGCACGCAGGAAGCATGGGCTCGATCCATAAAAGGTTCTCCACCCTCTTAAAGCCGTACATTCCCAGTTTTATTATTTGAAAGCATCATGCAGTCCCATGAGTTCTTGTTATAGAGATTCAAACTCAAATTTCTTTCTTCCAAATCTCATATTAGGCAAATAAAACAAGGTCGAATTGGCTTATAATTTTATGGCTTTCAGTACGGGGGAAACGTTGTTAGTTACAGAATGATGGGGTGACTCAGATGATGGATCAGGCAGGAAGCAGACGCACCATATGTCAGCTGGCTGGGGGACGACAGAGTTCGCTAGCGGACTGCTGAGTCGGGCGAGGACAATGAGGTGTCTCAATGTCAGCGACTCAAAACAACTGAGCTACACAGAGGGACGTCCACTGTGTTTGGATAGAGCACTGACCGGTAGATGTAATGCTTGTGGGTAAGGCTGGGCGGTATTACCTGTAAATATTAGCACCATATTTTCAGGTTATATCGCAATACATTATACATCTTCTTGATATTTTGATATTTCAGTCAGACAACTCACGTGTTTCTTTAACATGGTTATTAGAAGCAGCATATAGTTGAGTTTGGTGTCTAGGCTCGGGCCTCATCACTCCACAGATATACATAGCACGATGAGTGATGATTAAATAACTATCCCCCCAAGCCTACAGGTGGAAGCTGGGGTGGTGGTCGGGCAGGCAAGCAGCAGCAACATGGAAGTAGCTGCAGCAAGCAAAGCATAGAGAGATATCTGGCAGGATAAATAGAGCGGCTTATTAAGGAGACTCTGTTTGGTTGGTTGTAGAGTGGCAAGGGGCGTTATGTATGAATGCAGCATAAGTGCTCGAGTTGACTGCCTGAACTAGCTCGCAGGCTTCGCCCCATTTCTTGATTCTAGTAGTCCCTGCAACGGCATTAAAACATCACTGTTCGTATTCATTACTGGATTGGATTGGATTTTAAATTGCATGCAAACAATGTTCTATTTTTCAATCAAGGGCTTTTCATGTTGCCAAAGCCTTACAACACCACTCCTGTGTCAAATATAAGAATTAGAGAATATATTTATTTCTCTTGCAATATACACAATTTTTTTAAATGTCCAAACCTTTCCATGACTTTGAATGGCTTTTTTAATCACCATCTCCTTTTAATCTAGCTGCAGAAAAGTGAAACACAAAGCAAACTCCAAAGCAAGTTTCGTTCTGGAAGATTAAAAACGTTACGAGAGAGTTTCTACTTTGCGATGTAGTCATTTATTACATCCTGCGCAGAGCCAGCCTGGCCCTACTTGTGGGAATCATGACGCTCAACAGGTGTGTTTGTCTCAGACCAGATTACCTTAGGATTCAATGTCCATATGTCAATTGCTCTTTTTACTGCAATGTTAGTGTACAGTTTTACTATTATGCTGCTGTGTTTATTGTATTTTTGTAACTCTGGCACAACAATTTCCTTCGGGATGAATAAAGTCTTATCTTATCTTTAATTCTGCATCTCATTATATAAAGTGTAAGAGTTTGGAGGATTGGATTATGGATCAACGAGTAGTGCACAAGTTTGGATAACCAACCGCACAAAGCTAGCAACTAACAATGTTCAACTGAAGCCCCCTCTGTACTGTAGTGTTTCTGTCCTGGTGATGTGGACGACTCATGTGCATAAATGTTTTCTAACCAAAGATGAGCTTAATAAAGTAACCACCATAGGAGGCCAACATCTCATTATCACCCCGAGGCTCCCTAACACCCAGGTGCATTAAAGACGTAACGATTCGGATCGTTTGCAGAGCACTGACTTTGCAGAGTGAATCTTTTACTGTCTACACCTGCAGAGTGAATCTTTTCTACACCTGCAGAGCACAGATGGTGTCGGCTGGTGAGTCACAGACAAACTGAGCATGGACTTCATTTGGGGTTTGTGTGTGATTGTTTCTTTGGTTTTTGGACCGTAAAAGAACGTGAAACTTCAAAGTTTTCACCAAGTTGGAGTAATACGGGAAAGTTCATATCCACAACAGGGATTTTAAGAGGTTTCTTTAAAGTAATCATACACATTAAGGCTATTCTATGTGACTTTCTTTCAATAAGTAATGTAATATCTCTTTCAATTAATTCACCGAACTTCTTGAAACTTTTGCCTATTATTGCACACGGCTCTTTCTGTAAATGTCAGGTAATGTCTGCACATAAAGTGATCAGGAACATTGCACCTACAGAATGTCAAAAGGCGTGAAAAGGCAATTACTTAAGAAGCCGATGCAAAGTGCTTATCAATGTCAAAGACAATGGAATAACTGAGGGAAACAAATCTGACTGCTTCCATATATTTGTTCTTCTCATATATACATACTTGTGTTTCATATGGTGACTTGTTCTGTATTTGAAAAGATAAGGGTCGGTCCATATTTGTTAAAAATAAAATCCCATGACTCGATCCTGAAGATCTTTAAAAACAGCTCGTTTCATTTAGTTTTACTTCAAAAACATAAAGTGAAAGTTTTAGTTTCACAGTTTTTTTATGGCTAACGTTACTAATGTATTATTCTAGGGAACTATTGTCATTTGCTGATTTCATACAGTGAGATTGTGTATGTGGGATAGAGCAACAGCGTCCTACAAAGCTCATTGTAATGCAGGAACATGTCACCTTGTGCAAGAGCGTGCCGTATTGATTTGTTAATAATAGTCACACGAGACTAAGATTAATCAGGCTCTAGCTTCAAAGACAATACTTGTTAATAGAACCAATTCATTACTGGTTTGAGTCTGTTCATGGTATATGGCGACAGTAAGAGAAATGTAGAATATTCCCAGACGTATCCTGGAGAGATGTTTTCTCACTGCCGCTGCGGAGGCGATTTCTTTTTTATTTATACATCCAGAGCATGAAGGATAAGATTTCCCAACAGTCACATAGCAGCTTTTTTATGTGGGTAAACAAGACATTTCTAAGTCTCATGGGCGATGGCGTGTTTTAGTACTAACATCTGACTCGGTAGCAAAGCTGGAAATACACATTTATCCTTAATATAAATTGCATTCGTGCTTTCAAATTAAAATGTACTTCTTTGTCTGTCTGAATAAATCATACTTCTTACGCATTTTCCAATTTTCGCTGCATATATTACTGATCCAAAGGAATAACTTGTTTTTTGAAATGTTAGTTTTAGTTTGTGTTGTGCCTAGTGTGCTGCGTTTACTTAATTATTCATTTGCTTTTTGTTGTGCTTGACATGTTCGTGAACATGTAATAACATTTGGTGGAGTCCAATATTCTAAGGATTTTGAATGACTAAACTATATTATAGAATGGGAGGGATGAGACCCTCTTTAATGGTCACACATGCAGAGCACACAGCACACACAGTGAAATGTGTTCTCTGCTTTTAACCCATCCTAGTACCAGGAGTCTAGTACTAGGAGCAGGGGGCAGCTATTGCACAGCGCCCGGGGAGCAATGGGAGTGAGGGGGGAAGGGGGGTGTCCGGTGCCTTGCTCAAGGGCAACACGGCAGGGCCCAGGAGGTGAACTGGGACCTCTCCAAGTAGCAGTCCACACTCCATATTTAGGTCTGTTCGGGGACTTGAACCGGCGCCCCTACAGCTCACAGTCCAAGCCCCTACTGACTGAGCCACTGCCGGACATATATGCAACTGTGTGAGTTTGGAAGTATAAAATACATCCACCATTAAAAGGTAATACAGATATTTATTCATTTATTAATCAAAACGTTCCTCAATCAGAAGGTGCTGCAAATGATTTATTTGTAGGTGCTGCTACGGTTATCAGTGCATCTTAAAACTAATAGAATAAAACATTAAGTTGAAAGGTTTAATTTATCACCATAATGTATGGAATCAATGTTCAATTTGAGGATTGCTTCAGAAAAATCATCGTGTATTTTAGGGCTAATGAGTAATGGATAGATTTAGCAGCATCCCTCTCATTAGAGATGGAAACTGCAACAGAAAAGCAAAAGCCTGAACGTCTATGGCTATAAATCTTTCTATTTTTAATGTTTATTTTCTCTTGAACGGGCCTCTGAAGCTCTGCAATCTATTTCAACATTTGCTCTCTGCAAACAGACCCCATGAGTAACGGCAGGCTGGCAGGCTGAGAGCTGTGCGACAGAGATAGGGGCGCCCGGTCAACAAGCAGGTTAATTGTGTGATAGCACCAGATGCTAATTCTGGCCTGAACTCAACGCTCACAGCTCAGCGGGACGCTCCCTCGTGGCTTCTGATTGGCTGCAGAACACAGAAATGTAATCATATTCAACACTATGGAGAATCTGCTCCGGACAGAATGTGTTGAATTCTCAAATGAGTTCAATATTCTAGGTTTTTCTGGAAAGATTGCATTGTATTTTGATTTAGCTTACATTTGACATTTTCTACAAAGGAACTTGCAATAAGTGCATTCAAATCACGAAGTAGACAAACTCAGAAAATCAAGAATCCTGAACAAACATTAGCTTTTAATCAGCCGAACCATGAAGATGGAGGAACAAACCCCCCCAAAAGGATTTCCTTTTCATTATACCCCTACCTGAGTAAGAACAAAGCACAACTATGTTTTTTCACTACTTGAATATGTCTAGCTTTTTAAATGCATGGTTGTGTACAAATATTTTACTGCAAAATACGTTTTTTGGGGCAATGGTTGGATCCTTCCCATAAATGAAAATAGTGAAATGTAGTCTTCTCTAACATGTATCTCTAATGTCACCATATTTGGACTAGATGTTCAGTCAGAGCATACAATAAAGCAAAGATGTTATCAATACCTGAGTCCATCTTTCTAATATATATAGACTTTAAACACAGGAATTAAAGGCGGAAATAAAATAGGAAATAAAAAATCCAAAAAGGTACGTTTATACTTTTCTGTCATTATTAAAATAAGGAGGCTCGTTACGGTAATGTAGAATATAAGTGTAATTTAAAGACTTATCTTCTCTTAAAAGTAGGTTATTTGACTTCCCACTTCTTACGTTCTTTGTATATATATGTACTTTAATCGCTAGAAACAGGTGGGTTTTCAGTCTGCGATGGAAGATGTGTCATGATATCAATGGGGAGTTCAATCCACCATTTCCGAGCCAGAATAGCAAACAGGCAGTGTTTTTTGGTTGAGGGTTTACCTGGGTCCCAATCGCAGTGAGACAGCAGTGAGAAAACCACAATGTTTGAACCTTTGGTAGGATTATATCACACGCAGGGGGAGAGAGGCTGCACTTTGATTAACTTCACACTTGTGGGGGAGAACAGCTTTGAGAGAGTCTCTCTTGGGTGGATTATTGAGTGTAAGAGCTGTTACTACATTGTTTGAACCCTCTGAAGCCCATTAGCAAACTCAAGTGATTGTGTAGTAGGAGAGTGGGAACGAGAAGCACAGAGTGAACCTTTTGGGTGACAGAGAAATATTTAAAACAAACCGATTTCTAACAAATGAAAACGCTATTGTAGGCCAGCCAGACAATTATTAGATTATATTCTGGTTAGTTCATAACTGTAATGACTGATGTGAAGTTAATGACGTCGTTTATTAGGAATATTAACTTTTACGCAGTTGTGAGAGAACCACTCAGATCACTTTATTTAAAAAGATATATTACAGTCCAAAAGTACTTCACTAAAAGGACTTGATTTCAGAATGTAAAGAGGTTACAACCTTGGGTAAAATGTTGAAATACAGACGCTAACCCTAACCCTAACGAACACCAATACAATGATAATACTTTACAAGACCATAGCCCAGTGAAAGATGGGGGATAAAGTGAATTTCTCTGGATTAGCCAAATGCTAAAATCAAAATATATGTCTTAAGATTTGGTTTAAAGGGGTGTTTACAGGTTGTGATGCAGTCAGCTCTTCTTTCAGGCTATTCCAGAGAGGACAATTGACACTAAACGCTGCCTCTCCGCATGTCTCTGTTCTCGCCCTGGGAATAATTAAAAGGCCCGAGTCAGAGGACCTGAGGGATGTTGGGGGAGATTACATCAAGACCATGTGTGACAGGGATATAGGCACTGGTCCGTTGAATGATATGAACACTTGATAAAGGACCTTAAAATCAGTTTTTCTGCAATTGACAAGCAACTAAAGCGGTGACTAGGAAAGGATAGTTGTTGGGTCTCTTTCTGGTTTTGTTCAGTACAAAGCTGCTGCATTTTGCACAATCTGTATCTAGTTAAAAGCTTTTCTTATTAATTCAGAAAGTAGGGCATAGAAGTAATCACACCTGCTGGTAATGCAAATCATCACACATTTACACACTGACATTTAGACTCTGTATCGAATGCATTCTAGTATTAAAGAGGAATGCAGCTACTATATCGTAAAATGTAGACTGCATTCAACCCATCTTGGTATAAGAGCAGTGAACATCTGCTTTACAGCGCCTGGGGAGCAGTATGGGGGTCAGGTGCCTTGCTCAAGGGCCCCTCGACAACACCCAGGAGGCAAACTGGCACCTCTCCAGATACCAGTCCAAACACAGTAATTGGTCCATTCTGGGACTTGAAAAAAAGTCCCCTATATTCCCAAGACTGAGCCCTCCAACCCCTAAAGTGGTAATCAAGCCATGCTTAAGTCTCACAATCTGCCTCGGAGAGAAACGGTTGCACTTTAGCAACAAAAAAACACAACATTATGTTACATTACTCACTAGAGTTACAAATAACAGTTTCCAGGAGCATGATAATATGTTTTGCTAGGGGCTGAGCATTTGCACAAAATCTCTCTCTGGACTTTTCTGTCACAATGAGAACCTCGGTTCTTGTTTTTGTTAATTTGCAAGAAATTATGTGAAATCCACAAGTTGACATGATCAATGCATTGAACGGGTTTATCATTAGGGCTGATGTCATTCAGGAGTTGTGTATCATCAGCATAAATAGGAAATGTATTCCTATCTTCTGTGCTGACATTTCCAGTGGTAGGATATGGAAACTGAACAACACAGGTCCCAGAATGGAGCCTTGAGGAATCCCATAATTAATGCTAGTGTTAGCAAAGGAGAAGTAACCAAGGAAAACAGTCTCTGTGCAGACACATTATCCTCGAAATGTACAAAAATACCTGGAGAAGTTGCATAAAAATGAAATAATCAAGAACAAGTATGCCAAAATTGTTTTTAGGTACAGCATTTGAGTGAATGTACAAAGTTACGTCCCGCAATTGATTTAAGACTGAAAAAGTATTCTGTAAAGAAATAAAAAATGAGAACTCAATACTTTGGATATTCTACATTTCTCTGCCGTTTAAAACTCTTTGTCAACAGTCAGAAATTGGGATTCAAGTTGGCAATATTTCACAGATTCGTATTTTTAGATTAGAGTGGTATCTATCTTCTCTATCTATCTCTCCACCTGAAAGCAAATGAGTGTATTCTAAAATGTCAAACTTTTTCTTCAAAGAGAACAAACAGTGACATATTTCTCATCTACAACAAACAAGTTGCTACCAAGCCAATTTGGAATTTGACAACGCTTTGAACTTTATCTCCAGATCAAAGGGGATAAGTATAGTTGAATAATGTTATTTAGCAATTCTGCGTCAAACTCCGTCTTTCTGAGTGTCTCTTTTTCTTCAGCTGTCACTGAGTTTGACAATTTTAACCGTGACAGTTCTCTGGACCAGACTTCTCTGTTGCACATTTTGGCAAAACGGAAACAGAAAAAGCCTGCTCTAAAAAGACAGCCATAAGTTATTTAAACATTTTTCCACTTGACGGTATATCTTGGCCTTGCAGGGTGGAGCTGTCAAGCAGACTGAGTGATGGAGCTGATAAACAAGAGTAAGAGAAAGTGCATCCTCCAAATCCTGTGTCTGCATCGTTGCGTTTGACGTACTACCCAATACTCCGTTTTTTAGCTTAAGGCAGCTGAGTTCACATAATGGAAAAAGGTTATCTATTGTGTCTTTAAAGGTCCAGTCTCTTTCATCTTTATTGCAAACAAGCCGGGAGTGATGCATTTTTTAGTAAGCTGGATGAAACATCCTTAATCTTCCTTGCTACTTTTAGTGTTTACTCGCCATCTCAATCATTAAAACTTGTTGAAAAACCCCATTTCTACACAGGGATTTACACAAAACTAAGCAATCAATAATGAGTAATGGGTTTCTAAATGTTTAAAGTAAGCATAACCACTCAACATAAGAGCCTAATTTAAAATAAATCATCTGTTTTCCCACTTTGGCATGGTGTGTATTTTTCTTTCACGGCCCCAAATTCCTCTCCACACCTCCGGCCGATGTGCTGCGGTCTCAACTCCTCTTCACATTAGTGGGGCTTTAGGATTTGGGGGATCTGAGGGATTATGGGATTTCCTGATTGCTCTGAAAAAGACACCGTGAGATAGAGAAATCCAAAAATGGCTGAGGTACCCACATCAAGATTAAAGCGCATTATATCCCTCCTTAGGGAAAGAAAACAGGAAAACCACGACTGATAGCTTTGACACAAGTTTGTTTGGGAAACGTTTACAACTTAAGGAGATTGTAGTAAGCACAAAGCCTTATTTGTGCTGAAAGCAGTTGAGAAAAGTAGAGGCACTTTTCCAATTTCACGATATGTCATTGCTCGTCTTTTAAAGTGTGCTTTTCCTTAACCACTTTAATTTTCTCTAGGAATTGCAACCATTAATAACGAGTCAACTGCACATGATCCGCTTACACTTAAATGTTAGAGCTGAAATTACTTTTACACTTGCGGCAATTTATACATTATGGGTTGTAGGGAAAAAGAGGTATCTGTGGTGGCTGGAGGGGGATAAACGGTCTTTGGGAAGAACGATTTAATCTGTGCAAAAATTTAAATCATGAGATATGCAAATCAGAGAAAGACTGTTGCTTGCCCACAGTTACAGTTATTTTTCCGCCCGATGGAAATATCAGATATCATTTGTGACCGGAATAGAGAGAGCATGAGTAATTGTGAGCTACAGGGCACAGAAAGCACCAGGACACACAACGATCCTTAGACAATGGCCTTTAGGGGAATGTGTATGCCACAGCAGTCATTTTAATCCTATTAATGACTGAGAGGTAGTAAGGGATTACATGGAAATGATTGTGGTTCTGAATCTTATCACTCTTTTAAAGGGGCCCTATTCTGCTCATTCTCAGGTTCAAATTTATATTTAGTGTCTCTCCTGTGACACGTCTCCATGCTTTAATGTTCAAAAAGCTCTTTATTTTTCTCATACTGCCTGTGCTGCAGCACCTCTTTTCACCCTCTGTCTGAAACCAGAGCCCAGTCTGCTCTGATTGGTTAGCTGGCCGGCTCTGTTGGGATTGGTCAACCACTTAGAGATGTCTCGCTTCTTAGCCTATCATGTACAATGTGTTGGAGCGCTAGCCAATAGAAGCGCAGGTGTTACATAGGGATGTCACTATGTTCAGGAAGTAAACAAAGGAGTCCAATGGAGGCGTTTCAGGCGGGGGGGGGGGAGTGTGGGAGAGAAACTGGAGGAAACCTTGGGATTTAAGCCTTTGCAGACCATTTATATACACAAAAACTTATATAAAATACTCAAGGAAAGGGAAAACCCTAAAAAGCATAATAGGTCTCTTTAGTAAGTAAGTAATTCGTTTTTCTTTGGATCAGAACAAAAAAACTGTAAAATGTAACAAAATATAACATTATTGATTTGATTCAAGTCATCATCAGAATAGTCGGTGATTTCTAAAGATGGAGGTTGGGGGTTAACAGAGCGACAGGACTCAGAGGAGAAAGTCGCAATTACTACTCCATCTGCTCCTTCAGCACCACGGACAGCGCTATGGATTTATCAATACAGCACAGTTAGAGTAGGTGTCTGTTATTCCAGAGCCATGTTCGGAGCCATAGATCCTTCCATGCACAAACGATAGTCGTTTGAAGGATCAATAATCAGGCAGACTAGACTAACATATTATAGTAAAGTAAGTAAACAACTCCTCTCCCTCTGCACTCTCTCTGCTACAGAGGATGGCAGCTAATAAAGGGCATGTATCTGCTAACAGGGGGCGTCGCATCCTGTTTCTGCTCGCCTAATGATTATGAATAAAAGCACAACGTTTTTCAAGCAGCAATCAACATACCCTTAGCCATCAGATAGTTAGTGTTGCTATGTCAAGAAGGAAGTGATTCAGACAATAGTGTTTTTTGAACATTGAAGCATGGTAACATGTTCTAGAAGAAACCGGAAATATGAGTATGCACCTGAAAGTGAGCATACTTTTCCCCCTTAAATAATGAAAATGTGAGTGCTTCACATTTTCAGCTCACTCTGGACTTTAATGAGTTTTGCACCAACAACATCCACAAACACTGACAACAAAGAGTCTCTGCCATCCACAAACCAAAAGCACTTTATGTTGCCCCCCCCACCTTCAGCTGCTGCTCTACAAAAGTAAATTCGACCCGTTACCTCTATTGTATCCTGTTTCTTTACCATAACTGTCTCCATTGGGAAGCAACTCAAACACATCGCACACAACGGCTCCAAATGATTGGCCTTTCCACCCACAACTCTCAGACCTCAACAGCAAAGCCATTATGGTTAGGAACATGACCCCAAACACCTCTCCCACATTTTTTCACAATGCTTCCATCGCCTGGCCTGGAGACAAAACAGATTTTGTCAGCTGACAAAACATCTGTCTGTAACTGTCTGAGGCTAGTGTGCAAAAATGTATGGCAACAATGAAAGTTTGCTGATTCATTGTAGTATTGTAAAACGGTCTGAAATATACGCATTATAGCTATATTCGTGATTTTGTGCGAAAAAGATTGAGGCTTAAGTGACCCAGGCAAAAATAATGTAAATAAAGCAACATGGGTAGATTTATTTTACACAAAAATGTTACATTATCATAAATAATTTAGCTCATAACTAGCCCAGTACCTTAAGAAAAAATGCCTAGATACGTAAAATGCTATAAGGCATGCTAATGTGTGTAGCTTACATTAAAACAAACACTTTTTAATTGATTATGCACACTTTTGCTCTTGTGTTTTTGTATTGGTCCCAAGAGCCCTCACTACAGGAGTTTAGCAGACATAAAATATCTGATACAAATTCCCAAATGTATGTAAATGATATATCACATGATGAATATTCTAGTCTTTCATCTGCACCGTGGCCAATAAAACACAAAACAAAAACAATAAAAGGGTACGCAGCACAAGGTTTGGCTTGATTTTAAGTTTGTTTCTTCATTGTTGAATGTACTTATTGTTACTCGCATTGGATAAAAGCGCCAGCTAAATGAAATGTCATGTAAATGAAATGTAGGACAACTAATTAGTCAAATCCATAAAAAATGAATGTATTCAGGTTTTGTCAAAACGTTCAAATCGGCTATTTGATTCTTGATTTGTAAATCACACAACATATCCTATAAGAAAAATGACAACTCCCATAACCCTCCCCTCTAATCATTTTAATACAGTCCCTTTTAAGACAATAACAGCCCTGCCTTCACCGTGGCAAACACACTGTGTCCATAACACCTCAGACTGCAGTTAAGCACCATACAATCCGCATTTCTATGCCTCTATGACCTGTGTGTGCCATCTTCAGTGGCCGAAGATGAGTAAATTCAGACTCGCAAACGGACGGTGAGCATACTCTCTATAATGACTAGGGTTACTATGGAAACCATAGCAAAACCCCCGGGCTTCACTTTGCTCTTCGACTTCCAAAACAGGAAACCTTGATTAGATTTGTGCACAGAAACAGATCATGTCTAGCCTGGCTCTGTTAGGGTGGGACTAGCATCCACCTCATGACCAAATTAGACGGTTATTTTAATAAAAACAGGGGGGGAGAGTAAAGCCACCGCTTGCTTGCTGCAAAACTCCATGCTTTTCAGCCTGTGGGAAAGGGTAAGCATGCCACAACGTTTTTAAAACACTGGAGCTGTCACCTTATCCACGCAAGTCCCCCAGCTAAAAGGTTAATACCTGAACGTTTTTATTAAGAAAGATTTCCCATATTGCACACAGCGGTGACTCACTCTCTTCTAACACCTGGCCCTTAAACCCCACCTGGAGGGGCTTTATGTTGAGATTGAGTGAAGTATTGATTGCAAAAAGGATTTGAAAAAAGAAAAGAAAAGAAAATACCCTTGTGATTGACCGCAGGATAGTGATAGTCCACTCCTTCGTGGCAAGGTGTGGGTGGGATCATTAATAGTGTGCTAAACCCTGAGGTCAGTCGAGTCCCACGCTGTCAGGTCCAGAGGAAGTAATAGTTCACACAGCACTGCTCCATTACCCATCCGTCTACAGGGGAAGAACAATGGCTTTTAAATCACACTGCGCCGCTCTCTTCCCGTCTCACTGTATCTGCATCATTAGCTCTCTGCGTACAGTACGTCTCGCCTACTCAATACTAGACGGTAGGACAGGAAATCAACACGTCTATTTCTGCAGTCATTATGGGAGAAATTACTCATATTACTGCAGGTGTCGCAGAGCTGTGGTTCTCTCATTAACCTTATCAAACTCTACTGGATTCACGACAGCTGTTGTTATCATTATAGGGTAGAAATACATGAAAAGACATCAAGGTTTGTACGTCATTATACGGCACCTGTCAAACAAAGTGCAAAAGTTATGAAAAGTAATCCTGCAGCTGTGATGTGACTCATTTCTGCGAGTCTACTCTCACACGTCATCTCAATTTGATGTACTTTGTGCAGATCTTTTCACACTGAGAGGTTTTCATGCAGAGATACTAAAGACACTAAAGGTGAAAAGACACAGTTGAAGGCCAATGGTTTAAAAATTCAAGGAATATGGCAACTGAAGTTTGGCATTTAAAGCTGCAGCAGAAGCTTTGAGACACAGATCATGGAGGCTATCGATTTAGGCTGCTTTAAAACCATTAGAGCCAGTTTGCAACACACTACACAAGTCGCATTCCTCCTCAGAATCATAACTCAGTCAACTCTGAACACACAGACACGATACACATATTTAGAGTCAATGTAACATTGTGTTTTTGTAGGATACTAGCATTTATTTATGTTGATTGCAAAATAAATCTGTTATGGCTAATTCGGCAAAATACAAGCCAATATATAAACCGAACCAAAGTGACCCAGAGCATAACTCTACGCATTTGTATACTTTCGGTTTCAAACACCCAAATCAATCGGGTTCCAAAGGTTATAGCTTAATAATCAAATTATTAAAGAGGCCTTATTATGCTTTTTATGCGTGTACGGTGATCAGATTGTGAAACTTGCGCTTCTATTGGCTAGCGCTCCAACACATTGTACGTGATAGGCTAAGGGACGGGACATCTCTAAGCTGTTGACCAATCACAACAGAGTCTGCCAGCTAACCAATCAGAGCAGACTGGGCTCTGGTTTCAGACAGAGGGTGAAAAGAGGTGCTGCAGCACAGGCAGTATGAGAAAAAGAAAGAGCTTTTTGAACATTAAAGCATGGAGACATGTCCCAGTCGAGGCACTACATATATGCGCAGAATATGTCTTCTTAAGGTAAGACAATGACGGTTTTGTCTTTGTCTTTTGTTTATCTATATTGTCAAACACATTTTTTGTGAATACTGGATTTTGAAGGGTGCTGCTTCAGTGAAAAAAAGTAAAACAATCCAGATTCACATTCTCAAATCCACATCTCTGACCTGTCACAGCATGTTGTAGCGAGAGGTTGTCCCCGCGGGTGTTCGTATTTCAGTACCACACCGCAAGATCTACTTCAATTTGCCGTGACGGCGGATGAAGACTCTGCGAGCGACAGTCCAGTTGAGAGGAAGCTTTGTGGGGAGCCGTGTGAAATCTCAGAGACATGAAGAGGCCAGAGCTGTGGACAGCTGAGAAATCCTCCAGAGGCGTAAATCCCCCAGATTCTAATCCTGTCCACCGCTTGGCAAGCTATCAATTATTTTTAGCGGGCACTTCATTTAGTGAGAGTTCTTTGGAAGGAATGCTGGTAAATGTTTTGATGAAGATTTGGTCAACTACGGATAAGTAGGACGTTAAATTAACTACAAGACTTGAGAAAATGTACTTGGCTACATCATACTTTGATGCAGTATATTATGCAGAACTTTGCTATTTTATACTTTGTAATAAGGTAAGATTGCAAATGCTTTTAATGGAGTATCATACCAATGCTTTTGCTTCAGTAAAGGATACTTTTTACCACAACTGTTCTCATCTAATTTTCCATATAAATAATAAATCACATGTATTCTCTTCAAACTTAAACCCAAAGGCAGATTTCCAAACTTGTCAATGCTCACATTTTGCTGAAGTGTGGAAAGGTGGAGTGTAAATATTAATATAATTCCTTGAAGCTCGCCCTGCTCTCTCTGAAATGTTATGTGGGGACACGAGTTCAGGGACCCTCTAAGACAGGGGTGTCAAACTCAATTTCATCACGGGCCACATTAGCATTATGGCTGCACTCAAAGGGCCGGTTGTAACTTTAAGACTATATAAAAATACATATATAAATAATTAATATATATAAAATAATGTATTATATTACATTATTGCCTCTGCATTGGATTATTATCGGATAGGGTAATAACTTCATATTAACTACGTCTGAAAGCAGAAGTCTAGAGCAAATAATTGCAAGTCTCTTCAGTGAGAAGTAACATTTTGAAAAAAAAGTCAAATTTGAGATGCATTGTGGGACATGTAGTTTATGGGCAACGTGCT
The DNA here is from genome assembly GCA_031216635.1 of Dissostichus eleginoides. NCBI lineage: Eukaryota > Metazoa > Chordata > Actinopteri > Perciformes > Nototheniidae > Dissostichus > Dissostichus eleginoides. Next base: position 9,406,763 of record CM062267.1, on the reverse strand, counting down.
TCTGTAAATCGGCATGTAACCGTATAAACAACATATTATATTCTTTCAGAGCTCTTGTGGGCCACATAAAATGAAGTCACGGGCCGGATTTGGCCCACGGGTCTTGAGTTTGACACCTCTGCTCTAAGAGGACGCAGACATGCTCCTCAGCGCGAGTTATTGTAGTTAAATCAAACCAATCAGGGCACACGGAAAAGACACACTCCAGCAAAAATTGAGAGAATTTAATTCGATACCAAACACAAAGCGTGGAAAACATTCCCAGCATCAGAAGGAGAAATGTAATTACTTTAGATCGAGAAAAAAGAGCGACTGGCACTTGTCCCAAAAGGCAAAATCCAGAGCTGTACGTTTTCAGCTTCAGTTCTTTTTCCCTTCGGTCGCTGTGAATCCCTGCACAGCTTGTCAGCATTCTCGATATGTCCCCAGGTCTTTGCATGCAGCATGTTCCCAGGAATAATTCAAAAAGCTGGAAAATAAATTAGTTTGACTGTGCCCTGCTTCTTTTATCTGTTTCATGGTTTCGAAAAATCCACCAGGCAGGCGTCTGATACCTATGGTTCTATTCCCATATGTATTTTCTCAGTCAAATAGATAATAATCGTTTTTTAAAAAAATCATTTGTTATACATAATTGCTTCTACTACCTCTGATATGACAGAAAACCATTAGTAGAGGAACAAATACCCAAAATACCCCTTCCCGAGGTACGTTTCTTATTACTTCAATATGTCTAGATTTGGACAAGGATGGTGGTATAAAAATATTTCACTGCAAAATTACTTTTTTATGGTGACGTTGGATCCTCCCAAATACATCGTTGTATATGAGAGATGCATGGTCATATTTTATTCTGTTTACATTAATATCCTTTCCTTTTTCCCTCAGCTGAAGTGGAAGAGGTGACTTTAATATGTATGAATCTCCCTGTATACATGGTTCTCTGTCCTTATAATGAAAACACTAATATAGCACCAGATTCGTGTCTTAATACAGTCATTTTCAAACACGTAAGAGATCGCCAGGGGTGCCGTGGGAAATTGTCCAATTTCACATAATCGGTCCAAAAAAACATGAATTAGTTGAGGCAAATTAAATCAAACAGTGCCATGTTCCCAAGCAAGCTCAAATGTCATCTCCAAATGAAACAGCATAACTTCAAAACAAGAACACAGAGTTTTTTCATTCGCCTGCGTAAACAAACTGAGAAACGGGCAGAGAGGGCAAAAGTACACACATCCTTTACTCAAGTAGAAGTAGAGATACTCGTGTTTAAAAATACTCTGGTAAAAGTAGAAGTACTGACTAAACTTCTTTACTCAAGAAGTATGGGCTTTGAAATGTACTTAAGTAAAAAGTACCCATAACTACCAGCTGTTTTAAAGAGTACCTGACCTCCCTTTATATTAATAGAACAATAATGTCATTGTTAGCTAATGAATGTTTCCATGCTGAACAACGGCAACATGACAACGTTTTCATTGGTCCCTCTTCTTTAGGGAAGACCAGGAAATGATGGATACATGGATCGTGTTCAAATCAATAGGCACGCAATGACTCTAAATAATAATGATCACGCCACCAAACACACATTCAACTAAAACCAGCCTGTTTGGAAAATGTAAGAAGTAGAAAGTACAGGTATTTGTGTTCAAAATGTAAAAAGTAAAAAGTACAGGTATTTGTGTTCAAAATGTAAGAAGTCAAAGTCAAAAGTCGTCAGAAAAATAAGTCGTGGAGTAAAGTACTGATACCAGATAAATGTACTTAAGTACAGTAACGAAGTTTTGTACTCCACTACTTCCCACCTCTGGAAACGGGTACTTTTATGAGAAAAACCACAAAGAGAAAGCTTTCAAAGTTAGCTATTTACGAACTGAAGAGCCAAATTGCGAGACTTATGATAGAATGATCATTATACTGTACGCATATATGCTGGATTCATCTACAATGTGTCATTTAGTACTTTATTGGTTGTTTGATTGCTGCGGGATAATGTAAAAAATGTACCGTGGCTCAAAAAAGGTTGAAAACACTGTCTTTTTCTCTCCTTCTCTCCTCTCCTCCCTTGCGATCACCATCTGTCCGTCCATATTGTGTGCTGCTCCTCCCCCCCCCCCCCAACAGGCTCTTCTTTCGGCCTCCTGCTCGGCGTCTTTCTGTTCTGCGGCCTGGCTCTTCTGGGCCTTCTTACATTCGTCTCCTGGAAGCTGTGTTGTGCCTCTGCGGACGAAGGCCCATCTCTCCAGCCCCTCCCTCACGCTGACCTGCGACCCCGAGATCTGCCCGCTTCAGCCGACCATCCTGCTGCCCAGCCCCCTGCAGTCACCGGTCACCATGGCGACAGAGAAGGTGAAGGACCCCATGGGCTCGATGGGTTTCCTGGAGGCGGCGGTGAAGATCAGCCACACGTCGCCCGACATCCCCGCCGAGGTGCAGCTCTCCATGAGGGAGCACTTCCTGCGCCGCACCACGCGCATGCAGAGGCAGGCCACCGAGCCCGCCTCCTCCACTCGGTCAGTCACAAACACGCATGTTCCGCACCTCATTTGATGGATGTCCTTTATTTTATTTATTTTTTATTCAATATGCTCCTTAGATAACTTTTAATTGTATTTGTTTTATTATTTTCTCCTTATAGCATTGTGAAGCACCTTGAGATGATGTCGTTTTTAAAGTGAAAATGAAATGTATTATTGTTAGGAAAAATATCACTCGTCACCGGCTTGATATTCAATATCAGGATACATGTATTTATTATCCTCTCAAGAATGGAAGTAGTCATCACATACAGAGCATTTGGTACAACTAGTTCCTGAACAGTGTCCTTCACATGCTGATATACAAGAGAGGGAGTTACACAGTCACAAGATGGAGGAATACCGGTTCAAAGCAGTATTCAATGTTTAGTTCAGATTAGCTAAGACCCACGTAAGCAATAAACATGACAGTCATATGTCTATCTCCATAGAGGCTGAATCATCATGGTAATCACATAGCTATCATATTCCTAAAACAGTCCTGATGCTCTTCTAGGTAATCATACATCCTGTCATGTACACAGATACATAGGGCCTTTTTTATCATGTGTACTCTGATATTGGAAGAGTACATTCAGTATTTTCCCAACAATTATTATTATGTGTGTAAGACGATGTGCTCATTCATGTGTGAACATGCCTAGGGATACATACGAGCAGGCATGCCTGCACGCACGGACAGCGTTTAAGAGATACAGTAGAATCGTGTGGCAAAAAAGATCCATTAACCGAACGAGAATAAGAATAAAATGTAAATCTGAAAATTCAAAGTTACTTGGCACTACATCAGTTAATGAAGCGCTAATGAGGGAAGACATGTCCATCTAAGCAATTTAGTTTCCACTATTTTATGTAGATTCAACGGTAACTTATTAGAGATAATGTAGATTGTGTTGCCTTAGAGGCATTTCTGAGAGTAGTAATGGAAAAGCTAAGTGTAAGTGATTACTTCTTCGTTAAAATGATTGCAATAAGAAGGGAAAACATTTTTGCTGAAGTACGAACAGCAGAACTCAAACATTTTTTACCATTTTACTAAGTGCACATCAGTCCTTTCTGCTTATTATGCAGCTACGCATTAAAAAAGCACATCTATTTTTAAATAGGCTTAAGCAGCAAACATGTCCTTTTAGGGTCCTGACAAAGCAAACCGTCGTTCACCCCCCCCCCCCTCCAGGACCTCATTTGGTGCACTTTGGGCTGTCATAGGCTTTTTAGTTGTTGTTATTATTTTATACATTTAGGGCATCATTTTGAATTTACTTTGAACTTTTTATATAACACAAACACAATTCAAGTATTTTGCATTCCTACCACAACACAGCAGACAATTCCACATCGAATTCGGAAAGGGAAAACTAAAGGGTATCAATGCAAAGCAGACTGACTCTTAATCGGTATTCCAAGCATATAAGACTGAAAGTGGATTGAGAATAGCAGGCAATCTTCTTCGAATATTTGTTTTCATGCATTTGTAAAAACAATAAAAATGCGATTATCCTTTAACTCAAGAAACAACTTACTTAGCTTATTGGGTTTTTAATCAATTGAAACTTAACCAGAAGTAAGGTGATATAAGGAGACACTATACTGTAGGTAGTCAGCTTGGTACATTTAAAAGCTTCCTCTCTTGAATTCAACCTCCCCTTTTTGATATTCCCTGCTTGTCTTCACTGCTCTTCAAAAGCCATTGAAGACATTGTCATTCACTCTCTTTCCTTCTCCCCTGCAGGCACAATTCATTCAAAAGACACCTTCCCAGGCAGATGCAGGTAGGCAGTCTAGACCTGGGGTACGACTACACGCCGGACAATGACGATAGGCCCACAAGCATCGGTCGCATCCAGCCAGAACTCTACCAACAGAAGACCCTGGAGTCGGAGGATTCGTCCAAGAACGGCAGCAGCAAAAACTGTGGCAGGATTAACTTCTCTCTCAAGTACGACTACGAAAACGAGGCGCTCATAGTCAACATCATCAAGGCGTCAGACCTCCCTGCCAAGGACTTATGTGGGACGTCTGACCCTTATGTGAAGGTGTACCTGCTGCCCGACCGCAAGAAGTTCCAGACTCGCGTCCACCGGAAGATGCTCAACCCCATATTCAACGAGAGCTTCCAGTTTCCTGTGCCTTACGACGAGCTGGCGATCAGGAAGCTCCACATGAGCGTCTTTGACTTTGACCGCTTTTCACGGCACGATATGATCGGCGAGGTGGAGCTGGACAACTTGTTTGAGACATCAGACCTCTCCAGGGAAACGAACATATGGAGGGACATCCAATACGCCAGCACGGTAAGAATCTATTGGCTTTTTTTTCTTATAGATTCAGTATTGAATGACTGACTCTATAGAGACATTTATATCGAACGTGTCTCTCATTGACTGGTGATTCCACATATGAATTACAATCAATGTTAGTTATTTGTTTTAACCATGGGGTCAATAGCTTACTGGAAATGTACTGGAGGGACAGTAAAGCCAAGCCTTTGGACTGGTGTTGTTGGCTGAATGTCGGCCTGTTGGACAAGCAGATGGATATATCTGGCATGTCAGAAGTTTTGGTCGTCCGTCTTACAGTTTGAGCAGTTCCTTGATTTCCCACATGGCTGCTGTCAAAAGTTAATGATATACTGTAGTGAGCTAGATTTATTATTAGCGGAGTAGCATTTTACATGTTTGGCAAAAGAAAAGCAGACGGAGTGAAGTTGATGTGCTAATTCTGTGACTTTTAGACTAAATGGTTTGTTTATTTGTTGTCACACAATGACCAGTTCAAGCAGCGCTAGTTTTGCGCCAGGTAGTTATTGTTTCTTATTGAAATTCTCTAAGTGGTACTTTGGTTACGGTTGAAGGTTTAAAGTACATTAAGTGCAGCAGAGAAAAGACATCTCAGATAGTGGTCTGTTTCTGGCACAAAGTCGTTTGGTTGTGTATAGAGACTGGTAAATGTTTCTGTAATTATGTTTAGGTTCTGTTCGCTTTCTAACATTAAGGAAATGAATGGCTGGCTTAGAGTGGATTGTTTTTGGGCTTACCTTGAGTTGGCATTAGTGGCTAACACAAGCAGTGTTCGTCAGTCGGCTTGACAGTTCTCAGCAAAGAGGAGCAGGGTCTTAATCCAACAGCAGATCAACACAACTCCCAGAAGGCCTAAAGAACAAAAGATAGTGACAATCTTAGCCTAATCTCATTCGTTGAGCTGCTTTTTTAGTTTTTTGTCCAGCCGTTTCAGAGTAAAGCGGCCATAGATGTGACTGGCTGAGAGACCACGACATCCTTAGATCTTCGTTCAACTACAACTAGCTTTTTGTACCTTGCGCACATTCATGAAACATTTAGAGTTACACTTTGAGAGCCTTAAAGGTGGGGTAGGTAATTTTGAAGAAACCAGCTCGAGTGCGCTAGAATTTGAAAATACACAGCCGGGAAAAGGTCTGCCACTTCCTTACAGAGCCCCTCCTCGAACACACGAACGCGCACATGACCAATGAGGTCACGAGATAAGTTTGTGCACAGATGGAAGGCTGACAGGCAGGTAGGCCATCCAGTTATTTTAGCCGGGCCGGCTAAAATGATTGGTCTTGCTTTTTACAGTACTACGGCTTCCACAGATGAAATGTTTTTATGGATTTTTTGTCAAAGCACTTAAGATATTCATTGCTATCACGATGTTAAGAGCATTCCATGGAATATAACAAAAAGTGTATCTCGAGCCGGTTTCTCAAACTTACCTACCCCACCTTTAAATGGTGAGTGTCAAACTTGTGTTGTTAAAATAGCGTCATCTTTTCACCACTTTTAGCCAAAAATAACAGTATATAAAGCATTCAGCGTTCCTCCACCATCATTTTCTTCGCGTCAGTAAGCAGCATTTTATGTATGCAATTGAAATATCAGGAAAATACAATACAATAGTAAACTGATTAAAAAAATGTAATTCAAAAAGGAAGATTTAGAGACCTTCCTCGTGTGTCTGGTGTCTGATTAACATTTTCTTATGGGGGAAAGGGGTACGTTTAGGGGATTAAAACGCTGCCCTATAATGTGAATCCAATTACTACATTTGAATTATCATTAAAAGCATCAATAATCAGACACAGTTCTTTTTTTTCCTCATCGAAAAACGAAATTGTCCCTCATTAAAATACATAAAATGACTGGCTGGAGACGCAAAGGTGTTCTCAAACATAAAAGCCTTTTCCTGACTCACAGCTCTCTAACACAATTATTCTCCTGCTGGCTTTGTTACTTGTTGACGATGTCCAGAGACTGTTTTCTGGAACAAATTGTTCTTCGTCCAGGCACCATGTTAGCACCTTAGAGCCATAATCACTCCTCATCCCTTTCATCCCTGAGTTTCCTCACCTCCAGTTGTTAAACTTGAACTTCTTCAAGGGTTGCTCAATAATCTCCACGTTATTGCTCAGGAGGCAGAAAAGCAGAAGGCCCTCTCCTTGGCACACAAACTTTATTGAACCACCCTAACGATTTTACGACAACATTCCTTGCTCACATTAGATTTAAGATAGGCAAAGATGGTGGGGTTCAGCAGGAGCGGAAAAACAAACAAGAAGTGGAGTGTAATGACTCGGGTAAGATAAAGACGCCGATTCATAAAAAACGTTAACTCTTAATGAGTGGAAATCTATAGTGAGCAGAAGAACGAGGAGAGAAAGAAAAGAGCCAGCTGCCTCCCTCAGTTCATAGATCAAGGAGCGATAATCATCTATAACACCAACTTAGCTTCACTGAGATAAAGAAGCTGGAGGAGTGTAGAAAAGCCACTTATTGACTTCAGATCCCTCATGTGTTCAAACTCTTTTGGGATGGTTTACGTGCTAATAAGGGGCATGAATGGAGGAGACAATTTATCAAGAGCAGGAAAACCAAGACACAATCATTCTTCGTAAAAAAAGGCCTCCATAGAGTATAATAAATAAGGCAATGAATGAAATGTACAGTTATTGACTATTTTTACCTAGAGTGTAGAGCCAACTAGACACTAAATGTTTTAATCAACAAATACATGTTCCATCTTAGCTGCTAATATTTGCAAACTAGCGCTAAACACGGAGTCCAGTTTCAGAAGTTACAAAGTTAATAAAAATACTAGAAGTTATGAAAGATTATCCTGATGGGGACGATAATATCTGTACTAAATGTTGTGACAATCCATATACTGCCTTCACATTTCCGTTAACACTTAAATTGAGCAATGTCTTAGTTTAGCGTTTTAGCATGCTAACATTGGCTAATTAGCACATAGCAAAAACTATAGCTGAAGCTGATGCGAGGTCCTTTTCGATCAATTCATAAATAAAAACATTTTTTCAAGTATATCATAAAGTATATCTCCTTAGGGTCTGATTGTGGCCATTTTGTATGTGTGTGCTAAAATGAGAATCTTGTATTTACACAGTATTTTATATCCTAAAGTTAGCTTTTTGGCTCTTGTGATTGCATTTATGCTTCCTGATTCCTAAAAGTAGAGTTATTTGTGATGATTTTTTTGCTGATCAAAACTTGCAGGTACCATCAAAATGAGTTTGCCAGAGAGCGTATTTTCTCCAATAATCAAAAAATCCAATAAATAATTGCGATAGCTTTTTGTCGAGGGGAACGAGTGCACTGATAGCTGTCATAAAAAAAAATCATCCCTGCATCACTACATTTCACTGGACATGTGAGGTGCTAGAGTAATATTAAAGGGGTCAAAATCAGCTTGTTCGTCCTGTACAAAATGTCATTTTAGGATATATAATTACAGATATGGATGTTTCAATCTGGTCCAAAGTGTCTGACTGAGCGGACAGCCGATGGACAGACTGACTTCGTATGATTAATGCCGTGCAGATTACACTGACTGGCACCAAAACAGCCTGTGTTTCTACAAGGACAATCAAAGTGTCACTTCATGCTTTTACAACACTTGACATTTCTGCTGTGCTCACACATTATGGCTGAACCTTCACACCCTTCAAACTAAATCCCTCACTTCCACGGCAGAGAAAGTCAAATCGCATGTGGAGTGTGTGAAAGGACGTTAACACTGCAGCACTCGGACAGAGGTGTTGGAGGAGGCCAACAGTGGGTTGAAGTGATTATGAGATGTGATCTTAAAATGCTTATAGAGAGAGAAAAAGGGCTCTCAATAGCTCAGTAGGGACCTCAACAGGAGTGTAAAAGCTTATATTTAATTAGGCAGGTTGTACTTTTCCTCAAAATGGATTAACAGTATAGGAAACCTTTGAGATCTTGGGAGTAGAATTGTCTTTTTCCAAGAGTCATTCACTAATTGATAAAGTCAGATATTTGGTTGTGGTGAAGAACTGAATTTGATTTCCTCCTGATTGATGATGATTAACCGGAAACATTATCAGAATATATGATTTGTTTTTTTACTCTAAAACTGCAATGGAAATAATGAAAGTTGGCAAAAGACTTGATCGGGAGGTCGGCCATGACTTCCAAACTAACCTAAATGGTCTCAAGGAGACTGACAGCCAAATAACTGCAAGGACTTGAAGTGGAGCCCAGTTTTTCCACTTAATTAGCTTTAATGTATGTGGGGACACCTGTGGCACCTTCAACTGTTCTGGCATGACTCCTTCCAAAACTTAAGTGCTACAGAAGTCAAATAGCTTGTCTAAGTCATGTTCTGTAGTGACATTAGAGGAAAAAAATCAGACACCAAAGGGTAACAAATTCCTCCAATGTCTGCCTGAAATGTGGATTTGGTGTCATTTAACCCCTTAATATCAATACAGACCGTCAATGTTTAATAAAGCATTAAAATCAGTGTTCTTTAATAGGCAGAAAATACTTTTCACACTCAGCCTGCAGCACCCGCTCAACACAAACGCCACACACTTTGAACAACAACCCACTTTTCTGCCAAAGTCTCCTTCTTACCTAACTTACCAACATGAAGACACGTCCACTAATGTTGAACGAGCGACCAAACAAACATTCACCGGAGAAAAGTGCAGCGCTAACACCAGTGTGCAGGCTTGACAGCTAATTAGCCGCTCTGCTGCATCCCACAATAACCAGCATGTAAACACACCTGCGAATGTCAATCCGGCCCATTTAAATGCTGGTTCAGCCCTTACTCTTAAATACCACTAACGACATGCTGTCCCACCATGACACGTCCCCTGTGGTGTTAGACTGTCTCTCTGATAGCTGTGGTCAGTCAAATGCTCGCACGCCCCATTACACCGGCTGAGGAGAGAAAACTTTTCTGACATATTCCCTAAACTCCTTTTGTCTTTGAATAACATAACTACGGGTTTATTACCAGGTAGGTTGACACGTACGAGGAATTTGACTTGGTGTCGTAGTAAAACCATTTTTTGGAAACAGATAGAGAACTATTTTAAGAACATAACAATAGGAAAATATATAGTAAAATAAAAAATTAAATAAAGCACTATTCACATTGAAATAGAATGGAATAAAATGTAAAATATGTGCAGTAAAAAAACAAAACAGATATTGACATGAATCCAAGGAGAAAAAGCTGACATTACTTTTGACTCCAAAAAGGATTAACAAAATGTGATGTCAGCACTGTTAAAAGTCACTGGTTATCAAATTAAATCTCGTCTGTTTAATCTGTACTCAAACAGAAACTTAAAAGTGTGTTCCACCATCTGCTTTAATTAAAACCTCCTCTGTTGAAATAAGAATAGCTGCACAACGGAGGAATTGTTATCAGAGAGTTACTGTATGGGACATGCCTTTTTTTTTTTTTTTAAATATGGTACTTCTTGTGAATGTGATCTTATTAGCTCATTACCCTCTGAGCTAATGACAGAAAGCTTGTTAGCTCAGAGAGCATTTCCCCTCTTCAATAAAACCCTTTAATAAGATCAAATGATGCAGAGTCCCCTGCTGCTGTGGCCTTTAGATGTGCTGGTGTATTGCACTTTAAACCGAACCAAGCCAGTCATTGCACACCATGCTTTTACTCTTTATGCTAAGCTAAACTAAGCTCGACATTTCCATAGTTAAAGAAACAATTAATGCAATTTTAAGGGTATGATCAAAGCTTCCACATTTTTCCCAACAAGGTTAACGGTGCAAGTCAAAAGGGGGAAAGCCAGATTCAATTCTTTTTAGAAATCAGCTTTACCTGCTCAGCTTCTTGCCTCGGTATATTTGTGTTTTCATAAAGGCTGACACTACAAAATGTCCCCAAAAAAGCAGAATGATAAAAGGAAAAATACCGGTAGAGGGAAGGAGTCTCTGCAGATGTCAACACACATTTCTAGTGGCTCATGGATTGACGATTTAAATGGATACTTTTTTTAGCTTATAAGCTGTTTTTCATTGTCTTACTAATTATGCCTTTAAAAATAGGCCCTATTATGCCTTTTGGGGTTTTCCCTTTCCTGTAGTGTGTTATATACCGTACAGTAGGTTTGTGTGCATGTAAATGGTCTGCAAAGGATAAATCTCAAAGTTTCTCTCCCACACACTTATCCCTGCCGGAAATGCCTCCATTGGACTCCTTTGTTTACTTCCATAACATAGTGACATCAATATGTAACACTCGGCTCTTATTGGCTAGCACTCAAACACATTGTACGGAAATTAGGGCAGTTGACCAATCACAACAGAGCTGGCCAGATAACCAATCAGAGCAGACTGGGATCTGGTTTCAGACAGAGAATTAGCAGAATAGGGCCCCTTTAAACAACGTTTTTCACCCTACATGTCAAACTATTCCTTTCAAAAGTTATTTGTATTGTCCTGTGTTACAAACTGACAACAAACAACATGTTCCCTCAGCTGCATTGTGCTCTACAACACGTGTTATCCATTTATCTTTCAACACCACTCACAATACACCTGCAGCCCTCCTGAGGCTGAGCTGCAGAAACCAAACAACAGAATCACAATGCGGCTCTTTTTCAAGCCAAAAATGCAAAATAGCAAAGTTGAATTAGTTTGCATCATATTACCCTTTTTATACACTCTGGGTGTAGCCTTTGCCCGAATTAGCTAGTTTACTCTCTCAACTGTGAGGAACATTTTACATTTTGTTTCCTCTGGCAACAAGAGGCCATCATAAAGCTGTATTATAATTATATATTATAATATAAATATAGTATTGATCCTTTCGTAAAGTAAATAAGTTCTACATTAATCATTTTGAGGGACCTGTACTTTACTTTTGAATTTTTGTATTTGTATTCTTGAGTTTTGATATTTTTTGTCCCTCTATTAAGATCATAAATCCCAAATATAAGCTAGTAAATTATGATACACACTATGGCTCTTCAAACTAGCAAGTGGTGTATACAGTAATTGAAATAAGCTTCACTTTCTCCAGCTGCAACATTAAAGTGATTAACACATTAATGCAACACTAATTATAATCCAGTCATATAATATATACGATTTTAAAATGGGTGTTTGCATACCGACTAGTTTTACTTTTGGCGCTTAAAGTACTGTTTATGTTACTGCTAATATCTGAAGATTTTTACTGAAGTGAATGCAGGTATTTCTACAAGGTCGTATTACTACTTTTACTAAAGATCTGAAGCTCTTTCAATCACTGGTATTCACTTTCTGCTTCACTGACCTTTGACTATATCAGACAAAATGAAGTGTAATCATCCCAGAATCAGACCTTGAGGGAAAGACACACCTGTTCATGACTCTGGTTTAAAGTGTTGAATATAAATGTGGAACTAAAAGAGATTTCTTTTTTGCTTGTTTGCACTTTTCTCCACAGGAAAGTGTTGACCTTGGGGAGGTCATGTTCTCCCTCTGCTACCTGCCCACTGCCGGCAGACTCACCCTCACTGTCATCAAGTGCAGGAACCTGAAGGCCATGGACATCACCGGATACTCAGGTGTGTGTGTGTGTGTGTGTGTGTGTGTGTGTGTGTGTGTGTGTGTGTGTGTGTGTCTTTGAATATCCAATTGCAAACATGTCATATTAAGTAAACAGCGGGGAGTTGCCTCTCCGGCTGCGTTCTGTTCATTCAGCACTTATTAATATTCAACAACTGCAAAATTAAGACATTGTCAGCAAATAGTTGCAGGCAATCAGTTAATTGTGTAAGACCGCTTTTCTGTATTCCACTTTTCCCTCCATTACTGACATCACTTCTAATACGTGCTGTTTAGTTTACATCAAATGCCAGGGTAAAAAAAGTGAGTCTTTTCCATTTCTGTCTTTTTTCTGAACTACAATAATCCAAAATCCATGGAAAATTAGATTTGGCTTTTAAACGATGGAGCTAATACAAATGCTCCCTTCAGGTGTGGAATAAAAAACGATGCATCCCTGCCCTCTATTTTAGGACATCTGAGTCGTTGCAGCTGCTTCCTGTTTATTTCAGTTATACATTTTCAACACTTGTGAAAAACACATAGTCAGCAAAAAGATGCTGGCGGTCTCTTTATTGTAGTAGACTATAGTTCCTCCATTCTTATTTTCCCGTTGATACTGATAAATATGTGACATTTACTTGACAATAAATGCCAGGGTTCAGGTGAATTTGCCCTTTTTTTCCTTCAACTTCCTTCAATAATCCAATATCAAATTGAATTAGGTTTTATCGAGGGAACCACTGCAAAGCTCTGGTTCAGCAAAAAGGTCATCGCTGCAGCACTCCTTTTGACTTGTTAGGCACTAGAACATAAGATAAGATAAGATAGTACTTTATTGATCCCAATTTGGGAAGTGTTGGTGTTGCAGCAGCATAAAAAGACATGGCATTGTACAATAACAATTAAAAGACAAGAAGTAAACAAGAAAGTAGAAAATATTCATGTTTAATTTACGAATGAACAATAACAAGATATAAAGCAAGAAGAACAACATGTGATATTGAGTGAACAAACAGCGGAGAGTTGTCTCTGCAGCTGTTTCTTTCAGCAGATATTAATATTGTGATATCAACATATTGTCAGCAAATAGTTACGGGCATGCTAGATTGTTTCTCCATTCCACTTTTTACCTCCAATACTGATTATGATTAACATTGCAATAAGTGACATTTACTTCGCATGAAATGCCAGGGTTCAGGGGATGTGCCCTTTTTTCCTGCAATGTTCTTTGCAATAACAAAACAATCCAATTGAATATTGCATTTGGCTTTTTGTCGAGGTTTGGCCTACAGAAATATGCCATCGCTGCAGAAATCTATTTCACTGGACATGTGATGTGCCAGAAGATGTCATATTCAGTGACAAACAGTGGAAAGTTGTCCCTGCAGCTGCCTTCTGTTTGTTTCAGCAGATATTAATATTCAACACTTGTGATATTTAGACATTGTCAGCAAATAGTCGCAGGCGGTGTGTTTTTTTTAGCTTTCCCATTCCACTTTTGCATCTAATACAGATATCATTTGTTGTATTGGACAATTATTTTGCATTGAATGCCAAGGTTTAGGTGAATGTAGCATTATTTCCTCCCTATATGATGACGTTTTAATGCGAGTCCCATTTTAATTCCCCAGAGTTTTAAGGGGTTTAGCTGCCTGCCATTGTTTCAATATGTGCATCGTAAAACAATAGCTATCAAAATGTGCCTTTGAGCACATTACTCTGCAAAGCAAGCGCTCTTGTTTGTTGTTTATAGATTGAGGGCAGCTTACATCTGACTGAAACACAGCATAATGGATCATACTCTGCGATCTGCTCCTGACGGCTGAAGATTGAACACAGCATTCATCAGGAAGCTTTTCTCAGTCATGCTGTTTAAGCTATCTATGTCCTATCATCCTCTGTGGTTACACAAGCTGTTGACTCATGCACTTTCATGCACATTTCCGACAGCCAGGTCCTCCAGGGTTGCTTTTAAAAAGCAAACAAACACTCTGGGCGAGGAAATGTGATCTGTATCCGATTTCCTTTTAAAAGAGGCCCTATTATGCTGTTTGGGTTTTCTCTCTTCTGTAGCAGGGTATATGCAGGAATCCTGAAGTCAAATGTAAGACCTTTTAAGACCTTTTTTAAGACCCTTTCCATACATTTTAAGACCTCATCGCCACTTGGAGTTCTAACCGGTTACATTGGCGACACACTTTACCTCACATTCACTATATACAGTATTGATTGTCCTTCCTCCTTATCTTCCAACCATTTGGACGCAAACTTGCATTTCCCCATAACGATGTTGTTTAACAACCGGCGTAAACGGACCTTGGCGCGCTATCAAGCAGTGAGCGTGCGATGTCCTGTTCAGATGACGTCAAATCCAACGGGATGCCATAAACTACACAGAATCACACTACACACCTACGCAATGATTACTTTCAGGCACACTGTAGAATACAACCTCTTTGGACAACTTATATACTTATTGAAAACAAGCTACAAAATGTAATACCGTGGAAAATGCCGTTTAATACTTTTTAAGACCCCGCGGACACCCTGTGTAGCGTGTTATATGGGTTTTAGTGCATGTAAATGGTCTGAAAAGGCTCAAATCTCTGTGTTGCCTCCAGGGGGAATTTCTTTTTGAACATTAAAGCATGAAAACATGTCACAGTAGAGGCACAGAATACCTGAAAATGGGCATTATAGTGCCCTTTTAATACAAAGAGCCATGGTGAGGCGTCTTTTTATTATTATGGCCCACGACAGCCTGCCCCCAGATGCAAGTGTAACATACATCTGTAAAGATCAATTAAAAGGTCCTTTCAAACAAACACAAAGCTTTGACACACTGAATAGCTACTCGGGAGATTTCTTAAATGTTTTCCTTATTAATTGGGAAGTGTTTTGGTAATTTCCCTTGTTCACGGAAAGGGTCTAAGGACAGAGGGAGTTGTATGCTGAGACAAATGTGTTATTTGGGATATTGGGCTGTATAAATACAATGTCATTGATTGATCAAACATGAGGGGGGAAGAAAGCGTTCACTAAAGACCCACCCTGTTAATTAGGCTTTCAATTGAAGTGTATTTATTCTTCTTTTATTCAGTCGTGTGTTCTGTCGGTATTTAGTGTTTTAATGAATCACAACGTTATGGGTGGCTTTGTTTGAATAACTGGGTCAGTATTGTTTTCATTTTAGCTTTTGAATTGGTTTGTGAAGCCCTTTGTGTTAGCTTGTGTATGAAAAGTGCTATATAAATAAAGTTTGATCAATGGATCCCATACCCCCAAACTCCAATAAGCCTGACTTTCATTCTAATTATCGCAGTTTAAAAAAAAAAATAAGATATGGATAACTTCGAAATGATATGTATCTTTTATCAGTTCCTGTTTAGATGAAGTCACTTATGTTCTGTCCTCCTTCCTCTCTTTCACACCTTGCCTTTAGATCCCTACGTCAAAGTGTCGCTCATATGTGACGGGAGGCGTTTGAAAAAGAAGAAGACGAGCATAAAGAAGAACACTCTGAATCCCACCTACAACGAGGCCATCATCTTTGACATCCCGCCGGACAGCATGGACCACGTCAGCCTGCACATCTCCGTCATGGACTACGACTTGTACGTACCACAAACAACTCATCTCCTCAGGACAATAAATAACAAGTTAAAGAATGAACCCCCCTCCATGTTTCACCTGCAGAAAAGTCTTCTCTGTGCTCACCTTAAATCTGATTTTTAAGACGTGAACATAAGAGATGATTTTTGGTGCATCAAAACATATAAGTTTAGAGCCAGGTCATGGACCAATGTGCAACTTACACAGGTGTGACATTTGAAATCTACAGTGCACACACACTGGGAATGGACTTTTCTGAAAGAAGTTGCTTTTTTACAACCACAAAGAAACACATTTTATTTATTTTGGGATTTTTCAACAATGGAGAAGGAATTTTATGGAATTTTTGGGGTGTTTTATTAAAAGCTTTTTTCATTTTCCTATTATTATCATTATCATTATTACTATTAGTAGTAGTAATAGTAGTAGTGGTAGTGTTAGTGGTAGTGGTAGTAGTAGTAGTAGTAGTAGTAGTAGTATTATTAGTAGTAGTAGTAGTAGTATTAGTAGTAGTAATAGTAGTAGTAGTAGTAGTGGTAGTGTTAGTGGTAGTGGTAGTAGTAGTAGTAGTAGTATTAGTAGTAGTAGTAGTAGTAGTATTAGTAGTAGTAATAGTAGTAGTAGTAGTGGTAGTGTTAGTGGTAGTGGTTGTAGTTGTGGTAGTGGTAGTGGTAGTAGTAGTAGTATTAGTGGTAGTGGTAGTGGTAATGGTAGTGGTAGTGGTTGTAGTTGTGGTAGTGGTAGTGGTAGTGTAGTAGTAGTAGTAGTGGTAGTGGTAGTGGTAGTGGTAGTTTTGGTTGTGGTAGTTGTAGTTGTAGTGTGGTGGTAGTAGTGGTAGTAGTAGTAGTAGTAGTAGTAGTAGTAGTAGTAGTAGTAGTAGTAGTGGTAGTGGTAGTGGTAGTGGTAGTGGTAGTAGTATATTTATCATTATTATTATTATGTCTGAAGGGGATCTATAATAATGTTTTTAAATGATTATTAATTTCTTTCAATATATATATATATTGGAGTCAGTCAAATTCCAGGTATTTAGAGGAATAGTGTACAACGCTACCTTTACGGTATGTGAAGCTATAACAGGAAATGGGTGGAGGGGTTGCAGGGCTGACAGCTGACAGAATGAGAACATGCATGTTAAAGGTCAGGATGTTGTTGTTTTTTCTCCTGTGTGTAGTATAAACAGAAGCGGCGATATTTAGAAACCTATGCCTCTTGTGTTTTCTCTCATGTCGGATCTGTAGGATTACATCCAGTACATTTTCTTCCTGAAATAATGAAATTCTAGTTGCACAGATACAATCTGCAGCATATTTTTACTGGATCAATCACCAGGACATCCATATGCAGACTTGAGTCTCATTTCATTTCAAATGCCCTTCTTGCAATAAAAAAAACATTTTGATGTATGATATGTCTTGTCACATTAAGTCTGATGTGTTCATGCAGTCATATGTGTGTGTGTGCCCCACAGGGTAGGTCATAATGAGATCATTGGTGTGATGAGGCTTGGATGCCATGCTGAGGGTCTTGGAAGGGACCACTGGAACGAGATGCTGGCGTATCCACGGAAGCCCATTGCACACTGGCACCCCCTGCTGGAGTCCAAGAAGTCTGAGAAAGAGGTCGGTCTGGGGTCTGTTTCTTAAAGGAGTGATCTGTATGTTGTCATTATATGAAACATGTCTTATTTGACATCTAATGTAGAGACAGGTAGCGCAAACTAACATCCACTGTCAATCCTATGGTGCTTTCATCGGATAGCAGAGGTGGGAGAAGTACTCAGATCAAAGCTGGTAAAGGTGCAGCTAGTTTTAATGACTTTGTATACTGCAGGGTAGCTTTTGAATTTACTCCAGGTGGAACTAAAGTCTGATTTAAGTGTTGATTATGTTTCACATCATTAATCCAAATCTACAAAGTAACTAAAGGTATTAAATAAATGTAGTGGAGTAAAAGTACACGATTTAAATTGTACTTAAGTACAGTACTTGAGTAAATGTACTTAGTTACTTCCCACCTCTATTGGATAGCTGTTTCAAAGTTGTCTATTTATATATAACCACATTTGTTGAACTAGTAGTCACATTGAGATAAAAACTACTTCAACAAGTGAGACCTAGCCATGATAGACCATCAAATGATCAGATCAAGACAGCAACAGTAGGTAGAGGTAGAGCCTGTGTATATATAAACTGCATCTGTCCTTCAAATACACCATTCATAAATACATATATAAACACCCTTTAATTCCCATTAATAGCCATTTCAAACAAGGCGAAATAGACTTTCACTACATTTTAATTCAGCTCATTTATTTCCAAAATTGTTTGTGATTTAATATTATTTTATGTTAGTTTTTCATGTTGTATGTTTTGATATTGTTTGTGAGCCCCTAACCTAACCAAGACAAATAGCCTGCGTCACTTTAAATATTGAATTATTTAGGATAAGAAATCGGTGGGTGTTTTCATAAAACTTTGAGGGACTTTTGAGGGCCCAGATGGAGAAACAAGAAGCAACAAAAATATACTGCATGTGTTTCAGAGGACAGGTGCATAGAGGTGGTAAATCAGCAGCAATGGCTGATGAACAGCTCAACGAGGCAATTTGCGTCAAAACCCAGACTTTCTCCACCTCATAACTCAGTCAGGACCTAAACACACAGACATAAAGCCCCTTGTATTAAAGTGATAATGACTTACCCTTTCTGAAGATGTCAATATATCTGATGTCCTTGGCGAGTAAACGTCCATTAATCTGCGTTGAAATCATAGGAAAAAGACGCTCTCCATGAATGCAGAAGCTGCCTTAAAATCTCGCGTTTTTAAGTTTTCTTCAGTATTAAAGTAGTCCAGTGATAGTTGTCTGTATATGAATGAGCTCACTGAGAACAGTAACTCATAATAAGTTATTCGGCATACTTTAGATGGTACCAATTTACCACAATGTTAAGAAATGTCTATTTCAAAAGAAAACGTGGCTCAAGCATAGCTCACTGATTTAGGCTACGTTTCTGTTTACATCCCTCAAAGCATTATGGGAATTCAATTCAGTTAAAAAAAAAACTGTAATTTCCCAAAAAATACAAGTTAAGCAGGAAAATAAGTGACAAAATACATCAATATTTACTTATTTCTTCTTACTTTTATTTGTATTTAACTAAGGCTCAGCATTATCAATCAACATTGTTCTAATATTTGTATTGTTTTTTAAATTAGCATTTTTGCATATATGTATTTTGAAAAACATATTTTTCCCTGCCATCTATTTTATTTCTGTACATATTTATTGTTTATGTTATTAAGCTTTATATAGATAGCAATAAGAAAGGGGTGAATATAGCCAATGTGGCTACAGTATATTCACCCCGGGGGCAAATAGCATCTGCCTAGATTTTTGTTGTTGCTTTTGTCTAAAGTTCTTAAAGACAGAGATGTTGATATTGTGTCTGTGGTGAGATCATATTAAATATTGAGTCTAAGTTAATTGATTAACTGCTTTCAGTCTCTTTTTGTTATTATTATTTACTACCTCCCCTACTAAATTGGTCAATCTAATTGAAACCCTTCTTCTATACTCCTGGAACAATGCCACCTTCATACAGATTGTATCCTGTGCTGAGAGTGACCTGAGAGTGACAGTGCTGTGTAAAAAAATTAAAATAAGCAGCATGTGTTTTATGAATCACTTCCTTGTGTCTGTGTGTCCTGCAGTGGAAGGCGAGGACAGCCAGCTTTGACAGCCAAGGCTCCTGCCCCTCCCCCCGGCCCCCTGCTAGCCCCTGAGCAGAGCCACCTGTGACCCAGAAGGGGGTTTCCTCCCTCCTGCTGATCCACTTCCTGTCTGTCTGATGGAGGAGAAACACAACCCCACTGTCTCTCCCTCTCTCTCCCTGTCTCACTGTCCCTCCCTCCCTCAAGTAAAGAACCCTCCCGTGAACTGATATCGGGTAAGATAGTTGTGTGAAGCGCAGTCTTTAAGGGGTTTGAAATGTGGGTGTTGTGATGAGTTCCCCCTCAATGGCTGGACATCCGGTCTGCAGACATTTCATATCTGAGCTGAGGTGAACACATCTCGGTGTCCTCACACGGAGACTCTCCAGGCGCTGAAGATTCAGTTATGTGGTGCAGAGACTCTTGGATAGAGAAGTCAGAGATCGGATATTGCTCCACGAGAGCAGTTTCAGGACACGGTAGAAAAAGAGACTTTAAACCGGATCTGAAGCAATTTCCGAACCATTCGTCTCTCATTGAATTCACAGTGCTGCATAGCATATAGATGACTGTAGCATTTTTGGCACTATTAGATGTAAAAACCATCAAGCTCCATTCATCGTTATGGTTTGTGAATAGCAAAACTGACAGTAATTTCAAAGCCCCTGCTGAGTTCTTCCAGTTTCGATAATGACATAAGCAATTTCCTGATCCGTAGTTCATTAGGGAGGGATGGGATTGCAACTAAAATATTCTCAATTTGCAAACTGTGTGTTTTCATTAGCAGAAAAGACAATAAGTTGTATGTAACAAAAGAATAACTGGATTTTTTTTTCCTCACACAACAGCAAATTGGCAAACAAATTGGCTGCAGTGTTATATAACTGATTTCGATTCTGATTATCATTGTTTCTCTAAGCAAAAAGCAGGTTTAAATAACCTGACAAAGGCACAAATAACTACATTCAGACACTGAATACCAAAAAAAACTATAAAAATGTTACCAAAAACTGTATTTTTTTCAACTGACGCTAATAACAAAAATCCCCTGTTGAGTTCTTCCAATTTCAATAATGACATAAGCAATTTCCTGATCCGCAGTCGTTTAGGAAAGATGGGATCAGGCTGCACCTAAAATATGCTAAATGTGCACATTTTGTGTGTTTTCATTAGTCAAGAAGATGTATCTAAAAAATAAGAAATGACTGGATAATCTTTACCTTAGTCAAGTCAAATTGGCTGCAGTGTTACTGTATGACCTATTTCAATTCTGAAACAACTTTTTCAATCTTTTTTCAATTTTAGAAACAAAAAGCAGGTTTAAATTAAAACTAGCTTAATTAACACACTAAAAACCCAAAAATTAAATAAAAAGGTCAACTGAAACACAGATTTTTGTTGATGGAGGTTTCTGTAAACAGGAAGTGAGCACACTTTACACTCCCTTACCTTCTTCTCTGTTTGATGTTTGCTTTTGAGCGATCTCACCTTCTTCTTCTTCCAGATGAAAACTCAACCGCTCATGTTTTCCTTCAGACACTCACTGTTCAAAAGCACTTCTTCATCTCCTCCTGTTCTTTTTTTCTGAACAGGTTTTGGTGATTGTGTATATTTTCATGTACAGCCGTCCGCCGTTTCCTGTATGTATGTTTTGTTATTCTAAGCAGAAAAACCAGAGAAGATATAAATATACGTAAAGCGTATTTAAAAATAACATTTGAATATATGTAGCTTTGTTGGTTGTGATGATTGAGAAAACATAAAAAATGGTGAACATATTCGTCTTTTGAACTTAGAAACATGCAACTTTCTTGATGTTTTTCCTGCCATTAATCATACTGTTGTTCAAGGAGAACATGTGTTTGAATTCGACATCCAGATGCTTGATCTGCAGCATGTGGTAAATAGATTATTTTTGAAGATATTTGATCTGATTTAGGAAAGATTACTGCAGCACCGCTGTCATATCAGTTTATTCCTTTAATAAATCCCTAGATATTATTTTGTCTCTTTATTACGTACGGTGGCTGACGGGCAACCATCTTGCAACGGCCCAAAACACTTCAATAAGGAAAAACGTGCTGCATTTTCAAAAGCGATGCAAATAAAAAGACACATAAGTGCCAAAACACATGCAAATGAAGAAACATCTTCACCAACTTGACAACACATGCACAACATTAAGAAAGCATTCACCAACTTAACGAAACATGCGCATTAACGAAGCGCTGCAACTAACAAAATGCTGCAAGAAGCTCAATACAAAACAGAAACAGAGACACTAAAAAGTGACGCTCATACAGCAGCTGGGACCGGAGCACTTTTTGACATTTGGCGATTATGAAGTTAGCCAACTGTGACCTTTGTTGGAAAATTACCTAATATGAACGTTTTATCAGCACATTTTAACAATGTGATCGCATGAGTCCTTCTGATATTATCGTAGCTAATCTAGTCATTTGAAATATACTCACAAAACACTTACAATTATGAAACAGACTAACTCTACCATCAGTGACAGTTGACCAACTTTATAAATCCCCGAACGTCAACAACAAGCGCTCTGGTCCCAGCTGTGTGCGTCACTTTTTAGTGTCCCTGTTTCCGTAATTTTTTTAGCTTCTTGGCTGTTTCTGTAACTGCAGCGTGTTTTTGGCCATTGTAACGTGTTTGCCCTTGTCAGCCACCGTACTTTACAATAACTATAGTTTGAGTCAGATTGTAGTATTGTAACGCAAAATACATCTATTGCTTTAAATTAAAAATATTACATCATGGATAGATTTATATCCTCATAACACAATCATTGGGTATATTTTAGTCCTCCAGTTTACCTCCTCGTAGTTGTTCTGTATTGCTATTATTGGTAAGCACAGATCGCATCAGTACAATCAGACACGGAGTCGGTGTGATAGCTGCCAAAAAGCATTCACAGATTACATTTTGTACGGTCGGTACAGAACATGTCTTTCCGAATAGGTGACTATATACTGAATAGCATCCGTATTATCTCATAAGCAGCAGACAGGACCTTAAATCTGAAACGTAACAGGGTTCCTGGCTGTGGCTGAGACCGAGTCTGGTGTCTCATTTAGCAAACTGACGACAAGTGAGATTATTGCTCAAACTCCTGTACATGGAACACGCTATATATCACAGTGTGCTAAACTCGGGGGGCCAGACATGAAGACACGAGCAGATGCATCCAGCAGACAGATCTGGTTTAGCCATTTCCTTCATGGGTACCCGGAGAGAGCCGTTTTGTAGCTCGCTGTGTGTGTGTGTGTGTGTGTGTGTGTTTGTGTGTGTGTGGAAAGTGCGGGGGCAGCTGATTGGCGGACAGGTCAGCGTCTACAGAGCAGTGGCATTTCTCTAATTGGCACTTGTTACAGCGAGAATGAGTCGGTTCATTATTGTCCGTGCTTGACGTGATCAATCATAGCATCGACACCCCTCCACTAATGTGACAGTTTGCTCTCAAGTCGTTTTAAAGGTGAAATTCCCCCTCTAATGGCATTATTCATAGATTTCTAATATCTTATTTCAGTGTTGAAACAAGTGGTTGAATAATCCTTTTTTTCTTTAAAAACATGTGCTTTATGATTGTCATATATTTCTCTGAAAATGTGGTGTGTTTTTCATAGTAGAAACCTGTTAAATCAATTGCTTCAGTTTCAAGACCCTCTAGCTTTGCCTCATATTGTAATGTTTCTTGATATGATCTTGTAATCCCATCCAACTATTATGATAGAACTGAATTTCCAATTTTTTATTGAACATTTTGTATTTGTAATAATAGAAATGTTTGAGAAAATGTTCTAGGGATCGACATGAAGAGTTGTTAGTTGAGACAAAAGTCTCAAATGAGCATCTTGATTACAATCAAGACTTAATATGAGTGACCAAGGGTGTAATGAAGTAAAAATGAAATAGCAGACAGTCTTTCAGCCACAAATTGTCCTTATTTTGTTTCAATAAGTATGGAAATCAACAGCAGAAAAAGAGTGTTTTGTTATTTTTCCTCCATGGGGTGTGATGTGTTATCAGTTCTGTGATATTACTTTCTTTTCTTTGATTAAAATACTTATGCAAAAACAGGCTGCGTGCTGTGAATTTTGTAGAAATAAGACACGGCATGATTAGACAACATAGCCAGTGGCTTAACAAGCAGGAATGGGTTCAAATGAAATGAGATTTGGTCAAATTAATTGAGGGGAGGACACAAAACATCACAGAGTAGAAAGACTTGCCATCCTCTAATAAAGTGAATGGCATTTCCATGTTTGTTTGAGACGAGAAGAAAGACTCAAATTAATAAATAATAGTTCAAAGGCTAGCTTGAAATTGTGTGATGTTAAGGGTGTAATTAATCCACCGTGAATGAAGAGTCTGCAGGCTATACTGAAAGACTTTTTGCATATAGCGTGTTTCAATTTACTGCTGCTTCTCTTTATCGTAGCCTTTGAGAACACGACACCCCTCCCCCGCTGTCACACCAGGAGCTTCCTCTTCATGGTCAGTCTGTAAATGATTTGGTAGCCGTCGTCCCAGCCGTAGAGCTGCTTCTCCTCGGGGTTGTATTTCAGACTGGCGTGGGCTCCGTATCTCCTGGGGAAGTATATAAGGGGAGCCTCCTCGCTGACCACCATGTCGTTGACGTCAAACAGGCACTGGATTCTCGACCGGCTCGCCATACGAGTGTTGTAAACGACGTAAACGGTCCCACAGACGACAAACGCCGCCTCTGCGTTCTCCCGTGGGCACCGGGTGTCCCAGATCTGTTCTATATCGAGCGTGGTAGGGTCCATCTTCGCGAGGTAGATGTTAGGTTCAGTGTCACTCATGGCGTACAAAAGCCAGAGGCCTTCATCGTCTGCTGCGAGGTCCGCTACGATCTCAGGGTTGAGGCTGTAAACACTAGCTTGGCTCTCGACGGGGAACATGGCGATATCTGTCACCGAGTCACTCATCAGGTCATATTTGACCACCTGAACGTCCATATCCTCCTCCTGCTCTACGTAGTACAGATATCCGTTATATACAGCGCTGCCAGGGCTGGTCCAATCAGAGGGAAGACGTATCTGTCGGCTGCCGATGGCGTCAGGAGAGCGGGAGAAATCTCGAACAGAGTCGAACTGATGGATGGTGTCTCCCGATGTCCCGTTGAAGACGTAGACCTTGGACGACCTTGGGTCTCTGGTCCACATGCCCTTGGGACTGCCCACTCTCTTTAAGATCTTCACTGATCTGATGCCAGAGATGATCTCCACACAGTCTGCCGTGGGAGGAAACACAAAGAGAGGGGTCATGTTTCTGTACTGTCGTTCGCCTGCCAAGCTTTCCTTCTTAAACAATATCCCTTAATGATACTTTACAATAGTTAACCCAATAGTCAGAAAAAGGACAGAAAGCCCATTTGTCCAAAAGTCCATTATCTGGAAAACAATTGGCCATTAAACTGAAGGATCATTGTCAAAAAACACACTCTTTCTGCAATTATTTTTGTCCCACTCTAATCTGCATTTTGATTGGCTTACCCTGATATTCTTACCTTCACCATAACCAATCTAACTCCTTATCCTTAAACCTAACCAATGCAATCAACAGGTACTAACCAAAAAAGCAAAGTAGGGCGTGTTAAACCTAAGCCGTAGTCGAAATGTAGCCTTGATTCTGAATAATAGTCAGCCATGTATGCTCTTTGTTTGTTTGTATGAGAGAGCGGGTACTTTCAGAGCATTTGTTTTAAAATAACAGGCTTTAAGAGAAATAGGCCCACTGTTGGGCCGTGCATTATACACTTGACTCTCCTTGATTAATAACAATCCCATGTGGTATGGCTTGAGAAATTATGTTTCATCCGTCCTTTTGGCAGGGGCGGATCAATGTGCTGCAATACCCATGAGCCTTCCCTGCCGAGGCCAATTTATAATGTTTTTTGTTGCTGTAGAACATTAATTCATAGGAACAAACAAACAGTAGCTAAATTCATCTAAAATTCCCAAAAGCCCAACATTGCAACAGCTAAAAACCAATATGGCACAACACGATGGTGAGAGTCGACAAACCAATCGGGGACGCCACAGTGACTATGTCAACTTCTTACATACAGTCTTTAATAATAGATGCTGTTTATACATTCATGAATATTTTATATTATAGAAACATTACAGACTTTAAAGCTTCTTAAGAGGAAATAACTTTAGACAGCACCAGATGCTGCTCCTCAGATTACACGTCTATCTACAATGAAAACTACACAACCCTAATTAAAAATGTTTCACAGGTGTGACATTGACGCGATTAAAATAATTTAATTCTGATTTTTTTGTATTGTTTTTCCCAGCTCGCACAATTAGTTCCATTAGCAGTTTTCAGCCAAGCGCCGCATCTCCGCTGAAATGTGTATTTGTGCAACGTAACATTTAGAGAACATCAAACAGCCTGCAGCAGTCAATATCCGGCTCTCCAAATTAAGGCAAATCCGAAGCAGTCAGGGGGAAATTGGACAAATAATGAGAGGAAACGTGAGTGAAGCACACACGAAGATGCTCTCTGTAGGAGGAAGATTAATACAAACACACGGATAAAGGATGCCCCCCATTATGTGTCCTGGAGCTAAATTAGCATTGTGCTCACAAATCTAAAATGGGTGCCTACAATGCGTTGAGGTTCATTTTGGGTCACTTGACAAACATTTACAATGGCTCACTGTGTGCAGAGCGAACATGAGCTCGGAGAGTCGAGCAGCTGACCTCGTTGCAGCTTCCTGTCTGCGGAGATTTTGCACAGAGAAACTCATACAGCAGCCTTTTCTCTGCATCATCCACTTTGTATTTAAACATCTGGATGAGAGAAAGCTCCTTTAATAAGTAGGGCATGATCGGCATTATAATTGAGGGCAGAGCATGTTAATAATAAATAATTCTTGAATGTATGTGTTATCGATTGTCTTAGTAAGGCAGCGTGACTAATAAAGAAATCAATATTTGTTCTCATTTGACTGTTTGAATGGTACCAAAGAAATGTTATGAACCTTCCTCAGGGATTTAGCTTTTGGATCCATTTGAAAAATATGGATCTTTTGCTTAATGTGCCCATTCAGTGTAATCTTCAGATATAAAGTCTGATGTGTTTCATCGATTTAAAAGTGGGGTTTCACAATTTTACAAAAGGGGTTTTAAGTCCCTGTATTATTCTGAGTAAATGAGTCATTGCAGCAGTTATATCTCAGCACTGTTCATGGTAGCACGCCTCGGGTTCAGGAGATTATGAAGACGAATGTTGTGCCGAAACTGCGCAAGGCAGGGAGTTGCTCTGCAGAAAAAAATGAGTTGCATCAAGCCATGCTGGAAAACATGACTTCAAGCCCTCCGTTAAATGACTTGTAACAGCACTGTGTTTGTTTCTCGTTTTCCAGAGGCTTTTCCAAGACACTTTCTCTGCACAAGGGGTGGTTTTGATCATGGTGTGATGTGAAATGCTAAAATTAAGCATAGAACAAACAACCTGTGTATATTCCTTAGGGTTCTAACTGTGCCGGGGCTCCGTCATGAATGAAAATGAATCATCAAACGCAGCCGCCCTGCAGAGAACGCTTGTCTGAAGTGAGCATGTACTTCCCTGCAGCTCACCAGAGACTCTGGACTGCAGCACCTCCCAGTCTTCCCCCTCCTCCTCCCCTCTGCTCTCCTGCAGCCCCCAGGCTTCGTGCTCCACCACCCTGTCTGCTTTATTCGCACAGGCCCGAGGGGAAGTCTGGATTTCTACGAAGTCCATCTCTCGTTCCACCCGGTCTACTCGGACTCCAGCTCCTGTCAGATCCTCCAAAATGGTGCTGTGATCGTTCCTCAGCCCATCCATGGCTTCAGCGGTTAGCTTTTTAAAATCCAGCAGCTCTGTGTGGTAACGGCGGGATTGGTCATGCCATAACTGCATATGATCCTATTCAGACATAGGCAGAAAAAACAAGCGTTAGAATAAATGTATGTTTTTATTTGGTCCTTTTTATAACCCAACAATTGACCAACAACAAAACAAAAAGCTTACGGGATGCTAACTCTGTGAGGTTGTTCGGTAGTGCTTTGATCTAAATGCTAATGTCAGCATGCTAACATAGTCACAACAACAATGCTAACATGGTGAGGTTAAACAGGTTTTGGGTACCATGTTCACTATCTTCGATTAGCGTGCTAGCATGCTAACATTTGCAATTTAACGCTTAACACAAAGTACAGCTGAAGTTGATTAGTATATATCAAAGGTTTTGCAAGTATTTGGTTATTATTCAAAGGATGAAACAAAATAGGGCGAACAATTTAAACATCATAATTCCACAATATGTAAAGTCCGGGAATCACTTAAGTTATTTCAAGTCCTCATGAGTCCATTCTTAAGTGTGAGTACATTTCGTTAAGTCTTTATCGAGATAATTCAGTAAACATCATGGTGGTGCTACAGGAAAAGTTAGAGGAACATGTAGCTTAGCTAAGGCAGCCCATGTACCAAAGCTAGCGGATATATCCCTTAAAGGTCCCCTATTATACTGTTTTTCATCAATATATTATAGGTCTCAGATATATACAAAACATGTCTCTGAAGTGTTTGGCTCCAAACACCAAACAGATCATTGCAGCATCCCATAATCCCCTCTGTTTCAGCCCTGTTTCCAAAGTGCTGATTCTCTGTCTGTTACTTTAGATGAAAATAAGGAGCCACTCCCCACGCCCCTCTGAGAGATATTTGGTTAGAAAGAACACAATGGTGCTCTAGGAGGAGATTCAGGTGATAAGGTGGGGAGGTGTTACCTTGGTTGCTGGCTAATGGTTACACAAGCCAAAAAATCGTTATGACATCATAAAGTGGCCAAAATCTGATCAGCTCATTTTCAGACAGGTTTTGATATAAATGGATCAGGACAAAAAGAGAGAATCTTTTTTCCTGAAACTTTCAGAATCTCTTTACACAGAGGGGACACATGTTTCTGTATAGAAGACATGAAAAAGTGGATTTTGCATAGTTAAGAGTTAAGAGTTGGGGGGGGGGACCAAATTAAAGCTAAAAGTGGACTCAAATACACCAGGAGGACAATAAAATCACTACATTAGCATTTAGCTCATAGTT
Organism: Dissostichus eleginoides; assembly: GCA_031216635.1. Taxonomy (NCBI): domain Eukaryota; kingdom Metazoa; phylum Chordata; class Actinopteri; order Perciformes; family Nototheniidae; genus Dissostichus; species Dissostichus eleginoides. The sequence goes on along the minus strand of CM062267.1, from coordinate 9,377,921 downwards.
AAGCCTCAAAGAGCTGCTAGTGTGAATACAGACCCGCATTTCAAAATACTAATTTAAAATGCTTTTTAAAACGTTTTATACTGCACCTGCATTTACAAGGTTAATAATGTTGTTCATAATTCAAAATGTGACTGGATGCAGGAAGACATTCTAATATGTGTTACATGCTGTATTCGTCATACTATGTGTTGGGATATACTACTTATTTTTCTACAGTAACATACTTAACACTATAGTATGGATATTGGAACACAGTCTTTCTGCACACCAGAACTAATCTTGAGAATTACAATGTTCCCATTTCAATCAAAGCAATCTTACATCACCAACACGAATACAGTTTCTCGGTGCAGTGATTGACACGGTCAGAGTGACAGGCGTATCATTCAGAGCGAGATACAATAACTGACGGCTTCTCCACCGTCTCCTCCGCTAGTTTCATTTTCTGCCTTGCTTACTGTGAGCCTGAGGTCAAATGGAAATGGGAACTCAATAAAAAATAGCTTGATGAATTGCTGTGTTCATATCCATGCAGAAGTTGAACCAGCATATTGGAATTGAGACTGGAGGAAAGCCACAGGAGGGCGAAGACAGCAGTAGTTAGGTGTAAATACACTTCATTTCACGCAGATTACAGATTCAACTTTGTCATTTTCTTTGGAGCCACACAGAGGATGAAAATAAGACTCAGACTCTAAAAATATACTCCGAGAGAATACATTAAAACAATTATTTAAATGAGAAATAAACTCAAGTTACTCACAGAGGCAAGCACAAATGTAATATTCTTGCATTTTATTTCAAAAGCCAACAAGAATCTTCCCTTGGCAAACATTGCTGTCTCACAACCTGCCTTTGAAACACAATTCTAGTAATTTGATTCCTTCCCAGCGGCACTTCCTTCGACCTTTGCAGAACACTTCCTTTCTATTAGGATAGTGGGATGTTGCCCAGCACGGCAGCAAAACCTGAGTGTGTACTCATTACTGATGTGTCATTGTGTTAAGATGCTGAGGAAATTGTAACGTTGTTGGACAGAAACTGCATGTTGCATCCACTGATACTGCTTCAGTGGCCCCTGCAGAGTCAATGAACCGTGCAGGGATTGCATTAATTGGGTTTCAAGACATTCAATTTACATAAAAGTGAGAAAGCAAAACGATCCACTTGTATTTCTATTGATACCTAAGGCATTGCATTGGCCCTTCAATAGTGTTTTAAGAGAGTTTATAGATTTTTTTATCTTCACGGTCAACTTGTATATTTTCTACTTTTTAATGCTCTTTTATTTCTATTTTGAAACGCAAACATTTCCCAATTTGGGATCAATAAAGTACATCTCATCTTAACACTATTTATTTTAACATCTCTGCACATAGCTCGTATTTTCATACTTAATATCTCTGACTCCCATAGTCAATATTTTGCTGAACATTCTCATTTTTAAAACATACTTGTTTTTGATTGTTTTAATTTCGTTTTTTTCTATTTTATTTTGTACATTTTGCATTTTCTTATCTTCTTTCTGACGTTGGTGGAATACCAAGGAGGAAATCTATGTATGTGAAAACCTACCTTGGCAGTCAAGACGATTCATGTGGTCAACTGATGGAAAACAACAGAACATTGATCAATTATCATTTAAATTGGAATTGCTTCTTACCTCAATAGCCAACAACCTGTTATCCAGGTAATCCATCAGGCCCTGGTAGTAATACTGAGCTCCGGTTAAAGTCCAAAAAGTGGAAACAAGGAGGAGAAACACCGGCTTCATTGTGAACCGATCAATGGGGACGGATTACTTTCTTTGTCCTTCAAGATTTGAGATGCTTCTTCAAGTTTTCCTCCTCCCAGATTCAGAGATTTTACACAACCTACAACCTCTTTGTATACAGAGCAACTACTGTACATGTGCAAAGAGGTGAGGAGGATACAGAGAAAGTGAGAGGCCGCTCTGAGAGTTTCCAATTCTTTGACCGCTCTCACTTTGCTGGAATGTTTTCACAAACTCTCAGGGAGGAGCCTTGTGCCTCTAACCACTCTGTCCAGGGAAAGTGAATGTGCTGCACACAACTCTGTCAGTGTTTGTTGCACATGTTGTACACACTGTCTCAGACATGTGAGACAGGATTAAAGTACAGACAGAAGACAATTAAAAAGCTCTGTTGAGTTTATATTTCATTTAGTTAATAACGGCAGGCTATTAGTCATCTGGGAAATGGGTAGAACGGAGCAACAGAGCAGATACTGTAAGGAAATTAATACGCCGCCTGTTTTATAAACTGTATAAAAGATGAGGCCACAATGATGTCACTCATTGGTTTGAGGGGTTACGCTTTGAAGCCTGTACTTTGGCATTTCAGCCAACGCCATCAAAGACTTGAAACTAAAGATTAAGACCACAAACTCATCACGGGAATGTTTTCTGAGGTAAAGAATTAAGTTGGAAAATGTATAATGTTCTCATAGTCTTCAACACAATCAGAGTTATCAGTGCAACCAGTGTCAGCGCCTGCTGGCCATTTGAAAGAATGCCAGTTTAAGCCACTTCCCAATGGCTTAAAGGTCACCGATTATGCTAAATCAACTTTTTCATGTCTCTGTGTAAAGAGATTCTGAAAGTTTCAGGAAAAAAGATTCTCTCTCTTTTTGTCCTGATCCATTTATATAAAAACCTGTCTGAAAATGAGCTCATGAACTACTTTATGATGTCATAACGATGTTTTTGGCTTGTGTAACCATTAGCCAATCACCAACCAAGGTAACCCCCCCCCCCACCTTATCACCTGAATCTCCCCCCAGAGCACCAATAGGCGCTTTCACACCGGAGTAATTTTCCCGTTTAGTTCCGATAGTTCCTGGGGTTTTGCGTTCACACCAAAAAGAGAACTTAGTTCATGAGAACCTTTACCCCCTTTTTGGTCCCTGCTAGAGGTGGTACTTTCCTGGGGAGAAAAAAGTTCCAATTTCTGATTGGCTGGGCGAATTGCAAACCACCCCCCGTAAAACTCTGAAAAGTTTTGTGAAGCCGTCATTGTATTTGCTGGCATTAGCATTATTAGCATTAGCATTAGCCCCGCGCACCAACGGAGAGAGAATAACTTATGGCAACACAAAAGAAAACATGGGAGCGGTGGAGTGATGAGGAGGTGTCGGCGTTCTGGCGATTTACTCGGAAGGCTTCAGTAGAAGCTGCTGGGAGTCCCAGCAGCTTCTACTGAAGCCAGTCCCCAACTCCGGGGACTTCCGGCCGGGGACTTCGGGTGGCAGTATACGCCGTGAAGTTGTTTGCGGCCTGCCAGTAAACCCCAAAACAAGAAGAAGAAGTCAGCGTCTTCATTTTGCGTACTTATTCCGGTGTGAACGCGATCTGCTCTTTAGTTCCAAGGGGGTACTAAGTGCTGGGAACTAAGTACGGCAAAGTACTTGGTGTGAAAGCAGCTATTGTGTTATTTTTAACCAAATATCTCTCAGAGGGGCGTGGGGAGTGGCTCCTTATTTTCATCTAAAGTAAAAGACAGAGAATCAGCACTTTTGAAACGGGGCTGAAACAGAGGGGATTATGGGATCAAATCAAATCAAGTTTTATTTATAAAAGCACATTTAAAAGCGATTTTTGGTCGAGCCAAAGTGCTGTACATGTAATAAAAACACCTTACTACATCACAATAAAATACAATAAATTACAACAGATATATAAAAAACACAGGGAATAGTCAGGTGTCATGCTCCGCTCTGACTAGAAGGCCAGGGAGAAGAAGTGTGTCTTTAGTGAGGATTTAAAAACCCCTAGTGTCTCGGCCGACCTCACATGGAGGGGCAGAGTGTTCCAGAGCCTGGGGCCAGCTGCTGCGAAGGCTCGGTGACCTCGGGTTTTGAGCCTGGTCTTGGGCACTACCAGCAGCTGCTAAGCTTTGGCTGGGGCGTAGCGATGGAGGAGTTCGGCTATAGAGGCAGGAGCCAGCCCATTGCTATTGCCATTGGGATGCTACAATGATCTGTTTGGTATTTCAAGCCAAACACGTCAGAGACATGTTTTGTATATATCTGAGACCTATAATATATTGATGAAAAACAGTATAATAGTGGACCTTTAAATGTTCAGACTTGGAGGGAAAAAGACATGTAACGCAGACAATCGAGCAGGCAGGAACAGATCAGGGTTTTACCGACGGTTTGATAGGGTATAAAGCTTATTTGTAATAAGTAGTAATGAGTCCATCGCAGGTATGGGGAGTCGTGAAGTTATGACACGCAAGTCCGCCTCCAGGGAACAGTTTGCAGATATTGTAGCAACATTTAAACTTTGACGATCTGGCTGTGAATGGACAAAAATAGGGCAGACATATATATATATATATATATATACTGAAGGGCTAACGAGGGGAAGTGGAAACAGTTGAGCTGATTGTTGGGGAGTAAAGAAAAGTCTGTGGACATCTAGTGGACAGGTAGGGAATGAACAGGTGGGGGCAAGTAGGAAAAATGATGGATGGAGGAGAGACAGAATGTGCCATTTATGTTTAAAGTATGATATTGCAGTGGAGAAAATGTTAAAAGCAGGTTATAGCTGCAGAGAAAGTTGTACTGTAAAAAGAGGTTTACATCACTTTTCGCTCCCGAGATATCATTATATAATAAGCAACTTTGTTATGTTTTATATGGACTACAAAAAGAGTCAAGTTTCACAAACCCAAGGTCATATAGTGCAAGTGTGTGTGTATACAGTAGTTGTGTATAATGTGCTTTCACCCTCATCTCCCTCTCTCTTGTGAGCCTTTTCCGGTGGCTCTGTGTAATTGGCTGCAGGGATCCTCACTAATCGAAAGTCTCTCATTTTCTTCCAGAGCTTCCTGCCCTTTGTTTGGAGGTAAAAAGTCAACAGAGTCAGAGAGCCTTCTTTGTCACTAAAAAGGTCAATACAACACACACACAAAACAAAGATCATCATGATGATAATAGAACAAAACCACAGGGAGTAATAAAAGGCGAAATAAGTCCAGAAAAGTCGTTCAACAAAAGTAGTTTTTCAGGTGATATAAAATAAAACTTTACCAAACTGCAGGTAAAACATTTGCAGGCTTGTAATTGCTCCATTAAATAAGAGTTGGACGTTTATGGCTTCACTCTCGGTTGATCTGCTTTACTGGTTTCCAACATATAGCCCCTCTCTCTCAGTGACAGCTAGAATTAGTCAATAACGCTTCGTTACAGCCTGGAAGGAGATTGGTTTCTGTGATGTGAGCAAACACGGTGTACTGTAGATTATCCTCGCTGCGTGAGCGTTTGATTACACAGGCATCATCACACTGACTGACAACGCCTAACCTCTCACACCGGGGCGGTTTAGAGACGTCTGAGTAACTCCATTCATTTCTCCTAGTTAGTCTACTCATTTCTACTCATTACTCATTTCTCCTAGTTAGTCTGTTTGTAGCCTTTATTTAACCAAGTAAAATCCCATTGAGATCAACGATCTCTTTTTCAAGGGAGACCTGCAGCACATTGGTTACACATAAAAAACAACAGAAAACAAAAAGGACATCATACAAACATAATTACAGGGGTACAAATTACAACCTATTCACAATGATAGGTATCAAATAACATTTCATCTATCCGAGCTTTAAAATGATGCAGGGGAACCAAAATGCTCAGTTTCAAAAGAAATTGCATAGTGTTCCAAGCTAGAGGAGCTGCACACATAAAAGCTTTTGTACCTAAAACAGTCCTAGCACTTGGCACAAGTAATAAAAACACATCCTGGGAAGTCAGGCAATAGCTACTTGACTTGTGAAATCAAAGAGCATATAAGTTGGTAGTTTACCCAACATAGCTTTTATAGATAAACATGTACCAATGACTGAGCCTCCGTACAGTTAGTGAAGGCAAACCTGCCCTGGCATACAGGGTACAGTGATGAGTAAGTACTTTACAGTTAGTAACAAATCTCAGTGCACTGTGATAGGCGGCATCTAACTTGTGCAGGTAATGGGCAGGTGCATTCATATAAAGCAGATCACCATAGTCCAGCACAGGTAAAAAGGTCACAGAGACTAGCCTTTTCCTGGCCTCAAGTGAGAAACAGGACTTGTTTTTGAAAAAGAAACCTAGCTTCAACCTCAGCTTTTTAAGCAGATTATCAACCTGAAGTTTAAAAGAGAGGCAATCATCAAGCCAGATACCAAGGTATTTATAACAGGAAACCACTTCAAGCACTTTTCCTTGTGCAGTAACAATATCCAAAGTGGTCTCTGGTGTCTTTTTAGCTTTTGAAAATAGCATTACCTTAGTTTTATCAACATTTAAAAGAAGCTTAAGCTCAGCGAGCTGAGTCTGAATAGTATTAAAAACAGCCTGCAATTTAACAACAGCCTCCTTAATGGAGGGACCTGCACAGTACATCACGGTATCGTCCGCATAAAAATGTAAAGTTGCTTCATCCACATTTTGACCTAAGCTGTTGATGTAGATGGAGAATAAAAGTGGACCTAAAACAGAACCCTGTGGTACACCATTTGTAATGTTTAACCACTCAGAATACAGCCCATCAAATTGAACACATTGGGACCTTTCTGAGAGGTAGTTCACAAACCACCCCTCTGCATGGCTGGATATACCAATACTGGCCAGCCTCTGCTTCAGGATATGATGGTCGACGGTATGGAACGCCTTGGAAAGATCAATAAACAGAGCTGCACAACTCTGCTTATTGTCTAAGATATTAGCAATATCATTTACCAAGTCTACTAATTTCTCCTAGTTAGTCTACTAATTTCTCCTAGTTAGTCTACTCATTTCTACTCATTACTAATTTCTCCTAGTAAGTCTACTCATTTCTCCTAGTTAGTCTACTAATTTCTCCTAGTTAGTCTACTCATTTCTCCTAGTTAGTCTACTCATTTCTCCTAGTGAGTCTACTAATTTCTCCTAATTAGTCTACTCATTTCTAATAGTTAGTCTACTCATTTCTCCTAGTTAGTCTACTCATAATTAGTCTACTCATTTCTCCTAGTTAGTCTACTCATTTCTCCTAGTTAGTCTACTAATTTCTCCTAGTAAGTCTACTAATTTCTCCTAGTTAGTCAACTCATTTCTCCTAGTTAGTCTACTCATAATTAGTCTACTAATTTCTCCTAGTTAGTCTACTCATTTCAGTCTACTAATTTCTCCTAGTTAGTCTACTAATTTCTCCTAGTTAGTCTACTAATTTATCCTAGTAAGTCTACTCATTTCTCCTAGTTAGTCTACTAATTTCTCCTAGTTAGTCTACTCATAATTAGTCTACTAATTTCTCCTAGTAAGTCTACTAATTTCTCCTAGTAAGTCTACTAATTTCTCCTAGTTAGTCTACTCATAATTAGTCTACTAATTTCTCCTACTGTAGTTAGTCTGCTCATTTCTCCTAGTTAGTCTACTCATTTCTCCTAGTTAGTCTACTCATAATTAGTCTACTAATTTCTCCTAGTAAGTCTACTAATTTCTCCTAGTAAGTCTACTAATTTCTCCTAGTAAGTCTACTCATTTCTCCTAGTTAGTCTACTAATTTCTCCTAGTTAGTCTACTCATAATTAGTCTACTAATTTCTCCTAGTTAGTCTACTAATTTCTCCTAGTTAGTCTACTCATTTCTCCTAGTAAGTCTACTCATTTCTCCTAGTTAGTCTACAGATTTCTCCTAGTTAGTCTACTAATTCCTCCTAGTTAGTCTACTAATTTCTCCTAGTCTACTAATTTCTCCTAGTTAGTCTACTCATTAGTCTACTAATTTCTCCTAGTTAGTCTACTCATTTCTCCAAGTTAGTCTACTAATTTCTCCTAGTTAGCCTACTAATTTCTCCTATAGTCTACTCATTTCTCCTAGTTAGTCTACTCATTTCTCCTAGTCTACTCATTTCTCCTAGTTAGTCTACTCATTTCTCCTAGTCTACTCATTTCTCCTAGTTAGTCTACCATTTCTAGTTAGTCTACTCATTTCTCCTAGTTAGTCTACTCATTTCTCCTAGTTAGTCTACTAATTTCTCCTAGTTAGTCTACTCATTTCTCCTAGTTAGTCTACTAATTTCTCCTAGTTAGTCTACTCATTTCTCCTAGTTAGTCTACTCATTTCTCCTAGTCGGTCTACTCATAATTAGTCTACTAATTTCTCCTAGTAAGTCTACTAATTTCTCCTAGTAAGTCTACTCATTTCTCCTAGTTAGTCTACTCATTTCTCCTAGTTAGTCTACTAATTTCTCCTATAGTCTACTAATTTCTCCTATAGTCTACTAATTTCTCCTAGTTAGTCTACTCATTTGTCCTAGTTAGTCTACTCATTTGTCCTAGTAAGTCTACTCATTTTCTCCTAGTAAGTCTACTCATTTCTCCTAGTTAGTCTACTAATTTCTCCTATAGTCTACTCATTTCTCCTAGTTAGTCTACTAATTTCTCCTATAGTCTACTAATTTCTCCTAGTTAGTCTACTCATTTCAGTCTACTCATTTCTACTAGTTAGTCTACTCATTTCTCCTAGTTAGTCTATTAATTTCTCCTATAGTCTACTCATTTCTATAGTTAGTCTACTAATTTCTCCTAGTTAGTCTACTCATTTCTCCTAGTTAGTCTACTAATTTCTCCTAGTTAGTCTACTAATTTCTCCTATAGTCTACTCATTTCTCCTAGTTAGTCTACTAATTTCTCCTAGTTAGTCTACTCATTTCTCCTATAGTCTACTCATTTCTCCTAGTTAGTCTACTCATTTCTATAGTTAGTCTACTAATTTCTCCTAGTTAGTCTACTAATTTCTCCTAGTTAGTCTACTAATTTCTCCTATAGTCTACTCATTTCTCCTAGTTAGTCTACTAATTTCTCCTAGTTAGTCTACTCATTTCTCCTATAGTCTACTCATTTCTCCTAGTTAGTCTACTCATTTCTATAGTTAGTCTACTAATTTCTCCTAGTTAGTCTACTAATTTCTCCTAGTTAGTCTACTCATTTCTCCTAGTTAGTCTACTCATTTCTCCTAGTTAGTCTACTCATTTCTCCTATAGTCTACTAATTTCTCCTAGTTAGTCTACTCATTTCTCCTAGTAGTCTACTCATTTCTCCTAGTTAGTCTACTCATTTCTCCTAGTTAGTCTACTCATTTCTCCTATAGTCTACTCATTTCTATAGTTAGTCTACTAATTTCTCCTAGTTAGTCTACTCATTTCTCCTAGTTAGTCTACTCATTTCTCCTATAGTCTACTCATTTCTATAGTTAGTCTACTCATTTCTCCTAGTTAGTCTACTCATTTCTCCTAGTTAGTCTACTCATTTCTCCTATAGTCTACTCATTTCTCCTAGTTAGTCTACTCATTTATCCTAGTTAGTCTACTCATTTCTCCTAGTTAGTCTATTCATTTCTCCTAGTTAGTCTACTCATTTCTCCTAGTTAGTCTACTCATTTCTCCTAGTTAGTCTACTCATTTCTCCTATAGTCTACTCATTTCTCCTAGTTAGTCTACTCATTTCTCCTATAGTCTACTCATTTCTCCTAGTTAGTCTACTCATTTCTCCTAGTTAGTCTACTCATTTCTCCTATAGTCTACTCATTTCTCCTAGTTAGTCTACTCATTTCTCCTAGTTAGTCTACTCATTTCTCCTATAGTCTACTCATTTCTCCTAGTTAGTCTACTAATTTCTCCTAGTTAGTCTTAGTCTACTCATTTCTCCTAGTTAGTCTACTCATTTCTCCTAGTTAGTCTACTTTCTAGCAGCAAGGTACTAGCATTTAACACGTATAATCAGCACAGTTATTTAATTTTATCTCGTTGCACTGTCATCGCTACTACTTCTGCTTTTACCACTCTTATTTATTTATTTATTTATCTATTTTTACTGCAGTGAGAGTTGCCAAAGAAATGTCGTTTACCTTTTATGTTAACAATAAATATATATTCTATTCTATTCTACAGCACACAGTAACATTTTGAGAGACGGGCCCCTGGACACTAACAAGTAAAGAAAGTTCCTAAATGTCCTGAGCAATAAACGTACTGTTAAATACATTTTAACGTTTCCATTTAGTCATTTTTGTGTCTTGGTGGTCATTTTTACACGTGTTTTGAGTCTCTTTTAGGTCTTTTATGGTTGCTGGCAGTAATGTTTCTTTATGTTCATTTTACATCTCTATGAGGGAACTGTGCTAAACAAATTAAAAGAGACAAAATGAACACTAGTGGTGACGCTTTTGGTTATCTCCCTGTGTCTTTTTGGGAAATTCAGCATCTTTGGGCCCCTTCGCACACCTCTTTGCGGTTGTCTTTTACATTACATGTCACTTGTTAGACGCTTTTATCCAAAGCGACTTACATATTCAGTACTGTGGACAATCCCCACAGGAGCAATTTGGGGTGAAGTGTCTCGCAGGGACACAACGACATGCTGACTGCAGTGGGGTTTGAACCTGTGACCCGCTGATCCAAACACCAAGGCTCTATCCACTGCGCCACACGCCTTGCATCTTTTCTATTTGGGACTTTTTTGTCGTTGTTTAGCTTGTCTTCCTTCCAGCTTTGTAGCTCTTCGTGGTTGTTTTGTCTTGGTTGTGATTTTTGTTCTTGTTTTGTGTCTTTTTTTTGTCTTTTTGTGTCTTTTGTGGTCACTAGCAGTAATGTGTCTTTGAGATAAGTTTACATCTCTTTGAGGTAGTTATGCCAAACGAATGAAAGAGACAAAATGACCACACATGATGATGCTTTAGCGTCTCTTCTTCGTTCTTTTCTGGCGTCTGTTTTTGTCTAATTTTGTGTATTTGTATACAACTTTCCAGTTGATTATACTGTATCTCTTTGTGTGGTTGTTTTGCATCTCCCTGTGTCTTTTTTATTGGTTTAGCATCTCTTTTTAGTTTTTTATGCTCGGTTTTAAAGGGTTTGTATTAATGTGCTTTTAATTGCCCATATGTGCTTTAATATGTGCTGTAATTGTGCTTTAATTGTGCATTATGTGCTTGTGTGCTCTTCAATATTTTTCTTTTAATGCACTCAACCTGCCAGGGACTGCATTATGTAAATTAGCCTCTATGGCAAAATCTGTTTCCCATTAATTGTTGGGTTTCTTGGGAGTTATTCCTTGCGCACCTTAAGGGGTTTAAAGACGGATATTGTGTATCCTGTACAGGGTGCTTTGCAGTGTGTAAAGCACCCTGAGACTAATGTGTCATTTGAAGGGTAAGAGGAAGTATTCAGATCCCTCACTTGAGTAAAAGTACAAATACCATGCTCTTTAAATACTGTATGTAACTTAAGTAAAAGTACAAAAGTATAAGAATCGAAACATACTAAGAGTACAAAAATGTTAATTACTCGTTCTGCACAATGGTACATTTCAGAACAATATAAAGTAAATATAGTGAAAAAAAGTACGATGTTTGCCTCTGAAATGTAGCAGAGTAGAAGTATAACGTAGTTTTTCAATGGAAATACTCAAGTAAAGCACAAATATGTCAAAAAATACAATACTTGAGTAGATGTTTCCATCATTGGTAATTAGTGATATTGGGCTATGAATACATTTGGATTGACTAATTGGATTGAATTTGCCTTACTCAATAAATAAAGACAGATCAAAGATAAAGTTATAGCTACTGTATGAATCATGAAGACATTTTACAATTCAGTACACAAACCACAGAGTCAGAGTAATTCATGTCCTCGTGTCCCCGCCGATGTCTCTAACGACGCTCTTCTTCTCTGATTGTCCGCTGCCCACCATCCTCTACCGAGACCTGAACTGAACCCCGACCCAACCCTGAGTCTATTTATACGCCCACAGACGGCAGGCCAGACGGTGAGTGTCGTCATGGTAACAAAGTGCCACACAGCTGCTTTTAGAAATCGAAATGGTGCGACCTGGAGTTTGATCTAATCTGGAACACATTGCCTGTCTGGAGCATTGTCAGGCCTACAGCTGTAGAAGTGTGTGTGTGTGTGTGTGTGTGTGTGTGTGTGTGTGTGTGTGTGTGTGTGTGTGTGTGTGTGTGTGTGTGTGATGCCCTAGAGGCTTTTGTTTCAATCATAGTCTCAGATTAATGTGTTTCATTCCTTTTTACTGCTCAATTTTTTGCTGAATTGATTTGAAGCATGCGTCTCAAACTGCCTGCCAGTCAGTGCAGATTTTTAATCTATTGTTAATTATGGGTTTAATTCCTCAATTGAGTAGCGTGATGTGATCAAAGGGCAACGCATCACTCAGGATCCATTATGCTCTTCTAAACATCGGCATATCGCAGTCTCATAACCTTTGAGCTCGAGGCAATGAAAGGTGTAACTGTAGCTCCGACATTTGTTTAAGGGTGGGACGCATTGATTGGATTTAATCAGGGGAGAGAAGACAGAAATGTCTTTTGGCAAGATCAGAAAACACACGATTGCTCATCAAGTGTCTGCAAAGTTATCCACAAGATGGCAGCATCTCTCTTATTGTGAAATAGACAGTAGAGAGTTGTGTTGCTCATATGTGCTCCATAAAGTAAACAATACTGTATAACACGTTTTGTATTTAGAGTCCTATTTAAATAAATCGTTTTTTCACATAAAAATACTGGTTTTACCAAAAAATTCACTTAATACTTGTTTAATCAACTATTCTTTATATACGTGCTGGTGAGGTTGAGCTTTGAATATGAGATGGTTCCCAACAGGGTCACAAAATACATCTGATGGCAGTGATGTGATTAATTGGAGAGGAAAGAAGAAAGTTAAACAGTTCTGCTACAAAACTCACCAAATAATAGGATTTTTATTTCTTATCTTTGCTACTTTTTTGAAATATTGAATACTTTAACCTCTTTGGACCTTCAACAGTTATTTACATTTAAATTAAATAACTGTTTAAATGTTGCGACCTACTAAAAACTCATATACTTAAACATTAGAAGGGACGCCAACCATGTGGTAACAATCCAAGAATATTGGGAACTATTCGTTTAATTTTAAACATTGTTTTTAACTTATCATATGCAATAGTCATTTAATAAGTAGCCACACTCAATAAAGCTGTAAAATAAAAGTGTTTTTATGAGGTAAAAAGTACAATATTTCCCTTTGAAATTGTAATGGAGTCAAGTATGAAGTACGATGAAATGGAAATAGTCAAGTATTACCTATAGTAACACTTTTACTTAGGACTTAATTGATATGCAAGTATAATTGAAATGGCTCATGCACACATTAAAATCTATAGATTACGCCACAAAATGCAAAATCAAAATGTACATTATTTCATAAGCTTGTGTGCCACTGGTTGGGGAGACACAAGGGGGCAACAAGAGTCCCTAAAAGACCAAGGTAAAATTCCCACAACTGTCAAATAAAGCTTGTAGGTATAGCCTCAGTGGGATATCGGCGTGTGGCACAGTGGGTTGTGCGTAGGTGTTCGGATCAGTGGGTCACAGGTTCAAACCCCACTGCAGTCAGCATGTCGTTGTGTCCCTGAGACACTTCACCCCAAATTGCTCCTGTGGGGATTGTCCACAGTATTGAGTATGTAAGTCGCTTTGGATAAAAGCGTCTAACAAGTGACATGTAATGTAATAATGTAATATCACCAATACATAGAGAGGATGAATTCCTTGGTAGACATCTAATGCTCAAACTCAAATAAGACATTTCCAAATAGACGTATTTGAGATTTTTGAGGGGAAAAGTATTAAAAGCGATAAAGTATCAAGGTAATAAAAGAAAGTTAAGTATGTTTTTTGAGTTCTTGAAAAAGGCCAGAGAGCATTAGGAGTAAAAAACGACCTCAATAAAAAATATTTGATCCATTCTCAGAAATGGATTATCTTAAGACGTGTGAAAAACTGAAGTGATTTTAGACTACCACACAATGTTACATAAGGTTAATAAATGGCCTTATTTCTATAGCATGTATTACCACACACTATAATGAAGTTACGCACAGTTTTGAATGGTTATTGACAACAATTATAACTTATTTGATGAAGAAATACTTTAGGTTGTTACAACTGTTATTCATTACAGCAGCCTTCACCTATGGGTGCTCACAGGAGGTCCTTGTACCTGCCTGTAACGATATTCAATTTACTAAATGTGTATATACTGCTTACATTTGAAAATACCACAAATCTCAACTTTGTTTATGAATTTTAACGTGTGTGCATCTACATTTGTGTGTGTGTGTGTGTGTGTGTGTGTGTGTGTGTGGTGTGTGTGTGTGTGTGTGTGTGTGTGTGTGTGTGTGTGTGTGTGTGTGTGTGTGTGTGTGTGTGTGACAGAGTGTAGAGGATCTCTATAATCTCACGCGCTGCCTTCACACCAGGCGTCAGGAGCGGCCCGTAAAAACCTCCTTTCCCCCTGCAAAGTGAACAAAAAGCCAAGCGGGCGTTAAAGGCAACATTCTTTATTACCCTTTCGTATTGATTGAGAGAAAACTTAGCAGCCCGGTGCCAGGTCGTATAAAAGCGCAGGCCGAATGGGTGAAGCAACGTAAATCCTTTAGTCCCTTGTAAATAGCTTTAATACACCCGAGGCGCCAAATCACTTGACCTGCGTTAGCCCTGCCGTTTGGGGCTTTCTGGCTGAGTGAGCAGAGTGGAGCCAGCCCTTCTCCTCCCATTCTCTGGCTGTCACTCCAGGTAATAGTCAAGGCCTTATTAGAGACACACTTGCTCTGCCTGGCTTCATTGCATCTCCTGTATTTAATCAGCCTCTTAGAGCCAGGTTTGTCTGCATCCACAGCTCTGTTAGCCTATCAAGCACTCAGATTGATTAAAAGGTAGCATTACTACATTGTAAAATGCTTTCAAACTCCTTCTCAAAGAGGCCGTATTATGCTGAAACGCCTCCATTAGACTCCTTTGTTTACTTCTGTAAAATAGTGACATCACTATGTAACACTTATTCTATTGGCTAGTGCTCCAACACATTGTACCTGATAGGCTAAGGGGCGGGACATCTCTAAGCGGTTGATCAAGCACAACAGAGCCGGCCAGCTAACCAATCAGAGCAGACTGGGCTCTGGTTTCAGACAGAGGGTGAAAAGAGGTGCTGCAGCACAGGCAGTATGAGAAAAATAAAGAGCTTTTTGAACATTAAAGCATGGAGACATGTCCCAGTAGAGGCACTAAATACTGATATGAACCTGAAAATGAGCAGAATATGTTTTCAAGTACAAAAGAAAATTGAGCTGTTTAATATTGGCTTCCAAAATGAAGAAGTGTAGAAGTATAAAGCAGCATGATATGAAAATACTCAAAGTGCCGCGTAATTGTATATACAGTATACACAGTATGATAGTTGAGTAAATATACTTAATTTCATCCCATCATTGTAACCTTTGTAGCCCATTTATTCTCTTTACTGCAATCGTTTCTGAGATTAATCCTTTTTTTTTCCATGCAAGTTTATTCTACTTAAGCTCTGGATCTCTGTTTGATTGTTGGCTACATCATCTTGGAAAGTTAACAGCTTAGTGTGACTACAAACCACATTTTTGGAACATCCTCGGCGCATCAGAGTGAGTCATGATACTACCAGGAATTGTGAAATGGTTTGAGGTGTGAGGTGTATCCAAGCCAGATCTCAATGAAGTATGTATTATGTACACACATCAAGTATGCACAGTACACAGGTGTGTCCCGTTTCAATTCGTTTCACACAGGGACTTCTTGAGAAAATATTCTTTCCAACATGATATCTAAAGTTGGCTGTGCGCTGTAATGAAAACTGTCTCTCAGCTTGAATGCTCTTTTTCTCGCTGCCCTGACAGCCAAAACGCACTTGCTCTGGTTTTTGAGCGCAGTCCTGTCTGAGGGGCTGGGGACAGCTGCTCAGAGGGGTAACAACTCTTCACAAAAGCAGCATTTATCCATGGTGGGCGCTGCAATGGGAGCTTGACCACTGGAAATAAAGACACAGTATGTGAGAGAAAATCCAAGGAAATGCCGTCACAGCTATTTGTCGCGGGACAGGAGCACACAGATGTTAGCCACACCGCTCCCCGTCTAGACGCTGCTCTCTGCAGCAAAATGTTGTGTACACATGCTTCTGAGCATCCACAAACACATGTATATCAAGTGGTTTAACAGATAGGTGCACACTTTTTCAAGTCCGTCTTAAACCAGGACTCGCATGCCTATCCAAAGCAGTTCATCAGAAATCTACAGTCGTCGTTATTTGCAATAAAAGTATACTAAAATTTATCTTGAAGGTCCCATGTCATGGCCATTTCTACTGATCATAATTCCATTGTTGAGGTCTACTAGAATAGATTTACATTGTGCAATTTTCCAAACTCACATTGGTTTCTCACAGCATCTCTGTATAGTATGTGTATTCACTCTGTCCTAAACGGCTTGTTGGAGCTCCTGCACCCCCCTGTGAGCCCAGTGGCCGTATGCGAGACAGCGAGACACAACGAAACCCAGCCCGAAACCAGCCCGAATACACACACACACACACACCCGCAGCCTGGCTAGGAGTTTGTGTGTGAGCTCACACACCGACTTACAGCCTCGCCGTGTCCCGCCGTCTCAGGGAGGAGAAATCGGTGGCGCTGCAGCTGAGAAAAGAGTGTGTGTGTGTGAGGAAGTCCGCGGATTGGTCCATTTGGACCAATCCATGGACTTAACCTAACGGCTCCGCGGACGTAACGTAACGGTTCCACGGATTGGTCCATTTGGACCAATGGGTCCATTTGGGTATGGGCACGTCACTGTACCCAGGAAGAAAACAATGGAAAAAGAGAAATCCCCAACGAGGCGTTCTGGGGCAGCATAGACAGGTCTTTTCTTTGTTAGAGTTTTACTCGCTACAGGGTGTACTTTGAGGGTTTTTGACTCTGCAGACCGTTTACATGCAGAAAAACCTTCATAACACACAAGGGGACGGGTAATAACCAGAAAAGCATGACATGGGACCTTTAAAGCAGCAATTATCTACATTTTTGGGGTTAATCGTAACAATGAACATACAGATATTTATCAACAGAATCTGCACTTCCTTCTCGGCTAACGAAGCTTTATCGTGGGTTTTAGCTCATAGTTTCGCTATCTGACCCAGAACTTCAAGGTGTCGTTTTCGGCTAAAGCAAGGAAGGAAAAAGCTCTAAAAACCTTCTGTTCACTATCTGCCTCGCACCAAATTGAACTGTGACCACCAGCAGAACAAAATGAAGCATTTAGAAACTAAAGAGCAACATATTCCGCATAAGGAGTTGGATGAGACCAAAAACTGAGCAAAAATTCAGTATTTTATGGACATAATGGACTTCTAGCTCACTTTCTATTTGCTATAGGTGCCTGGAAAAATGACTGCAAATATAAAAAAAATGTTTCTGTAACTGCTAAATGGGTAAATAATCACCTATTTGCCAACAATTTGTCCATGGGAACCTAAAAGGTGATATGTCAATGCTGTGTCACAAGCTATATTCGCTAGCACAAGCGGCAAAAAATCCGTTGCGTTCATTTGTAGCAAAGAAAGTGTGGTACTCTAACAAAAAGAGAATTTGGTGCTAAAACAGGGGGTAACTTTGAAAGATACTCACTTGATTTTCTCGGATTGATGAAGGCTTTTATGAAATGCCTTAAAAAAAACGTTATTTTTGCAAATCATTTGGGTTTTAGATGGCAAATATGAACATGATGAAGGATGCAAAAAGATTGGATCTATCCTTTAACATATATGAGAGACCCAGTGAGATGTCTTATTTGGATCAGATTTAATACAAAGAGGAGTACTTAAGTTGTATCTAATGCAATTCAATCACCTGCCATGTGTAAATCAAATTATATTTCTCAACGCGCTCCACCCCCCCTCCTCGAGCGCCACATGCGTCCCGAGCTCGTCTCCATGACTTGTTTCGGCATTGTTCCTCCGGCTGTTACTGCCTGTGGAGCCGTGTGAGGGAACATAGCAGGAGGCAGGCTCGTGCATACCATTATCTCACAAAGCACTCATTACAGGAGTATCTCACATATCCTCTGTACCAGCAGAACATGTCACCTCACGCTCTCTGCCTCATTCTGAACACTCAAACCAACACCTCCTTGGCACGGGGCTCCACTCCAACCATGACTCACTTGAGTGAAATGCATCAAACACTACAGTTGCCAAATTATGAAGTGCACAGCAATGTATGCAATATGGGCTTGGTCGCTTTTTCCTGTAAGCATAGGGAGGAGGGGACTTTGCAACCCACCTGCAAGCCCCCTTTTCATCAGAACATGTCATATTTCGCCACCATACATCATGAGTACACATATTTGTATTCAGTGTCAACACCATAGCAGTAAAGGTGAGGTAACAGTCTGCAGACGGGAACATTAAATTACTGTTATAATTGCTGGAGTTCATTATACAGGCTCTTCACAACATGCTTCAACACTGATTAGTGCGTAAACACCTGATCCCAGTAGTTATCTTGGTGAAAATCACCACATTATCTGCCCTTACATTTTGTTGAGTGCATGTAAATTGGGCATACTTCTTTTATAAGGTAATTACATGTTTAGCGGCTCCATGTCTGGATTAGTGAAAGTATGAATGCATCCTACCCTGAGATTTATCCATAATTGCTCTGTAATTACCGTTAGAGAAAACATTTTTTTTCGATACATCAACCCTGACATCCATTGCATCATGTTAAGGTTATAACCTGTGATCACCAGATAAGAGTAGTGCTGCAAGATGGAAACAATTTAGCAGTGCCTGGATCTTGGGGAAAATTGAATCAAATGTAGGAAAAGCCATTAGGTATTTTGTTTATCGGGCTGTCATCTTTAGGTATGTCCTGAGAGTACCTTATCCGAAAACCGGTGTCACAATCAGAGCATGGCAGCAGACCGCAGCGGGCCGGGGGAGATGGGCCTGTCAGCAGCTGTTTCAGTCCGTCGCACGGTGTGGAAAAGCTCTGTCATGGCCCACCTAATGGTGATTGTTTGGGGCGGTGAGAGCCCAGCGTCTTGTCTGCATGCTGGTATCTGAGGGGTGAGTGGAAAGAGAAGAAGGGGGGGGGGGTGTAAGAGGGGAGATATTTCTCTTAGATTTAAATGTTCCATGATTTCCTCAGCTTATAAAAGCAGGTTTATTCTGTGTCATAAGACAAGGGGATGCACATTTGTATGATCATCAATAAGGGGGAACAGGGGTTATTATGTATATGTTAGACAGTGTAAAAAATACTGATACAAGTAAAAGTATTTTATCATCAAAATAGACAGACAGACAGACGGACGGACGGACAGACAGACAGACAGACAGACAGACAGACAGACAGACAGACAGACAGACAGACAGACAGACAGACAGACAGACAGACAGACAGACAGACAGACAGACAGACAGACAGACGGACGGACGGACGGACGGACGGACGGACGGACGGACGGACGGACGGACAGACAGACAGACAGACAGACAGACAGACGGACGGACAGACAGACGGACAGACAGACAGACAGACAGACAGATAGATAGATAGATGCCATGCACAAAAACCTATATGACACACTACAGGAAAGTAGTGTAATAATTTATAATTAATTAGAAACACTGTAGAGTTTCAGAAGCTCATCGACACCCTAACCATTTACACAAGTCCTAAGATAGCAGGAAAGGTGAGGAAAAAGGAAAAAGTGGGAGATGGGCAGAAAGGGAGGGGGGAAGAAGTGTCGGTAAGAGAGAGAGGGAGAGAGAGACAGAGAGAGACAGAGAGAGAGAGAGAGACAGAGAGAGAGAGAGAGAGAGAGAGAGAGAGAGGAGAGAGAGAGAGAGAGACACTCAGACAGACTGTCTGGCTGCAGCAGGATCCCCAGCACTCAGCGTCATATGATTCTGGGGTCAGAGGTTATCCCCACTGATGAATATCGGGCAGAGCCTCGTCTCCCTCACAAAAGAAAGGGAGTTGTTTTCACTCCCTGTGTCTGGAAAGTTTATTTCAGGAATCCATCCTGCCAGCACGAGACTGTAAACCTGTCTCAGGGTAAAAGAGTTACGTCCACAAATATTACTTTCTCTTTTATTGGCCTGCCAAAACATATCGAGATGCTCTTTCTCATTCAGATGCAGTCGCGTCGCAGTGGGAGAAAGGAGGCACGTACAGAGACTGTGTATATTTGCTAGTGAAACATACATCCCTGGGATTTTGACAGGATTTGGAAGATTATAGTGTGCAGTCTGTGAACTGTGTGAAAGTACACTGGTGTTTTGTGTTTAATCCTTTTCATACTGAGCGCCTCATCCCACGAGCCATCTCATTATATCCCTGCGTCTTAAGGAGGTAATACACCATGCAGGCAACAGTCTGAACAACAGTGGGAAGAAAAGGATTCCCTTGTAAGAACTGATACAAGTTATTTTTGTCCTTACAGTTATTAAGCATACCGCCATCTTTCCAACAAATGTGTAAACTATATTATGAATAATCACAGGGCATTTCAAATAACACTCTCAGCGGGATTTCTACTAAAAGCTTCTGGGAGATTATAGCTGCCCCGGGAGTGACAAGTGTGATAAATGAGATCACACATGAACAAATGGATGGACGCCTGGGCATTTATGAGCCTACTGGATCAGCCTCCGCCGGGATATACACAACCGTTTGACTGTTGTGATCTGAGTAATGAAAAAACCACACGGGCTCTCCCTGCAGAGCGAGGACGATCTCTGACACCGACTGAGGTGTTTCAGAGAGTCAAGCTGCAAACGGAGGAGGTCTCTTCTCAAGCCTGCATGGACCGAAACACCATCTTTACTGAAGAGTGGGTTCACTTAAGCTTGAGGAGAATTGATGGCACTGCGGAGGATGGAACATCTCCACAAAATACTGTTTCTTGCTCACATGCTGCTTTCTCATCAATCACAGAAACTAAATCAGAGGCAGCAATGACACATTGTTGCTGCTTGTTTGAGGTATGATTCCTTCACTTTAGGAAGTTATTCCTCCCCAAGTTCACATTTAATGATTTCACTTAATAATAACATAACAAGAATGATTTTCAGACGCGCTCAAGTTCTTTAATTAACCGTGTTGGAGAAGTACATTTACTCCAGTATACTTAAGTACATCAAGTCAAATTCCTCGTATGTGTGAACCTACCTGGCAATAAACCTGTTTCTGATTCTGATTTCTGATTCTGATTCTGATACAAGTTCGATGTATTTTTAGTCACATTTTACCTCTACTTGACTCCATTTCAGAGGAAAATATACTACTCTTGTCTAATCTACTATTTTTTGAAAGCTTCAGTTACTCCAAAAATATATATTATTGCCTTTAAAAGGTTTTATGGAAGATCAGTTGTGAAAATAGTGAAAAATAGCGACCAATTCATACTTGGGGGAGGCTTTTCACAATGTTACCTATTGGATTTAATTGGTATTTAATAGAAGAGACTGATTTAGTTATTAAAACTTAAAATTAACTAAACTAATAAAGTAAAGCGGATCAAGATATGCCAGATTTATCTGTAAGAACATAATGTTGAGCTTTAGTTAAATCAAGACATATAGCACCTGTCAGGTCTCCTCTAATAGTACGTCATAAGAGCTGTAGTTTATAGGTTGTAGTAATTGGTCCAAACCCATGTTTTTCCCAGGTAGCAGTTACTCTAATAATGTCCTCCCTGCCTCATCACTCTGAGGCCCCTCAGCCCTCTAAACTCTGGAGCCTTATCGCTGCGGGGCCTTATCTTATCCCCAGCATCGACCTCAGACTCGACACACCCTCAGACATGAGCTACCGGCCCTGGACATCACCAGATCTGCTGTTTTTATTCCCATGGGTCCCCCCCCCCCGTCCCCCCCCAACCCACCACGCCTGAGTAGCCTCTGCTATCACTTGTGGAAAACATAATGAGGGATATTTGCCCTTATTAGTGTCAATAGTGGCTATTTAAGGCCTAATCATCTGTCACATGGGGAGGAGTATTACACTGGATGTCTGACATGTTCTCCATAATAACTGAGCTTAGTGCTGCTGTTGCATAAGCAGTGGGTGAAAAAGGAGTCAGATTCTTAAGTAAAAGTACTAATAGTACACTGTAGAAATACTCAAGTAAAAGTACTGCATTGAGAATGGTACTTAAGTAAAAGTATTAACTTGTGTTTAGGAAAATGTACTTAAAGTAAGGTGTAAAAGTAATCATTGCAAAAAAAAAAGCGAATTAATTTGCTGGTAGCCCACTCATGGTTTTAGTTAGTTAAATATAATGTTGGATTACCAAGTTTAAATAGATAGAAATTAGCCAGTGCCGAAAATACTTAATGTGTTTGAAGGGACAGATGCATGTAGGTGTTCTTCTAAAAAACTGATGTAAAAAAGCAGACTCCTTCTCGGTCTTATAACTCGGTCAAATCTAAACACACATACATCATTCACATATTTATAAAGTAATTGGGACTTACTCTTTCGGAAGATCTTGTTATATTCGATGTCCATTGCGAAATAACACCCTTAAATCCGCTTTAAAATATTTTTTAAAAAGGCGCTCCAAGTCCAGAGATTGCCTCAAAATCAGCTGTTTTTAAAAGATTTGTAGTATCAAAGTGGTCCAGTGATAGTTGTCTAAATGAGTATAGGTAAATTGCAAACTGGAACTGCTAATAGATAATTCGGCATACATTTGATGTTGCCTTGTAAAGAAAGAAAGGCCAAACAAAAGGGCCTAAATGTATTGCCCATATTGAGTTCAATGCAATATTATCCTACTTCCTGTTTACGTTCCCCAAAGCATGATGGGAAGTCTCGTTCCTAAACTCAGAAATGTATTTAAAAGCGATGCAGGTGTTTCAGCTTTGTTCAGATTTCGCTGAAAAAGATTTTTATGATTTGTGTCAAAATGTGAAGACCCCTGGCTTAATTAGTAGCCTACAAGAATCCAAGTGATGATTTAACACGTACAAAACACTATTTTCATATTTATTTCATTTTATTGCTGGCTAAATGTTTGTTCTTGGCTTTTCTGTGGCCATATAGTGGTTATGTTCAGATTCGTAATTTCTAATTTATGTGTTGGGAATGTAGTCTTGTTTGTTGGTTGTATGACTTAATTTGTTTTTTTTTGTTGTTGTTTTTTATAGTTTTGCTGTTTGTAGTTGTTAGGACCCCCTTGAAAACGAGACAGTTCACCTCAAGGGGGTTATACTAAATAAATACAATTCAGTAAAGTGTAAAAATGAAAAATTACCCCCTATTTCCAGTATTTTTGCTCATCTAAGCTAACTGTCACTGGGTTTAGCCTCAAAACAAACATGCAGGCATGATAATGGTACTCATCATCTCATTTATCTTAAAAAATCTAACATACGCATTTCCCAAAAATGTTAAATTATTCTTGTAACACACACAGACATAAGCAGTCTAGTGAGGCATGAGAGGAGTCAGCACAATGAGCAAAATAGGTCTCGGGTCTGCGTGTGCAATTGTCCCTAATTATGACAATGATTCAAGAGAGCTGCACATTCCAGTGCCTCTTATGGTTTTGCTGCTATGTGTCTTGGAGCCTGTGGAGCCATTAACACGATACCAATCTCACCAATGGCTCCAGTTTGGGCCTCCCATGGGCTCCTGAATGCAACCTGTCCAGCACGAGGGGATCCAAACATCCACCTCAACCCTCCCTCCCCTCTACACTCACACACTTTTCTCCCCCTGAGGAGGTGGGCATCAGGACAAACAATCAATGCCAATGACAGATCCACGTCAGACAGAGCGTAATTATGGGAACAACGTTCTGAGAGATACTGTGTCATTAAAACCCACCGTCTCCACTCCAACTCCACCAGACTCTTTCCTGCTGCCTGCTGTGAGGAGTGTGTGTGTGTGAATGTCAAGCTGGACCAGTGTTTCTAACGTCTACCTTGTCCTCATTTAACTTTTTGTGTAATTGCGCCCGAGGTTGCTGAGTGAACCTGTATACGTGCAGAGATGTGGACATGACGGAGACACGAGACAAAAACCTTTTTAGGAGCCATGCCTGACTGAGGGAAGCCACAATTGCACTTGACAGCTGCAATTTGAGAACTAAATTGCTGAAAATACTTACATGGCTGCTGTCTGATTTTAAAACCGCCCTGACAACATTGATGCAAGATCGCTCGGGTGATGATGTGACACATTCAGTTTGCGTGGGCTATGGAAAAGTGGTTTTGGCTTTTAATGTGCAGGTAAATAAGGGTGATATCCTGCAGGCATTGTATAAAAACATGATCTGTGTTTGTGGTGCTGTTTTTCTCTTGCGCAATAATTAAGCTGCTGAGCCAAACATTTCATGTAGAGGACGAAACAACAACAACCAGAAAGCAATACATGTGATTCAAATCTGTCTCTTTAAATTTGAAACACACTGACAAATCATTGTGATGACAGCAAAACAATAAAATGCAGCGTGGATCACCAGCAATGGAAGAGGTAAGCAAGTAAATGTAGCAATACCACACTGTAAAAATACTGTGGATCCTTATAAAAGGGACCATACAGTATAAAGAGGTGCAGGAATGAGTCCTCATATCCGGAAATGAGTGAGCCGTCTAACAATTCCAGTTCCCTTGTAGAAGTAAATGGTTTTTGGAAAGGTATGTTGGTCAGAAGCCTGAAATAAGATCTGTGGTTAACACATGCTTAAAGGGGACCTATCATGCAAAATGCACTTTTTGATGTCTTTTATACATAAACATGTGTCCCCGGTGTGTCGGGGAACTCACGCAGCGTCAGAAAATAAAACCCTCTATCTTTTCCTCCGTACCCAAATCTCTAAAAACGGGGGTACAACGGAGCTGATTCAGATTTGGAAATGTGGACCCACGGCACTAACAGAAACGTTGCTATCAGAAACAATGCCCGACTGTTTTGGACGTAATATGGTCGGTGTTTACATTAGCATCGCTAACACTCAGAGCTAACCTGTACTGGAGAGCATGTGTGTGAAGAAGCAGGAAATAAAAAGGAACTCACCTTGTGGTATAACCGGCAAGAGAGAAAGCCTTTGAGCTCCATACTGTTTCAGAAATAATCCTTGATAATCCATGATATGGCGTTTCATCACCGCAGTATTTAGTTTAGACAGTAGCTGCCGGGTCCCGCATGAGCTCAGCCCCCTCCTTTTTTATTTGTAAAGCTTTATACCCAGAATCAGCACTTTTGAAACAGGAAGTGAAATAGAGGGATATGAGGCATGGCTAGAATGGGTGATCTGTTTGGCATTTTGAGCAAAACACTTCATAGACATGTTTTTTATATATTTGTATATATCTGAGACCTATGCTATTGCCTACAAATAGCATGATAGGTGCACTTTAAGAGATTTTAATGTTTTGTTTCATGACATAAAATATGTCAGTAAATACCCCACTATTGAATGTCCAAAGAATCTATGTTTCATAGAAACGGTGGCTGCTAACAAGTGACTAAATCAGACTATTTCATCACTCCGAACATGAGTTTATGAACATTACCTTAGTGGTAGTGATAAGCTTAGTGGTGAATATTAGCTTAGCGGTGGCGATGCTCAGCCATGCTCTGTGATGTAGTTTGTTTATAGCCTTACGTTAGCTTTTTACTTCTGGCTATTGCATTTAAATTTTAAGTCATATCATATAAACAATGTAAAAATGTGGAGATAATCCTGCTGAACAAAACCTGTAAGTATCACAAACACGTGTTTTTGCCACAGAGCAAAAATATTATTATATTATTATTGAAATATTTCAAAATCCAATGGAAAAACCCCATTGCTTTTTCTGTTAAGGGACCCCTTGCTGCCAGGTCTGCCTTCAAATCACTGCACCACAGTTATAATATTGTGTGAAAAACAGCAAGTAATGAGCTCCACTGCTTTGCATTAATCTTTCATCTTCTGCTCCACTTGGGACGGTATCATAGCAACAGGTTTGTTTAGGGTTGCCACGCTATCAGCAGGACTTGGACTGCTCGGCTCTGTTTGGAGTAACTTAGGCTGCAGTGAAAAAATCCAAGGCATGCTAAAAACATAATATACAGGAGCCTGGCATCCCTAAGAGAGAGTCTCCCTGTCTGTTCCCTCCGCAGGTAGCCATGTTTGGAAGTGCTGACAAACAGAGAAGAAAGACAGAATGCATGGGGTCCGGGACGGAGGCTGGCCCCTCTCCAAAACGTCCCCTCCTCCTCATATTTGTGCGCCAACTATGGTCGCCTCTCATAACCAAGATTGATAGTGAGTTATAGTAAACTGTAGCACTTTTAATAATAAAAAGAAGTGATTTAGATTGAGTTCCCTTGGGTTTTTTCTTTGTTAACAACAGGTGTCACGTGCAGTAGTGTGAACATGGGTGTGAAGTAACAAAGAAGATTTACTTACCATTTAAGTACCATTTTGAGGTAGTTGTACCTTACTTGAGTATTTACATTGTTTGCTACTTTGTACTTCTACACTACTTCAATTTAAAGGTAAATAGTGTACTTTTACTTCACAGTAATATATTTAATACCTTTAGTTATGATGCAGATTTGGATCCCACACTTCCCCCCTTCCTGAAACTTCTCCATTGGACTCCTTTGTTTACTTCTGTAACAAAGTGACGTCACTATGTAACACTTCTATTGTCTAGCGCTCCAACACATGATAGGTGAAGGGACGGGACATCTCTTAGCAGTTGACCAATCACAACAGAGCCGACCAGCTAACCAATCAGAGCAGACTGGGCTCTGGTTTCAGACAGAGGGTGAAAAGGCAGATCAGGAAAATAAAGAGCTTTTGGAAGATTAAAGCATGTAAACAGTAGAAGCACAACATTAAAATATGGGGTGTTTCTCAATCTCGAGTATGCTTGCTTGGTAGCACATGTCTTCCGAGTCACTTGCTTGAGGCAAGAATACTTCCTGGCATTCGGAAAACAAAGAGTGGAACAGGTGAGCAAGTGTGCAGATGTGCGTCATATGAGAGGCCCCGCCTTACATTTTCCGCCACAGATTTGGGGAAATTGGTCCGTGCGCAAAGCATTGTGGGGATTTTAAGACCGCGGAGTCTACACATGTGCAGCCTCGAAATTTCTCCAAACGAAGTACGCCGGGCTCGGTAGAATTCCAAGTATGCTGGACATTGGAACAGTACTTATGCGGCACTCGATGACGTAGTATGCTTGAAATAGTGGCTCTGGAGCAGCTTTACTCGAGATTAGAAACACCCATGGACCTGAAAATTGAGCAAAATAGCACCTTTAAATACTAGATCTGAGTACTTCTACCACTGGTCACACGTGTGTCAAATTAGTGATATTTAGCGCTTCTCTCCCTTTGTTTCAGCGACGCTGCTACACATCTCCCAATGACTCACTAAGGTAGAGGAATCTCATAATTAAGGCCTCATTAAAGCTACACAGCACATTGCACTATGTTGGTTTACAGGGCAGACAGAACCTCAAAGATTCACAATGGGGCTATTCATGATACCTCACTTCTCCGAAGGAAAAGAGAAAAGCAAGTTGCTCTTAGCATTTCGGCAGATGTAATTGCAATCACTCAGCTTGTCTGATGCTGATAATGGGGCGATGGGAAATTCCTGTCAGAGTCGTGGCGCAGGGTGGTTTCTCAACCACTTTTGGCAGGCTTTATGTTCCACTGCAGGGCAGCGAATGCGTTACGGCATGCTCACATAGCTGTCATTAAACACATTTTGGAGGAAAAAAAAACCATAAGACAATCAAAACTCACAAGTGTGTGCCATTCTCTTGCTTCTGGAGCAATGAAAAGGCAAATATTATGTAAACGTATATCGTCTGTCATCCCTGCGCTGTTCAACACGTTGAAAGACTGCAGCTCATGGGGAAAGAAGGAAAGTGAATATGCTTTAGTCTTATGTACACTATAAATTCTGGCTGAGCTATTTTCAATGTCTTTATTTTCAAAACATTTCTCATGACTGGTTTATGTGAAGCTTTGGGGCAATTAGAAGACATAATAACTGGTGCCTAAAAATGTTGGCAGCTCAATTAAAAATAAAAACAAGTAATGTTTGTTTTCCAAATGTTGGCTTTTCAGCAAGCAACCCCCTTCCCCTCTGAAATGTGTCCTACAGTAGGTTGCTGAAATAGCACGTGGGTGCAACGTTCTTGTGGTGAGTTTGTGGGTACAGTATGTGACAGTTGGCATCCCAGCAATGCTTCCATGAGAAGCTTCTATTATAAGGCATTCATGCAATGATGCTAACAAGCTCATTTTACTGGCTGGACAAGCATTTATGTAATAAGGTCCTCCTTAGTACTGCTGTAGAGACCACCCAGGAAACAATATTAAAATCTCCAAAGAGGATCATTAAAGTGCCATTTACTGGACTTCGCTGTGTTGTGATGGAACAGCTATTCAGTTTTAATTAAAAATAGAAACCTGAGAAATACTTGGATAAAAGGTAATTGCTATTTGATTTGATTCCCTGGACACATGATCCTGAATGACATGCAGTTTTCATTACAAATACCAAGATGTTTTAGTAATATTTTACAGATAGTCATGAATTCCCTTGGCAGTCTGCCAATGTTTGCAAAGGAATTTCAGGTATTTCACAATTCAAATGATGCCACGGAGAGCATTTTGTTCAACTCCAGGGGATGTTTTCATAAATAAATCAAAGCTACTAAAAGAAAAACAATTAAATGAAGGTTAATTACTTCCCCAGAGATAGTGATGATATTAGAACAGGCAGTTTCACATATTAAAGAGACCAACATTTACATTTAAAAAAGTTTAATCTTCAAATTACAGCATAGTATGGGTAATACAAAAATAGCAAAAAGATATAATTTTATTTTTACAATAATCTGTTGTTTCAGGAGTCCACGAGAGTTTCAATCAACAAGTGATTCATACATTTCCTTAGAATATAAATACCATATCAAATGTCACTGCTTTCAATGTTACCTGTGTATTAGTTATTATAAATTACAAACATCTATATGACAAGAATTGGATAAAATACAAAAAATAAAACAGATGATAAATGATAGAAAAGAATACTGTAAAAATAATCTTAAAGTAAAAAAAAATGTTCTCTTACAGCTCTTCAGTAAATGTAACTTGATTTGTCGGACACATTTAAACAAAACTAAAGCCATACTCAGATTATAGCGGAAAAACTGTTGCATGTGCCACCGCCATGAAAGGCTCCTGTATGTTGTGTGAGCTTTTTGAGGATGTTCATAGTGCACAGAGCAGGAAAGGGCGGAAAGTTAACATTTGGTGAACGCCAATTGCCGTTTACCTACTTCAACCTTTTCAGAAGTGTCAAATTACAATAGATATCACCTCATGGAGATAAGACAAAACAGATATTTGCTTGGTGAAATATAAGCATTCACACAAATCGTTGTTTGAGTCTATGAAACACAGCAATCTAGTGCTAACAACACCAGCATTGTTTAGTAAAGCGAGACTTGGACTTCTGGACTTTGTCAGAACACATTAATACACACTAATGTACTGCATACCACATGCTGCATACCCATTATTAATGTACTGCATACCACATGCTGAATACCCATTATTAATGTACTGCATACTGCCATCATTAAATCGCCATCATTACAATCTACCACATGGACGCCATTGCAAAGTCTAAAGGGCCAGTTGAGTATTTCCAGTAAGCTCAGATCTCATTATCAGAAGATGCACCACACATTACGCAATACCTTTGTTTTTCCGTTGTAATGTGAATACGCCATAATCGTCTACAGTCATGCTAGCATCTCTATGAGTCATTATTTGGTCACAATCGTTTTCAATGTTTTGCTTGGATAATGTTAACCAGCTCAGTCTTTTAGCAAGCCTTAACCCTTATTCTTCCTGAGCAGGACATGAATGTCGGTACCAAAAATGTGTGGCCTACTATAGTTCTAGTGAAGACAGTAGGATTCATCCTCTTGTGATCATGAATGTCAGGCTTACAAAATGTCATTACGATACATGCACAAGCTGTGAGATACTTTGGTGTGAACGACTGACATTGCCACGGTGTTAGCATGGCTAAAAATTAAGGTATAGTTATATTAAAAATATGTAATAATTACATTTGTGGGACAACATCTCATCGAGCCGTATTTTCTCTGTTGAGCATGTTTCCATTGTCCAGTGTACTCACAGTCTATGTACCAGATAACATCTATAAATGTGAGATTTAATCCATGATTAAAAAGAACATGAATGTGTACATAGATCATGTAGACAAAAAGCATTAACATGTCCACTATACATTAAACACAAATGTACTTTCTAGTGTTCCCCAGCTCTTCCTACATCTATCCAGGGAACATTAATAACATTGATAGTTGGCTTACTGCAAAGGTCTTCAACAAGCACGATAACACATACTGTTACAGACATATTCACGGCTTATTTTCAGGTTACTTTATTAGTGACGTAACAGTCCTCAGGGGAGTGGCAGTGTCGCACTGTGAAAAACCAACTCAGTCCTTGAGTTCTTCACACTGTCCTCTCACCATCTGACAAGCAGTCAAGTCCATGTCAGCCTCGCTTCCTTCCTTCAAACCTCCCCTGTGGTTTGGTACTGTGTGATGGTGCTCTTAAGCAGTCCGTTGAAATACAAATATAAAAAGACAAAAATAAATTGGCAGCAGTGGAATGGCTTGGATTAGCCACTGTTCATTTTACCGGGCTATACACCAAGCAGCATGCCCATAAAATCTGAACCGTTCTGTATTGTGATTGAAGCACCGGCTGCGTTGTCCACAAATATGGAGGTGTACTGCCCGGCCTGCAGAGGAAATGAAACACAACAGTGATGCAGAAAAGATTACACAAACACAGATATTTAATGTTGATGTGTTGTTAAGTGTGCTGCTCACCTGAAGCTCCAGCAGCCCCTGAACGCTGACAGTAAATATTTTGCTGTTACTTTCTAAGCCAACAATCATCTCCAAGGAGCTGCAATCACAAAAAGAAGGACATTCTGATGTTAATTTCGTGTTTTACAAAAAGTCCCATTTTCAATCGTCAAGAACTTGCTTTGTCTCTATTCAGATACTTCCCTTGAACAAAGTCAAATCACACACGCCTGCTGTACCCTTACGGGAAATGACGACCGCTAGCTAGTGAGCTACAGCAAACTGTACCAAATCATTATAGACAGCTCAATTAACACATACAAATGACAATAGGTTCTTATCAACACCAGTATATTCAACCCAGTCTCTTGGCATTTCGTGTTATAGTCGCGAAATTAATTTAATCTATTGATTCGTGTTCACCAACATGATTTTCGCATTTTTTTTGTGTCACACAGAATGATTTTAAAAGCAATGTATTTCTATCGGTAGTATGTTTCGTGCCTGCACCACGTCTTTTTGTCCGGTCGGGTCTTGGAAGACCGGAAGCTGTGTGGTTCATAAAAACATTTTCTTACTCAATATCTAACCATATCCCTTTTATTTTAAATTGTATAATGTCGGAGTTTTCTTGCCGTCCGTGAGGAAAAGAAATGGGGCTCAGAGCCTCAGAATACTGACATCTGTATTTTTTGTCATCTTTTTTTCCTTCTAATTTGTTATTATTTGGTGCAGGCACGAAACATACTACCAATAGAAATATATTGCTTCTAAAATCGTTCTGTGTCAGAATACTGAAATCTGTATTTTTTTAAATCTGTTTTTCCTTCTAATTTGTTATTATTCGGTGCAGGCACGAAACATACTACCAATAGAAATACATTGCTTCTAAAATCGTTCTGTGTCAGAATACTGAAATCTGTATTTTTTTAAATCTGTTTTTCCTTCTAATTTGTTATTATTTACAATGCTTTTAAAATCGTTCTGTGTGACACGAAAAAAATGGCGAAATCGTGTTGGTGAACACGAATCAATAGATTCATTTCGTGACTATAACACGAAATGCCGTACATAACTCAAATAGTGAAGAAAATATAAATATAACCCATATCTTATATTCGTATACTGCTGTGTTTACCGAAGCAACCGCAATTGTGAATGGTTGTGTAACTTCTGTTAGGCAGCCAAGATATTGATAGTGTCCAGCTTTTCAGAATCAACTTTTGGACCATTATGAGAGCACCATCAGGGTCATGCAATACATTCCGCTATATTTTCGCGTTTGGATGCACCAATGCCCTCAAAACAGCTAATATTAGTAAAGAAGTACGCAATGTGAGACCCAGAACTTGTTTAATTGCTCATTTTAAAGACATCTTCCGACATGAGAAATATGCTTCATTCCTTTCTTACTCAGAATTGAATGAGAAACATATTTTTCACATAAGATTGACTGTCATGTCTTTAGAAATAAAAAGCTACTACAAGCAGCTTACCAAATTAGCTTAGCACAAAGACATGAAATGGGAGATAAAGCTACCCTGCCTTATTGTGTATATACGAATCCGCAGTGAAACCTCACCAAATAAAGGTTATATCTCTTTTTGTAAACTTTGGGCGGTACACATAACACTGTGTAATTGTGACAGAGCAGTGCTAGCTGCTTACTGCTGTTCCAGTCCTTATGCTAAGCTAAGTTAACCAGCTCCAGCTTGTAGCTTCATATTGAGCGTATAAACATCACAGTGGTCTTTTTCTCTAACTCTCAGCAAGAAAGCCTCCCAAATGCTACTTTTCTTGAACAACCCACTGCCCTCAGAGCCTGTATGGATGGTTGTAACATTTCAACAGGCTTTAACCACACAGGGAGAGCCCTGGCTCCTGTTAAGTGGAAAATGGTACATTTTTATGGCAAATCAATCACGTTGGTCTTCACTCCAACTGCCATCACAATGAGCCTCATTTCACATTCTCTGCATTTTCATGTGTGGGAGGGCGAGACTTTCTGGGGCTTTGGCTCGAAATAAGTAAAAGCCAAGGACTCTTTTGGGTTAGGTAAGCCATCATAAGAATATTATTTATATGTTCCCCTAATTGTACCAAGCTAGGAGAGAGGCTGTGGAGCTCTGCACAGTCCGGGGGAGACTTTAGGGAGCAATTCATTTTTGCAGTTTTCATTGACTTTATGTAAATAGAAATATTGGAAAGAACTCAAAACCTTCCTCCACTGGATTTACACAAGTAGAAATGCTGTGTTAGATACCTCATTATCTCCCTCTCACATCCCAATAAGGGCATTTTACTGCGCTGCTGCCGAATAAAACAGGCTGCCTGAAGAGTCAAAGGTGAGTCTGTAAAGATTAGTTAGGCGACAGGGACGAAGGCTCCGAGTGAGAGGACATTTCCTTTAAAGACCTGCTCTGCTTTAACAGGAAATGCCAAACTGGTTCCACACAAACTGTTACAAACAACACCTTTAACAGCTCATAAATACTGGAGACGTCAAGGCAGCATTGAACACCAATCAATTATGTGTAACACAGGGAAAGTAAACAATTTGTCAGAATAAAAATGTCAAGAAAGTGTAGTTGTTGGGGTCAGATGACTGTTCTCCAAGATCAGTTGTATTCACTTTTAGTGGTAAAAGGTTAAATGACTGAGCGGCTAAAGCCATGATCAATGAAAAGCACATGGTTACAAACTATTCAGGTAAGAAATAGTGTTAGTTAAAGTATGAATTATTATTTGATTCTAGAGTTCATAAGCCTATTTACAGTGGTTATCTACTTTCATTGTCAATTAAGGTTTTATTTACATGAGGCTATCTGCATGTTCACATATAAATGCGACGTTTGGCGCATCATTTGGGTCTTTTGTCGCACAAAACCATCGGAAAATATGTAAGAATGGAGAGCTACAATGAAAACTTAAAAAGATATAACAGAAGAAAGCAACACTTTTGCTGTAAACTAAGATAGTTACTCGTATTACAGAGCTCTATATGATGCATCACATTTTCAAAGTATTCATTCAAGAATTGTATTAGCTATAGCACTGTCCCATAAGTAAGGATACGTAGGAATAAGTTCAGCTGTTTATTTTAACGACGCAATTTACCAAAAGGATTGTGATGAGCGAAAGGTGTTTCTTGAAGCCGACTTCAATCAAAATCCCTAAGCATAAACTGGTCAGAAGGAGATTAAATCTGTAGCAATATTAACCGTGGTAATCTACGGTTTAACAGTGTCACCGCCGTAACATTACTTTGCTAAACCGTTAAACTCATTTTGTAGTACACCCATCTGGATAACTACAATAGAAACCAGGATCATTTGGCCGTTGGTACAGAACATAGAGGCTGAGATGTTGATGAGTCAAGACAAAATGCACACAGATAATCAACACCTGATACTGTTAACATCAGGTGTTTGCATGGAGAAGAATAGCCAGGTATATCATGTAACCATGTATCATGTACCCAAATAAGATCCAAACTCAGGTTGTAGTGTGCATGTTAAGACACTGAATGGTACAAAATACCTACGTGTATCTATGGCAGAGTGATTCAATGCAGATCAGCACCCGAACATTATCCCTGGCCTTCAGCTGACTCTTGCTCCTCTTCACCTCGTTGTGGTCTGTAAGGAGAGAAACATGTTCACAATCACATGGAGATAATGTCTCAAGCATTGCTCACAAACAAATATATCCCATTTAAGTGGCCGCAACTGAAACCCTACAGCTGAACAGTCCAATCTCAGTAACTTGACACAACAGGCCTGTCAAACGTTGCTTTTCTCTGTGTCCTAATCTGTATATTTATATTTTTCAGTTTTTCCAAATCCAATAAATTAAACGTATAAGGCGTGGATTAAACTGTGATAGTTTACTCAAATGTAAGCCGCAGTTATATATACAGCTAACTAGCGTCTTCGCTGTAGTAACCTTATTTAAATGTTTGGACATCATAACGTTTGCCTCCTTGAATGGTCCTCTTCCTAAAATATTTTCTCTTGTATCAATAAAAGCTAATATCTTCTTCATTGTTCCTCATCATACTTTTAAAATAAGAATAACTCGCTTTACACGCAAAACAAGAACAATGCAGTTTCTTTATTTACATATCTACTAAATCAACGTTCAATTGGTGACGATGTTTAACTTTTTGCATGGGACATGTAGCTTTAACCCCAGTTGTTATGCATGTTTCATGTATGTAGCTGTCAAGCACATATTTAAGATCCTTTAAAAGGGTTGTCATTTTAAACCTGGTCAGATGGAAATGTTAAAAGTCAGACATAGACATGCTATCCTGGCTCCAAAATGGTGGAATGAGCTCCCCATTGACATCAGGACAGCAGAAAGCCTACACATCTTCCGGCGCAGACTAAAAACTCATCTCTTTCGTCTCCACTTCCAGCAATACAATTACTAACAAAGCACTTATATACTAATAAAGGACTGGCTTATCTAAAGCCAGTTGAGTAGCACTTGAAATGTTTTGGCTCTATGAAACCTGATGTACTTATATGATTCTGTTTTCTTCAAGTTTGTATCTTCTTGGTCGAATGCACTTATTGTAAGTCGCTTTGGATAAAAGCGTCAGCTAAATGCAATGTAATGTAATGTAATGTAACATAGACAGCGTAAAAACACTGTTTCCCTATGATGCACAAATTACGCCAATTAAGGACTGTTTCTTTACATTTTTAGACTCTTATTTCATTTGTATATGTACTGTAATACTCCATATAAGACAGTGACTGTGACTTACCAATGTGGACGTTAGCAGAGAACTGGTAGATCCCAGTGATGGGAGCCGTGAATCTCCCGGTGGACTGGTCCATTCCCGACCCTCTGAGGAATGCTCCTTTAGCCGGAGGCTGAAAGCACAGAGACATGAAGTTAATATGTTTACATTTCAGAGTGTTCATTCATTATTTGAGAGCTAATATGCCGGCCTGGCTAGCTACCTCGTCAGCTACAGATCACCAAGTAAGCTTCAACTATTTCCTCATTTACCCTGAATCAGAATCAGAAACAGGTTTATTACCAGGTAAGTTCACACGTACGAGGAATTTGACTTGATGTCATGGTGCATACATAAAAATGTCATTAAAAAATATTAAGAAATAATACAAAATATAGTAAAATATTGCAGTATTTACATAGAAATAGAATGGAATAAAATATGGAATAAAATATGGAATAAAATTTGGCAGTAATAAAAAAAGAAAACAGATATTTTGTATATTGTGTGCATTAATGTAATGCATAGAATGGTTTAGTTTGACCCAAATCAAGTGTTGGTACCAAGAAAAACCAGAAAAGACTGAGTCAAGTGTAGTGAAATATCATGCAGTGGAAAATTCCTCAAATGTCACCAAGCTTATGGAACCGATTTGGTGAAGATGTACGTCCTTAATTGGCTTTCTTTCTCTTTAAATATGACTCTGCAAAAACATGTACGTATCCCTTCCAAAGCCATATGTAACATGCTTGTATGAACAAAGTGCTGTGTTAGCATGTTAAACAGTTCGGAAAAGCCTAATCCTCCCTCCTGAAACCATGACAGCCCATCCCAACGGGGCATAGTTCTTCCACTACAGCATGCCGTTTCAAACAGTGTCTATTTCTGTCCTCTCCACACTTTATTCCAAGTCAGAGACAGAGTGCCTTTTGTACGCTGCCCAGAAAGTGATGTGTATAATTGAAAAAGTAGATATTTGTATCCAGAGAGCCAGTCTGGGTCTCGGAGAGGCAGTGCACGCTTTGTCAGTGCCAGTTACCAGAGAGGGGATGATCCTCTCGTAATTCCCCCACATGCAAACTAAGCGATGATTACCAAACACTCACTCTTTCAAACACAGTTAGGAAAGAGAAGCAAATGGGTCAGAAACAAAGCGTGAAACCATGCTGAAGCAGGATTAGCCAAAACTTTTCTTTTTCTACCAAAGCTGAACTGGTTCTTAAAGAATAGAATAGAATAGAATAGAATAGAATATATCTTTATTGTCATCATACAAAGTACAACAACATTTCTTTGGCAACTCTCACTGCAGTAAAAAATAGACACAAATAAATATATTAATAAATAAGTGTGGTAAAAGCAGAGGTAGTAGCGATGAAAGTGCAACGAGATAAAATTCAATGTCATTGTGCATATTTACAATTTCTAACTGTGTGTTGTTCACAAAGGGTTATAGTAACCAAAGGAAGCAAGTAAAGCCATACATTTTTCTAAATAGTAGTGGTTGCAGTCTTTGAGGGGCGGAGGTGTGTTTGTGAATGTTCACAGTTGTTTTAATGTGCTCTGAGGTTAAACATGTACTTGGTGGTTTCAATTCAAACGTACTGTCTGAAAGTTCTGCAGCTCCACTAGAGTGAAAATAAGGAGCCACTCCCCACGCCCCTCTGAGAGATATTTGGTTAAAAAGAACACAATGGTGCTCTAGGAGGAGATTCAGGTGATAAGGGGGGGGGGGGGGGGGGGGGGGTTACCTTGGTTGGTGATTGGCTAATGGTTACACAAGCCAAAACATCGTTATGACATCATAAAGTGGCCAAAATCTGATCAGCTCATTTTCAGACAGGTTTTTATATAAATGGATCAGGACAAAAAGAGAGAGAATCTTTTTCCTGGAACTTTCAGAGTCTCTTTCCACAGAGGGGACACATGTTTATGTTTAAAAGACATGAACAAGTGGATTTTGCATAATAGGTGACCTTTAAACAAACGTACTGTCTGAAAGTTCTGCAGCTCCACCAGAGTCTTCTTGTCGACCACCACGGGTCCTTTGAGCTTGCAGTGGAAAGCCTCCTCGATCCTCCGGTACGAGGTCATCCCCTCCAGCGTGAGCAGGGCTGTGGGGAGCTGGCTGGGGCTCGCCTGCCTCTCCAGAGATGCTGCTGCTCGCCTCTCTGTGGCCTCTGACAGAAACACATTCACGTTATTCTACACTCAATGAGTTAATGTTGGGAAAATACTGAATGTCCTCATCCAATATCAGAGTACACACGATAACAAAAGCCCTACGTAGCTGTGTACGTAACAGGATGTATGATTACCTAGAAGAGCATCAGGACTGTTTTAGGCATATGATAGCTATGTGATTAACATGATGATTCAGCCCCTTGTATATCAGCATGTGAAGGACACTGTTCAGGAACTAGTTGTGCCAAATGCTCTGTATGTGATGACTACTTCCATTCTTGAGAGGATCAGAAATACATGTAACCTGATATTGAAGCTCAAGCCGTTGATGAGTGATATTTTCCTAACAGTTAACATCGATTTTATTCGATAATATGGTCAAATGTAGATTCGATTAGACTTTATTCCAATTGAGTTCTGGGACAATGAAATACAGTAAGCATCTAACCAGAAGTGTGTGAGAAGCTTTAAAGTGCAGTGCAATGTATAGGTATAAGTGTCTAAATACGAGATATATACAAAAGTAGAGAGGCGAAGTCCCGCCCATCTACTTCCGACCCATGGGACCTTATTTCGGAAAAAGTATGTATTGAAGTCAATGGGGAGAGAAAGATTATCTTTTGATCCCGTTTGAATTGTGCCACGAATTACACATATGATGTTTGTCAATCTTAAAAAATAATTTCCATGTCAAAAAAGTCACAGTTTGTCGTAAAACTGTTGAAATATAAGACTATGAAAAATACGCAACTAGAAAGACTACAAATCCCAGAATCCCGGTCCTGCATGCTGGCTCTTACGGAACCGGCTAACTCCCCTTGTGTATGTACAGCTCTCAACAGGCCCAGACTTGTAGTGATTTTCACCTCGTTTAATACTTTCCGCCTCATTCTGAAAGAAGGAAGTGAAATGTGCCAACGTGACGGCCGTCTTGGTGTGTGGTGCGAGACGGGAGATGTAGTTCATTGAGCGGTTTCACACAAAAAAAGTGTTACTTCACAGTTTTACGACACATTTTTATTTGTTTGACTTGCAAAATTATCTTTTAAATTGACAAACATCATATGTGTAATTCGTGGCACAATTCAAACGGGATCGAGAGATAATCTTTCTCTCGCCATTGACTTCAATACATACTTTTTCCGAAATAAGGTCCCATGGAGCTCCCCCGGAAAGGGAGGGACTTCGCCTCTCTATACAGAATGAGTGTAAAATGTATAATATAGACACTTAAAAGGTGAGTTAAATGACTAAGATGTCAAAATCTAATGTGGTGGACCTATATGTGGTAATATTTAACTGAAGGATTTACATGTGTTAGCATTTAACATGCTAACACAGCACTATGCTAGTGTTGGCGTGTTAAATAGGGCTTTGGAGACGATATTTACATGTCGTTGTTGTTGTTGTTGTTGTTGTTAAGTCAGAAGTAAAGAGAAAGTATGAAGGAGGTCACAAGAAGGCAAAGTATGCAAATCTTCATAAAATATGTTGACACTTTTATAAATAATGTGAAAGAATATAAGTGAATATTAATAAGTGTCAAACTATAATGTGGTAGACATACATATGTGCACATCCATATGTTTAAAACTGAAGGTTATAAATGAATGAATGAGCCGACTTGTGTCTGGGTTGGAGAAATGAACACATTTCTACCTTTAATCATGTCTTTGAACTCCTGCAGAAGAACTTCCTGGGTCACCTCAGCTCCAGGAGATCCAGGAGGTCCCTGAGGGCCGGGAGGACCAGGAGGACCAGGGGGGCCGGGCTAATGGAGGGAAAACATTCAAAACATTGTCATGCATCCAACTCAATTTCAAAATCACGATGTCTTATTTACCAATCACTGCAGTACCAAAGTACCAATGATCATTAATCATGTACACTTGTTTGAAAAACTGCAAGACACACACTCAATCTTTTGGGTTTACCAGGGGTCGTTTGCGTTTGCGACACTTTCCAGGAAAGTTGCCAACAGGTCTTTTAACAAAGTCCATCCATGATCCCAGTGGATCCACTCGCTGGTTGTCAGAAACCTGCAGCAGAGAGAGAAAAAAAACCCAGAGTTAATCGCAGAATGAATAGGAAAATATGAGCATAAATCGATTTCAAGGACATTCACAGTATAACCAATAATGAAGGCGTTTATTTTAATTATACTTTTTATGGTTGTAATAAAATAAATAAGACCCAATAAAAAAGGCATGTCACGTTATTGGAAGGCAATATTTTAATAACAAGGATGTGGACTTTGCTACATAGCCATCACACTGTGTTCTCATTCAATAATTACAGCCTTTAAAATACAGATCCATTATGAGTTTTATTTCTTAATAACTTTGCCCAACTGAGGCATGATGCAAAGGAACGTATTTACAAAACTGAATCAAATCCAGAGTAATTTCTTCCTTCTTCCAACTATCATTGGAAAAGTCTTGCCTTAAGATACAATTAACTGGTGCCAGACTCTGAAGAAGGTCACACAAGGAAACCTCTCTTTTTTTTCTGTCTCTCCGACTGCAATTCCTGAAAAGAGGCTTTTTCAATTCACCCTCTAAGTTTAGCCACCATTCTTCCCCCGAAAGCTTCACTCTGTGCTTATTTCTTTATCCCAGATAACTCACTCAGGTGCCACGTCAGGTCTTATTTGCCCCAAAAGCTCGGATGAATGTAAACAAACCCGCAATTTCTTTTCGGCACATGCATGAACATTTCCATGAGCTCTCTGGTGAAAAATGAGTCTACTACTTATACGTGTAGATTCTGTGTGTGGACGTCAATTACTGTAGTTTATAACAACATGTCAGAATAGTCAACACTTTCTCCGTCATCGAAAGACATACAAATGTTTTATTGTATTAACTCTGCTTATTTAAGTAATGTAATGATGGAAAAATGTCATAAACAAGATAACAAATGTATATACAGCATGTAAACCAGGGTGGGTTTTGATTTAAGATTGTTAGTCTGTTTCCTAATGCGCCATCTTCTTATCTTGAATGACTCCTTAATAATAAATTACTGTATAGGAGACTGGGATCTGGTTTGGAGATAAGAAAACGCAGTCCATGAAAAACCCACTGGAAGAAGCATTTTTATGCAACAACTGGCATGTTTTCATTTTGGTCAAATGTGAAGTTGAAAGGATTCCAGCTTGAATCTTACCCTTCCCTAAAAATGTCAAGTGCCTTCAGTGAAGATAGAAGAGGAGATAAAGACGAGGTGAGCTGCCTGAAATGGAATTTGTTTAGGGTTGGCAGCGGGACACGGATCACTTATCTTCAAAACCAACATGACCCTTTCTTCACTGTTAAAGACTTGCCTCTTGTTCCGCCACAACAAAGTTACTCCTTGTTTGTCTTTTCAATTTACTGGAATAAAAGCTGTTTTTTTTAATATTCAGGCTTTGCAGCAGCTCTCTCTCTCTTTCTCCCCCTCTCCCTCCCTCTCTGTGACTTTCTCTTCTCTCTGACAGCAGACAAAATAAACAACTTAACAGACGCTGAGCCGGCTGTGCGTTGGATCGCTCTGTATTTTTGTTGTGATTTTGAGGTTTGGAAACGGATAAAAGCCAGGCTGATTTGGTCAAGACTAGAAATACTTTTACACTACTCAATACTGTTTCCATAAGCCGGGGAGCCTGTTGAATAAACCACTTTTTCCTCTGACATTTCAATTTCTCATATTCATTTACATACCAGCTCTGGAAGCTTTACAAGAAGAGTGTGACATGGTGGGAAATACTTAAACTTGCAATTACTGAGTTATTGGGCGACATGTGAACACCACATTGGTGTATATCATCTCATTAACAGTCGATATTCACACATCCAGCGGTCACAGAGATACATTAATATTATTGTATTCTTCACCAGTTGTGTTTCTGTCCATCTGATGTAGGTCCAATTTTCACTATTGTTTATTTCTGTTTTTTTAAAAGCTTATGTTGAGTGTTGGGTGACCTTTTATCGAAATGCACAGTTAATTTGAGTTGGGCTTTTATTCTGAAAGGTAACATCAGAAAGAGTGAAACTGTAAAAGGCTGCTGTTGACAATGTGGTAAATAAGGAGTTGTTGCTGTTTTGGTGTACACTCGTTCGACTATGAAGCCTCCATTATTTTTATTTTATTACCCTAATGTGCAAAATTGCGACACTATGTTTTAGCTTGAAGTCAATGGCTCTTGTGCAATGTATCCTGGTGCATGTAGGGACTGACAGCATGGCTCCACGAGTGCAGGAACTAATCTTTCTTGGTCAATATACCTGTAGCTTTCACCAAACAATGATTGGACATCAACATAAAAGCAATTGTATTGTGAGAAATGCTAAGCTTAGCTAACTGGCTGCTGTTTGTTGCTTC
Organism: Dissostichus eleginoides; assembly: GCA_031216635.1. NCBI lineage: Eukaryota > Metazoa > Chordata > Actinopteri > Perciformes > Nototheniidae > Dissostichus > Dissostichus eleginoides. The sequence continues at coordinate 9,335,829 of CM062267.1, read as the reverse complement.
ATATTTACAGCACATCGCATTTCCCAAAATGTTGAACTACTTCTTTAAATTTGTCGCTATAACGCTTTTTATTACACTATTGTCTAGCGCTCCAATACATTATAGGTGATAGGCTTAGACATCTCTAAGCGCCAATCACCACAGAGCCGGCCAGCTAACCAATCAGAGCAGACTGCGCTCTGGTTTCAGACAGAGGGTGAAAAGAGGTGCTGCAGCACAGGCAGTATGAGAAAAATAAAGAGCTTTCTGAAAGCATGTAAACATGTCACAGTAGAGACACAACATACAAACATGAACCTGAAAATGAGCAGAATAGGGCCCCTTTAACATACCAGACTTGTAAGCTTGAACAAATATTAACGTGTTGACGAGTGATGGCAGGGGGTTGCGGTGGTGCTGGAGTCGTACTACTGTAGTATTCCCCGCCTGTGGCAGTTGGAGTACATTTCCACTGGGATTGATTGTAAAACTGTGAATCATCACCTCAGACAGCTCAGTACGATATAAAGACACCCACCTAATTATGAGAGCCAGTGGGCGCTGATTCTTTCAAAAAGCTCCACATATATTTTTTTATATCAGTGTCATAGATCATCGTGTTGCTGTTCCAGAGATATGAAACATGTTGGCCCACACATGTGACTGATAATTATACATCTTAGCCATACCCTACATAATAATAAAACAGCATATAATTTCCAGGAAATCAGCCATACTCTGAGCTTGTTATCCTCTTTAAAACACGCCATTGTAATTAAACCATTAAAACCTTGCCCTCAAGGATTTTCTGTGCTCAGGGAAGACAGGCTATGAGCAAGGTAATTATTACCTTCATTTCTGAGCTGAAAAATAACAGCAAATCATTGTATAAATAATCCAATCATCAGCTTAAGGAATGCTCAGCTTTTTCCATTTTCTGTTTTAAGCACTGTCAGAGTGTAACATACGCTATTTAGTGACAGCTGGGATGGCTCACACAACATGCCAAAAAGAAAATCTGATTCATTGTATGCAGGTGAGTCTCCGTCTCGACTGAAAACATCAAAGACTGCACACATGCAGACATGAAAACCATATTGCTTGATGACACAGAAAAAACCTGTCAGGAGCATTCAATCTCTCACTGGCTGCTATTGACCGTGGCGTAGAAAGTAAACGTCGGATTCCCTCCCAGAGCTCTGTATCAGCACGTACAAATGGTGAACAAAGTGGGGAGGGAATCAGACACAGGTATCAGTCTGAGAGCTGATGAAGAACACCAGGGCTCTGGCTTTGATCAGCGCTGATGTACGAGTGCCTCAAAGTGGCCTCGTCTGTCAGCAGGTGTGAGCGCACGCCTCTCCAGCACGGACCGAGGGAATGTGTCGGGGCGTTCTGTCTGAAGGTGAGAAACTGTAAGTCTTCGAGACAGTGTTTATCTTCGTTGACGGAGATTTAAATCATGACACATTACTGAGGCTTCAGATCTTAAGAATGGGGCACATTGTGTCCAGGGTCTGAGTATAAGCACTAACACAACAATGTAGAGATACTCCATCACAAGTAAAAAATTGCATTCAATGTTTTACAGTCAGAGAACAGTGTGTGTGTATGAGCAGGAAGAATTCATAATACTGAACCAAACCCATCCTGCAAAGCTGGCCTGAAATGCATCCAAACCCCAACAGATCACGCCCTGCCATTATTTCTTCTCTGCCTCTCACTTTTCTTTTTACCTTCTCCTTCATTTTTAATGAAGTTATTAAATATGAGGCCTTTTAATGTTTTTTTTAAATCAATAACATGTATTTATTACTATAATTTAGCATTTGTACTTATGAGTTAATCCAAATTGTCTACATTACACAAATTAGTGTTAATGAAAGCAATAGATTCTTCACAATTATGAATCAGATTTAAGCACAATTTTACTTTTTGATTAAGGTCTTAAAGAGGACATATACCGCTCTTTCTCAGGTTCACATTAGTATTTAGTTCCTCTACTGTGACATGTCTCCATGCTTAATGTTCAAAAATATCTTTATTTTTCTCATACTGCCTGAAACCAGAGCCCAGTCTGCTCTCAATAGGCGCTTTCACACCGGAGTACTTTTCCCCGTTCTTTTCCCTTTTAGTTCCGATAGTTCCTGGGATTTTGCGTTCACACCAAAAAGATCTGGAACTAGAACTTAGTTCATGAGAACCTTCCCCCCCTTTTAGTGCCTGCTAGAGAGCAGGGACTTTCCTGGGAGAAAAAGGTTCCAATTTCTGATTGGCTGGGCGAATTGCAAACCACGCCCCGTAAAACTCCGTAGTTTTGTGAAGCCGCCATTGTATTTGCTGGCATTAGCATTATTAGCATTAGCATTAGCCCCGCGCACCAACGGAGAGAGACTAACTTATGACAACACAAAAAAAAACATGGGAGCGGTGGAGTGATGAGAAGGTGTCGGCGTTCTGGCGATTTACTCGGAAGGCTTCAGTAGAAGCCAGTCCCCAACTCCGGGGACTTCCGGCCGGGGACTTCGGGTGGCAGTATACGCCGTGAAGTTGGTGGGGCCGGCCAGTAAACCCAAAGCAGAAGAAGAAGAAGTGATGTCAGCGGCTTAATTTGCCTAATCCTCCCTCAGGGATTTATACTGGTGTGAACGCAATCTGCTCTTTAGTTCCGGGAACTAAAGAGTTCTGATGAACTAAGTACTGGGAACTAAGTACGGCAAAGTACTTGGTGTGAAAGCGCCTATTGGTTAGCTGGCCGGCTCTGATGTGATTGGTCAATCGCTTAGAGATGTCCCGCCCCCTAGCCTACCAAGTACAATGTGTTTTGAGCTCTAGCCAATAGAAGCCTGAGTGTTACATACAGTAGCGATGTCACTATGTTACAGAAATAAACAAAGGAATCTAATGGAGGCGTCTCATGCAAAGGGGGAGTGTTTGGAAGAGAAATTCCCTACTTTCAGATTAGAGCCTTTAGCCTGACCATTTGCACATGTACAAACACTTATATAACACACTAAGGAAAGGGAAACCCCAAAAAGCACAATAGGGCCTCTTTAAAGGGATAAGTAAACAATTTGGGAAATACACTTCTGGCAGAGAAATTCACAAGAAAAGTTGATACCAGTGGTTTGTTAGCTGGAAACAGGTCGAGCCTCAAAGCGAGCCTGGTTCTATCCAACAGTTACACAACCTTAGAGAAGTTGCCAGTGAACAAGCAGAGACCCCAGGAAGTTACTGTGCCCAGCCAAGAAATAGTCCATCACACAACCCCCTCGTTAAATGACGTGTAATTAGTGACTTTAGCGGTGTTGGCAGGCTGATTTGTTACCGTTGGATAAAGCCAGGCTAGCTGTTTCCCCCTGTTTACAGTCTGTATGCTAAGCTAAGCTGTAAACATACAGGATCCAAGCCTTACATTGAACAGATAATTATTGGAGAGGTATATTAACTTTCTGGCACAAAGCAAATAAGCCTTTTTCTCAAAATGTCTGACTTTATCATTATTCTTTTTTATCGATAGTTTATTGCAGTGGTTTCCAACTTGGGGAATTGAACAACTATTCAAATGAAACCATAAGCCAAGATCTGTAAAAATGCGATGTATTTTATAAGCATTTTATATGTATTTGATGTAACACAGAAAGTAACTTACAAACATGCAAGATAAACTTTGTTGAGTAATAAGGTACTCACAAATGTAGAGTCCTAACGTAGCATATCATATAAATACTCAAGTACAAATACCACAAGATTGTACTTAACCACTGTATTTATTTGACTAAATACACTGAGTTGCTCTCACCACTTTTCTTGTGTACCCATGGCACACAATAAAAGTCAACAGAGTTTGTTTTATTAGTCGAAAGCAAAGCGGGGTTTCGAGTTTTCTTTGGATCAATTAATGAATTAATAATTGTTGATGATTCAAATTATGAGTTTTTTATTACCTTAAAAAAGTTTATTTCTTTTTACATGCACGACTTAAAGTGTATTTGTCATGTCGTTTGGAGAAAATTGCGTTGAATTTATTTAAAGCAATAAAAGAGGAACTATTTCCCTGGGGCTGCATGCCACCAAAAACACAAACACCACTGTTAAAACATGTTCTGGAGCCGACACCAGACGCTGAAACTCTATCCATCGAGGCAGCTCCTGAATTCCTCCTTGTGTACATACCTTCATCTATTTTCTGTGTCATCTGCCTGTCTACCTGTTCGCACACCAGCGGTGGGAAGTAACTAAGTACATTTACTCAAATGTGCTTAAGTACAATTTTGAGATACTTGTACTTTACTTGAGTATTTCTCATTTCTACTCCACTACAACTCAAGGGGTAAATCATGTACTGTACATTTACTATGTACTCCACTAAATGTTTTTGTAGTTACTTTGCAGGTTTGCATTAATGATGTGAAATATAAACAACACATAAATCAGACATTAGTTAGAGTAAATCCACAAGCTACCCTGCAGTATACAAAGTCATTAAAACTAGCTGCACCTTTAACAGCTTTGATAACACTTTAATGATCAATCATTATAAAACATATCATATTATTCTGAAATGGATCTGCTTGATGAGTACTTTCACTTTTTTTACTCTAAGTATATTTTGATGGTAATTCGTCTCTACTTTTACTTGTGTAACCTTTTGAATGCAGGACTTTTACTTGTAACAGAGTATTCCTACACTCTGGTACGTTTAAGTATAAGATCTGAGTACTTCTACTTTTACTCAAGTATAAGATCTCAGTACTCCTCCCTCTGTCACACACACAGGATGACATGAAACTTTTTTTTGCTGCAAATATAAAAAGCTGCACGGGCAGGTTTCAGAGGTTGGACAGGATGATGGAGAGCCTTCTTTAATCCCTTGTTTTTACATCTCTGCACTGCTCCCTGTGCAGTCATCCATGCATGGTTGGGATCAGGCAGGGATCCCCAGGCAGGACGAGGGGATCCTGCTAACCTGCGTGCATCCCAGTCGTCATGCACCCCCCCCGTGTTCCCCCCCACTGCACTTCACACACACAGATTGCCTTGAGGATTTATCGCCGACGAGCTAAATACAGTTAGGCATGCAATGTTGACTCTGTACTCCTCTCACACTGTGTTATTACTCAATTGGCAAGCACCGTGTGCAAAACATAATTACTCTATCAGACTATGAGGATGCTGTTATTAGTGCAACACATGCTGAAGAAACACTACTTGGAAGTGTAAATGAAATATAGTTATTATATAATAATACAGTAGAACATGCTTCTTATAACATGGTGGATGTTGTCCCAACAGAAGGTGTGTATACATTTATGATGTGTGAGAGAAAGTGAATACATTTGTGTTTATGCTCAAGAGATCACCCAAGACAATCTTGGCTTCCTCTAGACATAAAAAAGCAATAGACGCTGAAAGAGACTTTGAACGATGTGTGACATCTGTTTTGTGTACGAATTATAGCTTTGAGATTGAAGTGAGTGCTCATTTTCCCTGTGGTAGGTAGAACGAGCTGATGAAAAGCTCCAGTGATCCGGATCCAGACCAGGTTTGCCCTGTGGCTCGACTGTGGGCAACATGTCAGGTAAGAAGTCATTAGACCCGCCTCCTTTTATATAAATCATCATGATACATAGGTATAGAGGCGAAGTCCCTCCCTTTCCGGTGGACCTCCATGGGACCTTATTTCGGAAAAAGTATGTATTGAAGTCAATGGCGAGAGAAAAGTTATCTTTCGATCCCGTTTGAATTGTGCCACGAATTACACATATGATGTTTGTCAATTTAAAAGATAATTTTGCAAGTAATAAAATAAATGTTTTGCCGTAAAACTTTGAAGTAAGACTTTTTTTGTGTGAAACCACTCAATGAACTACAACTCTAGTCTCGCACAACAACACACGTCACCAAGATGGCTGTCACTACTGTCTTGCCAAAAAAGGGATTGACTACCCTCACTATCACCACAATGAAACACGTCCAGAAGAATGTCATGCAAAGCTGCCTGCCTTCCTTCGATTCTCCCTGAACTGCCTGATCTTTTTAATGTTCAATGTTAACCATTTGTGCAGATAGCATGAAGTAGAAAAGATCGCCGATGCTAATGTAGCGTTAGTGTTAGCATGTCTCTCCGGGGGCATCCGGGCTTAAACGGTGTATTATAGAATGATCACACCGGTGTGACAGTACTCTTCAAAGGGTTCACGAAATATGACTACTACTCTTACTGTTTAACATTTTGGGTTACTTAATGTTACTTCATGTTAAGGCTAAAAAAATTACAAGGCTAAGGCTGTAATGCTAACTAACGTGCTCACTTACGCGACTCTGGGATTTGTAGTTTTCTAGTTGCGTATTTTTCATAGTCTTATATTTCAACAGTTTTACGACAAACTGTGACTTTTTTGACATGGAAATTATTTTTTAAGATTGACAAACGTCATATGTGTAATTCGTGGCACAATTCAAACGGGATCGAAAGATACGTTTTCTCTCCCCATTGACTTCAATACATAATTTTTCCGAAATAAGGTCCCATGGGGCGGAAGTAGATGGGCGGGACTTCGCCTCTCTATACTATGTAAATGGTGTTTGGTTTCTTTTCTACATTTGTAATGCAGCCAATTTGCCCTATGTTGTGTTGGATTACAACTTTTAAGTAGTTGGTGTAATGTGATTGGTGGTTACACAAACTCAGAAACCATAAGTCATATAACGCAAATAAAAAGATATAGATGCAATTTAAAATAGATTTATATAGATATAAATTGTTTTTATAAAGTGTACAAATAACAGAGCTTTTAACAGAGTGCAAGCGAATGGTATAAACCCCCAAATGTTGTTAGCTTTGGATATAGCTAGACTAGATGTTTACTACGTTTCCAGTATTTATGCTAAAGCTAAGCTAACCATCCGCTGGATGTTGCTTCATATTCACTGTACAGAAAAGAAAGTTGATATATTTTTGTTCTCTTCTAAAAAACGAGTCAGCGTTTTTCCCAAAATGTAATTTTAATATCATGTTTTTGGAATCTATTGTATTTTTCATAGGGAATTGCAACACTAAATATTAACAGTGTCAACACAATTTTCTTAGTATAACTGACTATTATGCATTTTGAAGGTCATCTAAAATGCCCTCATCCATTTTTAATCAAACAGCCATTGTTGACCAATGCATTGTTACGTGTTGCAATCATTATGAAATCATGGTTTCAGAAACAGGACCGGCGCATGATAAGAATCAGGCAAGATTAGAGGGATTGCTATAAATCTGGAATCAATCTGAAGCTATTTATAAATCCAAATTAATCCAAATAAAACAGTTGCTCTATGTCTGTGTAAGGGAAACATAACACTGTGTGTGGTTTATGTTACTTGTAGATTTCAGAACAGACTTTGCTTTCTCTCTCATGATTTCATTGGGTAATTTTAAATGTGAAAGGACCTTTTTAGTCGTCGGTCATGTTGAAAGCAGAGGTCACTGACTGAAGGTAGTTCACACCATCAGTAGTGTTTGAGAGAAGTGTGCTCTCACAGTGGCGCTGTTTCCTGTGGGACTCGGCCTTGTCTCTTATGTGTGGGTTTATCCAAAAGGTCCCACACACTGCTGCATTAATCATCACTGGGGATGAGAGAGAGGAAACAAAAACCCTCGCCTGGGGCTTAACCCAGCCATTACTCAACGCGCCAGGCGTGATGTTTGACTTGACTCCCTCAATTACAGCCATCACAGATCCCTCACAGATCCCTCGCCGCTCCACAATGACAGATTCCTCTCATCTTTTGGAGAGCAGAGCAATAAGGCTTTACACACATGCACCTTTGACATATTGCTCTTTAAAAACATTTTTTTACAACTTGACGGTTCACAGAGATTGTTTGAAAGTGTACTTCACTTATCATCTCATTAAAGAAATTCCACTGGCGGCACAACTCCACACCTCGGTATTGTGATCACTTTCAAATGGGAAAATCTGCAGAGGAATGCGGTGAACACGCTGCCAGAAGCCCACACACAGGATTGGTCAGATATAAAGCATATGCCATCATAAGAAACTGTTTCCACTGGGCACAAGGGGGAAACATGTAAATGTGGAGCGTAAATGTTTGGCTTGTTTGAGAACACACATTTCTCGCCAAGAGGGCTCCAATGGACGTGTTGTTTTCTCTGGGATCTAACAGATGTGTAATAGGATAAACGTATTATTTAACCAAAGAAAGCAAGTTTACCGCTTTTTACCATACGTGCAGAGGTGGGAGAATTACTCAGATCTTGTACTTGAGTAAAATAATAAGTACCAGAGTGTAGGAATACTCTGTAGTCCTGCATTCAAAATGTTATTAGCATCAAAATATACTTTAAGTACCAAAAGTAAAATCCTCATTGCGCAGATTGGCCCATTTCAGAATAATATATGATATGTTTTATAATTATTGATCATTAAAGTGTTCTCAAAGCTGGTAAAGGTGCAGCTAGTTTGAATGACTTTGTATACTGCAGGGTAGCTTGTGAATTTACTCCAGGTGGAACTAAAGTCTGATTTAACACTTGATTATATTTCACATCATTCATCCAGATCTGTAAAGTAACTAAAGGTATTAAACAAATGTAGTGGAATCAAAGTACAATTGTCGTGCGATAGAAGTACAAAGTAGCAAAACAATGAAATCTCAAGTAAAGTCCCTCAAAATTGTACAGTACTCTTAAGTAAATATTCTTTTACACCACTGCCTGTGTGGCATGCTTCTTCTTCTTCTTTTTTTTAAGGGGGTTGCAGCATCAACAAATACAGTCTTAAATACAACCACTTCCACCGATGTCAAGCTCAGGTTCTCATCAGAGGTGACAATGTTTGGCAGAGACACTATCTGGCATAACACTGCGTCTTAAGTGTGATTATGTCATTACCCTCTGATTGTGGGAGATGAGATGAAAAGAATGTTAGAGAGGGAGGCGCGGGGGGCTAATCCTCGCCGAGGTGTTCCCTTTCAGGACCCTTTCTATGGGGCTTTGTGAGGGGCTTATAGGCATGCTGCCCCAGTTTTTCGGGGCCGCACCGCCCCTATCGGATGTCCCAGACACAGCGGAGTCAGACCGGGGCTTGTGAATGACAGAATCAATGGGCTGGGAAACAACATCGTCTTTAAATATCTGCCCACCTATAACTTTCCCAGGAGTTACATCATGGCAGAGGGACCCCAGGGGGAATAGTCAGAGGTGGGAGACGTACTCAGATCTTGTAAAGTAAAAGTAGAAGTACCAAAGTGTAGGAATACTCTGTTTCAAGTCAAAAGTACTGCATTCAAAATGTTACTCAAGTTAAAGTAGAAAAGTATTAGCATCAAAATATACTTTAAGTACCAAAAGTAAAAGTAGTCATTGTGCAGATTGGTCCATTTCAGAATAATATATGATATGTTTTATAATGATTGATCATTAATGTGTTCTCAAAGCTGGTAAAGGTGCAGCTAGTTTGAATGACTTAGTATACTGCAGGGTAGCTTGTGAATTTACTCCAGGTGGAACTAAAGACTGATTCAGAATCAGAAACGGGTTTACACAAACGAAGAATTTGCCTTGGTGTGTATCTGGTGCACACAACAACACAGTTAAAAAAAGAAAAACAACCACAAAGAAAATGTTAAATAAATAAAGTTACGTGCAGTATTGTTATGAAAAGTGATGTTTATTTCACATCTAGGCAAATCTCCAAAGTAACTAAAGGTATCAAATAAATGTAGTTCAGTAAAAGTACACAGTTTACCTCTGAATTGTAGTGGAGTAGAAGTAAAACAAAGTAGAAAATAATTGAAATACTCAAGTAAAGTACCACAAAATTGTACTTAAGGACAGTACTTGAGTACATCTACTTAGTTACTTTAAACCACTGCTTTTACTGCATTTAAGGATAACAATACTTCTTCCATCACTGTTGCTTTACATTTTTCTGGGTAGTGAAAAGCTTTTGCTACATTTGTTCTATAAAATAATTCCCACTTTTCCGTTCCTCGCCATTAATATGCATAGAATGAGCCTAGAAAGCACAATTCCTTAAAAATGGTACTTTAGTACAGTACTTGAGTTAAAGGTCCCCTAGTATACTGTTTTTCATCAATATATTATAGGTCTCAGATATATACAAACATGTCTCTGAAGTGTTTGGCTCCAAATACCAAACAGATCATTGCAGCATCCCATAATCCCCTCTGTTTCAGCCCTGTTTCCAAAGTGCTGATTCTCTGTCTGTTACTTTAGATGAAAACAAGGAGCCCCTCCCCACGCCCCTCTGAGAGATATTTGGTTAAAAAGAACACAATGGTGCTCTAGGAGGAGATTCAGGTGATAAGGGGGGGGGGGGGGGGTAACCTTGGTTGGTGATTGGCTAATGGTTACACAAGCAAACAAATCGTTATGACATCATAAAGTGGCCAAAACCTGATCAGCTCATTTTCAGACAGGTTTTTATATAAATGGATCAGGACACAAAGAGAGAGAATCTTTTTTCCTGAACCTTTCAGAATCTCTTTCCACAGAGGGGACACATGTTGATGAAGAAGAGACATGGAGAAGTGTATTTTGCATAATAGGTCCCCTTTAATATACTTAGTTACATTACACCACTGGAAATAGTGTTAGTGAAGACACCCCCGGCCCCCCCTCAGTGGGGTGTGTCTCCATCAGACTTGAGGGTTGACACAAGGTCATCCTTCATAGCCTCTGCTTTAACAGGGCCAAACCAAGTCAAATAAACACCGGCAGCCACAACCACCTACAATGTGTTCTTACAGATACAAAGGAGACCTCACCGCGTGGTTTTGAGGCGGGGAAGGTTACGGTTGGAGGCCGGCGGCTGGTCGGAGCTGAGCGCTGGTATATAGGGCAGCGAAAAGTTATATGAGAATGCCAACATAATGGGTGGGCTGGAAGCTAAACAAATAGCCTGTTGGAAAACCCTCGCAAATATGCAACACCAGCAAGAAACCAATAAATAACAGGGGCCAACTTTTGCTGCTTAAAAAAAATGAAGTTTACCACTGTGATTCAGTTTTCCTGGAGGTTATTTTAAGGAAAACAACATTGGTTTTTACTTAGAGATGACTTTTTCCATTTTTCTCTCGGGAACATTCTTTATTTCTTATTTTTCAACTTGATTTAATTGGTTTATGATTGTATTTCCTGCTTATATAATGAATTGAACCACTTTAATGCAGTGTTGCTGGAGGTGTTTTTTTGAGGAAAACAACATTGGGTTTTACCTAGAGATGACTTTTTCCATTTTTCTCTCTGGAAAATAGCAACTTCTAGACTGAAAACCTCAGACATTGACTTTATTATGTCAACAGATTTCACAAAACTGTATTAGGTTAGTTGAAAGCAATAATATTAAGTTGAACATAATATGTTTTATTTAAACTTAATATTATTGCTTTCACTAACCTTATGTGAAATCTGTTGACATAATACATTTGATTAAAGTCAACATAACAGGTTTTTTCAGTGTAATTAATTATCTTATTGTATCTAATCTTATCTCCCTCTGCCTGATACTTGTAACTTTCCTACATCCTGATTTGTTCACTTAAGCCGGGAAATTGGTGTGAGACACCCGCGGCGCGCACTAATTGATGCATTGATCAGCCTTTAGATGTCCACATTCCTGGCATACCTCGGAAGTCATCCATTTGGCGTTTCACACATTTTGCTCCGTCTAACTGTCTGAAGCTTGACCCGGCAGGGCACACCTGTCTGTCCAAAGCTTTCTACCTTTGCCATCATTAATTTGCCTTGCATATTGCCTGTGCTGACAAGAAATCTGCACATATCTCACATTTCTGCAGCTTGACTCCAAACATTTCTGTGTGCAATTTCATCATAATGAATAAATGCATGAATGTAATAGGTATGAGTTATGACCTGGCTCAACACGCTTAAATATCAGATTAATATTGAGATTTACCTTGACGCTTCCACCGACCTCTTCGCTGTTGGACATGGTAGCGTTGAAGGTCTCTGTCTGTTGTGGTGTGACCTCCTTTGGCCTTTTTCTCTCCTTCTTGGCCTCCACCCCATGCAGAAGAAAACACTGAGTCCAAAACACTGCAGCCACCACGGCCAGAGGCCCAGCCCCACACCACATCTTCACACTCTGTCAAATCAGCACCAGAATCCCTGCAGAAACCGCCCGGATCTCCTGCGAAAGGACAAGCTGAGGATGCCCACAAGGCTCACAAACTCAGAGGAGACTGTTGGAATGCAGCTTCAGGGACTCCCCGTCCAAAAGACTGTCAGACTGACTGCTGCCGCCGCCGCTATCCCTCTTGATGAGCGCTCAGCCAGCGTTGCAGGGGCACTGTGTTATAACTCTAGCCAGAAAGCTAGGAGGCTTACTCAACTATGAAATGTGTCAAGCAGAATGGTCCAAGGGAATGACAGATCGGCGCAGATCTGACAGCAAATAAACCCATTAGTGAGATTTTTCACGCTTTCTGCTCTGTTGGGGGGTGAGGTGTAGAAGGAGGGAGGGAGGGATGGAGGGAGTGGGGGGGTACAGGGGGCAAAAGAAGAGGCAGAGAGGAGGGGTTGTCCAAAAGCTGAGGGTGGGCTGGAGATGGATGGCAATATTCCCCCCTTTCCTGCTGTTTCTCACACTGAGCAGTGGATCCAGTCTCCAGTAAAGTTGTGTGGGAAAGCTTCATAAAAAAGTTGGCAATGTTTACCAGAAGATGCAGATGAGTGTCCGAAAACCATGCACCCTGCGGGGGATGCAGAGTGAAGAAAAAGCCCAAGAGGAGATGATGAGGTCAAGTTTTGATCTTCTTCTGGACTTCTCACTGCAATCACAAGACTTTACAGGTAGCTCTTCTAAAATAACTCGTGCTAAATCTCCCACAATGCATCAAGCCATGTGCAAGTTTCACGTCAGAAAGCAGTGATTTGTTGTTTGGTAGCTCTCTGTTTCCTAGTCCCTCTGGTCTCAGTTGCTCCTCTGCTCCGACTGAGCTTACAGGAGGGCTCACAGTGGAGTTTTATCATCACCCTTTCTCCCTCCCGCTTCTCTTTCTCCCCCTTCTCCCACTCCCTCTCTCTGTTTCTCTCCCTGTTGGCAACCTCACTGGCTTATTCAGCTCTGCTTTATCTCATAGGTGAAATGTTCACGCAGAAGAGGTTCTTTGGCAGACAAGTTGTGTGTGTAAAAGTTGTGTATCTGCCTGAGAGTGTCTGTCATTTGGGTTTCATATTTACCAAAGTCCTGTGTTTACATCCAGGCAAGAAATAGAAATGCACTTTTTTATGACCTCGAGGCATTATCTTGTGAAATCTGCTGCTTGAGGCCGTGCCAAAAAACTCTGATCCTGCCAAATACAACAGTGTAAACATTTTTTGTTCTGTGTTGATGTTCAGCAAAGTCTCACTTTCCAAATGCTCTATTAGGAAAAAAGGATTTGAGGTAAGTACTAATATTTTAAGCACTGTAAATTGCAGGTTATTAGTAAATAATACATGACTGATGTGGACAAATTATTGGTCTGGGTGTTCCTGCAATCAGCTAATTTGTCAAAAGGAATTCCGCCCTCTCATACTCTTATTAGAATAAATAACATGTTAGCTACCAGGGTTTTTTTTCACTTCACATCTTGCATGTTTAGACTGCGTTTTCCTGCGCTTGATATTATTAGATTTGAACACAGTGCCACCCAGAGGAAGCAGCCTGCAGTGCAAACAAATAAACAGTACCTTTCCAGTATGGCTCCATTCTCCATACCTGCAACCCTAGTTCCTGTTTCCGCTGGCATGTCAGTCCAAATGCCTGAAGCCCCAGTCAAGTCTTCCACAGGTAAACAGAACATTGCCGGAAATTATGAATATTTTCCTTCAAAATAAAATACATTCAGGTTGTTTATGTTGAAATTGAAGTTCTGTAATGTTTCCAACTATTGCATGTTTTCTATTACAACATGTGTTGTGCTATTTACACCATTTATCCAAGTTTTTACTTTGTTAAGCATTTACCATAACTGTTAGGCCTACTTATATTTTCAACATGTGGGCTATTTATAACCGTAACATTTATTTTAAACATGTATCTATTTGATTTAGCAGTTTGGCCTTTAGCCTTTAGCCTAAGCTAACTATTTCATCTGTTTATCCATCACTTAAGCCTGTCATTAGCTATTTCAACCAGGTATCCATTGTATTTTAACTAAACATTGTAAACATTTGTTTTTAGCAAGTCACCTTTGTGTGCATTGTGTTTGCCGTTATCTCACCAATTATCTATTAGCCAACATGTTTTAGGCTATGTCAACCATTCACTTATATTCCCACATAAAACTTGGATCAGGCCCGGTTCCAGAACAAAATGACTCAGGGTGCATCTGAGATTAGAGAGGGTGCAGTGGTAAAGAGTTATTTTTATAAGTGGGGAGCGGACCTAACACCCTCTAGGGGGGGTCCTCACCTCCTCTAGGGGGGTCCGGGGGAATGCTCCCCCGGGAAGATTTTTTTTTAATATTGAAGTTAAAAGCATCAATCTGGTGCACTTTGAGAGCAAAATGAAGAGATCTATGGATACATCTCAACACCCATATGAAACAGAACTGTTTCAGAACCTCTCCTTCCACAAAGCCACTGACTTCATGTGCTCTTTGCTTGATTCATGCCTTCCCAGTCCCTTATCACGTACAAGAGCATGGCGCCAGTTGTTGTAGCCAGTTGTGGTGAAGGCATCTGACGTACTTGAACCGCAATGTCTACATGCATAGCAGAAGATGGCATCTTTTTTACATGAATAATGAGCGCCTTACCCCACTGTACAGGCGAGTCGGGTACTTTTTTAAATATACCTGGGCAGGCTTTGTTTTGCCGAGGTCCTCTGGCACTTGCGGGCCGCCGAAGGGTGGCGGTGTTTGGGGCAACGAAGACGGCTGCGGCTGCTCCGCCTCGGTGGGCGAGGCGGGCAAAGCCGGCGAGTCGGGCTGGAGGACGTTAGTGTCCACGACAGTGGCCGCGGGTAACGTAATGTCCCCATGATCTGAACTGTTATTACCTGCAGTAGATGCAGTGTTACTGCTGGCGATAAGGGCTGGTTGTTTTAACCATTTTCTGATGTCCATCATTGACTGCTGTGTAAGCACCTTGCAGATGACGAACGCGCAGCGGCACAGGTCACACGCACCTGACATAATAACGTTACTTACCGTTTAAATTGACCAAATAAATGCAGCAGACAATGTAATTTATTTTATTTCAACTATATTCTTCTTCTTCTTCTTCTTCTTCTTCTTATTATTATTATTATTATTATTACTACTATTATTATTATTGTTATTATATATGTAATATTTTTCACTTTTCATTTTTTTTTCATTTTTCATTTTTCACTTTTCATTTTTCAAATGAGGGTGCATAACGACTCAACTGAGGGTGCAATGCACCCTTATGCACCCCCGTAGAACCGGGCCTGACTTGGATACAAACTTGGAACTTCTTGAATCTTGACTACATTGGTCAGCATTGGTTTTATTTTGAAAGTGCCACCCGGAAGTGAAACATGTAAATATGGTCACCTTACCAAAACAAATATAGCTACATTAGCATCTAGCCAGGAACCGGTTCAACTGACAGCTTGTTTGAGTTAACGCCAACTGGAATATCTCAGAGGACTTTTTTACCTCGCGTCTCTTCATTGGATTATTTAGACCCGACCCACATTTAGGTGTGGGAGTGTTTGTGGGGGGGGGGGAGAGCCACGTGTACAGGAACTGTTTCTGACAGCTGACTGGAAATTGCAGGTCTGTGACTGGGGAAGTACAGCGAACATTAGCCAGCTAGCTACCTCTAAACACACAGAGTCCTTTCAACTTTACTCACAGTATCGTTTGTTGGTCTTCCTTCTTGACAGGTTGGTCTCATTTGCTCTTTGAATACTATACACATAATCCAGGTAGTGTTAACTTATCTTGTTTTGTTAGCTTGTGTTAGCATCTTTAGCTTAGATTCACCTGCACTGCAACAATAATTCGTCTGACGTCACGAAGCTAATCGTTGTTTACGTTAATTTATAGTTAATTGACTCAAGAGCACGCGACTAGCTGCTGGTATATAAGGATTTAAGGTTATACAAAATTACGTGAACTAAAGAAGTCAAGGTTTGACAGCTAAGTTGTGTTGCGTTCATAGTACACGTCAGGTTTCCGTACAACATCAAACGGACGCGTTCAAGTTTGTTGTTTAGCTATTAAACTGAGTTATTTACAGTGAGTATTCAGATTCTTTATTTGAGTAAAAGTATTACTGTAATACCACACTGTAAAGATACTCAATTTCAAGTTAAAGTACTGCATTAAGAATGGTACTTTAGTTAAATTGAGTTAAAGTACGATTAGGTAATTGTACTTAAAGTATTAGGGGTAAAATAACTAATTCAAAACATCAAAATATTGTAAAATATGTTAGAGAAAAAGCAACAAATCTTCACATTTAAGAAGTTTGATCTGTGAAATGTTTTTGAACATAAAAACGTCTGTTAACCCACTAATGGTTTGAGTGACTTTAATATAACGTTGGATGGTTTATCTATAGCAAATACTTAGGTTTTCCTAAGTAGTGTATGTCAAAACCTGAATTTCTAAAGTAACCATTAACTACATCTGTCAAAATAAATATAGTAGAGTAAAACGTACACAATTGGCTTTCAAAATGTAGTAAAGTAGTATTAAAAAAAAAAAGTAAAGTACCTCAAATGTGTACTTAAGTACAGTACTTGAGTAAATGTACTCAGTTACTTCCTACCACTGGTTATTTATGTTGTTATATGTGCTATAAGGCTACCTCATTCTGCTTATCATACAAGCATAGTTTTAGTTGCGGGTTTAAATGCAGTACTTTTACATGTAGTGGACTATTGTCACAGTGTGGTACAGTATGAGTACTTTTACTTCATTTAAGGATAACAACACTTCTTCCATCAATAAAAGCCAGTATTACCCAAATGCCTGTCCTACTAAATGTGACTTTGCATATAAGATATAACAGTAGGCTCCTAGGCTCCTTTGTATATTCCTGGGTAATGAAAAGATTTTGCTACCTTTGTTTTACAACACAATTCCCACTTTCCCAGTCCTCCAGATAAACATGAAAGAAAGGTTGAGTGAACGGGATTTTCCATTGGGCGGGATGCAATTCGGGAAAATCCCATGTGACAGGAAAGCAGCAATAAAGTCAGTTCAGGGTGTGTGAGGATATTGCATCATTATCTGTTATCATAGCTGACTTTGCTGAAAGTTGTAGGGCTTCCTCTCCGTCTGTCCAGAAAAATACAAGAAGATTTGGTGCCTCAAATTCAGCAAATAATTAGATCTGTAAAACGTTCAAAACTGGCCAAAACATTACAACACCTTGCTCAAAACAAAAGCTAATGTTATCACTTCTGTCAAATGTAGATGGTACTTTCTAGTGAAACATGTCTCACTCAAATAATGCATCATTGACAAATCCTACATGTAAAAGCCTTATGTAACTTATTGGTGTAATGTATACCCAATGTCCACTGTATGTGATTTTTCTTAAAGGTTTATATACGTTACATTTCATATTAGTCATGTTGTGATGAAGAACATTGTTTATTAAATTAGTGCATTTTTCTTTTTTACTTTATTCGGTAACAGATAGACATGTTCTCATAGATTTGCTTATGATAAATGAATGTCTTTCAACTATATGCTGCTATAATTCTCATAAGTGACCTCTTTTCTTATCCTGCAAATGTAAGATCACTAAGGCCAGCTGTAATACTTTTAAAATGGTCAAACTGAAAGAAGCGCTTCCTGAAGCATTAGACATCACATTGTATTTCCTCTTTAACCTAAGCACCAACACAATGTAGCAGAACTGTTTGTTTAAAAGGAGTGACGCTTTGGTATCATCTTCCCTTCTCTAGATGATCGCTTTATTTACAGACTTGGCTCACGTAACTAAACACTTGTTCCATCTTCAGGTAACTATGGCTGTCTGGAGGAAACTGTGGTGCAGGAACCTGCTGTCGGTGTCCCTGCTGCTCTGCGTGCTGCTCCTCACCGTAGACGTTCACGCACGGCCTGCCAACATGTCGGCGGCTAAAGAAAAGTCTCCATCAGGCAAGGACGACAACGAGATTCTCCCCCCGGACCACCTGAACGGGGTGAAGATGGAGATGGACGGCCACCTCAACAAGGACTTCCACCAGGAGGTTTTCCTGGGGAAAGAGATCGAGGAATTCGAGGAGGACTCTGAGCCGAGGAGGAACAGGAAGAAGCTGATTGAGATTTTCACAAGTAAGACATTCTGTCACAGTCAGGACGTTCAGCAAGAGAAGGGAGTATTGTGGAATACAAAGTTTCACTTCAGAAAAAACACGAGGCAGTACAACGGACTAGCTGTATTTAAATGAAGAATGTACTTGAGCTGAAAAAAACCAGCTTTGCAAACATTCAGTGTCGTTTTACAGGTTGTTACCGCCACGATGAGATGAGCAAAAAGGCCTCTTCATATTTCTTTATCTAATATAGAGTGGCTAAACCAAAAAGAAACTCAATATTCAAACGGCTGCTGAGTCAGCAAGTAGAGAATCTTACGCAGTGATAACAAATTCACGGTGCCCAAAGCTGCCTTCAGAAAAACCCATAAACTAACTGAAATAATGATCAAATTGCTATACACAAACAACAGCAATAAAACAAAAAAAGGTTAATGTTTCTTTGTTATTCTATCTTCTCAGAGTTGATTTCAACAAGGACAAGAGCGTTAGTGCCAAAGAGATGCAGCGCTGGATCATGGAGAAGACGGAGGAGCACTTCCAGGAGGCCATGGTGGAGAACAAGAACAGTTTCCGTGGTGTTGACCCCGATGCTAACGGTGAGAGAGAAACCCTCTTATCATGTAATGCACGCTGACTGTGATCAAATCAGGAAGTCAGGCTTCCCCGAATGAATGAATGTGTTTCTGTTGAGTCAGAATTCATGCTTTGTCTTTAGGTCAAGTGACATGGGACGAGTACAGAGTCAAATTCCTGGCCAGCAAAGGTTTCAACGAGAAGGAAATTGCTGAGAAAGTGAAGAATAATGAAGATCTGAAACTGGATGAGGAAAGTAAGTATTCAATGACACAAAATGTCGTCCGTCTTTTCAAGGATGTCCCAGAATATGTGCTGCAGATAGATCTCCAGGGAATACTTTAAGATGCGTTTCCTTGCCGTTGAAGCTCAGGAGGTTTTGGAGAGCCTGAAGGACCGCTGGTTCCAGGCCGACAACAACCCCAACGACCAGCTGCTGAACGAGCAGGAGTTCCTGTCCTTCCTGCACCCTGAGCACAGCAAGGGCATGCTGCAGTACATGGTCAAGGAGATTGTGCGCGACCTAGGTACGTTTTTACTTCATGTCCTAGACTAAATAATTTGTTCTGTGTGCCATTTGTTGGCAGCGGAAACCAACTGTTAAAAAGGGCGTTATTATGCTTTTGGGGATTTCCCTTTCCTGTTATATAGGTTTTTTGACGCCTTCCTTTGACTCCTTTGTTTACTTCCTGAACATAGTGACATCACTACTGTATGTAATACTCGCACTTCTATTAGCTAGCGCTCCAACACATTCTCTCTTAGCGGTTGACCAATCACAACAGAGCTAACCAATCAGAGCAGACTGGTCTCTGGTTTCAGACAGAGGGTGAAAAGAGGTGCTGCAGCACAGGCAGTATGAGACAAATAAAGAGCTTTTTGAACATTAAAGCATGGAGACATGTCCCAGTAAAGACACTGAATACTAATACACGTCTCCTTTAAGGTTGACATGTCGAGGTTGTTGGCTTATTTACACTCAGCAGATACAAAGGGCTATAAAGTTGTATTCAAATGCTGCACAGTCCCCTTTTTGTACTTGTGTAGTCACCCTGTTTAAACATGGCTGATCATCAGAGGTGCAGAAAAAGATAAGGCTTCACCAATTTAATTAGTAATATCCTATTTATAGACTTTAACTCCAGTTAAGCCATGGTTGTCTGAAGTTGGCTGCTAAGCAGGTGTTACTGTGGGTTTTGAAGCGTTTTCACTGAAAGCAGTAAATGTGTACTTAAACAAACTGTTCTACAAGACAACCACCGAGTTATATGGTCCATTGGAAACATACAAAGATTAGATGCCTACTGTGCTTACATGCAGAGACATTTCTATCCTCATAAGGTGGCCTGTTTCCGTGTCAGTGCAGGCAGTTTGCGTTACCCAGTTTAGGTTACACTCGTACTACAGTGTGACGGGCACATACGACTTGTTCAGCTGGTTTTTAACAAGGAACTTGAATATTTATCTTTCTTTTCATGGTTTGGTCATGCTTTTTGCACAAAACACCGGCCATACTAATACAACGTGGCAATTTGGCCTCAGAAAGGACAGCATGAAGTGGCGGGAACATTAGTTATGTGGTATGTGAGCGGCAACTAATGATTGTTTTTCATTGACATTTATTCCTCAGAGCAATTTCATTTGTTGATGAATTATAAAATGTCCATCAGGAGTTCCCAGAGTTTAAAGGGACATTTAAAAGTCCTTGTTATTGTCTGAATAACAGTTTTAAACACAAAGCCTACAAGTTTTCTATCATATGAAATGAAAAAAATCTAAAATATCTTCACATTTTAGAGCCTGAAACATATTTGATTCTTTTTGAATTATTATCAGAATTAGTGCTGATGAATGTTCTGGTGATAATAGTAGATAATGTCACTATGTGCAGATGTGTTTGTTATAAATATAATAGTGGATCTGTATATTTGAATGTACCTTACTTTATGTGTATTTGGATAAGCAATCCTCTATGATTGGGCCCATTATGAATGCATGTGTAGGGTTAATAAAAGGTCAGATATCAAATGTGTATTGTTTTCTGCGTGCAGACCAGGACGGAGATAAGAAGCTGACGCTCTCAGAGTTCATCTCGCTGCCTGTGGGCACCGTGGAGAACCAGCAGGCGCAGGACATCGATGACGACTGGGTGCGGGAGAGGAAGAAGGAGTTCGAGGACGTCATCGACTCAGACCGGAACGGCATCGTAACCATGACCGAACTGGAGGTGAGGGATGAAGAGGAGAAAAGTCTAAAACTAAAAACACAGCTCACTGGAGTTTATGATGATTGTGGAACTGGTAGTAAAAACACTGTGTCACTCCAAATAAAGAATTACAAGGAAATTCAATGTCAACTTCCCAAAACAAAGAAAGGGTTTGCTTACATGCTGTCAGTGAAGCAGGGTAAGTAGGCATTCAAATGCAATGGTGCGTCTGTTTAAAACCAGCAAACAGACATTAGATCAAACAAAAGAAATGAAATTTAAAAAACAGAAGTCTCTGTTAGTTGAGCCTGAGAGTTAAAGCGCTTCTATTGGCTAGCGCTCCAACACATTGTACGTGATAGGCTAAGGGGTGGGTCATCTCTAAGCAGTTGACCAATCACAACCAGCTAACCAATCAGAGCAGACTGGGCTCTGGTTTCAGACAGAGGGTGAAAAGAGGTGCTGCAGTATGAGAAAAATAAAGAGCTTTTTGGACATTAAAGCATGGAGACATGTCACAGTAGAGACACTACATACTGATATGAGCATTATAGGGCCCCTTTAAGATGTTCATTACTGTAGCTATTGTGAAAGCCTTTGAATCTTGAATCTCTTTTTCAATATAATTATTGTTTTTACATTTTGTCTGAAGTTTCAAAACACTATCTTTTATTAAGTTGATCAGCAAGCACTCATAAAACTCCATAATCAACTTATAATTGCCATTTAATTTCAGATGTAATTGAAATAGTTCTGGATTACTTACTTTTCCCTTCCTTCTCCCGTGCAGGAGTACATGGACCCGATGAACGAGCACAACGCTCTGAACGAGGCTAAGCAGATGATTGCGGTCGCAGACGAAAACCAGAATCACAATTTGGAGCTGGACGAGATTCTCAAGTACAGCGAATACTTCACGGGCAGCAAGCTCATGGATTACGCCAGAAATGTTCACGAGGAGTTTTAGAGACCCTCTGTAGCGGCTTCAGAGACACGCCAGATGGGGCAGAAGTAGAAAGAAAACTAATCATGGGATGTTTTAGTGTGCAGTTGTGTGTTTAAAAGACTCTGCAGCCCCTTTTAGATCCAATAGAGTGGTGCAGGGATGATTTTTTTAGGCTGACCTGTGAGTTAGCATCTTCAAAAAGCAACACGTTTTTTCCATTGGATTTAGGAATATCGCCTAAAATAAGCTCCTTGGCAAACACACGTTAATGATACTTACATGTTTTCTTCAGCAGGATAATCTCCACTTTGATGATTTTTTTTTTTAAGATAAATGCAATCGCTGGAAGTAAAACGCTAACATTAGGATATAAACAAACTACATCAAGGTCTCATGACTGCATATTAGCACCGCTAAGCTAACCGTCGCTAATGTGCGTCGTGATAACGTTAAGTAGTCGTTTTAATCACTTTCTAGCACATTTTTCTGACATAGCGGTTCACAAGTTGGCTATTTATTTGATGTATTGGAGCAAAACCTGAACATCTCTTATGCTTTTTTTAATCACAAACGTTATTTCTAACCAAAATAAAGTTAGAAAAAACGTTGAGTCAGAGACGAGGGAACCAGAAGGGGTCAAATAAATTAAACTAATAACCAGGTTTTAGGACTCATTCCTGCACCACTCTATGAAAACATCCATCCATCAGCCCTGGACTGCCAGCCAATAAAGTTAATATGGTCTGTGAGACTTTTTTCTTTGAAATGTTAGGCCCTAAATCGAACTGTGTTTGTGTGATATTGTGAAATGTGTGTATATGAGAGATTTTAACCCCTAATAGACGCTTCCGTTCCTGATGCAGTGGGAGACTTCGCAGCGACGCGATGTTTTTTCTGCAGAATCTGCCTCTTTTTTCTTTTTTTTATCTGGCGAGTCTGTACACTGTGTAAATATTTAATTGTAGCAACGCCTCTGTCACAGAGAGAAGCTGAGTAAATATATTATTAATGCTGCTAAGACAAACATTATAGAGATGCTATGAAAAACAAACAGTTTATTGTTGACGCGCAGTTTTAATCCCCCAAAATAAAATGTTAAAGATTTTTTTTTTTACAACTCTGCTAGTTTTCATTGTAGATAATATCCGTCCTACTTATAAACAGGGTAAAAGTACAGATGTATAGCTTTTAAAAGTTATAAAAGCCTCAATGATGTACAGTGATCCTGCTCAGCACATGTTTTCATCAACAGTTTGCGTTCAGAGTAATATATGAGAGCAGTGTGCCTTTTTCCCAGCAGACATTTTGACTTATTGCAGTGTGTGAAAGGTCAAAATGTCCCCTGTGTGTAAAGGCCTATTGTTTTGTTCTTCATTACAAATCTTAATTCATGCTTGTGTTAAGATGTAGATAAAAGAGGAATGTATTTATTTGGAGAGCTACATCTTTGAGTATCATAAGTGTTTTGTTGGGTCTCATGTTGGTTTACAAAGAACGGGTGATCCTTCTTCATCGTATTTGATCTGTTGACTAAAAGTCTTGTTAATTCACTTGTTTCAAATGCATGGACAATGTTATCACATGTCTAATAAATTCAGCTCGGATCACACCTCTTTGGATTGTAAAATAAGATTTATGAAAACAGAATGTGACACAGCTTTATAAAAATGTATTGCAATTACTGGTAAACAATAAATATTTCTTATTAATTAAATGAAGCTCAGCGCAAGTTCTTTCAGGGAGACTGTTTCCCACGCTCTCATTCACAATTCTCTCTCACTCACTCGCCCTTCCTTCAATAAGCAAGGGCGCGTCATACCCCCAGAGTAGACCAATCAGTCCCGTCACATCCCCCACAAGCAATCACAGCACACCCGGCAAACGTTGCTCTTCTCTCCCTCGCCAGCATCATTCAGAGAATTAATGCAACCCACCTTCACCTCCTTCACCTCCAGTCATCAGATCCAGGGCCAGCCTAGCCCAGAAGAACCCTCATCATTAAGGACCCGAATTCCCCTTCAGCACTTCACCACCACCACTGTCTAGACCCCGGGGGGGTTTCTCTTTTCCTAGTCGTTTCTCCTCCCCCAAAATCCATCACAGTACGATGAGGTCTAATCTCCTAAATGTAAATTACCCCTCGGGCATTAAATATGCTATCAAACTCACGGAATAAGTCTCTCCTGATTGAAATAGCACCTGGTGTTTGTTTTCTGTTTTAGCCGCAAGTAATGATCGCTTTCATCACAGATTGTTTGGTCAACTAAATGTCATTATTAAATGTACATATATTGGTAGAAAAAGTACTTTTTATTTGTTATTATTTATTCTACTATTTCAACAATTTAGACAGTTTATACATCTAAAAAACAAACAAAATTAGTATAATTTCTAGTAAAAGTAGCAACGACACAGTATAATAAGACTCTTACTTATTATTCATAAGTAATAGTATCAAAATATACCTAAGAGGACCAAAAGTAAAATAAGTGATGTGTAATCATCCATTTTAAAATGACCAGATTATAATTATTGATACATTAATGTGTTTAATCACTTAAAATAAGATACACATTACCAGCTGCAAGATGAATCTTCTTCGAGTATTTAAAAAAACACATTGTTTATAAGTTGATTCAAAATGTCACTACTGTAGTTACTCATGTCCAGAGAGGGCAAAAGTACACACATCCTTTACTCAAGTAGAAGTACAGATACTTGTGTTTAAAAATAATCTGGTAAAAGTAGAAGTAATGACTAAACTTCTTTACACAAGTTAAAGTAAAGAAGTATGGGCTTTGAAATGTACTTAAGTAAAGTACCCATAACTAGCAGCTGTTTTAAAGAGTACCTGACCTCCCTTTATATTAATAGAACAATCATGTCATTGTTAGCTAATGAATGTTTCCATGCTGAACAACGGCAACATGACAACGTTTTCATTGGTCCCTCTTCTTTAGGAAGACCAGGAAATGATGGATACACGGATCGTGTTCAAATCAATAGGCACGCAATGACTCTAAATAATAATGATCACGCCACCAAACACACATTCAAACTAAAGGAACCAGCCTGTTTGGAAAATGTAAGAAGTAGAAAGTACAGGTATTTGTGTTCAACATGTAAGAAGTAAAAAGTTGTCAGAAAGTTAAGTAGTGGAGTAAAGTACTGATACCAGAGAAATGTACTGAAGTACAGTAACGAAGTATCAAACTCATGTCAAAGTTGAAGTTGGGGGCTTTTATTTAGAAAACGGATTGTGGGCGTGGCTACACCAACTTGCCACGCCCAAGCCAAACCTCCTTATCAAATATCTATTTTTCGCCACTCCCCACATGTGCAGTCTTTCATGAGTTTTCAGATATCTTAGGCCCTTCAAAAGTGCCCCTATAGAATTATAATAATACCACCAGTTTTAGAAGGTCCTCGTCCCCATCTTGAGATGAACTAAGTTAAATGACTAAGGACTTAAATGACTGCCCGACTGCTGCGGTGGCTAAAATTGAGAATAATCGCTGAGCAGTAGCCATTTAATTTTCTGTGGATAATAGATTAGATCACTCATTGTTTCCGCTGTGGTAATACAGTCAAATTAAAAAGAATTTACATTAATTCTGCTACACAGTCATATGTCTGAATTATTTGGTCACATGTGCCTGTGAGAGCTCTGTTATGCTAAGAATATACTGGTTGAGGACTTTGATTTATTACTGAAAATCTTTGGGTTTTTGTCGTACAAAAGAAGACATTTTGAGACGTTGTGTGCTCAAGGTTTATCCCAAATATTTCCTGGAGGAAGTAGGAGAATAACATGAGAAAGAGTAGCTGGAAAGTGAGATTTACCTTGACTTGTTAGGTCAAACGAAGACAAGGAAGTCTTCAGCTACATCCAAGACAGTTTTATTTGACAAGGAAACAATGCATTATTCATACACTTAGACAGTACATCTCCCCTTTAAAGCCAGTCTCCTTAACTGTTGCTGAACAGCAGACAGTGCAGCCTCTAAGTTATAGAAAAGTGCTGAATGTTTCAAATGTAGCTTAGTAGTAATTTAGCATCTGGGTACAAGGCTTTGCTGGTGTAACATTAAGAAAGTCAAAAGAGTCAGTCTGGATTGCAGAATTCTTTAACATGAGGCACATCATTTCTCTTTATTCTGAGAAAGTCTAATTTTAAAGATGCTTTTTGTTAAACCTATTCAGCAATTGTTGGTCAGCAAGATGTACTAAATCAGAGCTGTGGTCTGTTCCTATTCAGTGCCATAGAAAGGCCTTGTGGCAGTCATTTGACTATTACCCTGTACATTATGCCCACACATCAAAATACATCTCTGCTCACTGTTATTAGAGCATTCGTATTGCACTATCTTCCTGATTTCATTGTATATAGTTTATATTTGTGTTCATGTGCCATGTTTAGAGCTTTAGTAAAGTGCAAGTGCGTTTTCAGAAGGAAATATTTGTGTGCTTTGGAGCTACATGCTGTAATGTAAAAGTACCTGTTGTGCCTTGTGGCCACTGGAGGGCAGCAGAGGAGCAAGTCAGTGCGACGATCGGTTGTGAATGAAAAGAAACATGAGACACAAAGCAATAAGTCTCCCCTGAAATGAATACATTATGTTGTATACGATATATCCACACAAGCTTATGGTCTTTTTTGCCTAATGTTCATCTTCATTTTGCACAAGCTGGGAATTATTTGTGGTAATGTGGTGACTCAATTCATTGTTTACAAACCTGTAACATTCAACTAAAACTATTTCCCTCAAAGAAAAACCCAAACATGCCCTGTTGTCTCAAGAAAAAAAGTGCATTAAACTCAGTTTGCTGCTCTGTGATGCTAGTTCAAGCCGGATACTTGGCATCTCATCTTGGGTGCAAGTTTATCAATGTTTGGGCTCAGGCTCTGAGCTGAGGAAATCCTCAGGATTGAGTGAAGGAGTGCGTGCAATATACCGGATCTAATAGTAATTTAAAATTATCCTGCGGGCCGAAATTAAATCCACCAAGGGCCTGATTTGGCCCCCGGGCCTTGAGTTTGACACATGTGCTTTAGGGGCTCCGTAGATATATTGTAGAATTCTGTTTTTTTTTCAGACTTTTTTCGAATTCTGCCTTTTTTTTAGTTAAATTCAGATTTTTTTTTTTATTCTAACCTTTTTCGAATTCTAACTTTTTTTCAAATTCTGCCTTTTTTTTATAAACTGATATACTTTCGAATTCTGGATTTTTTTTTCAGACTTTTTTTTCGAATTCGGATTTATTTCGAATTCTGACCTTTTTCAGAATTCTGACTTTTTTTTCGAATTCCTTGTTTTTCGAATTCTGACTCTTGTTTTCTTAACTTTTTACTTGTCTAAAAACAAATTCACTTTTGGTCAGATCTAAAAAAAGGGCCATTACATAATTTATCTTCTCCCCCTTTCAGCTTTCACCCTTTCTTTCAAGAACAGCATGTTAAAAAATGTTTTGCAAAAGTTGATTCTGTGAGTTAGAGATGTATGGCTGAGGATTAGGGACACATTTTTTTGAAAAATTCAGAACTGAAGAATGATTTTCGGAATCATTCAGAATTTTTTTTAGAGAATTCTGAATTTTTTTCATTCAGATTTCTTTGGTGTTAAATTCTGACTTTTTATTTTATTCTTACCTTTTTCGAATTCTGACTTTTCTCGAATTCTGACTTTTTCAAATTCTGACTAGTTTTTCTTAACTTTTTTCTGAGTTTTCTCAGATCTAAAAACAAATACACTTTTGGTCAGATCTCAAATGAAAATGTCACGTGGCCCTAATCCTCTTCCGTAGTGATGCAAGGGTAGGATAAGACTATTATTCTCGGTTGGATTCTGTATTTCATTAGGATGCACAGTATGAGTTTGTGTAATTTGAAAACAATCCTTCAGTTTAATCATCAATGAGTCTCAAATTCTGTTTTGAGAAGATTTTATTGCGTATATACGGGTTAAGGTCCATTGAGTGTTTTTTGTAACGTAGCACTCCACAACACAGCAAAAGCCACCATTTCACCAAACCAATTATTTGTTTATAAGCAGTTACACATTGAACATCAATTTGTATTTTTATATATCATCTTTTTCTCAGATTTTTTTCACAATTTTAAACGCATTAGCTTTGATGTGATAGTGTGATGCCCGATCAGATTTTGATGCACACATTTTAATATCACAGACATCACTTCACAAGACACAGGTTTAACAATGTACCAATATCCTTAATGTGTTTGTCCCACAAATTAAATATAACATGTATATTTGTCTGCAAGCGACGATGAAAATCAATGCAGATGCAGTTTGTACGCACCTCTGCTGAATGCTACTCCATGTCAGACCCATGCAACCTTAAGAATACATTTAAAACTGTAAAAAAAACACGACAATCCCCTCTTACTGTAATACCACACCCTATATAATGTTATGTCCTACACATGTACATATAATCAAGTATATAGCCAGCACTAAAACATAATTAACATGGAAAACATTTGAAGAACATTATCAGACACAGCTTACTTCCTCCAGATACAGATGAAACACACACACACACACACACACACACACACACACACACACACACACACACACACACACACACACACACACACACACACACACACACACACATGTTCATAAATGAAACTTTAAAACGCCTAACGTATCACAATCTGCTGAAATTAAAGTAAAAAAACAATCAAGAAACTGATTAAACAGGTAAGGCGATTGGGTTTGTGATTTAATATAGATTACAATAGAGATACAAAATAATAATAACATTTTTGGACAGCAAGTAGTCAAGTTCCAGTTTCTCCTCAACACTTCTCTCTCAAATAAAGTAAAAAATGGGGCTCAACATGTTAGCAAACTATCAGGAATAGTAGAATTGCAGCTGTATGATTAGTCCCTTAACATTTAGGGACTTTGTACAAAAAAGGGCTACAATTCCTACTTGCTTCATCTGGTCTGTGTGTAAACCTTCAATTAGAGCCAAACGTCAGCACTTTAAGCTTATACTTATTGTTTAATTGTAAAATCTAATGTATTGGAGTGCAGAGCCAACACAACAATACATCTGTAAATAAGTAGATACTTGCAGACTGCACTGTAACTGTTAACTGGCTGTATGTATGCAACACAAAAACACGAAAACGTCGGAAAAGATTTTAAAACAGACCATGATTAAAATATAAATAAATTACATTTTTAACGAAATGTTAACACATTTTAAGATAATACGATGCGTTAAAAAAAAAAGACAGAAAATGTAAAATAAGCCGCTTGTGATGAGCTTGTGCTCGTCTCTAGTCTCGGTCATTTGGTGTTTACAGGTAGGGGAACTGGTTGAGTTTTCTCTGGTAAGCAGCACTGGCGTGGTGAAAAGGCGGCACCCCCTGCTGGAGGTTTTGGTTACCGTACTGTGCCGGAGAGACCCCCAGGCTGCCGGTCTTCTGCAGCAGCGCCAGGGAGGAGAAGGCCCCACCGACCCGGCCCCCCTGCATCTGGTCGACAGCCTGCGAGACGGAGGCCAGGGCGGCGGAGGCGGGGTAGGCGTACAGGTTGGGGGCGGAGCTGAAGAGGGGGTTCTCGTGGAGCAGGAAGGACGAGTGGGAGGAGACGGGAGGAGGGTAGGTGGGCTGCCTCCTCAGGATGATACTGCTTCCTGTTGGGTCGAGGGAAGATGACATCACAGACTGCTGTACCTGAAACCACAGAGAGAGGGTTCGGAGTTCTGGTTTTTTTTGTTGTAAAAAGGGGCAGGTAAAATAAGATTTTCTTCTCCCTGCTCCTTTCCACCATGCACTATAAAAAAAACCCGGTATAAGTGTACATGTTTTGTAAAGTGTAATTGTTTTGTTTTAAAATAACTGCCATGTGTGGAATAAACTAACAAATACATTTAAAAAAGGGTCAGAAATACTCCCACTTCAAGTCACAAAGCTACAGGTGTGATGTACTTCAGGTGACTGCAAGAAGGCTGAAAGCATGTGGAAGGTTCTCAGAGCATTTCGTTTTAGCATGTTCACTTCTGTTGGTTGGTCAGTCCTAAATCCAGCCTACATGAAAAACTGTTGAACTATTCTTTCAACTTTACCGAGCTGAAGTGCTTGAGTGATGTCCCTGTCAAATGAATAAATAAAAGCAGTTACCTGACTGAGGTTGAGAGGCTGAGATCTGCTGGATGTGTTTCGTTGATGGCGGTCAGTGTTGGAGTCTCCGGTCCGACTCGACTGCTGAGTCGACGCTTTCTTGGATTTTGCAGAGCCACTTGTAGCTTGGTCTACGAGTGGAAAAACAAAAACAAAAAAATACTGTGAGTTCCAAGAAGGATTAGCTTACATGTGCTTCAGGTAAAGAGGATCAGTCTAACTTGTTAATTGAGCTGAGCTGATTATTAATGCACCTTAAATTGATCCATTGAGGCCACTTAATGCAATAACACCTGGTTAAATAAAATAAGAATGAATAGATATACTGTATTAAAAAACAAAAAAATGCAAATTCTGCCTTCTGATTTTCCTTCTTTTTAAAAACTATAATTGACAGCACACACTAACGTTTGAAGTAAATTATTTTCCAAAAATCTTTCACTAGATAGAATTGGGAGGGATCAGACCCTCTTTAATGGTCACACATGCAGAGCACACAGCACACACAGTGACATGTGTTCTCTGCTTTTAACCCATCCTAGTACCAGGAGTCTAGTACTAGGAGCAGTGGGCAGCTATTGCACAGCGCCCGGGGAGCAATGGGAGTGAGGGGGGAAGGGGGGTGTCCGGTGCCTTGCTCAAGGGCACCACGGCAGAGCCCACGGCAGAGCCCAGGAGGTGACCTGGGACCTCTCCAAGTAGCAGTCCACACTCCATATTTTAGGTCTGGTCGGGGACTTGAACCGGCGACCCTACAGCTCCCAGTCCAAGCCGCCTACTGACTGAGCCACTGCCGGCACAGTGATGAAATTAACGACTATTTAACAAGTTACATCTTCTCCACAAAAAGGCACCAAATTAAAAAGGACCTCCTGCTCCTAATCGCACTCAAATAAATCTCGAAATAAAAATGCTCTAGGTTACTGGAGAAATACAATTTGAGCTGTGTCTTCTTTTATTCACACTGAAGAACCTCCACAATGTCAATATGATACATTTGTGTGTGTGTGTGGCTCAGTCAGTAGGGGCTTGGACTGGGAGCCGGTTCAAGTCCCCGACCAGACCTACAATATGAAGTGTGGACTGCTACTTGGAGAGGTCCCAGTTCACCTCCTGCCCTGCCCTGGTGCCCTTGAGCAAGGCACCGGACACCCCCCCTCACTCCCATTGCTCCCCGGGCGCTGTACAGTAGCTGCCCACTGCTCCTAGTACTAGACTCCTGGCACTAGGATGGGTTAAATGCAGAGAACACATGTCACTGTGTGTGTGCTGTGTGCTCTGCATGTGTGGCCATTAAAGAGGGTCTCATCCCTCCCAATTCTATCATGCAGCTAGTATCTAAATCTCACCAGCAAAACATTTGATATACGAGACCAATCAGGTCATCTATACTGCATAAGAATAACGTGCAATTACGTATCTGCCACTACGTTTTTTGCACTACTAAATAACAAATACTGTTAATATGTACATTAATGATGTGACCGTCTATGTTTCCTGCAGTTATTAAATTGCTCTTTTTACACACTGTTATTGTAGTTTTATTATTATTATTTTGCTGCTGTGTTTATTGTATTTTTGTAACTCTGGCACAACCATTTCCTTCGGGATGAATAAAGCCCTATCTTATCTGATCTTATCTAAATCTCACCAGCAAAACCTGTGACATATGAGAGCGATCAGTGCATCTATACTGCATAAAGGGTAGAAACATCAACATGCACAGAGTGTGTGTCTCCGCCCTGGAGGACCTGGAGCTGCTGCAGCTTTGTGACCCGAGCTCTCCCCCGGCTGGCTCTTCACAGACGGCACGATGACGGCCAGAGGCTGGGCGGGCTGCGGGGGCGTCTTGGTGCTCAGAGGGGGGGTCTTTGTGCTCAGAGGGGGGGTCTTGGTGCTCAGAGGGCTGCTGGTGGAGGAGTCCGAGTCATGAGAGTCGTGCACCGTCACACAGCTGATCACGTTGGTCCGCTGGCTCGTTCCAGAGCTGCAGGAGAGGGAAATAACGATAATACGATAATACTTGAATGGTCAGATCAAGTCTGAAATGCTCCTTGCATCACAGCAGCTCCATGTGTAACAACAACAGACACATATCAAGACACAATACATGAAAAACAAACATTCAACATAACAGCACAATCACTGAGAGAAAACATTTTCAATGACCCTTTAGCGTGCATTTGATCTGGGATTCAGCTCTGTGTTTACTGTGAGGATTGACTGAGGCACAAAGGATGCTTCAGTCTGACTTTATTGAATCGTTATTTACAAATAAAGGTGTAAAAATAACAATTTCAGCTAATTAAAAACCTCTCAGAGACAGGAAGTGAGCTCACCAGCCAGCGGGGAACTTCCTGTCGTCCTCGTCCTCCGAGTCGCTGTGGATGGTGATGATGCTGACGGCGGGGCTGGGGGTGTCGGAGATGATGATTGGCTGAGACTGATCACCAGCAGGAGGGTTCTGGAGCACAGTGGCCGACGACACAGGCCTGCAGGGAAGAGGATGTTTTTATAAATATGTTTCGTAGATAACTTTTCTTTTGTGAAGCACCTTGAGATGACGTTGTTTTTGAAGTGTGCTATACAAATAAAATGTATTATTATTATTAAGATGCTCCATCACTGTTTTATTGCAAATATTTGTCTTAGGTGACCTGCCACCTATTTACGTTGCTTCAAACTACTGTTATATTATATTACCATTGTTATAAATACATATAAATACTATATATAAATACTCAAACATGATTTAAAAGAGACTTTTTGGAACTATTTTCAGAGGCAGATTAATCTAGTAAGTACTTGGGGCATCAGTATAGAGTATCATGGTAGTGAAACAACATTTCACCCAGATCAACAAAGTGGTTTTTGAACGACAATGGAGCTCTATGTCTCAGAGGAATGTTAAATATATGGCTTTGATACACGGACACAATAGTTAGTAGTAGTTAGTTGGATCAGTTAACTGTTGGTTTTGGTATTACTATTGGAAACTTAAATTCTTCACAATTTGCTGACTGCAGGATAAAGGTTTAATGGATATCACTGCAGCCCATTGAACAAGTAGATATGAAGCCAGGTAACAGACCACCACCACTACAATTTATGGATGCCGCCCCCCCCCCCGTGCAGATAATGTGGATGAAAGGCAGTGTGACAGGAGACCTGGCTCTGCTCTCTGCGTGTCGAGCCTTTGCCCTCTTGCCCTGTTGGGGTCTGGAGGCAGCGTGGCTTTGGGAGGCAGCGTGACCGACGCCATCGAACTGGCTGCCATGACGACCCCTGAGAGAAGGACGGACACACTTTATTTATTTTAAACTGCATCTATGACTGACTGACCTCACAGAGATACATTTTCTTTTAAGTTTTAATAATACAATGACCTGAAGGTGTGTTTTAACATGCAGAATGAAGTCCTATGGGATTAAACTCACCTCCAGCCAGAGCCTTGTTGACTGTCGGAGGCCCCCATGGGGGGGTCCGGCACCACGTTCTGCCCCGGGTTGTGGAGGGCCATGCCGGGCATCTGCTGCCAGGTGGAGGGGATGAGGATCTGCTGAGTGCCAGCTGGCCACCCCTGCTACACACACACACACACACACACACACACACACACAACACACACACACACACACACACACACACACACACACACACACACACACACACACACACACACACACACACACACACACACACACACACACACACACACACTTCAAATATTACAAGAACCCTAAAGTTCAGGATTGGAACTTTAGGAAATAAAGAAAATACATGTTCAGGTTTAGGTTCTTATGCCAAGCATGCAAAGCCGTCAAGATAAGGTCCAGAAAGAACAGAGCCCCCCTGAAAGTTAAAGGAATGTGTTAGTCTGGGACGAGGAGAGGAAGAAAGTGAGTTGTCTCTTGGCATAAGTTAAACCTTTTTGAAAAACAAAACAAAAATAGAGAAAGCTTCCACAGCATTAAAACGCAACAGTATTTTTTTTACGTTGCAGTTTTAAAAACATCTTTCGCTAGATGTGACTGATGAAAGGAATCTTT
Source organism: Dissostichus eleginoides (assembly GCA_031216635.1). Classification (NCBI taxonomy): domain Eukaryota; kingdom Metazoa; phylum Chordata; class Actinopteri; order Perciformes; family Nototheniidae; genus Dissostichus; species Dissostichus eleginoides. The sequence goes on along the minus strand of CM062267.1, from coordinate 9,301,619 downwards.
TAAAGGAATAGTATACCATTTTTGGAAATACGTTTATTTCTTTATAGCGGAGAAAGCCTAATACCAACTCTGAAAATAGAGTTTTATGCTTCTACAACCTGAAGCAGAAAGCAAAAGCATTAAATCACATTGTGCGCATGCGTCCATCGTCCAGCTGCGGTCTAGACATACATTATGAGGGAACAGGAAGAAATAAGAGATGTTATCCAGTCGTGATGATGGTGTTTTACCAGCATGGAGGCATTCTGATCCAGTAAGCCGGCAAAACTCGCACATCTGCAGCCTAAAGACGGCAACTCAGCCAGAGAGGCGTACAGGCTGCCCACCAGCAGGGGGTCGAGTGAGGCCTGGGGGGAGCAGTGGGGGGGGGGCGTTTAGACATGGTGGATACAGACCTGCTGCATATTCTGCTGAAACCTGATGAGTTTCTTTGCATACAAGCATACAGATATTCTAAATCATTGGTGGGGGTTTTGATTTGTGAAGAGAGTGGAGAGTTGAAAATACATTTCCTTCTGAAAGGTGTTAACAGTAACATAACATGGAAATACACAAGTACAGGTACCTTACACTTTTACTTGGGTAAATGTACTCAGTTAAATGTCATCCCTGCTGCAGTGTTAATTTCGTCAACGAAAACTATGACGAAAAATGTTCGTCAACGACCTTTTTTCCATGACTAAGACGAGACGATGACGAGCTAAAAATAGATTCTTGTTAACGAAAACTATGACGAAATGTATATTTCGTTTTCGTTGACGAGACGGGACTAAGGTGTTAATGGTGGACTATCGGACATTCAAAATGCAGCATATTTTCCCCCAATTGTCCGTCTTGTCTGTCAAAATGCATCTTACGTTTCTAACTTGCAATATCATTATTTCCGCTCTCTTCACTCCAGAAGAGCGATCTCCCTGTGTCTCTCTGTGTGCGGGGGGCGGGGCCTAACACACGCTGCAGCGGCACACAGAGATCTGCCGGGGACGGAGCGTTCAGTTAGTTAAAGTAGCGACAGTCAAAGCAGTCATTGTGCAGATTGGTCCATTTCAGAATAATATATGATGTGTTTTATAATTATTGATCATTAAAGTGTTCTCAAAGCTGATAAAGGTGCAGCTAGTTTGAATGACTTTGTATGCTGCAGGGTAGCTTGTGAATTTACTCCAGGTGGAACTAAAGTCTGATTTAACACTTGATTATATTTCACATCATTCATCCACATCTGTAAAGTAACTAAAGGTATTAAATAAATGTAGTGGAGTAAAAGTACACAGTAGCAAAACATTTAAATACTCCAGTAAAGTACCTCAACATTTTACTCAAGTACAGTACAATATAATAACATAATTATATATATTTTATTTATTTCACATGTAAATAAAGCAATATTAATTCGGTTAACAACTTGTTTAGTTTTTCCCTTTAAAAAATAACAAAAAGTACCTACAAGAATACCGTTAAAGTACCGGATCAATAAAGTGTTAAGAGAGTGAAATGCTGCTTTACAAATTTCAACACTTGATACTGTCACATTGATTCCAATTTCAGATACCTGTATTTGCCTAACTGAATTAGTTTAAAGAGAGAAAACATTTTGACTAAAAGTTTACTAAAATGTAATTTTTCATCGACTAAAAGTTGACTAAAACGTTTTGAGTTTTCGTCGATTAAAACTAGACTAAAACTACGAAGGATAGAAATGACTAAAATGTGACTAAAACTAATAACCATTTTCATCTAAAGACTAAGACTAAATCAAAAATAGCTGCCAAAATTAACACTGCTCCTGCTGGTGCTTATGGATACTGGAAGAAGAGTGTGTCCCACCTGAGCCAGCATGCCGGGCTGGATGTGCAGAGACTGGGAGTTCTGGTTCTGAGGACCTAAGGGGACGGAGCTGTCCATCCTCACTGGAAAACCAGAGGGCTTACTGGATGTCTGGAGACCTGGAGGGAGAAGAAGGCAGGTGATATTGGTTAATTCAATGTATATACAAAAATAAACTAAATATTGAGTCTAGGAAATATAGGGATAATGTAGCAAGTTGCATAACATATACATAGGCAAGGCTACATTTAAAGCATTAAGACATAGAAACACTTTATAAAATGTCATTAGAGTACATTTAAAAAACAGTAAAGAGAGAATACAGAACTAGAAAAACAAAAAAGAATAAGGTAAAAAATCTAATCAAAATGCAATGTGAGATATGAAAGTTATTTGATTTAATAAACGGCAGCAGCAAAAATAAAATAATGATGCCTCGATCTAAAAGTTTCAATGTATTTTAAATGTTTGGGAAATATAAAAATGTAGTTATTTCAACATTTTCTAGGTGACTATGAAATGATATTTATTGTCATTGACGCAAAATGACACTAACATGTGGCTCTCTCACCCTGGATGGTGGGGGGGCAGACGATGAGGGTCTGCTGGAAGGGCTCGGTCTGGGTGCAGAGCTGGGGGGGGCGGGGGATGTTGATGGTGGCCTGCTGGTAGAGGCCGGGCTGGTAGTTGAGCAGCGGGACGTTACTGCTGAGGGACAGAGACTGGGCTCCTGCTGAGGACATCTGGAGACACAACGAGCAGAGACATTCAGATCTAGGGCTGCACGATTTGGGGAAATAATCTAATTGCGATTTTTCTGACAGATATTGTGATTCGATTTGCGATATTTGTTTTTAAGCGACCCAACGGAAGTTTATTGTAAAATGCGGCCATATCTCCGGCTAGGAAGGTCGTATCAACGTGTTCCCGTCTCTAGCACCCCCGCAGCCCGAGCTACGAGTGAAAGAACTAAACTTACATGAAACTTCCGTTGGGTTGCTTTAAAGTCAAGCTTCAGTTTCAGATTCACCCTGTAATAGATGTAGAACATGTGATGGAGCATTACTAACCTGACTTAGATGTTTGTTTCACCAAACCATCTAGGAAAGCTCCATTGGAAGCCATTTGGAAAAGTATTTCAAAAATACTTGGCAGGTGATTGGATCAATCTGTCTATCACCTACTATCATGGGCCACTTCTGATTGGTTAACAATGACTGGTACATGTGGAGCACAGCACTTCTGATTGGTGTGGATGACTGACACACAAGAAGAAAAAATTCAAATCGCGATTTCGATTTAAAATCGATTAATTGTTCAGCCCTATTCAGATCAATGCCGCGAAATATGAGTCCAGTTCAGCAAGAACGTCTACGGTAAATGGACTCGCTTTTCCAGTCTGTTTGACGCCTCAAGGCAGAATGAAATACAAATAAATCTCACCTGTTCTACATCCTCTTGCACATAAATCTACAGACTCATTTACATACAGAAATGCACTTTAAATACCATAATGGTCAACCAAGTTCTCTGAAGAATTGCACTTCTATGCAATTACAAATGCTGCAGTTTAGGAATAACATATGCTTCTTCGTTCAATAGATTTAAACAAATTTAACTGGTATTTAATTATACAAGTTAGTGATTAAGTAACATTTTTGTACATTTCCTGAATTGAAAATAGAAATTCAAGTGTATGTTTAAAATAAATTGACTGTTTAATAATTAATGTTTTCTCTAAAAAACTGCAACAATGAAGAGGATCTTCTACCTACCTCTCACTCAAAAAAAAAATCCTCCATTGCAAAAATATAACTCCAGATGAATTGCACAATATTCCAGTTTATTACATGGCTTAGTTGAATACTCGATTCTCGATTGGTCAATTCAGAACACGTGACACGTTGTTAATCCAGAACAGACAGATCGCTGTCAAGGACTTATTGACCGTTGTTAAGGACGCTCACATCTGCACAAAGAAGTCTGGTCGATTGAACTGTATACAGTTTGGCTGAAAAGCAAACTGCATGCTTCGCGTCGGGATCCTGATCTGCCTGTCGGGTGTTCTTTTACCCATAATGACCGCCTCGCTGCACATTATCCCTTACTTATCCAACAGGTTTTACTCTTCAAAGAAGTCAGGTTCAACAATGGTTTGACTACTAAACTAAAAAGGCTGCTTTATAACCTTCAGCAGGTGAAACCCCCCCCCCCTGAGGCAGACGCAGGACTCCTCACCTGGCTGTGCTGGTTGAGCTGGCTGCTGAAGGTCACCGTGAGGTTGGCGGCTGCACTCGACGTGGTGTTGCTGGAGAACATGTTCTTCCCGTTCTCAAAGGCGCTGCATCTGCGTTTGCATATGTCCATATTTTGGAAGCAGGATTTCATGCTGTAAAATGACATAAGAAAAAATGGTGAACATGTGGGCTCCAAGTTGTTCCGTACCTTGTCACGATATGGGGTTTAAAAGGCTGGCAATAAGAATAGCATAAACTAAAATGTTTTGTTTGGGTTATGTGTGTGATGTTTTATTATATCTGAGTATTTACTGAGTCTATTTTCATTATTATTTTGTTCAGGGTTCATACACTTTTTCACCAATGATTTTCAATGACTTCTCCATGACCTTTACCTCATTTTCCATGACCAAAAAAATTACTCTTTCTCAGCAGTACCACTGAAACATTTTTATTTTAACATGGTAAGCTGGAAAATAAGGTCTGCATCTGAAACATGTTGTGCCTATCTAAAACAAATCAAATAGTAGGCTTACTAGCTCCTACAGGCTAAAGCCACTGTAGACTAGAGGGCGTGATTGTAAAACTCTCACCAGCGAAATACCTCGTCAGTTAAATGCCATTTTAGGTTTCATTACTATACGATACAGTATTTATTATCATTATAGGATTACTATTTCAGCGATTAGATCAAATGTAAATTATATTTGATGCAACTTTGGTTACATTTCCATGACTTTTCCAAAACTTTGGGAAAAATATTGTTTTCCACAACCTTTCCAGGGCCTGGAATTTGCATTTTGATTTTCCATGACTTTTCCAGGTTTTGAATGACCGTAGGAACCCTGTTTGTTGTATGTAATTATTTTTGGTCTATTCCTTATTTTATTGATTTGTTTTATTTATTTTTTACTTGTATTTATATATATTTGTATGATCTTTCTGTCGTATGTTTGTCTACTCATTGGGGAATACCACCTGGAGGGGGAGGGGGGTGGGGTTTGCAACTTTTTATCATAAATATTGGACATACTGTATTTGTGAAAAACTGAAAAATAAAGTTGTTAAAAAAGAAAAAAATGGTGAACAAAGATGGAACCTAACTTCAGTCTTGATCCTCAGCGAGTTCTGCACTTACTGTGAGCTGTGAGGGAAGTGCAGCAGGTGCGTCATGGTAACGAAGGGGTGGTTCAGCGTCTTCATGGGCGTGATGCGTTTGTCTGCGTCCAGCGTCAGCATCTTCTTCAGCAGGTCGATGAACTCCCGACGGTCGGCCTTCTCTGCCAAGATGTCCGTCCCCTCCAGGTTCGTCATGTTCACCTGCAGAGCCACAGGAAGTGGGTTTGTCAAACGGCCTCCTGGAGCACCCTAAACTGTGAGAGGTTTATAGGAAAGGAAAGAAGCTCACCTGCATCATATCATCCAAACAGTTGAAGATGTATTTCCTCGCCTCCTTGGACTTGATGCCCATCTCCGCCTCGTGCTCAGAGGACGTCTGCAGAGAGAAATAACCACAGCAACACTTCAGTATATGTACTGCTCATATGCTTAATGATAGACTCTTTAACTTAAAACAGCATTGTGTTTGCACCAATCTTTAAACAATACGAATATACATTTGAGGGCTGATGTTGTGGAACGAACTGGAGGAAGGAATTAAAACATAGTAAAAACTATCACACAGTTTGAAAGGTGTACAAGAGGTTGATTGTGAATGATGCAGATGAACATAGTGGTTAAGTTGTGGGGATGGACTCTGTGGCAGATTGTATCAAACAAAGTTACAAAGGGCTCTCACATAAAAACAGAAACATTTACATACAGAAAATAAACTAAACTAAAACCAGCAACTAAACACATTTTAATACAAATAGAGGAAAACAAACTGAAAGTAACACACACAAATAATTCGTTTTTAAAAGTGATTCGATACAGGGATAGGAATAGAAAACCATGTTGCTTCATTATACTACATTTTTTACATGAAGTATCAGTTTATGTCGCCTATAAAAAAATCCGTTGTACTGTACAGTATATGGAAACTGCTATGTATTGGTTACTTTTGTTTTGTTTTCCTGGTACTGTATTGTTGTAGGTGACTTTGTTGGATTCCTACTTTGAGAATTGAAATAATTGTTTAATGTTTTTGTACGTTTTGGAGCCTGTTTATAACACAGCTGTTATGTCCTTGCTCTTTATATTTGAGGCCTTTGACCAGGGGCAATGTAATTGGATAACTCACACAATCATTTATTTTTGTTTATAGTCTATGTTTCCTGCCCTCCTACTTCAACTCACTTTATTTTCTTGTACTCTGTCTTGAGAACTTGTCTGTGTTAATGTTGAACTTGTTGATTTTTTTTTAATTCAGGCTCAGTAATCCCCATCTGTGCAGAGAAACTCACTTTGAGTCTCCAGAGGGGGTAGCTGGAGTCGGGCCCTCTGTTGAAGAAGCGGCTGGTCTTGGTTCCTGCGCTCAGCAGATACTCTGCAGGGAGGCCCTGCGTCTGGGAGATGTAACGGATCTGAGGGAGACAACAGGAGAAGAAATTCAGTGTCTGCTATTCAAACAGTTAACATCACCTGAGGGCTGGTTCTCTGAATGAGGTATTGTGGGTTTGGATAAATACATGCAATGTGTCGACAAACCTGCTTTAAGAAGGTTCCCGTCTTTATGCCAAGCAACCTGGCAGTTGGCTAAAGCTTCATAAAACGTATGCAAAACGTATGCAAAACGTATGCAAAACTTATGCAAAACTTATGCAAAACTTATGAAAAACTTGTGAAAAACTTGTGAGAAACTTGTGAAAAACGTGTGAAAAACTTATGAAAAACGTGTGAAAAACTTGTGAAAAACTTATGAAAAACTTATGAAAAACGTGTGAAAAACGTGTGAAAAACGTGTGAAAAACTTATGAAAAACTTGTGAAAAACTTGTGAAAAACTTGTGAAAAACTTATGAAAAACTTGTGAAAAACTTATGAAAAACGTATGTAAATCTTATGCAAAGCGTCTGAAAGACTGCCACGCGTCCACAAACATCCTTTAAGAGTGTTACATTTTTTTAAACTGATAAGAGTATTTAAATCAACAAACATTTTCTTCTCATGTTTGACATTTTAACAAAGTAATTACAGTTTTTTCATACTTTGTACAAATTCATAGTCACAGAGAAAGGGCTAAAATGCAAGTTTGTGTGCATGTGTAACTGTCTAAAGTCAGATGGATTAATCCACATATTGATTTAACATGATATAACAATATAAAAAAGAAGAAGAGTTATAGTCCTGCACATTATCCACTGTAAAGTCAAGCTTGACACATCAGTAATTCTACACAAACAAGATATAAATGTTAATGTGTTATATTTATATGTGCTGGTCAGAATACTTTAAGCTGTTTACCCTCTGGTTTCTAGTCTTTATGCTAAGCTAAGCTAACCGGCTGTTGACTGTAGCTTCAAACAGAAAGTGGTATCAATCTTCCAATCTAACTCTTGTAAACTATAATAAAATGAGAAAATTCTACAATGTCCAACTCTTTATTGCTCTCTCCTAATATATTATTGTGTGTGAGAGCGCTGCAGCTGACCTGATCATACTCCGAGGCCCCCGGATAAAGCGGCCATCCCAAAAACAGCTCAGCGATGACACATCCCAACGACCACATGTCGATCGCCTCGCAGAAAGGAAGGCCCAGAATAATCTCCGGAGCTCTGCAAGCACAACACAACTGTATGTTAAAAAGACAAAAGAGCAGGTCATTTACATAATATTCAAGGAAAGGCACGTTTTTTTATACAGTGCTTTGTAGAGGGGGGAGTGTGTGAGGGAGAAACTCAGGGATTGTAGTCTTTGCAGACCATTTACATGCACTAAAACATATACAACACACTACAGGAAACGGTAATTGCCCAAAAGCAAAATAGGGCCCCTTTAAGTGCCTTTTAAACCAGCAGTAGTCATTTAAAACCGATGATTTGACTCACAGGAAACCACTTTAAAGACCTCAGAACCGTGTTGATGTGATCATCTTCCAAAGCTCTAACGCAGAGGGTCCAAACTGTTTTCACCAAGGGCCACATACAGAAATATATACGAAGGGCTGGGCCCACTCACTAGAGATATTTTGCCTCATAAGTTCAGTTATTATAAGTTGGAAAAATCTATCCAATGTAGGTCAATTATTCTTGATACTTGAAAATGCTGTTAGAAAAAAACTGCCTATATCACAGCTCTCCAGAGCTACTTCCTTTAAACAGAAGCTTCAGATTGCTTATAATAAGGGGAAATATGAACAGTAGATTTCAAGCTTGATATGTAATTAAGTTATTGGACTTTTTTCTTCAAGTTAGATTTGTTAGAACTTGTTTTCAACTTTAATTGACTGAATTTATTTGAGAATTGGGCTTATTAACACATGAATACTGTGTAATATTTTTGAACATATATACAAGCTGAAGTTTATCATACTCAAGTCATTATACTTTTTGAATTAGCTGAGGGCCAATTCAAAATGGTCCGCGGGCCGCATTTGGCCCCCAGGCCGTAGTTTGGACACCCCTGCTCTAACGGTACAGTCCAGGCTGACTCACCTGTAGTATCGAGACTGCAGGTAGGTGGAGCAAACTGCTTTGGACACGTGGCTGGCGGAGCCGAAGTCGATGACCTTGACTCGGTACGGCTGCCTCAGAGGGTCCACCAGCATGATGTTCTCCGGCTTCAGGTCGGCGTGGATCAGCCCCAGGCTCTTCAGCTTCATCAGGGCCGTGGCCACCTGCTGCAGGATGGGCCGGATGCACTTCAGCAGCAGCGGGCTGAACTTGCTGTGCTTCAGGAAGTCGTAGAGGTTCTGCTCCAGCATCTCAAACACCAGGCACGTGTGGTTCTTGTGCTGGAAACACTCGTAGGAGCGGACGAAGTTGAACTCGTCGGCGTTCTCTGTGCTCAGTCTGCTCAGGATGCTCACCTGCAGGAGAGAGGGGGAGGAAAATGGAAATTGTATTGTGCTTAAAGACCCAGTGAAGTGTGCGCCGGTGCATGATCTGTTATGCTAATACGTATAGTAATGACCAAAATTGTCCATTGGAACCCATATAAAAGATGTTGGAATAGCAACGAATTTGACGAGTTGGAATTTTCCGCTGGGAAATCCGCCTTCGTGGGCGTGGCTTGCGATCTACTGCGTGACGTCAGAAGATGGGCTCAGCCGAAGTGTTTACATTCACCACCGTTCATTTTGTCTCTGTTTCAAAGTGGAATTTACCAACGTTTTTGAGCGAGTATTTTATTGGAAAGTGTTTCGCAGTCGACTGGAAGTGATTGCCAATCGAGGAAACCTGACAATGGAGGCGACAGTGAAGAAAAAGGGAGGAAAAACACACGGGAAGCGATGCATTGCCGCTGGCTGTGGTAATGTCAATTCTGCCGAAGTGGCGATGTTTCTGTTCCCAAAAGATGAAGGTGAGTGGCTGGTGTTATTGTTTCGTAGATTCGTAGATTGTTTATGAAAAATAAAGGCCACTGTGTTTGTGTTTACTAACAAGACTATCATGGCGGCGGCAGAGCTCAAGTCGAGTTTCTCCGCCTGGAGATATTCTCACTATTTCACTTTTGTCGAGCACAAAGAAAAGAACGTTTTAGTTAAATGTAAGTTGTGTCTTGGCGGGTCAAAGATCCTATCGACTGCCCAAAACAGCAATTAAAATCTGTTGAAACATCTGCAGAAACAACATGCTGGGACGAAGCTAGTAGCTAAGACCACAGACCCAGACTCATCCGACGCCACTCCACCTCCACCTAAGCAACAGCGGCTGGATTGGCACTTTGAAACATATCTTTGTGTTTGTGTTTGTATAGACCACATTGCTTAGCAGAGTTCAGTGATGCAAATGCATGTCAAGTTGATCAACAGGTTGTATTATTCTCCGATGCAATAACAGTACTGAAATGAAGGCTACAGTATAAGGGCATTAATGGGTGCCCTTTTTTAAGTAACTAAAAAGTTACTTTTCACAGTAACGCATTACTTTTTGGTGTAAGTAGTGAAGTAACTAGTAATTGTAACTAGTTACTGGTTTTCAGTAACTAGCACAACACTGCATGTGAACATGAATGTTGCATCATGCTATGAACAGATGAATGTATGATCAGGTGATGGCCAATCCTGTGTGTAGATCTACTCTAGATCTATGACAAAATATTGTCCTCAACTAAATTGACTTCCATGGCCACTTTCCTCATCTATCCTGTCCGAAAAGCTGTCAAAATCACTCATTTCTCTCGCACCAGTATCACTTTCCTAAGGCTCCGCCATGTTTACAATCACAACTGGGCCCATCTTGTGACGTCACAGCCGCTATCGTCTGCAGCAGCGGTAGGCTCAGACGGCCGTTCACGGGATGAAACATTTGCGATGTTTATCTCGTCCCTCGCACTTCCTAAAAAATTATTTTAGCCATGAACAGGTACAATTATATGTAAGAAATGAAACTGCCATTTCATTTTGGCGCAAAAAAATGCACTTCACTGGCACTTTAAGAGATAATGATATGGATGGAATGTCTTGAAATGGCAATTCTTTCCATGTGAGTTGTTCCTAACTTTATCTTGTGGTAAAGTGGTTTGTAAAGGCTTTTTTCTGTACATCTACAGGTTTGAAAAACAAGCTAGATATCTGGTTTATAACTGGATAGAAGGGAGTGTCGGAGCTCCATGTGAATAACAACCATGTTTACCGGATACTCGGAGGCGTTGTACTGTCAAATAAAATACATTCATTATGCAGAGGGAAAAACGTTCACCTGAATGGAGTTGGGCTTCTTATTGTTTTTATCTAACTGCTATTTGGTATAATCCTTTTATGTGACACAAATATTTTAGGGACTATAGTTTCCATGAAACCATAGGGGGAAACAAGCCTCTTGGCTTCTTGTTTACATTTTGTGCCTAGGTTGGCAATAGTCACCTGTCTGCTTTTGTGTGAGCAGGCCCTAAACTAGCATTCATGTCTTATTGGAGCCGTCATTACAAGTCTGAAAACAAAGCAGATATGAACCCCTTATATGTATGTTATATCGTCGCTGCACAGCATGGAGATCTATAGCTGTCATGGACTCAGTAAGTCAGCTTTCAAACCACATCTTTTAGCCTTTATTTGTGTGCATTTTGGCTGTTTGGCACCATTAAGTCATATTGAATTAGATTAGAGCAGTTCCTGTTTGCACTGTATTCATGGATGTATAGATAACCATTGCTGAATTACTTTTAAAATGAAATGCTTTTTCTCTTGGATTTCTAAGCAGATTTGGGATGTTTATCAGCTTCTAAGAGTTTCATAATGAGAATAACGTTCTGTCTTTCCTAGAGTTAATCATAGTTCATTCTAGAGAGTTTATTATTTTCAGAACCACATACTCACTTCAATTTGACCCTGCCGAGCGTAAGACGGGTGGTTCTTCAAGATCTTGATCGCCACGATCTCGTTTGTGCCTCGCTTCCAGCATTTGGCCACCTGTCCGAAGGTGCCTCGCCCCAGGAACTCCAGCACCTCGTAGCTGTTGGCCATGGAGCACAGGATCTCGTGCTGCACCAGCTGGTAGTCGCCCTCGCTGTGGGAGGAGCTGCTCTTGGTGGTGGAGGTGGAGTGAGCTATGGACTGCGCTGTGGTCGTCCCCCCTCCCCCTCCACCTCCACCCGTTCGGTTTGACACCATGGGGGCCGAGAGCTCCTCCAGGATCTGAACGCTGTCGCTGCTGTCCACCTCCTCACTCTTCCTCTTCAGGGCTGTGCTGCTTGTGGTAGAGGGAGGAGGACTCTGCATCCTTTACACGACGGCTGGAGGAAGAGGAGGAGGAAGAGGAGGAGGGAGGTCCGCGTACGCTACCTGTAAAAGTAAGTAAGTAAGTCAAATGTATTTATAAAGCGCTTTTCACAGACAAAGTCACAAAGTACTTGACAAAGCATTAAAACATCATACGAATAAAGACGTGCTAAAAACACAATACATTGTGAAAAACACAATAAAAACATACAATAAAATAGAATAAAAGCACACAAGTTACCCAAACGCCTGCCCAAACAGGAATGTCTTTAAATGACATTTACCGGACCGTACGCTACCTGTGCTGTCGGCCGCTCGGACCACCGTCTGCTCCCGGGAGCCAGATGAAGGCGGGGGGGGTCCCTGGTTGGAGTTGTACACCGGGTTGAAGTTTGATCCGGAGCTGGAGGTGGAGGGGGCGGCTCCCTGGGAGGGGCTCTGCTGGAGGTAACCATTGTCCCCCGGCTGGCTGGAGGCTTCCCAGGTGGGGGGGTTCTCCACTTTCAGCCTCTTGGAGCGGGAGTGGGCCGTGGAGGAGACGGAGGGAGAGGAGAACACCTGCAGCTGAGACGCCATGTCTGCAGGTTGGAGATCAGCAGAAACCATCAGAAGTGTGTCAAGAAAACTTTATATTGTGTAGATAGTGTTTGCGTTGCAGCAGCATAAAAAACAAGGCAATGTACATAAGAGAAATTAAGACACTAGAAATTATCAATCCAAAATATTTCTGAAGTAGAAATAAAATAGCATTAAAAAGTAAAAAAATATTGTATGTATGCTTGGTGATAAATGTCTTTTCTACTGTAGATATGTATATGGTAATTGTATTTTTATTTTATTGTGTTTATACTTTATTCCACCTTTTAAACATGTTAATGCCTGAACATATTGCTGCTGTGACAAATAATATCCCAATTTGGGATCAATAAAGTATCTATCCATCTATCCATCTAGAAATTAGAGATTTGAGAGTTCATCCTTTACGGATGAGGATTCAGAAAATATATCAAATGGATAAAATTAATAGAGTAGTCAAACAACAGAAACAAATATTTCTGGCTGTGGCTCAGTGGATAGTGTGCTGGACTTCGAATCAGGGGGTAGCAAGTTTGAGTCTCACTGCAGTCAGCATGTAATTGTGTCCCTGGGCAAGACCCCCAAATTGCTCCTGTGGGGATTGTCCACAGTACTGAATGTATGTAAGTCGCTTTGGATAAAAGCGTCTAACAAATGACATGTAATGTAATGTAAAAATATTCAGTAAATATAATAATGAAATATTGTTTGGGTCATTCTTGAAGTAAAAATATTCAGGCTTCCTAAATGTTAAATGTTTAATGCTTTTTCCTATCTTATATTATAATACATTAGAAATGTATTTTACTTACAGAATACAAAAAAAAAAGTATATTATTGACATTTGATGAGTATTTTCGACTATTTTCTGATGTCCTACTTAACAAAGGGTCCATAACTTCAATGATTCATCAATTAATCCAGTAGACGAACAACAGAAACAAATATTCAGTAACTATTTTCATACAGTAATTTCACATCCTATAGGTAGTTTTTCAAGCAAAACATGGCAACATTTTAAAGATGAAAGCTTCTTAAAGTTCAGAGTGTAAAGCTGTTAGTTGTCTTACAACATAGTAAATTAAAATGTCTTACATTGTTGTTACCTTAATTTTCACCTTGATCACACATAATTAGGGTCAGGGTCTTGGTTGTTGGCCCCTGTCTGTTCACTTCAACTGTCCATAAGCCTTATAACATGTAACTACTGTCTGATAATTAAAAAACAGTCCCAACAGTTTTATTTTGACAAGGTCTCAACACTCTAATATGTTATTTATGTCACTAAGTTATTTTAAACAGCTGCCACCATTTTTTATTTTGGCCATGGTTGTGTACTTATTTGTCTTTTTTATTTCTTTATTACTAATTGTCTTTTCCTTTTTATCATTGCTTGCCTTTTTTACCTGCTATGCCACTTTTGCTGTGGGACTAATAACGGAATTACTGAATACACATTAACGAGTGACAATACCTGTATTTGATGACTGAACACACCGATCTGATATTTAAGGCCTCATCATCATCATCATCATCATCTTCATCCTCTCCTCTTCAGAAGAACACCGGGCTGTGTGTTGCTGCTGCAGCCGATCAGAGGGAGCTGCTGGCCAGCTGCTGCTGGAGCTCTCTCTCGCTGTAGCAGGATGAATGGATGAGCGCTAAGCTAACAGGCTAACGTTAGCTAGCTACGCACATCCCAGTCATAAGGGACTGACAGCCGCAGTCACATCGTGTATGAAGCGAGCAGAATGTGCACAATGTCAGAGGAAATGTCAGATACTATCATAATGAGCACTGTCGACTAGACAGAGCTCCATCATCATCCTCATCATCATCACCACTGTACGTACGCTTTCTACTGAGTGGACGTAACGGAGCGTACGTAACATACGTCAACGGCTGCAGGGATATAGCCAAAGATCGTACAATTTCACAGAATGTCATCACTATAAATAAATATATATACACACACCAGAGGTGGGAGAAGTACACAGATCTTGTATTTGAATAAAATACGTAGAAGTACCAGAGTGTAGGAATACTCTGTAACAAGTAAAAGTCCTGCATTCAAAATGTTACTAAAGTAAAAGTACAAAAGTATCAGCTTCAAAAATATAGTTAAAGTACCAAAAGTAGAAGTCCTCATTATGCAGATTGGTCTATTTCAGAATAATATGATATGTTTTGATTATAATTATCGGTCATTAAAGTGTTATCAAAGCTGGTAAAGGTGCAGCTAGTTTTAATGACTTTGTATACTGCAGGGTAGCTTGTGAATTTGCTCCAGGTGGAACTAAAGTCTGATTTAAGAGTTGATTATATTTCACATCATTAATCCAAATCTGCACAGTAACTACAGGTTTGTAGTTGAGTAAAAGTACACGATTTACCTCTTAATTGTAGTGGAGTAAAAGTAAAATGTAGCTATTGAAATAGTCAAGTAAAGTAAAAGTATCTCAAAATTGTAATTAAGTACAGTACTTGAGTAAATGTACTTAGTAACGTCCCACCTCTGACACACAAACTGTACAGTAGGGTGAGCACTTTTAAGCAGTTTAATTGTTATAATTCAACTGTTTCCAGTATTTCCTTTTCAATATTCTTATTTCTCTCTTCCCGTATGATACACGGCAACGCAGTGGGACGTATAGATAGTAGAATAGTAAAACAGTGTATATAAAAGAAATCAGGGAAATTCAAAGCCAACTAAAACATAAAAAAAGCTTATACCTCTAATGCAGAACGACAGGTTTCTAGCAGATTTCTTATTTCAACACAGGGTGTCGCTGCTGTTCAGCTACAGTGAGATGTTAAACAGTTGTGTGGCCAAACCATAGACAAGTTCCCTTAATGCATTTTGTGTAAACACAGACCAAGTTTATTTTTCATCCATCTTTCATGTGCATTCCTGTTCATCCAGATATATTATCAAGTGTGCTACTACAACACATATACAGTAACATAAGCACTGCATTTCATAGTGGTACTGCAAATTACACAAAGTAATACAAAGACTACACCAGCATAGTCAATGCAAAAAAAACACAACATTTCATAACAAAATTAACGGAAAATAATACTGCGACTTCATGGTTGTTGATGATAGCTGATGAAATGACACTCTTTATCCATACGACATAGCTGAATTCAAGTTTAAGTATGAAATATAATGGGAGTAAATGCATGCATTACACACACACACACACAAATGTATATGTAAAATAAATCCTTCAATGAATCAGAATAATGAAACTGATACAGCAAAGAAATGGCAACGATTAAAGAAAAATAACAAAACAAGTGCTTGACATTTTATCCAAACAACTTTATCTAACACTGTACAAAAGCAATGCTATATTTATTTGTAAAAGCATTTAAGAGGACAAGACCAGCAAAATCCTCATTTCAATATAAAACGTTGATCCAGGAACAGCACAAGACAGCACAAGACTCTTGCTTAGATATAAGATATAATGCTACTGTATTGATATGAAATTGAAGGATAATGACCAGCGAACAGCATCAAAAAATGAACGATTTCTCACTTAAAAGGATTAAAATGTGAATTTTTCTGCTGAATAAACAGACTGGGTAACTTGTAACACGTTTTGCTTTTTCTTTAAGGTTTGTGATAGTAACTGTGAGAATATGGAAAGTGGCTGTTGCACTTTTCAAGTACATCATTGTGTTCCTCTGCTTATTTACCGACTACCTGAAGGAGTGCCTGAAGTGAACACTCCTTCGTTTCAGCTTCTCCGGGTTGTGGGATGCCATGTGGGAAAATTCTCGGAAGATGTCGAGGTATGTGGCGTCTCCTGATGAAGAAAACAACGGAAATAATGTTAAAAATGATGCCACTTTGAACAGTCAAAACATCTAACTACTTAATTAAAAGTAGTAGTGCCAGAGTGTAGAAATACTCTGTTACAAGTAAAAGTCCTGCAATCAAAATATTACTCAAGTAAAAAATACACAAGTATTAGCATCAATATA
The DNA here is from genome assembly GCA_031216635.1 of Dissostichus eleginoides. Classification (NCBI taxonomy): domain Eukaryota; kingdom Metazoa; phylum Chordata; class Actinopteri; order Perciformes; family Nototheniidae; genus Dissostichus; species Dissostichus eleginoides. The sequence goes on along the minus strand of CM062267.1, from coordinate 9,285,162 downwards.
TACTTAAAATACCAAAAGTAAAAGTACTCGTTCTGCAGATTGGTCCATTTCAGAATAATATATGATATGTTTTGATTAAATTATTGATCATTAAAGTGTTCTCAAAGCTGGTAACGGTGCAGCTAGTTTGAATGACTTTGTATACTGCAGGGTAGCTTGAGAATTTACTCCAGGTGGAACTAAAGTCTGATTTAAGAGTTGATTATATTATTAAACAAAATCTGCAAAGTAACTAAAGGTATTAAATAAATGTAGTGGAGTAAAAGTACACCATTTACCTCTGAATTGTAGTTGGGCAGAAGAAAACATTGAAATACTCAAGTAAAGTACAAGTAACTCTAAATGGTACTTCAGTACAGTGCTTGGGTAAATCTACTTAGTTACTTTACACCACTGCTTTTATATAAACACAAGCGATGAGGGGAAACAGAAAGCAAGGAGCTCTGTGTAAGAAGAAGTCTAGTGAATAGAAACAGGCCGAGGCACCGTGAAGCTTTCTGCTTTCAACTTTACAAATTCTGAGCTTTTACTTTACTCGTGGCCATGGTGACCGCTCAATCCACAGGCGTAACAAAGGCAGTCGAGCTCTTTGTGTCTCATGAGAGCTCCCAGGCTCGGCTAATTAAAAAAAGGAGGAATGAACATTCCTGGCTTTCCCTGTTTATGTGATGTGTGAGAAAGAAAAGCAGGGATCACCGAGTGCATCCTTAGATATGGCTTCATGGTAAAAAGCAGGGATCACCGAGTGCATCCTTAGATATGGCTTCATGGTAAAAAGCAGGGATCACGAGTGCATCCTTAGATATGGCTTCATGGTAAAAAGCAGGGATCACGAGTGCATCCTTAGATTGGCTTCATGGTAAAAAGCAGGGATCACCGAGTGCATCCTTAGATATGGCTTCATGGTAAAAAGTAAACCCTGCAATAAGTACTTCAAAGTACACATCGTGGTTTATAAGACATACAGGAGGGAGATTTGAGTTTCAAAATAATATGTACTTAGGAGCACTGTGCTGTACAGAAATTAAGGAATGGTTTATATAAGAACATTTTAACTTAAGTATTACATTTTATATATTTGTCAACACTCAATATACACTTATAATGTGCACACGTGCTTCAATTACACATTATAAATAACATTGTGTTTACAGTGATATTTTGGAACAACATTATAATGCTGTTTTATGCCGTTACAATCTTATAGTCTTAAGTCTACCTCAAAGACCCAAGCCAGGAGAAAATGCAATAATAATGTGTTAGTTTATATTTTAAAATGATACCTTTATTCTTATATTTTAAGGGTCAAGGGCAACTTTTTGACATTTTAGCAACAGTCTACTTGTGGCTATATAATAGTGTCTAAGTAGAGCTTATACACATATTGAATGGTATATCCTACATTTTTGGGTTGAATCTTTCCAATAAAACACTTTTTTAGAGGAATAGTACATGAATGCGTCTTTTGCTAATTTTGTGGGCGAAAAATGCAGCAAAAGTACATTTTTGGCCACATTTTCTTGCTACAGTTTGTTTGCTGTTCCAAACTCCCTCTGGAGGGAGCACAGGGATTTTAGTCTTTGCAGACCATTGACATGCACAAAAACCTTTATAACACTCTCCAGGAAAGGGAAACCCCAAAAAGGCATAATAAGGCCTCTTTAAGCGTTGACAAATGCGTTAATTGAAATACTTAAGTTAACATTTTCTTATATTTTCTTGAAACTATATAGTGTTATATACACTGTTGTATAATTATTATACAGTTCTTATAAATACTAAAAAATTCAAACTCAAATGTTAATCTCTCTGTAGAATGCACATTCTAATTTACACAATAAACATGTCAATGTCATGCTGTGGAAACCAGATATATTGATTCATTGTTAGTGCAGCAGCAGTTCATGATGTTAGGAGTTTCTTAGTGCTGTTACATGTAGTGAAAGGTTGTAAAAGAAAAGAAGGAAGAAGCAAGGAAGCAAAAGGAGAGGACAGATTTTAGTCACATCTTCCATTTATTTTACTTTTAGAAGACACTGGGAGGGGTTATTGAACAAAGAGAAGGAGTCAAAACCAAACATAAGTAGCAGTTAGTGTTAATATGCACAGGAAAGTTCTTACAATATTCAAAGAAATGAACAGTTAACAGTCAGAGACAGAAAAGATACAAGAAAGTTAAAAATGGCATGTTAGAAGCAAGCAGTTAAAGTGTTAATAGTTTGTTTTGTTTATATACACAACAGTCAGCAGACACATCGTACTGTACAACACATAATCCTTCAATGGCTTGATGCAAATCATCGTCCGGTCAGTGACATCGTCTGTAAGCTACCACATCGAGTACTGCACAAAATAAGAGAAGGCTGGATTTTCAAAGTGCTTTCATTTGTTCACTGACAAGCAAGAAAGGAAGTGAGCTGCTCTATTTGTGAGCGCTACGTCTCTGCTACACGGCTAAGACCTGTGTGTGTCTTAGCAAACTTAAGTTAGGGACTGTATGACAATTATTAGGGGGCAGGAGTAAGAAAAGTCGTTTTTCCCTTTCAAATTCAACACAAAATGTACATTAGTTTCAATGGAATCAATGCGTTTTAGTGGGTTCATTCGTGAGACAGGAGTGCACTGAGTTCAACTTTGGTGAACTGTAGCTCGCAAAATGTTGATATCATGTTCTTTATTAAGAGGACAGGGCTCATACTGAAGCTTATTAGACATGTTGCACTATCAACTCTGATTTAAACTCCTTTGTTGGAGTAAAAAGGCTGCCTTAAAAATAATTGGTAGCACACAGTAATGAGACAGGAAACTGTGATCTTATTCTCCTATTAGCGACTGAGCTAACGAGCCGCTAAGTGAGAGATGGCAAGTGATGTTTTTTTTTCTTCCGTCTTTTATTGAATGAAATAATATAAAATCATGGTAAAGAAAATGTCAGCAGTTAGCTCTCCCTTGCCATGTACTATTGTAACTGTGCCTTTATTTCATCATTTTCTTGCAGGATTCAGTATAAAATACATTTTCAGCACAAACCAATATGTTATACTGTTAAGCAGTGACTCTGAGGTACCACTTTACAATAAGACTACCCTTATAAAGGATTCATAAAGGGTTTATAATTAGGTTATGAATTAGGTTGTAAACACTTCATTCATCATTAAGAACCATTTATAAACCAGTTCTAACAGTTTTCATACATCAACACAGGCTCACTATTTGGCAAGATGACTAAGCCTTATATTGGCTACTTAGCGAGAATCAACTCAGTGAGCAACAGATACCAAGGATGCTGGCTGATGAAGGAGACGAAGTAATGTCTCATGTCTTATAAAAGCTTATTAATGATTTATAAAGTGTTCACAACCTAGTTAATAAATTAATTATAAACTATTCGTAAACCCTGTATAAGGGTAGTCTTATTGCAAAGTGGTACCGACTCGGATCATACTTAGATTCATGGTTTAGAAATGTGTTTCGCTTGATTAAAAAGCAAAATAAAAGGTTCAGCCAACCACCCAAATATTTTTCACACAGTCCCTTTGGATTCATGGCCTACCATAAGAAAGAAAATGGTCATATAAAAGAAGAGAACACTTGCTGGCACTCTGAGAAACTGTCTGTGGTCTTTGGTTAACCAAACCTCAACAGTCCATAGCATCTGTCAAAGACGAGCAACATCTTTAGGACAATATTTGTCTTTAGGCTCATTTAAACTCAGAAAACACGAGAAAACCACGTTCTGGATCACTGCTACTTACTGTAGGCTATCAAAAGAGTGAAACTAAGAGTAATCGACAGACTTTGCTTCATTTCAGAGCGTAAACGGGATGATTAAATAAAGTTTTAGGCAGCGGCCATGGTCATTGTCAGCTTTTTGCACTATCCAGCCAACGTAAGAGAGGGGCGTTCAGTCTGTTTGCATCTATTTCTGTCATGAATGTCATTCCATGCACTGTTGTCATGATTTGGCAGTATATAATATGGACATCAACATTATCCAACAATATTAAATGTCAAATATTCACATACACTGGGCACATAAGTAAACAAAAGCAACAGGAAGATCTGGGCAACAGCCACCCATGCATTATAAACAAAGAACAAATCTAATTTATGCTTAAATCGTGATACTTTAGAACACAATGATCAGACATTTTAACATATAAATACTGTTTATAAACTGTAATACTTGTTAGTTTAATGTGATTTATAAAAAAATTCCATCTTACACTGCAGTTTGTACTCCAAGAGATGATATATTATCGTGTGTGTGTGTGTGTGTGTGTGTATGTGTGTGTGTGTGCTCAGCAAAATAAGATCTACCAAAATATATCCAGCTTAAAAAAATACTTTGATTATCTGTACTGAAATCATCATTGCACTATTGCTCTGGACGCTTTGTCTTGATTAAAAGCATTATAACTTATTCCTAAGGAGAACAAAAAACTAGATTTAAATCACTGTTGGTCAGAAAAAGTGCATAATTCTGCTTTTAATAAATCATAAAAGCTTTGTAAGAGGAATGATCTTTCTTCAGTGATCTTCTACTCTCAGTCACAGTTATCTCAGCCTCACAGTTTCCCCTCAAAATGCAAACACAAGACCACCTTTCATCATAAGCACACAAACTACTGATCCTCAGGTTATTCAAACTGAACAGATCTCAGATTTAATCGCTCATGAACAGGCAGTGGTGGAAAGTAACAGAGTACATTTACTTTCTACTTCGGTACATTTTAGAAGCCAATCTTGTACTTTTTACTCCACTAAATGTATCTAACAGCTTTCAGATACTAGTAACCTTTAAGATTAAGATTATTAGCTATCACAAAATATAAATGAGTCATCAAATAAGCTTTGACATATAATTATAGTTCAAGATATCCAGCAGAAGTGAATAATTCCCAATAGCTCTACCTTTACCAGCTGTGGTAAACAAACAAACACATCAATAGTCATAATCCAGTTACTTAATATAACTTAACTTAATGGGCAAAAACACAAAATGACTACTTTTACTTGTGTTACTTTAAGTATATTTTGATGCCCATAGTTTTGTACTTCTACTTGTAAACGATTTTTTTAACAATTTGATATTGCTGTTTTTTTAAGTAAAACATCGGAGTAGTTTTTCCACCACTGTGAACAGGCAATGAATTGATTGTTCTTTCCTCTATGAGACACATTTTAGATTATTCCCTAATCAGCGCTACTCATAATGTGCAGAGTTACCAGGGGGTCAAGCCGCTGAGTCCCGAAGTAATTTCTCCCATTCTGTATTCCCATTTCTATTTTTTTGAAACAATATCCCCTAAAGCAGTGACCATCAACTGGTGGCCACATCCGGCCCGCCAGACACTCTCATCCGGCCCGCACGGCGGGGGTGACTGTGGCGTTGGCGGAGTGGCTAGTGCGTTCGCCCCCCCCCTTTTTCTTTTAATACAACGTCTCGTGAGTAATGTGCAGTACCGGAGTCCAACAGAGAGGCAGCAGCTGCGGGACAGTAGACTGCGTACTGCGTAGCCTTCCCTGCCCTGAAGAAGAAGTGATCCTTCGTTAGCGTGGAGAGTCTGCTAAGCTTTATGCGCTCCGCAGTACCTGAGCGTGCTCCACTAGCACCCGCCCCCCGGTCAACAACTTCAAAATTCTGGGCTATATATAAAAATCGCTGGCCCGCGAAAGTGTCTATTGGATACATGTTGGCCCTTGGACAAATGTAGTTGGTGATCCCTGCCCTAAAGGATCAAGCTATAACCACCAGTTTCTGATAAATCCTGTGTTGTCCATCCTTTCTGTCAAGCAAACAGCTCTTAATACTACAATACCCATGAGCCTCAGCCACCAATACCGGGCTAAAGAGACAAAAGAGAGCGATAGAGAATTTGAAACGCTTCATCGTTTAAATGGAAACAAATGATGGGTCCATAGCGGCTGAAATCCTCTAAAAAGGATTCCAAAAATTAAAAGCGAGCTAAAAGCAAATCTGAGTTTAAGCTCTGTGATTGGATGTTTCTTGCGTAGTTAACATTGACCCAAAAGTTGTATATTTTTTCAACATTTTACATAAGAACTGTACTGATAATTTAAGCAGGATTTTAGTGCTGATTGACGCGTCAGAAGTCGTCCCTTTTGATTGCATTTTAGTCTGAACAAAAGCGCCCGAAATATCTGAAATCTGATGAAATAAACGTAGACTTGTTTGTAAAAGCAAACCGTGGCAGGTCTTTGGTTCAGAGCACACTGTAGCATTGAAACAGTCAAATATGACTATCTGTGGTTTGTTGACAGTAGTGCTGCTGGGCGTCTCTCACCCTTCCCTGGCAGTGATTTCTCCACCATGCTGTGTTAATGCTGTGTTCATGTTGGCAGCTGAATGAAATCTGACATCATTAGAGGAGGTTAATACTGAGTTAGTGGGTGATCCTAAGAGATAATCTGACTGCGATTGTTTAAAGTCAGTAGTGTATGGTTCTGATGTAGAGAGGAAGGTAATCTAGTGAGGAAACAAGTGAAGGAAACACCTGCTTGTTTTGAGTGTGTTCTGGCACCCCCTGCACTGCTTTTACTGTAGTTTAAACCTGAGTTCTGATCCTAGCACTCGGCTATAGTGAGACAGATAAACTCCTGAATGCACTTCTTATACTGCTGCTCAGTGGGGCTGCTGATTGGGTAATGACCTGGCTGTCCAAAGGGTCCCTCCGACTCCCGCATCTCCTCGTTCATCCGGGCCAGACGCAGCCTGGAGATAAAGAAGAAAGGGTGTTCAAATCTATCAAAGCTGGAACACAAACAACAAAACAGCACTGCTGCTACGGGCTATCTCAACTGGGTATACATGTTTTCAATATTTCACTGAAAACACAGCCTGAAGAAAGAAAGTGTGTTAAAATCCATCATAGCTGGAGTGTAAAGCAATAAAAAGTGTTTTTATATAAATTATTATAAAATGGTGTGTAATTGAAAGGTTTGTGTACACCCATCTTACATGTTTCATTTACGTTTTGGGGGAAAAAATATAGAAATAATTAATATTTGGACACATTTTTTTAATACAGTTTGTGCCACACTTCTCCGAAAAGTTATCTGCATCTTAACGCGTGTTTAAATTGTTCGAATATTTCACTGTAAACACAGCCTGAAGATCCATTTGTTTATTCCACACATGGCAATTATTATAAAACAAACCATGTACACTTTAAGAAGAAAGGTCTTGGATAAGAAGGAAGGGCTGTTACATCCATCAAAGATGAAGGGGTTAAAAGAAAGATTGAATGTATAAAAATGAACATACAGTGTGACTATATCCGCGTTGGCTTGTTGCACAGCTATACTCAAAGGGTCCTGGCCATCTTCATCTTCATCGTTCTGTGTCGCTCCTCTTTTCAGGAATAAACACACCTGCCTGGAGAAACCAGAGAAACAGAGACAGCAAACACACATTCAGACGGATCGATTGACATTAAGAAATATAAATAAGATATTGCAAAAGACAAGTGCCATTTGTGAATGTAAAATGCAGATAAGAGATAAGAGATAATCTGACTGCGATTGTTTAATTCCCAATAGCTCTACCTTTACCAGCTTTAATATACTTATATAAGTCAATGATGTAATGTGTTACAGGTCTTTTCTGATTTGAGTGAAAAAGCCAAATATTGTCATCTAGTGGTGACCTCTCTGTATTCAAGGGAATTTAATTTCCAAGCACGTTTTCAGGCGCTCAAAGACGCTTTACAGTGGTGATAAAACGAGATATAATAGAATCAAGATATTAAAACAGCAACACAACATAATTCACATATTAAAAGACTACATTTCCCACGGAGCCAGCAATTTAAGAGACACAGATATGGGAAGACACTGTTGAGAGACGTTTTTTTAACAGTTAGGTTACATTACACAACGTAAAAGAAAGAAAGACGATCTAAGTTTGTTTATTATTTTATTAGAATTTTGCAGCTTTTGTTTTGATTGATATAATGTAGGATCCTAAAAAATGACTTTATAAAACAAAGAGAGGCTTTAAAAAGGATGTGAGAGTGATAGATATTATTATGTCCTATAGTAGGTACGGTCAAACTGTCAATGCACCAGAGTTGATGCTGGACATGCCTAACTGTGCATTCAATAAAGCAACATGATCAATATTATTTGGTCATTCTGATTTCTTTAGATTTCTGTAATCTAGTTTATTTTGATGTTGACACTTTTGCAATTTAACTCAATTAAAGATTTCAATGCAGAACTTCACGCTTTCTTTTCTAGTCTGTTGAATGATGATTTGTTTCTCTAGAAGCTATGCATTTGTGGTTATAATCTCCACTAACACAGCCTGCAGCTCCTCGGCCCCTCTGACTCACCCCGTGTGTCCCAGATACGTGGCGTGGTGCAGCGGGCCCCTCCCCCTCGCGTCCCGCTGGTTGACGTCAGCAGCGTTCTGCAGCAGGAACTCACAGGCGATCAGTGAACCCTGAAATAACATCACAACACACGTTAGCTTCATGCTGACAACCAGGTATTGATCTGGGGGGGTAGAAGCAAACAGATATGCACTCCCAGCTGCTGGTGGGAGTTTCTCGCACCGGAGCAATTTTTGACTATTTTGAAGGGATTTCACTTTAAATAGTTAATAATTGAATGATGTTTTTTGTTTAAAGTCATTCAACTTTTATGAGTCTCATATTTGTTTAGTAATATTTACAATGTTGTATTGTACCAAGATATATGGGTATTTATAACTTTATCACAGTTGTAAGTGAGGTGCAAGTCCTTTCCCTTTTTGTTGTCATATTCACGTTTTAATGTTCAATAATGATTTTGTTGACATTTGTTGGATTATTTATTTCTTTAAATTACCTAGAATTAATCATTTATGTTATAATTATGAGTTAAATGCATCTATTAGACATACAACGGAATAGCCCTCCATTTGAAATATTTTCCGTATTGTCAAAAGCTCTTTTTTAGATTTTGCCTGTCTTACTTTGTTTAACATCTGGAGGTCGATGTGGATCTGTTTTGACCGACTCTCTACACTCAGAATGACCAAAACACAGAACTAGAAACAGTAGGAAATATTTCCATTTCACCTTAATCCTATAAACTGGTCCTTTAAAGGAGTGTTCACAACAATTTAATATTTTAATACAGACTAATAATGGTCAACAGAGTTTGAGATATCCTGACTGTTATTCTCTATTAAAGGTCAAGCGAAAAAAATAATGCATCCTACATTTCCCACAATGCAACCTTACTTTAGACTACAAAATGTACATTGCATTTCACCATATCCAACTGGTCAAAGCCAACCAACTTGTAGCAGGTTGAGAACCGCTCATGACTGACCTTCATGTGTGTAAGAGCTTTAAGATTCTTATTCTGTCACTGAACGTTTACTATATCACAGCCGGACGTCTCCTGTGTGACTCATTCAGCTCATCTGACTCACCCCGATGACGGCCTGGATGAGGGGCGTCTTCCCTTCGTCTTCGTCGTTCACCAGGTTGACGTCGGCCCCGTGAGCGAGCGCTTCAGCCATGATGGGCAGGTTTCGGGCTTTGGAGGCTTTGCAGAGCAGCGCCCCGGGGGGCAGCTCCCTGAGGTCCTCGAGGTCCGACGTCTCAGGCTCTGCCTCCCCGCTCGAGTCCTCCGACACCTCGCACTCTGAGGAGAGAGGGAGGGGAGTGTGTACTTATTTCATATTCTAATATCCAAAATACCATCTGCTACCTCTCCCTTTATCAACATTTCTTACAATTATACAAAATAAACAGAAATATTTAGAATTAACCAGAGGAACAGGAGACTATATACAGTATAATATGGAAGTAAATGACAGGATACATTTTAAATATAGTCAAATTAAATATCCCATGCTTATTTATTGTCTTATAGAATAATTAGTGAGGTCTTACTTAATCAGATTTACATTAATGAAGGTAAAACTATGCAAAAATGAAAAATACCTTCACTAATAAATATTGTGTTTAACATAAAAATATATATATTTTTAAAACTATTATCTTTTTGAAGTTCAAAATTAGATAATATTATTCCAAATAAATCCCAAAATGTCCTGTAGTTACACCGTTTTCAGGTATGTTTTCATAAAAGATGGTTTTACTGGAATAACAAGAAGCAGTGTAAATACATTTACAGCATTTTATAGCATTTATGAATGACTTTAAATTATACTTCTTTTACCATATTTACAAAAACACATTTATTTTAAAGAGAGTCACTTTTTTTCCAGCAGAAATAGTTACATGATTTTTCCAAAAAGCTATTCCAGGTAAAACAGAAACAATATTCCTTTGAGAAAGAGCACAGGTAAGTCTGCCACATCAGTTGAAGGAAAATAAAAAACAGAAGCTGATTTAAAACCCTTTATAGACATCAGAAAGTGATTCCTCTCCGTGGACTCACCCTCGGTGACGCTGTCCACCACCGATCCGAACAGCAGGATGTCCGAGCTGCCGTCGGTGCTTCCTCCCAAACCGCTGTCACTGCTGAGGCCTGCGGGACCAGGAGGCGCCACAACACGGACACATTACTTACTCTGTCTCTTTCTCACTCATCAATACAGTTTAAAGGTCACCTATTATGCAAAATCCACTTCTTCATGTCTCTTCTACATCAACATGTGTCCCCTCTGTGGAAAGAGACTCTGAAAGTTTCAGGAAAAAAGATTCTCTCTCTTTTTGTCCTGATCCATTTATATAAAATCCTGTCTGAAAATGAGCTGATCAGATTTTGGCCACTTTATGATGTCATAACGATTTTTTGGCTTGAGTAACCATTAGCCAATCACCAACCAAGGTAACCCCCCCCCACCTTATCACCTGAATCTCCTCCTAGAGCACCATTGAGTTCTTTTTAACCAAATATCTCTCAGAGGGGCGTGGGGAGTGGCTCCTTATTTTCATCTAAAGTAACAGACAGAGAATCAGCACTTTTGAAACAGGGCTGAAACAGAGGGGATTATGGGATGCTGCAATGATCTGTTTGGTGTTTCGAGCCAAACACTTCAGAGACATGTTTGTATATATCTGAGACCTATAATATATTGATGAAAAACAGTATAATAGGGGACCTTTAACTGAATACAGTTTCTGGATGCTACTGTTCATGGTAGAGAGATTGCATAGTGACTCGCTTACTTCGAGGCCCAGATCCCGTGTCAAAGTATGAGAAGAGAGAGTCGAGCTCATCGGGACAAAACAGAGATTCTCTTCTGAACTTAGCAGCGGCTGAAAGACAAACACAGGAAACTTGTAAGAACAAAGAAGAAAATGTATCAGGCAAACTTAAAACAGCTGGAGCCACATTTTTAAAGCTTCTGTATGTCACCATTTAGCGAGAGCTGACACCATTATGCAAAATAGCTTTTAGCTGCTACTGTTTTTAATACATTCATGTCTTTGTGTTTGACCAAATTATGACTCAGAGAAGGAGTGTGTTTTTGATGCAGATTGAGGCAATTAGCTGCTGAGGGTGTTGAAGTAAGTAAGTAATTGCCTTCATAAGCCGTGTGACACAGAATCTGCTGCAAATCCAACTGATCCTGTTGATGAATCGGCTAATCAGCGGACGGAGCGACAATAATGGCGTAAAGAAGTGGAATTCTTTGCCGAATGATTTAAAGGGCTGTAAGAACTTTTTTATGTTTAAGAAAATGTATAAAGAAAGCGTCATTAGACAGTATGAAGTCGACTTCTGATTGTGTTTGGTTTAATGTTTCAGTATTTGTAAGCAACTGTGACTGAAAGAGTATTGCTTATATTTCACTTTTTTTAATGGTTATTTCCTTTATTTATTTTTTAAGAAGGGGCAGGTAAAATGAGATTTTCTTCTCCCTGCGCCTTTCCACCATGCGCTATAAAAAAATAGCAACCAGTATAAGTGTACATGTTTTGTAAAGTGTACATGTTTTGTTTTAAAATAACTGCCATGTGTGGAATAAACAAATAAACAAACAACTCACTTCCTGTTGTTTTAAAACACTACATTATTGAGTGTTCTTGCATTTTAAATGTGTGAGTTTTGTTATACCTCGGGACTGTGGGAAACAGTATTTCGATCTTTCTGTGTGTACAAACATATTTTGAGATTGACAATAAAGTTGACTTTGACCTTTGACTATCATGAACCTGTCTCTATCACCACATGGGGTATTTTTGCAAAACCCCTATTCCACTGGTTGCCATGTTTCAGCGTGAACTTTTTTTGACCATCCAGTGATGCTCCAGAGACAGAGACCCTCTGAAGTACCTGAGGAGAGGGTGGACGAGGAGATGCTTCCTGGGTCGTGTCGGTATCTCCTCCGTGTTTTAGGAACCGTGGTGGCGCTGTTGTGCCTCCGACACTTCTTCACGCTCCACCTCCGCTCCGACTTCCTCTCTCCGTTGATGAGGATCTCTGTGGAGCACAGCTTCTTCAGGAATTTCCTCTCCACGTACTTTGATTTGATCCAAGCCTCCTTCTCCTGCCTGCAACGGACCAAACACCAAAATGAGAGGCTTATAGGGCTAAAAAATGTACAGAGGTAGTTTGATTAAAATGTATTTTAGGAATTCCTACCTTGAACTGGACGGTAATGGTTTCTTTAGACCCTGTTCTTGGTATGAGCCTTCGTAGATGTGGTTGATGACACTGTTCCCAAGCTCACACATTAACTATGAATCAAAAACAAAGACACATTAATGGTCTCATTAATAAGACTGATGTTTTTAGGAACAAAAACGTTTTGACTAAAACGAGAATATTGATCATCTCTAAATTAAAAGTTGAGCTATAGCCAATAATGTTTAGCTTAGCTTAGCATAAATACTGGCATATGTGTATTCATTATATCTCTTTTGTTGAGCCAGGTTAGCTGTTTCACCCTCTTTTAAGGTTTGTATGCTAAGCCAAACGGTCTTAGCTAGTTTGTAAGCTAAGTTTAGCCAAGCTAGCTAAGCTAAGCTAACTGTCTCCTGGCTGTAGCTTCAAAATCAAATCAGCATGTTCCCCAAAATGTACTTATTGTTGCGCGACAATGCGAGGAAAAAACTGTACCTTTAATAATTCTGGTTCCCATGAGTCCAGTGTGAGAGAGCGAACCTTCGAACAGTGGACTCCCAGACTCCTGCAACAACAGAAGTGTTTATGTTTAAAAAAACAAAGTAATTATGTTCTGTAGTCAAATAATTTAGAGGAGAAAGTGCAGTAATTTCACTATTTTGTGACTTAAGGGAAGAGGTTGCGGCTAACACAGGAAAACAAGAGAATATAAATATAGATTATAAGAACATTTAAATAAAAATAGGAAAAAGTAGCATGGGAAAAAATCATATATATTAAACATACTTTTATATTATACTTAACATTTATCTTATCATTTTAGTTTTCAATATGTGTACAACCCTACCATCCGCAAAGATTAGAAAACACCAAAACATTTAAGACAAAACAATAAAACATAGAAAAAGACAACAACAAAATAAATAATAATACATGCTTTTAGTTTTAAATGTCTCTTACATTATGCACCAATACATACATCCTTCTGTGTATAAAACTACTTTGTAAACCGCATTAAGATTATAATTAAAGTTTTATATTATAATTTTTCCTACAGATGAATCGTACACTTTGTTGACGGTCTCTGAATAGCTGCGAGGATCTAAGAGTTTTATCCGGAGGGAAATGAGAGAAGCTAATGTCATGCAAATCACAGAGTTCCACACATGAAGCTGTCCGGTCTCCAGGCAACAGTGGCACAGTCAGAACAAAAACAAAAAGACTGACACTGTGTTTCTCCCTCTGCATTGTAACAAGACGTGTGATCTCACTGAGAGACGAACATGAATATTCAACAGGTGGGATTACATCAGCGGTGATCACTTCAAAATAACGCACACACAACTCCAGAGGGATTTCTATTCAAGCCAGGAGTGTGACTTAACAGAACATGAGATCTGTCGGAGGGTGTGTGCGTGTGCGTGTGTGTGTGTGTGTGTGTGTGTGTGTGTGTGTGTGTGTGTGTGTGTGTGTGTGTGTGTGTTTTTGGCAGGAAGTTCTAAGTGTCTTTCACGGCACAATTTAGGGTCAAAGTAACAGACAGTTGGCATCACTTCCTGTTTTCAGTGCCATCGCCCTCACAGAAACATTGGCAGCGGCAGAAGAAGTATTCAGATAATTTATTATTTATATTTTTACGCTTTAAGGAACCTTTTCTGTGCAAAATGATGCATGTTTGACAACTAGAAGACACCTTTTTGTAATTGTACGAGCATTCATTTGTGACATCACATATCTTTTTGTTGCCAATAAAAAAAATGAAATGCTTGATTTAGACTAACGCAAGTTGATATTATCTCACCACAACTGAAAAATTAAGACTCTTAGGACTTAAATAACAGGTCATTTACAGAAAATTATTAATTTCGGGAAAACGTTTATCTACAAAGTCAATGTAACAATCAGTTTGAAGTTAGTAGATGTATAAAAGAGCCGAAAAAGTTAATACTCAAGTGAGATATACTATAGGAACCTAAAAAAGTGTACTTAGGTGCAGTGATAATAATACTTCTTATTTTTATTTGGAAGCACCTTTCAGGACACTGTTGTGGATTACTTCTAAAATAGCATTTAAACAATACTCAAACAGATAATAACAGCAAAACAAGACAAAAACATAATATAAGAGACATTTTTAAACAGACTGGAAGTACTTTGGCCAATAATCTTGGGATCATTTGCCAAAGTCTTTTTAGATTCGTCTGAAAAACTAAACTCTTCTCTACCTGTGGATGCCGGAGCACTCGATGCACAGCAGGATGCCCAGGTTGATGGAGGCCCAGCGGGGGTCCGCCTGGCCGCAGTCGCAACACTGCTCGTTGCCGGGCAGCAGCTGGATCCTCTGCAGGATGCTCTCCCCGCGGACGCTGCGCTCCCGAGGCTCGCTGGCCGAATCGATGCTGCTGGTGGACGGAGAGGCCGTTCTGTCCAGGTGCTAGGACAAAAAACAAAGAAAAGTAAATCATAAGGATCACAGAATATGCTCAGGTTATCAGCAATACCACACTATCAAAGGTTATCAGCAATACCACACTATCAAAGGTTATCATCAATACCACACTATCAAAGGTTATCAGCAATACCACACTATCAAAGGTTATCAGCAATACCACACTATCAAAGGTTATCAGCAATACCACACCATCAAAGACATTTATTACAAATACATTTTTACACATATTCTGAACTGGTTAAAAAGGTATACAGTCAATTGTTATTCAAGGTATATGAGTCTTTTCAACATGACAATAAGTGAGCTTCAGACATGCGGATAGATTACTAAGCTAACCATCTGCTGGTAGTAGACGCCCTACTGTACGGTACTTATTTATAATTTCATTTAAACGTCACATGCATGCATCTCTGAGAAACGATTGGACCTTGTATTCCAAAAAGGGTCAATCTAGACCACATGCTTAAAATGCAGAAATTAACCTAAATATTCCTTTAAGGTCTTTAAGGTCCTGCTACTATTTACATGCCCCGCCCCACCCAGGATACATGACTATTATATTGTTACTCATATCATTTTAATTATAATTTTGTCATGTATTCCTCTCTTTTTGTCTAATCCCTTAAACGCACACACAAAGACTGTTTTTGAGTCGTGGCTGTGCCTGTTGCTGTGGTCCTGGATCATAAGTCCTGGATGGATATCCTCGTGGATTCATCTTCTTATTATAGACACATGCATTTCCAAACATTTGGACTACCTATGTTGTAAATGTATTATCTTCTCAATTTACACACGGCATCTATTGCACGTCTGTCCGTCCTGGGAGAGGGATCCCTCCTCTGTTGCTCTCCCTGAGGTTTCTCCCATTTTTTTTCCCCTTTAAACTGTGGGGTTTTTCCTTTTTCTGGAAGTTTTTCCTTGTGCGATGTGAGGGTCTAAGGACAGAGGGTGTCGTATTGTCATACTGATATTCTGTACAAACTGTGAAGTCCACTGAGACAAATGTAACATTTGTGATATTGGGCTATATAAAT
Source organism: Dissostichus eleginoides (assembly GCA_031216635.1). Classification (NCBI taxonomy): domain Eukaryota; kingdom Metazoa; phylum Chordata; class Actinopteri; order Perciformes; family Nototheniidae; genus Dissostichus; species Dissostichus eleginoides. The sequence goes on along the minus strand of CM062267.1, from coordinate 9,269,115 downwards.
AAACATTGATTGATTGATTGATTTTTGTTTTCTTCTTTGTCTCCATGTATAACATTTGTTATTTTTCTTTACTTGTAAATTCACCTTGCTGTCTTCTGTGTATCTGTGACACTGTACTTGTCTTGTAACTCCTATATCACTAAATGATTATTTATTTTTTGAAAGAAAAAAGAGGAAATGAACCTAAATGGATATCTGAGGCTCACCTCTATGTAGTAAGAGTCTGGGCTCTCTCTGTAGGCCGAGGCGATGCTGGCCTGAACCGCCTGAATCCACGACTGTCTCAACTTCTCAGACTCTGCCTGAAGCATGCAGCTCCTGCAAAACACACAGAAGAATTACCATCATCATAATTTTCCGTCTGTACACATCTGCATAATGTGACATATGACATGCTTAATAGGGCTGACACACATAGAAGTTTAAAGTTTGGTCTATAGAATAAAATAGTGAAAAGGGTCCATCCAGTTTTTAGCCCCAGGGTTTGGACCAAAAGATCTTTAGTTTGATATGACATCAAACAGAAATAGGAAATAGATACCATATACATCCATATTTTCGAATGCCAAATTACTTTAACGATTAATAATTTTTCTGTTTATTGAATATTTGAATAAACACATTGACAGTAATAACAAAAAGGTTGTGGGTGACAGTGGTCATGTTTCAGATCTTACAGAAAACATAAAAACCTAAAAGAACATTTTCTTTGCATAGGCGAAGAAGGGCCACATATCCTTTTTAACTTCCTCGAAAAGAGCCTTTCAATGTGCATGGAATTAACAAAAATGACAATAACTGAACAAGAGAAGATGCAAAGATTAACTTGGGCACGATAACATAATGTATAACTGGGCTGATGAAGGCGCTACATAAAAGGGTAGATATTACAATTCACCCTCTGAGGAGCATGAATGAGTGTATCAGATTGCATTCAAGGCTTTTATTGTCATTCGTACATAGCTACAGTGTAGTTATGTCGATGAAAATCTCAGGTCCCAGGCTCCTCCAACAGTGCAACACAATAAGTAGATAACAGAGTGCAAGTAAATAAAATAAAATAGAATAGAAGTAGTGCCATAAGAGTCTATTGCATGTTAATCCATCCAATACTGAAGCCTTACTTGGAGGGGGAGACAACCTCGAAGCAGAACCTTCTCTCGATGTCCTCACACGGTTTAACGGAGCAGAGCCGGAGGTCCTCCACCACCACCGTGAGAGAGTCCTGCAAACACAAAAAAAGAACTTAAAATGGGGCTGCCGTGTCACTCACTTGGTAGTTTGGTAGCGCCGGACGCAGCTTCAAATCCAGCTCATGTCCTTTTAGGCAGGTCATCCCTTTTATCTCCCCAGTTATAAATGTATCTCTCTAGTTGAAGGCTAAACTGGCACAATGTTCTCTGCTTTTCTCTGCTTACCCACAAGTCTGTCTAAACACAACACAAACATAAGACAGCTGTTCCTACTTCATGATATATTTTTTTTCCTGGCAGTTAGAGTACGTGACCATTAGATATTCACACACACACACTGATGTCAAGCAGAGAAGACTGACCTGAAAGCCACACTCAGATATCTCATATCTCTTGACTGAGATGATGGATTTCACTAAAGATCACCATAACGCTAAAAAACATCCCACCCCCCCCCTCCATTAAAGTTGCACTTAACCCTCTTAGAGCCCACTTTACCCCGGGGAAAGCTGATAGCTGCCAGATATACGGACTCACCTTGAGCTTCTTCTGATAGACCAGCTGACTGTTCTGTATGGAGAACCACCGCCTGCAGAGAGAGGGATAAATAACTTATTATAGAAAGGATACACTTCCAATCTTTAAGGGTCAGCGTGCAAAGGGGAAAAACATTGTGTCCATGTGAGAGGAATTCCTCACATGGCTTCACATCATCACACACTCTTTAACCCCTGAATCTGCCTCATAGTGACAGAAACATGCTGAAACACCATGAGGAGATAGAAGTACATTCTTGTAAATATTATATTACATAGCATTTAATACTATATTTTAACATATTGTACTCACACTACCTCACTGTATTTACATTTTATTTTTAATGAGCCACTATTATGCACATTTCAGGTTTATTGCTTACATGCTTTAATGTTCAAAAAGCTCTTTATTTTTCTCATACTGCCTGTGCTGCAGCACCTCTTTTCACCCTCTGTCTGAAACCAGAGCCCAGTCTGCTCTGATTGGTTAGCTGGCCATCTCTGTTGTGATTGGTCTACCGCTTAGAGGTGTCCCGCCCCTTAGCCTATCACGTACAATTTTTTGGAGCGCGAGTCATTAAAAGCGCAAGGGTTACATCGTGATGTCTCTATGTTCAGGAAGTAAACAAAGGAGTCCGAGGCGTTTCAGGCAGGGGGGGGAGTGTGTGACAGAAGGATTTTAGCCTTTGCAGACCATTGACATGCACAAGAACATGTAAAGCACACTACAGGAAAGGGAAAACCCCTAAAAAGCAGTATTTAAAGAAAAATAATAATGAATTGCACACTTTAAAGCCATGAATGCCAAACATTTGCTGGTTGCAGCTCCTCTGATGTGAAAACAGGTATGTTTCATCATCACTTCACTGTGTATACTAATGTGATACTCTACAGTAAATACAGATGTGTGCCCTCTTAGTTACCTGTTCCAGGTCTTAAAGGCGTTGCTGGCCCTCTTGAACAGATAGCCCTCCATCACCACACCGTTGGGGGCGTCCACGTTGAACTCCACCTTAGAGTCGTCATAGGAGAAGTCCTGAAAGAGAAGAAGAAGAGACATAAGACTCCAACACACAACAGATCTAAAACAGCAGATGATTGAAGGCAGGTTGAGCCTTTACATCGTCGAACAGGAAACAGAGCTGCAGAGAAGAGCTGTGTGCTGTTCCTGGAATACCAGCAGCATTGGATGTGCGATGTACTGTACATACAGTCCATTAACCGACCGAATCAGCATACACTGTGCGGCCGTGTGGAAGAAGTCACGTGTTTCAGTCCATGTATGCGTTGGAGATGCATGCCATGTTCCTGCCTGGCACACTGGGGCATTTCGTAACTCAACAGATGTGAATGTGACGTAAATCATTACATAAACAACATATGATTCATGAGAATTAGCCTCCAACCTTTTCATGACTTATACCATGACATGTAGCACTTTAAAGCTAGCCAGCAGAGAGTGACACAGGTATTTAAAGCTTAGCTCACTCCTTTGTTTTTAGAAAGCACAACAACATCAGTGTTTTGATGTAGAAGTATGACACAGCATGTCCTGAGAATGCTAACAAGCTATATTTAAGAGGTAATATAATATACAGGAGGAACAGAACATTCACTTATCCATAATCTGATTTAAACATCACATGCATGCAGACATGAGAAACAACCAGATGGTGTTTTTCAAATAGGGTCAATTTAGGCTGCACGCTAAAAATGGAGATTCACATCAAATATAAAAAAGTACCAGAGTATATGTGAGTGTAACTGCAAGTGCCCCATTAGATCACTGTTTCATAACAGGGTGTGTGTGTACCATCCACTACTTATTTGGTGTTTAAATTATAGATTAGCTGGTTGCTCTCCACCATGTAATCATACAAATGTTGTCAACATGTTGAGGAAAATAGCGCTGGATTCCAAAACACATGAGATAAATATAGTTTTAGTCATGGCTCTTCATCAGGAATCACATTTACAATGAGAAACAAGATGTGTACTACATAGACTCAAGTCAAAGTGAGTAACACAAAATGATAAAAGAAGAGAGACCAAATCTAAACGACACATGTCAGAAAAGGCTTAATACAACTGAAAGTAAAAATATATATTTAAAGCTAGAAAAGACTAGACGGGCAATACAACGAAACACATTGTTTCAACATAAATATGGTTTGAAAAACGGCACTGGCGGCATAAAGTTAAATATAACAAAAAGAAAAACATATAGACAAAATGGGGATTTCTTCATACTATGGATTCAACACATCATCATCTAGTTCCTTTAAGAAAAGCATAATGGAATCAATTAATAATAAGAAAGTATGAGGTAAAAAGTTCAACACTATAGGCTACAAATTATGCAGGAATTAAACCTTTATATAGACATGATTGCATTTTCCTGTGCAACTATCTTCCACCTATTTAAAAATGTGCATGTACGTCATTGAGCATTACACCTGGGAACCTCAAACATTTTTAGATTAATGAGAGCAACTGTGCTGAGAGAGAGTTAAGTAGGAGACAGAAAGAGAGATACTTTAAGTGAGATAGAGAAGTAAAACTACTCCAACAACAACACACACAGATGTCTCTTAAAAAACAGAGATAAATACTCCAGATACAACAACAAATATCATGATAACCAGTTTACAATCTGAACCAAAGTAACAACCAGCCAAAGACATGCAAATCTACCCACCAAACTGCGGTCCCAGCGGCCGAGGATCTTCATTTTCAAACGTTTAGTGTGTTTCAACAACATTTCAGAGCACAAAAAGGCAACAAAAAGGGTTTAAGAATAGACTCCTTTAACGCAGATCCCTCAGAGCAGCAGCATGACTCTCCTCTCGCTCTCTCTCAGCGGAGGTTAACGCATCGTGTCGCTGCGTAATTCCAACAGTGCGCTCTCCACTACAGCCACCTGCCAGCCTCAGGATTAGCACTGATTAGCATACAGCTGCTAACGTGGAGCAACAGTGGAAACACCTCCCAGTACTGTAGCCGCTCCCGACTCAAACAGGCTGCTTTGACACTTCAGAGCTTCAGTTTTACAACTCCCTAAACACACCTCCCTCTCTGGGGAGGGTCCTCTGTTGACCCAGAGGGAATCTATCTGGCAGGGGCCCAGATCCCCAAACAAACACCTCTCAGGGCGTGATTTACCATTGCTGTAACAATCTTTTTAGAAGTGGATACAAGCCTATTGCTTAAAAAAGCCCGTTAGCCACTGGAGTTTTATAAAATAGCGACCATTTTCCAAAAATGTATGCCATTTCCAGCCGATGAAACATCATTTTACCACAGAGTTTTAACCACTAGATCAATTTTGGGGGATTTTGGTAGTGAATTACATGATTTTTCACTATGGGGAAGTCAAATATACAATTTAGAAACTTTTGGGTGTCATTTAAACACAACATGTTTAATTATGGGGCTTATTAGACAGAATCTGGGACAATTAACCTAACTAAGACTAGTTTTCTATGAGTTACCCGTCATTGAACACCTTGATGTAACCAGTACTACCTCTACAGTACTACAATCCTACACCCCAAAATACAACCACAACCTCCACTACCATGCATGTTAGGCTTTCCATTGGCACGTTATTTTGGTTTTGGCTCCGATACGGTAAAAATAAGTTTCTGAACAACTCCTGACGTCTGAATTTGGTTTCTACGTGGTCAAAAATGTATGATTTGACAACAAGAGCATTTATATAGGTCAAGTGGAAGTGATGTTATTGCAGAAAAAGACATTTGCAAGCCATCATTGGAAGTCATCTTGAAAATGCATCTTGGATTGTTTGAGTGGCTAACAGGCTTTTTTAAAAGAGTAACCTCCAAGGAGTTTATGTGCCAATGTTAGTACTTCTCCTGGTATATTCAATTATCTGAAGCACTACAACCAACCACAGCCAACTGTTAAATATAAGAAGTCAAACAGCTTACCTTCAGATTCCTCCCTTTCCCTGAACACAACATCCCATGCAACACTGAAACAAGATGTGCACTGTGTGCTACTCTGAAATCTCTTAAGCTTACAACAAAGATCATCTATTTTTAATGATGCAACGTCACACAGGCAGAAACTGAACATGAGTGAATTATTGAAGCAGCAGGGAAACAGAGACTTTCCAAACGATGGGAAGCAAGGAAGCAAAGTGTGGAGAGGATGCAGACAAAATGTCCTGATGTTTCCTCCACCTGCTGCTGAGCGTACTGACGTTACACCTGGAGAGCCAACGCCAAACAGTGACCCTCGGACTGATTATTCATGATGTGATTGCTTATTGTCCGCAGCATCCTTTTCTGTGTCTCAATATCAAAGTTCCTCTGTTACACACCGGCTTTGCGTCGACTTGCTGAATACCTAACTAACATCTGCTTAACCATCATCAACTATTCTTCAACAAACCTGATTGACTTCCCTAGATAAGTCACAAAGCCCCCAAAAGTCTTGAAAATACTGGACACTGATGAAAAGAGAAATTGAAGAAGCCACAGTCTTACATATTATGTATTTGTGCAAATGTAAAGGAAAGCTGCCACGACAAGTACAGTAAGTAAGACAGTTAACGACATGCAGCCAAATTGTTGTTCAATTGCAAAGAAGGCTTTAATGCCCTCTTAATGTTTTTCATTTTTGTAAAGCACTTTGAATTGCCTTGTGTGGAAAGGTGCTATACAAACAAACGTGCCTTTCCTATAATGAGCTGTGTTGGAATACAATAGGAATGTTGAAGATAAGGAGATTAAATGAGTGAGGGTTTTTCTTCTTTATCTAACAAAGGCCTCGGGGCTATGTGTACACGAATAAATGTGCCAAGTGTTGCATTTCCTTTGTCTATTCTGAAAGCTGAGGATATTTGAACCGAGGAAGAACAAAACACTATTAAGACAGATTTTGACTTTCCACTGAGAATTTCATGGGAATTTTTTGATAAAATGGCAGCAAAAATATACTTTTTCTGACTTGTATGGTATAGTGGGCCATGATTAGTCAAATGACAACCATTTTACCCAGTTAGTTTTTTGATAATTAAGATTTTTTTATGCCAAGAATGTGCTTGTTTCAGCTCCTCTAATGTGAGACTGTTAACTAAAACTTAAAATATAGGAAATAAATCATCATCACTATTTTACATGCAAATGATGATTGGCAGACCGATCATCAAGGACATTACATGAAGTAGCAGAAACTATTTTACTATACATGTTATTACATTATGTATATACATGCATGTATGTTCTGCATGTGCCTCCTATATCTCATGCATTTTAACATCTATGTTGAGATGTAGAGTGTTGTTGTCATTCATAAAAAGCACCATACAACGAAAACATGTAATTATTATTTTACTACAACATCCATCTGGAGTTTAAAGCAGGAAAATAAAAGCAATGATGCACATTTGGGGCATCATGTAGCGCTGCTCTGGTGATGTAAACACAGAAATATAGAATAGCAGGAGGAGCGACAGCAGGAACAGGACTTCTCCATTAAAAACTCCGTTAAAAATGAATGGCTGTGGAATTTATTTTCGCTGCACGGCGACAGCACTTTAACTCCCTTTCTGCTCTCCTGATTTGTACTTGTATACCGAGAAGGAGCTGCCCCTTTGACCTGTGTAAGTTTACACAAGGCGTATTGCACAGAAGAAACAAGAAGAGAAGAAACAAGAGAGAGGGAATAACAAAGTAGGCCATGCTGTTCTGAAAGCAGCGGGGAATAAGGAATACACATTAAAGCGACATGCTGCAGTTTCCTGAATGGATATCTCTTAAGATACAAGATTCTGAAAGATGACATTTGATGCATATTGAGCTACTAAACATGTAGGTAATAATATAATGTAATATATTTATGAGGGAACTGCTAATTCAGGACACTGTAGTGCAATTTACACTACTACAAATCTACAGACCACTCACTTTAAATAAATATTACAGTAAACAGACTGAAGAAAGAGGACAAATATGTTAACCTTTTGCACTAGTCAGAGGTCATCAGACTTTACACTAAGTAAAAGTTACAATACCGCAGTGTAAATGTCCTGCATACAACAAATTCCTTAATAAAACTGCAGTATTTAGCATCAAATATATACTTTAAAACACAAAATATGCTGCTTAAATTAAGTACAAAGTAGGATAAAATCAAAATACTCATTTAAAGTACAAGTATAAATCAGGATTAAATGGATATACTCAATTAAAGTACAAGTATGAAGTAGGATAAAAAGGAAATATTCAATGAAAGGAAGTAGTATGGGTACAGTACTTAAGTAAATGTACTTTCCAACACTGGTAAATGGTGATATAACACGGTTCCTACACAGGCTGTTCAAACTGTGTTTCTAATTGTTGTGAATAAATGATTCAGGATGCACTTCAGTTTGCCCTCAAGGCATCTGGAGTCTGACTACAGCTCACAGAGAAAACTTCAAAGGCGTTTGTTAATGTTCTGTACGATCACTGGGGGTCAAACTGCCCCCCCCCACCCTCCTCCCCGAAAACACACTAACCCAAAGATGTGTTTCAAGCTAAAACTCAGATGGGAAAATGAATGGAGGATCACTCACCTGCATGAGAGTCTGAGAGGAGATGGTGTCATCGGGAGGAGGAAGAAAAGAAAACACAGAGTTAGAACAAACAGAGCAGTTTAATTTGAGATAATACAATAATCTCTCAGCCTCAATGCACCTCTGATTATCCTCCTTACTGCTCGTCAAGGAATACAAGCTGCCCGCAGAAAGAAAACCACCCTTCAGGGCTGCACGATTAATCGCAATTATATCCAAATTGCAATATGGACTAGTGCTATATCTAAATCGCAGTAAGCGGGATTGTGGGAAACGGTATTTCGATCTCTCTGTCTGTACACACAAACTGGAAGATTGACAATAAAGTTGACTTTGATAATATTTGTAAAGCTGATGATGCAGAAAGCCCAGTCCTACAAATGGAACAGATGAGAGTTTAATTGCATAAGCATTTCATCCATTTTGTTTATAGTATGTCTGCAAGAAAGAAAAAATAAGTTAAAAAAACTAAAATGATCGCAATTATGAATTGTATCTAAATTGCGCCGCCCTACATCCCGTCATAAAGATATTTATATACCATGCCAATCCTTTTCCTGTAGCTTCATCTCCCTGACCTTGATTATCTCCCACTACAGTCCAGTCCCTCTGATGGACGGTGCATTAAAGCTCAGCGTCTCACAGCTCTGGTAAAAACAGATCAATAGCGCTCCACACATGTGACCCGGCTGCAGGCTGCAGGCTGACAGATGGTCCCTGATCCTGGGGTTCACAGGAGCCAGACACGAGCCCCTAAAAATGAGGCTTTCTGAATTATTAAATAACAAGATGTCAGAAGAGGAATACACCCTCGAGAGGAAATGTACTCATAGCAGGGTTCCCTCATTTTAAAGGATAACATTTCTAAACATTTCCAAGTCCATTCGTTGTAGGGAATACTGTTTGCAACTTAAATATATCATATTCCAATTACTTGCATATAGACTATTCTTGCACTATTTCTATTCTATTCTATTTACTTGCATTTATTTGATCTGTTTTATTGTGTTGCACTGTTGGAGGAGCCTGTGACCTCTGATGTTCATTGTCATATCTACACTGTAGCTAATTACACATGACAATACAAGCCTTGAAACTCTAATCTTGTATAGCAGCAAAACTTTACACCTCAAAAAACGTCTAACTTTAACAGGCCAGGAAAAGTTAGGTTTTCCATGATTGTAGGAACCCTTCTGTAGAGCCTTATTATTTTACTAAAAATGACAAATGTGAAGTCATAGCGGTTAGAGACAAAAAGATAAATGCATCCTCTGGGGACCATGCATGTCTGCAGAACATATTGTTTCAATCCAATTCATATTTTGAAATATATCAAGCTGGACCAAAGTGGTTCATTACAATTGGGATCAATAAAGTACTATCTCATCTTATCAACACTAGCATGGTTAGCAATGCTCAAACATCACAGTCAGCTCTTTAGAGGACAGTGAGGCTCCAGGAGATAATGTGCTTATTATCTACAGCAGACAACAGTGGGATTAATATCTGGTCAAATCACTTAATACCTCCTGATTTTAATGCTTAAATCAATGCCTGGACTTTGTTAGGGGGATTCATCAAACACTTCCCAGCTGCCCAGCTCTAATCCCCCCCCCACCCCACCCCCCAGTCACAACAGACGGCACCAAGTGGCCGATCGGACCTCAGAGGTGAGATGTGACATTACCGCAGCATAAGCTCTATTTCACCCTGTGTCTCTACTGGGACATGTCTGCATGCTTTAATGTTCAAAAAGCTCTTTATTTTTCTCATACTGCCTGTGCTGCAGCACCTCTTTTCACCCTCTGTCTGAAACCAGAGCCCAGTCTGCTCTGATTGGTTAGCTGGCCGGCTCTGTTGTGATTGGTCAACTGCTTAGAGATGTCCCGCCCCTTAGCCTATCACGAACAATGTGTTGGAGCGCTAGCCAGTAGAAGCTCAAGTTTTACATAGGGTGTCAGTATGTTACGGAAGTAAACAAAGGAGTTATTTGGTCCTTGTTGCCTATGAGATAACATGTTGAAGCAATTTCAGTTTTGCGTATTTCCATCAATATAAATGCTACTTTTTACGGCATTTCTTTTTACTTCTCTAAATTTCGTGCATGTTCTTCCTATGAGAAAAAACACTAAAGCAATCTCAATGTTTGCTGATATCTTTACATTTATATTTGAGCATTTTAAAACCTTTTTTACATTAAAGAATTCAATTAAATACCTGTCTCAAACTGGCCAAAGTGTTACCGTATAATGGAAAAACTTTTGGAACAACATGGTCTAAAATTAAGTAAATAAAAACTATTAAATAGGAACTCACCCTCTGCTGAATGGTCGCATGTTTATGCTCCATTTCCCTCTTCTCCATGGCTGAATCGATCACCAGCTGATCCAGCTATAAGCCCGTCAACATAAACACACAAATAAATAAAAGTTCAGTGTTTCTGCAGACATTCAGTCGAGAGGGCTTCCTGTGAAACTCTCCGTTCTGCAGAGATGACTCTAACATGGCAGTAAAGGTCAAAAGAGGTGAAGAGAGATCAGAGATCAGAGAGCAGCACTGACTCTGGGTCAGCATTTGGTAATGAAGCACCGATTGTCCTGCAGCAGAAACAACATGCTGTGATGTCCAGTAACACAGCAGTAAACATAGCATGCTGTGTTACGTAAGATGTATATTAAGGCTGCACAACTAATCAAAGTGTAATCAATATAGGCTTGAGCCATAATCAAATGGCATGAAGCAGAATATTTGTTAAAGGCTAAATATGAGTTATCATTTGGAATGAAGTATTCACATTTTGACGTTTTTTCCTGGCTTTGTTGACAGTTTTATTGTGGTGTTGTTATTCCTCTTGTGTGTTGTGTGCTAAATCACAAATAGTCAATGTATGTTTTGTTTGATGCTATTTTAAATGTAAAAGTGCAAAGATATCCCGGACTACAGATCATATTCTACAGACTTAACGAAATATCAGATGCTCTTAAAAAAACACATGATAATTTTAACACGTTTTTCATTGATAATGAGAATAATGATTCACAAATGATCAATCTCCATTATCATGAATCATATCTCAATTGTAATGTCAAAATAATGTCAACAAGTCCATGTTTTTTTCAAATTGTGCCGCTATATTTTATGTACATACTGTAAAGCTATGGAGCCCTTATTGCACGCCAAGAGGAAGATTTTTTTTATCAGTACCCCCGAATTTCATCAAAAATCCAACATATTGACTTAAAAAGCAGAAATGCACAATATATATTACAAACTGTCTCTTGTCAATAGTTCAAATGAGGATCAACCAGTTAAAATCAAGACACTAAGCACCTAGAATCTTAAATCCCTTTTAGTAGCTGCAGACACAGAGGGAACCTTGATTTGTGGGGAGATTAAAATGTTGTTATGAATCATAGTAGAGATACAGTGAGTAACTACATTCAAAGAGCGCCTGTTTCTCTCACCTCAGCAGCCAGCTTCTTCATGTACGGGTTGATCTCATCCAGCAGGTTGTAGCCTTGTTGGAACAGCGAGTACTGCGCGTGCATGAAGGAAAGCATCTGGATGGGACAGAGACGGGTGTTATTACTAACATTAGAAAGTGTTTTAACTCAAATGACACACTCTAAGTATGTGGAATATATGATAAAGATACAGGTTTATTGTTTTGACTTACAGCGTCCAGGATCTCAAACTTCTTCTTGGCCTGGAGGACATTGATCTGCAGAGAAGAAGACAGACATGTGTTACTCAATGTAAATAATGACCTCCTGGAGTATTGATTATGGTGTTGATGATATCCACTACAAAACACCACATTTGACACCTACTGTACAGGCTAATGAGATAACTCCATCTAGTGGACAGTAATTTCCTTTCTCTCACTGTAACACCATCAACCGACCAATAAGGGTTCAACTTATTATACATCCATGGAGTTAACTCGGAAATAAACAAACCACCATCCATAAAATGCAACCAAGTACTTTCACTCTACTGAATTTGAAGTACTGATGTCTCCTCCTCCTCTAAGTCTTAGACTCTAAGACTTAGAGGGCAAATATAGAATTGTTTCTTAACTACATACTCTATATTTGAAGGCTTTTATAACCTTGCAAAGTGAGATTTCTGCATGAATAACATACAAAGAGCATATCAAATCATATATATTTTAATAGAGTTTTGGAATGCTAAATCCTGGTTTTTGAATAATGCATTTGGTAAAAATAATGTGAGAAGACAGAAGGTTAACAGTCACAGCAGTTTCTGCATTGAATACTTTACATTTTAATACTTGAGGTACATTTTCATGATTATACTTAAATAGTGTTGCACTTTATTAGAGGTGTTGAGATCTTATATTGGGCTCTGGTTTCAGACAGAGGGTGAAAAGAGGTGCTGCAGCACAGGCAGTATGAGAAAAATAAAGAGCTTTTTGAACATTACAGCATGGAGCCATGTCCCAGTAGAGACACTAGATAAAAATATGAACCTGAAAATCTGCATAATAGGGCTCCATTTAAAGGTAGGGTAGGTAAGAATGGAGAAACCAGCTCGAGTGCGCTAGAATTTGAAAATACACAACCGAAAAAAATCTGGCCCTTCCTTCAGACTTCCTTACAGAGCCCCTCTCCAACACACACGAACGCGCACATGACCAATGAGGGCACGAGATAAGTTTGTGCACAGATGGAAGGCTGACAGGCAGGTAGGCCATCCAGTTATTTTAGCCGGGCCGGCTCAGATGATTGGTCGTGCTTTTTACAGCGCCACGGCTTATTATAATGTATTTATTGTCAAAGCATTTAATATATTCATTGCTATCGGGATGTTAAGAGCATTCCATGGAATATAACGAAAAGTGTTTCTGAAGTGAATTACCTACCCACCTTTAAGTATTCTGTACTTAAATCATTATTTTTACTCAACTAGAGGATCTGAACACTTCCTCCACCGCTTTAAACCACCAGTAGAAGTGGAAAAAACACCCCGCACATTTTCCCCTATGGCATTTCCTGAGTTAAAGCCTCTCCATTGTACATATTAACCGATGCAAAGCTAAATAACATTTTGTGCTACATTTAAGAGGTCACTTATCCATATAGCAGATCTCCCTGCAGCTTTGACCTTTTCTGCACTTTCAATTAAGACTCAAAAGGGTAACGTGTCTGAGAGCAGTGAGAGGAAGCTTTAAAGAAAGGAAAGAGGGCACGGCGTGGCAGAGATCGCACTGAATCAGTTTCTTTGTCGCCCCGCGGGCAGCCATAGCGCTCACAACTTGTGGGCAAAATAAACCGCCTGCTGCATATATGAAGAGAGGAGGATGTGTCACACGGAAAGAATGACGGACGCAGACACCGCCGCGGGCTGAAAGAGCAACGTCACGGTCATTCTCTGATCGTACGGGAGAAATGTAAGTGCGTCTGGTGGGATTTTAATAACTATAGATAACCACTGAACAGATTTGCGTTGGTGTTGGGATCAGGGGGTCACAGGTTCAAACCCCACTGCAGTCAGCATGTCGTTGTGTCCCTGGGCAAGACACTTCACCCCAAATTGCTCCTGTGGGGATTGCCCACAGTATTGAGTATGTAAGTCGCTTTGGATAAAAGCGTCTAACAAGTGACATGTAATGTAATGTAATTTAGCAATTTGGTATATACAGTACATTGCAAGCTAAAAGAGCTCCTATACAGAAAGTGGAGAAGTATAAATGGCATTTTAAAACCGTTCAGCACAAAAAATAAGGGGGTCGCTAAAATACTTAGTGTAGTTAGTGAGACCAACAATAAGTATAGTAAAGTATCCAAATACCAATATGTGTGTGACATAAACAGAAGTATATATGTAGGTCAGATAGAGAGTATCTTTACACGACTGTTGTTCAGACGTTGATGTCTGTCAGAAAGGTGCAATATCCTGAAATATCTAAAAGGACCACATTGTATATCCTGACATGTGTCTAACCTGCAGCACGTAGTCCAGCGCGAGGTGTCTGAAGCACTTCCTGGTGATGCTGAGCGTTCCTGCAGCTTCCTCCACCTCGTGAGGTTTGTTCCTCGGCGCCTGAGCGTTCTTCACCTGCGCGATCTCCAGATCCTCACGCACGCGGTCAAAGTGCTTCTTCGTGTCCTTGAACTTACGAACATCCCTTTCAGAAGAGCGGATTTTAAAGCGAGACATTAGCAAACTCAAACTGGAACTCAAAACAAACAGGATTACAGGTTTTTGGATATTTTGAGACACCACAAAGTCAACGTGAGGTCACGCTGCATTGTTCATGATTCGGCTTTAGCACACCTGTGGTGCAAAAGGCTGTACTGTTTAATATTTAAAGACACCAAAAAGGTTTTCGGGGGTAACAAGGGTACATGTGCTCTTTTAAGGTTGCTAGTTCTTGTATTACATCTTTTATACATCCCAAGGTACAGCAGGGATCTGCAGAAAGTGAAGTGTAGGTTTACTCACTCTTTCACAAAGTTCTGCAGCTGCTGCTTCACAGACCTCTGAGCCTGATCGAACAGGACCTGAAACAGAGGCAACAGAAGACATTAGCATGTTTTATTTCACTTTGTACAACTGGAGTTGACAGACATGGCAAAAACCTCCTTGCTTTTGCTGTGCAGAAGTGCTTTTACTTTGTTACTAAGGATAAATTATTCTCAAATATATTGTGAATGGTTAATATAACGTTTGTATATGTTTTATATGACCTAGTGCCAGCTTCTTAAATATGAGGATTTGCTACATTTCGTTATCTTATGTGGTAATGAACTAAATCACTTTAGCCTTTGGACTGTTTGTAAAAAAACAAGCAATTGAGTACACCATATTTGGCTTTAGGAAATGGTTTTGATGAGTTTTTTTTACATTTCCTGACATTTGATAGAGAAAATAATTGATAGAATAATAACAAAAATAATTCCACATCAAGCAACTATAAAAAAAAAAAAATCATATAAACAAAGTAAAAAGCATTACAGTCTTAATTTAGAGTTCAGACTCTTTGGAGAGGCATGACTGCAGTATTTTTACATATCTTTGTACGTTTAGCACTCAAGTAAAATATCTAAGAAAGGCTCTGACCAAGAAGTAGAGTATATATAAAAAGAATTGGAAAATTCTTGTGTGACAAATCAAGACGTCGGACCCCAACTGTTGTTTGATTATTTGCTTACTACTCTTAAAACCGATACAGCGTGAAAGAAATGTAAAAGAATATATATTTTCTGCACAATCTCACACAATATGGCATTTCTCATTCAAAGTGATGAGACTTTTGGAGGGAAAACCACCTTGCCACCGTGTATTTCTGACCAACAGAGGGCGCCAAAGCACACGTGTTTCCCATAATGCATGCATACGTTATAAATCAGCCTTTAATGCCTGTTAGAATGAATGCTGCAGGAATGTCTCTCTGACTCTAACTACACCGGCTGCGACACAACAACACAACAACAACAACAACAACAGTCTGCCTTCTTTTAGGTGTTTCACATTCAAGATCCTCCTCTCGATTCACCCTCTGAACACATCCTCTGATCGCTGCTGCCGCTAAATAGGTCACTCGGGCAGAGAGGGAGGGAGGAAGTGAGAGGGAGTGAGGAGAGGAGAGAGGAGGAGAGGAGAGGAGAGGAGGGGAGGGGAGAGGAGAGGAGAGGAGAGAGGATAGGAGAGGAGAGGAGTGGAGAGGAGAGGACAGGAGAGGAGAGGAGAGGAGAGGAAAAAAGGGAGGAGAGGAAAAGGGAGGAGAGGAGAGAGGAGGGGAGAGGAGAGGTGAGGAGGGGAGAGGAGGAGGAGGTGAGATGAGAGGAGGAGAGAGGAGAGGAGAGGAGAGGAGAGGAGAGGAGAGGAGAGGAGAGGAGAGGAGAGGAGAGGAGAGGAGAGGAGAGGAGAGGAGAGGAGGAGAGGAGAGGAGAGGAGGGGAGGAGGCTTTTGGTCCAATGTGACACTGCAGAGTCAATGCAGGGTTCAGAAATACTGCCACAGATCATGTGCTTTCAACTAAAACTGAGCAGCCTGATTGGTTAAAGGGGTTTCAGTCCTCATCCTGTCTGAATGATTGGATACACATGTGTGTGGATTAGGAGATTTTCAAGGCTCTTTAAAACTAGGCTTATGGGTGTTTTAACTCTGGGATTACACGCACTGATGATGAGTAAGACCCGTTTCTTTAGTTGACTATGTAGGCGATGTGCCAGCATAAAAAAATGTTTAAATGACTAAAAAGTGGCTGAGATTAAGTGGTCATCGTGTTCCTGCCTATAAGAGACGTGTTTGTTTTAATTTGGGGTTAAGGCTTTATTTTACTGCTCTATAAACTCCAAATAAGAGTAAGTGTGAGAATAACGAAGCAGCCCTCCCATCCGGTCTGTTGATTCATCAGAACACCACTTCACTGCCTGTGAGAAACAACCAAAGGAATCCCTTCAGTGCTGCGTCACACTTTGCAAGTTGCATGTAACTAGCAGGTGATTAAAACTTTGGAGTGAAGTTAATTGAGTGCTTTTAACTACTTCCTGTCAGATCCAAAAGCCACATACTTGACTACAAAGGGGTTGATGGTTCATGTTGGGTCAACAGTTTCTCCTGGCTGCACGATTTGGAAGAAAATCACTAATATTGCAATTGCGATTATATTAGGTAGAAAGGGAACTATCATTTATGAAACATTATTCACATTACCATTGAAAAATATCATAAAATGATCCTAAATGTGATCTTTTTAAAGATGATCTGTGCCAGACAAGTATTTTTGTAGGAAAAACGTTGACCTTTGAACATTTTGATTCATTGTGCAGCCCTAATGCAGTTTAAAAAGCACAACTGAGAAACGTAGTCTTGTGCCATCGAGTATTTAAACGTGGAAGAGGCCATAAACACGTGTAGATGTAAGATCAGATTGGGCACCATGCAGAAAGGACTGAAGTGTACGAGTCCATACTGCAATTTTGCTAACATTTGGATTCATTGGTCAGCCCTAATGCAGTTTAAAAAGCACGAGTGAGAAGTGGAGTCTTGTGCCATCGATGATTCCCACCAACATTCGAGAACAGAAACAGCGGTGAGCAGAGGCCATTAACACCCGGATGTAAGATAAGTTCGGCACCGTGCAGACAGGATTGAGGTGAACAGAGTCACCCACAACCTTTAAGAGCAGTCGAGTCAACAAGCACACATCCATGTTGGCGAGTGTGTGTGTGCTTGTGTGAGTGTGTGTGAGTGGTGGCAGGGAGAACTGCTGAGAGACTTCCTGGCTCGGGGGGAAGTGCAGCTTGAAGCATTCCTGAGCTGCTTTGAGGGAAGTTGACACCGTAGTTTCGTTTGACAAGATGCCAGAGGTCGTCTCTGATGGGAACTCGCCGGACTCCAGGACCAACAGAACACCATCCAAAGGAATATTAATGGATCAGATGGTGCAATCGTGTGTGAAATATCTAGGCTAATGTTGGAGGTATGGCAAAGAAATGAGGATATTCTTGGTCCCCAGAGGTTAATTATCATCATCAACAAAAAGCACAACGTATCAGACACAGTCGTTAACAGGATACGTCCAAACTGAAGCTCTACTATAAGCTAATGCAAACTAATTATGTTGTTTGTTATTATTTTGAACACTGGATAGCGTATTGGTGCAACAGGGTATATAATGGATCTTACTTGTAGAGGTGGAAGTGATTGAGGCCGTGAAGAGCACCGTGTAGCCATGCACTCACTGTTTTTGGTTATAAATAAATGGTATTGCAAGTAAATAATGTTATAGTCATTGGAGAGAGTGCATGCGTCCAACTTTTTCACACAGCAATCTATCGGTGATATTGAGAATAATCACCACACTTTCCACTTTCCTTTCCGTAGGTCCGTGTTTTGTCCTTTATTTTCTACGCCAAGAGGAACCACACAATAAGACACAAGTTATTGTCAATGGTTTGACACGCTAACAGACAGTTGGTGGTGGAAACGTTCCTTGAAAAGCAAGACATTCACCAGCAAAAAAGGGCGGTAATAAAAAGTAAAAATGGACAAAACCAATAAAGGTTTAAGAATATCTTTTGAAACGCGGCTAAATGTCTGCACGAGGTTACTAGCATTCACAGATACACACATGCGGTATGTTTCGATGAGAACATGACAACTCCACGAGTACAACTGAAGCTAACATAGCATTCATGTCTCTAGCTTCTGAAATGTGATGCACGAGTGAAACAGAATGTGATCCAACCTTGTCTAACGAGAAAAAGGGAACAACCTAAACCATGATATTTTGGAAACAACTTTTTTCCAGATGAGATCCATACACACCCCTGGCCCATAGCCAATGGTAGAGGGCGGATTTATTTGATGACCGTTAAGCTTGGCGCCCCAAATTAAGTTTGACTGGATAAAGATAACAGTATAATCTTTTACAAGAACATACTTTTTATTTCAATAAATACAGATATTTAAGAGACAGGATTAGGCACATTGAATTATATCTTATATATTATAAAACAAATTTCTTTAATCACTGTTGCTTTAATTCTAACATATTGAGATGACTAAATTAGCATGCCAGATGCTTAGAATAGACATGCTAACTGAAATTAAAAAAATGGGCTTGAAGATGTTATCATTTAAGACTCATGTGACTCCTGTAGCTGAATGCTTAATGTTATGAATGAGATTCCTATTTGTTTTGATTTTAATGTTCTCAAAAGCTGATGACACAACATTATTTTTCTCATACTCAATAAAGAGGTCAACATTCACAGTGTTTCTGGAATGTGGTGGAACAAAGAAAACTCTGTCCAACATGTGAGTGTGTAAGTGAGGAATATCTGTCTCATCTTCTGTGACCTGATATCAGAGCTAAGGAATGACAAGGCAAAAAACTCCCTCACAAAGCTCCACTGTACGGAAACCAGCTTCTGCTCCCATTCCTCAGACATGTCGGGACACACACTGATCTAATCCAACCAGTAGAGCAAATTATCTTCAGCCAAATCAGTGATCGTTGTTAGACTTTATACAGGAAGGTTGATTGTATCTAAACAACCCTGCTTCATTCAGTCAGATAGGTTTCTAATGTTGCACCTTTAGAGCATCTCAACTAGCTGCACAATTCATCAAGCAGATGTGGTGCAATCTTCAAATAGCACCATTTTTTTAAAGACCACATGTCTATTAAAAACCTGTTTAGAGAAAAGGTATTGGCCTACAAATTGTTTAGTATACGGACTTAACCAAACCATTTTTTCCCGTTAAATTTCCTCTTAAGTCCAAAAAAAGTTTCCAATGATAATGAGAATGTTGATACTAAAGAGATCTTCAATTGAAGACTTTACAGAGGGTGGTGAAAACTGCACAGCACATCACCAGGACGGAGCTGCCATCCATGGAGGACCTTTACTCCCAGCGGCTCAGGAAGAAAGCCCTCAGGATTATAAAAGACCCCCATCACCCCAGCCACAAACTGTTCAGTCTGCTGCCGTCTGGCAGGCGGTACCGCAGCATCCGGACTAAAACCACCAGACTCAGGGACAGTTTCATCCCACAGGCAATAAGACTGCTAAACACCTGAACTGTTGAAACAACATCCATAACATTCATCTGCTACTTAGTAATTATGTATCTATTTATCTAATATATCATTCCAATAGCTTGCATATAGACTCTTATTTCACTTTTTTTAAACTATTTTTCTTTTTGTATTTACTTTTTAATATTTACTTACTATATTTTTCTGTTCATCTGTATTATTGTGAAGTCTGTGACCTAAGACATAGATACTCTGTAGCTATGTTCGTAACGACAAATAAAGAACCTTGAACCTCCACTACCCTGAATTATATCGCTGTTGCAATGTGAGTCAAAATAATTGCAATTTGTTTCTGTTTTCCAAATTGTGAAGCCATCATCTGAAGATCATCAACACTTTTCTAATCTTAAATCAAATCAAAGTATTTGCTTAAATATATACTCGGGAGCAATTTCTAAAAGGATGTATTTTTCTAACCAGCACTGTGTATTTTGCACCATTTGCTCCATCTTAAGATCTGATTCATTAAAAGTTGTTGCAATAATGATATCGCAGCTCAAACATGCCCATTACATATTGATGCTCAGTGCAGTTCGCCCTTTTTGTGTCTATTTTGCAACCATTTGTAATGAAGTAACTATCATTGCAATCTGTTACTTCATCCCAAAATACATGCATTTCAGTTTAGACTGACTCTGCAGATGTTCATATCATTTCAAAGTAACTGTGTGTGGCCTTCATTGGGTTTTTTTGTTGCAATGAGGCTAATTTGTATAGAAAGAAGCAAAGTTTGCACTAAAAACATGCATATTATCCATTAAATGGGTGCAACTAAAGCAGGACAAGGAGGACAGTCCCATTATCGATTTTGAATGTCAGGGCTATAGAATAATAATAGGCCAATGAACGCTAGAATAACATGGATCAATTCATTCCTTTCATGTGTTGTGTGGTGAATCTGTCATTCAGCAAAAGTGTCTATATAAGAATCAGTTGATATTTGGGGCCACTGTGCTCCTTTTGAAGAAATAATTTAAATATCATTCACTTTTCGGGACAAAGACTTGTCTTGAGGAATGAGAAGGATTGAAGACAGGATCGACTTCCTGCTGTGTCTTTCTTTGTTTTCCAGTTTCCAAATATAACCCAGAGACTTTGGATTCCACACGGGAATAAACTCAGAGTGTACAGCCTACTGTGTGAAGACACTTAATGGATGTTCAGCGTCAAACACAAGTCAATAATGTATTGAGTATTCATATGGAGTTTCACGCTTGAATTGAACAGGAAGCGTCAAAATGTTGGCCTGATTCTGTTGATGCAATGAGCTAAAGCAGGGGTCGGCAACCCGCGGCTCTTTAAGCCCTCTACTCTGGCTCCCTTGAGCTTAGACAAAATTAAGAAGGAAATACAATTAAAATATTTGTAGGACTATTTATATTTTGTTGCACGGTTGAAAATGTTTCGTATCTTGTATTTTGAGGTGATACTGTGACACGTAAAACAATTTAAAAAATGGTTTTAATTAAGTCAACTAAAATATGCGTCATATCCTGCTACAGTCCCGCACCAGCGCCTTTTCTTGCAGGCGAATAACCTGACCCCCGGCTCGATGAGCAACTATGGATAAATCAAAGAAAATAAAGTATCGGAGGAACACAGGATTTAATTCTGCGTGGACAGAGTTATCTGCTTTCAGAGCAAACGATGCTGGCTTACCGGTATGTTTGATATGTAGAGAAGTTGTCAAAGGTGCTGCAGCTTTACGTATCGAGGAACAACACGGAAGAGGAAGACAGCTGACGATCTTCAGTCATAATTCAATCAGTTACTCAACATATATCCCGTTGTTTTGTACAGAAATGGGGGAAAAAGTGAATCTAACAGGAAATGGATGGAAATAAGGGCCAATACTCTTTTATACTTTTCTTGGATGTGTATGAGCTCACGTCTCTGTGTATACGTCAAACACATGTGTTCATTCAATGCATTTAAAAGGCTCCGAGCATGGCTGCAACAAGGCCAGTTGGCCCTCAGCGGTCCCATTCCTAAGCGTCCGTCACCAGCAGCAGATTTAACCATCGTCATGTTTTATTCATCGCAGCACTGCCGGAGTCCCTCGGCTGCAGCAGCGCCGCTCAGTCAAATGCACACGCTGTCTTTCCTGGTTAGAATAGTAACGTGTAAAAGATGTCCGCATGAAATGTTAATGCGAGTCGTGAAAATCAGCGGATCTCGAGGCCGCGTAAAGGTCACATCGTTGGAAATATGTCAATTTCTTTGAGATGTTTTGTCTCAGGGGGATCGTTCTTATCGCTTCAGTCTCACACTTTTCAAACACTGAACCCCCCCCCCTTTGTTCTGATCGTACATCATAATAACAGGGAAAATATTTGACAGCCAATCATAACAATGTCCGGTCACATTCTTGGCTTTGATGGGAGCGCTCTTATGAATATGCTTACAAAAGGCCAATCAAATCAAAATATCGCCTATAAAACAGATTAAAAAAGCAGCTTTTTGTACCATTATTGCATTATAATGTCATGATATATATAGAGTAAGAAGGAATAAGTAGTTCTTGGATTTTTAAATAAAGATCCGAAGGTTTGATAAGATAGTTTTCCAATAAACTATTCAGGTGTGTTTTATTTGTATTTAACATGCATTATAGAGTGTGCTGCTTGCACGGGTAAATGTACACTCTAGTCGAAACAAATACAGTCTGATAAAGTCCTGTAATACATCATGCCATTACAAAGTATTCAAAATAGTTTGTATGACTTTTTTCCTCTGCAGGACGGGGTCCAAAACTAATTTCCTTACAGGGATAATAAAGTATATTCATCTACATTCCTGCTCTGATTTGTTTTATAGCCTCTGAAGCAGAAGAGAATAATAAAGAACATTTTTCTTTGCTCTGATAACAACCTTTGCTTCATTGGCTGATATTGTTGTCCCTGATACGACTACATATTCTTCATATACTAAAGCAAATTCATCGTATGTGTAAACCTACTTGGTAATAAAAACGATTCTGATTCTGACAAAACCACATTAAAACATTTGTGGCTGAGGTTGTGACCTACGACATCAATTTGAGACGCCAACGCCGAGAGACTGTTATAATAACATTTAATAAAACTAAATGAAACTATGCAATCTTGGAGGATACGCCAAGAAGAACAAAACGATGGAGGTCACACCAGGGACCGTAGGAACCAGATCTTCCTCTACTTAAAGTAAAAGCAAATGGATAAACTACTAAAAAAACTGCAAAAACTGGACAACCAGATCCTCCATCCTCAAAAGAAGCAACACAGGAAATAAGGGCAACATGAAGATTTAAAGGTCCCCTATTATACTGTTTTTCATCAATTTATTATAGGTCTCAGATATATACAAACATGTCTCTGAAGTGTTTGGCTCCAAACACCAAACAGATCATTGCAGCATCCCATAATCCCCTCTGTTTCAGCCCTGTTTCCAAAGTGCTGATTCTCTGTCTGTTACTTTAGATGAAAATAAGGAGCCCCTCCCCACGCCCCTCTGAGAGAGATTTGGTTAAAAAGAACACAATGGTGCTCTAGGAGGAGATTCAGGTGATAAGGTGGGGGGTGGGGTTACCTTGGTTGGTGATTGGCTAATGGTTACACAAGCAAAAACATCGTGACATCATAAAGTGACCAAAATCTGATCAGCTCATTTTCAGACAGGTTTTTATAGAAATGGATCAGGACAAAAAGAGAGAGAATCTTTTTTCCTGAAACTTTCAGAGTCTCTTTACACAGAGGGGACACATGTTGATGTATAGAAGACATGAAGAAGTGGATTTTGCATAATAGGTGACCTTTAAAAGCTCACATAAGGAATAATGACTGATGTGTCTGGTAGCAAAACAAGAGTTTGACACAAACACATCAGGTTAGAGGACACTATTGTCTGACTACATGCTATAGGCAGTCACACACACACATACTGTACACATGCCAGACCATATATAACACACTCAAGGTTAACCAAGGTCACTTTTGTCCAGCGGCTGAAGCTAATCCTCGCCTGGCTGAGCATCGCGGCTCTATTGACCCTCACTCTGTCAGCTGACCCCCCTGTCTCTCTGAGAGGGAATGAGGTGAAGGGAGTGGCTGATTTGCAGCAACACATCTTTGTTGCTCTTGTTCTTCAGAAAGGAATGTGATCCACACACACACACACACACACACACACACACACACACACACACACACACACACACACACACACACACACACACACACACACACACACACACACACCACACACACACACACACACACACACACACACACACACACACACACACACACACACACACACACACACACACACACACACACACACACACACACACACACACACACACACTTTATAGCACACAAAGGGTCCCAGCTAATGGACTTCAAAGGGCCTCAGGGGTCAAGAGGTCAGGAGCCTCGGAGGGGAAACCCCACAGCTGTAAAGCTGTTAAAAATATTACCTAATTGTTATTGTTATTCAAGGTTCTGATTCTGAGGAATGTTATTGCCGTTAGATGAGTGGATATGACTTAAATACTTGTACATAACTGCCTTGTTGAACAGATAATGTAAAAAAAAAAAACAAGGCTTTACTGTAACGGTCTCTACTAAAGCATTGTTTATAAGATGTTACTAATGCCGTTTACCAATACTTTATAGACAAGTTGTAAGGAAAACTACAGGGCGGCACGGTTAATTCAAATATTTTATCGATTTATCATCAAATTGCAGATAGCACAATATATGTTTAAGACTTAATATTAGTATTGTGAAGCTGCAGCGATATCCGGGCCAATCAATCATATTCTATAGACTTCACAAATACAGACCCTCTGAAAAAATGTAATAATTTAAATATATTTTTCAATGATAATGTATTATACAGTAATACTGTGATTCTCAATTACAATATCAGTCAAAAATAATCAGCTTTATCAACTAATGAATACATTTTAACAGAACATGTTTGCATTTATAAGCAGAATATAAACATTTAACAAGTAGTTTACACTGCATTTAATGTATATGCATGTAGGGCGGGTTTTAAAGTGCACCTATCATGCTATTTTTAGGCAATAGCATAGGTCTCAGATATATACAAATATGTAAAAAACATGTCTACGAAGTGTTTTGCTCAAAATACCAAACAGATCACCCATTCTAGCCATGCCTCATATCCCTCTATTTCACTTCCTGTTTCAAAAGTGCTGATTTTGGGTATAAAGCTTTAAAAAATAAAAATAATTGATAAATAAAAAAGGAGGGGGCTGAGCTCATGCGGGACCCGGCAGCTACTGTCTAAACCAAATACTGCCGTGATGAAACGCCATATCATGGATTATCAAGGATTATCTCTGAAACAGTATGGAGCTCAAAGGCTTTCTCTCTTGCCGGTTATACCACAAGGTGAGTTCCTTTTTATTTCAGGATCAGCTCCGTTGTACCCCCGTTTTTAGAGATTTGGGTACGGAGGAAAAGAGAGAGGGTTTTATTTTCTGACGCTGCGTGAGTTCCCCGACACACCGGGGACACATCTTTATGTATAAAAGACATCAAAAAGTGCATTTTGCATGATAGGTCCCCTTTAATATCCAGATCCATTTTTGTAGTTCCTGTTCGGCAAAATCCCCAAAACTGCTGCACCAACAAATCTTTTATCTCTCCCCACACTTCTTATTATCGAAGATCAGTGTACAAAACATCAAGTTAGATGCTTCTTATTTTCAGTCGGTGCTGATCATTGCTTTCAACGGTCAATATAACCAGTGGTAGATTTGGATCAGCTGTGGCTAATGACCGTTAATTTCAACTCTGTAAAGCCGTTTACATTTACAGTTCATATATTAGGATGCTCATCTAGTTTTGAAGTTGTGCTTTATCAGCAAAACAAATGATGATAAGACTTCTTTGAGTTCTTGTTTTTTTCCTTTAACATCCAATAAAGTTCAATGAAGGATTTGAAAGGATTCAGATTCAACAAATGGATTAAAGTGTGTACATTTGTGTTTGTTTTCTTTCATTTAATGTCGAGTAAAGTGTATTGCGAATCTCTGAGTGAGGAACACACATACACTGGGATGAGGCTTATCAAAAATGTATGATAAACTATATATATATACTGTATATACGGCTTATAAATGATAAATAGGGACGGGTCACTATTCCTGGAAATGGGCTGACGACAATCGGCACATTTCTCAGCAACTTATAAATAGTTAAATCATAAAAATGCATGATTTAAATGATTCAATTTAATATTTTAACACTTATATCTCCAGAAGGGATTTCTTATTGGAAGGTAAGCGTGCATTTTGTCCGGCAGTGGGGTCGCTGGTTCAAGTCCCCGACCAGACCTACAATACGGAGTGTGGACTGCTACTTGGAGAGGTCCCAGTTCACCTCCTGGGCCCTGCCGTGGTGCCCTTGAGCAAGTCACCTGACACCCCCCTTCCCCCCTCACTCCCATTGCTCCCCGGGCGCTGTCCAATAGCTGCCTGCTCCTAGTACTAGACTCCTGGTACTAGGATGGGTTAAAAGCAGAGAACAAATGTCACTGTGTGTGCTGTGTGCATGTGTGACCATTAAAGAGGGTCTCATCCCTCCGATTCTATTTAATAATGGGATACCAACATTTATATGTGCATTATTAACAAAAATAAATTAAAAAAACACCTGCTAATGAGAGATTTCACAACCCTGAATGTGTTTTAAAAATGGCTTAAAACTGATATTAAAGGCATTTATTTTCAATGTTTAAGGGTTGCCTTATTAGTTAGTAATTCACTTAACACTCTTAAATACTTTTCTTATATAAAACCCACTTTTGTGTGTTTTTCGGGCCGTTTTGCTCTCTGTGGGACCATCTGAGATGTGATACAGCGTTGACTGACAGTCCTGACAGCTTCACAGCGACGGACAGATTTAATGATGTGGGAAAGAAGAAGTCCATGTGGATTCAGTTCAAACACAGCCGGAGCTTGACCCTCAGTGTAGTCGGGGATAAAGGAGCCTTGTGAGGCCTGTAAAGCTCACTTGATGTTGGATGAAATCATTGCATCTCAATATGTGGAGCATGTGCAGAGCGGAAGACTCACCATGTGGTAGTTGATGATTTCCTGGAGGCTCTCGCCGCACTTTTCCAGGCACTCCTGCACAGAAGAAAATGACATAATTCTTTAAGTAGATAGTACATGAGGATATTTTCTCCTCAGAACAGCTGCTATATTTGCATCTGGAAGTAAAAGAGAGAAATAAATACAGCCAAAAACTAAAAACCATAATAGAAAATGAGATGATCTGCAAAGCTAAAATTAAGCTGGTTAACTTGAGGTACTCTGGAGGATTGAATTAACTGTAATTGTATGGTTGCTTCAGTGTTTTTTTACAATGGAAACTACAAATACTTTAATAAGGAACTCTCAATTAGTCTGACGGTTGAAGCCAAGATCAGGTTAACTCACACACGAGACACAAGTCGTAATCACAGGAGACTTTCACTATCATACATTTTACATTACATGTCACTTTTATCCAAAGCGACTTACATACTCAACACTGTGGGCAATCCCCACAGGAGCTATTTGGGGTGAAGTGTCTCAGGGACACAACGACATGCTGACTGCAGTGGGGTTTGAACCTGTGACCCCCTGATCCGAACACCAACGCACTAACCCACTGCGCCACACACCCCCCCCTTGTTATCATACATTTTACCTCTTGTGTCTATCTGATAAAATGTTATATTTTGCTGCATGTACCTTTTAAAGTTCTTAACAAATAATCTGAGGGGAATTTCTTGTTGTTTGCTTTTAACTTGTCATTTTGTAAAGCACTTTGAGCTGCATGTGTTGTATGAAAAGTGCTATATAAATAAAGCTTTATTATTATTATTATTAGTATTACTATAACTGTCGTGGCTCTGATCCTAGCCACTAAACATGGCTAAATATGACATAAATAAAAAATGAAGGCTCCAATGCCTCAGACAGAGACACTAGATGAAATGGCCTGTCCTCACCGATATCGACTCGTCCTTCTTGCACTGTTGAGACAAATCCCGGACGCCGTTAACGAAGAGTTTGTTGGCGCTGACGTACGCCTTCCCGGCTTCGATCATCCCACTGCATAGCTTCACCAGCTGTGGAGCACAGAGACACATCACATGAGAAGGTATCACTTTAAGGAGTGGAAACATGAGAAATACTGTAGAAGTCAAGTTCATATCTTTGGGAAATTAGGTGAGGAATGCAGCACAAAGATTTAAGGGTATTGGTTAGTGTTCAGTGTTTTTTAGCTTGTGATTTTTCTGTATAATATAATATTAAAACGTTTTAATAGCGTTGAAAGCAAACCAGGTGATGCAAAGTGCGACTCTTGCAATAAATACATTTTCTGTCACAGGACAAGATTTACTGATTAGCTGTGTGTTCTCTCTTGTCCATAAAAGTTCAAATATCCCTAATTGTTAGAAATCAAGAATTAAGTCAGAATTAAAATGGCTGAGCACGGTGCAGATTCCCATAAACATTTCATGGTAATTTGCTGAAGGCCATATTTCCCCGCTAATCTGGTGTGTTTTCGCCATAAGAGTTACAAAGGAAAAAAAATTGCAGTAGAGAAACATCAAATCTGTTTTAAGTTTTTTAGCTGTTTAAGCAAAAAGAACTGCAAACATTAAGGGAATTTCTCCGACAAAATTATATTCCAAGCATTGAGGCGGTGGGAGACAATATTCACCAAATATATATTTTGTTTTGTTAAAAAAGGGGGTTGTACTGCATGTGGCAATTTGGTATTGTGGCCGAAGTTGGTCTAAAATCCAACAGCCCTGAATTTCTGTTATCTAATATTGTCTCGTCATACACAACAAGGCTCTGTGAATTAGACATCTGTACAAACTGAGCCACAACACTAACATGTTTGTTTCAAAATCAAAACACCACATTTTCTCCTCTGTTTTCAGCACATTACCACACACAGACCAGGAAGTGTCCCACAGTTTGTGTATTATCCCCTGTGGTAACAGACGGTGGTGGGTGACTCTCAGGTGCGCTCCATATGTTCGCCCCCTGATAGCATGTCGCTCCACACAGATCGGTAACACTGTGACATGTTTGTTTTCTCTGTGGCTGTCAGCAGAATGAGTGATATCTATCGGCCACAGAGCGTGTTTTGTTTAGCTTTTATGTTCATCAGAGGATTTCTTTGGTGTGATCGAATGCCAGGTTTTTCAGCACCAGAGTCAAAAAGCTGCTAACCAGACATGAGACTGATTTCAATTAGTTTAAAGACCAATTATTCCTTGAGTTAAAGAAGAAATCGATACCGCTTTCATGTCTGAACACTTAAAGTTTCAGCAAGACGCAAATTAGCTTAGCATTAGCACCTCTAAAGCTATCTAGTAAACACATTGTATCTTGTTTGTTCAGTGTATATTCATATATTAGTGTCTTGCAATCAACCTTTATCTACATTTGTTTTTCATTTTATATTATATATAATATTATTATTAATATTATTTGTATGATTTTTAATTTATTTGTAACTTTTTCAAATTTAAATAATGACTTAGGCTTTTTTTTTTTTCATTAAAAAATGTGTTTTTATTTATTTAGGCTATATGTGTTTTTGTATATTGGTGAGTAGATACTTGTATATACAGTAAATGTATACATTTTTTATTTAATGCAAATTAGCTTAGCATAAGGGATGAGAGGAAACTGCTAGCCTCACAATAAGAAAAAACACTTCTAAAGTTATTAAACACATTATATATTGTCTGTATATAAAATATATCTTTCTGTGTCATAAAATCACAATATACTACAAACATGGAAATAGAATACAACACACAACACAATACACTTTGTTAAATTACAGTACATTTGCACAAAAAAAAGGCTGAGGCTCTGTTTTGCTTTTAGTCAGCACTTACTATAATCTTTGTGGAAAGGATTTTACATCTGGAATACATTTTAATGAAATGCTAACATGCTGACGTTTAGCAGGACTAATAATTCCTGACTGGAGTTCATGAACTATGATGGACGATTCCTGCACTGATGGCAGAAAGAGAAGAAACCGACTAATCCCGGGTCTCTGACACGTTCTGTAATTTAATGTCAAATGGAGCAGATGGACCGGTGACACGAGCATCACCGGCAAAACATCTGCCTCTTTATAACGGGACGCAGTGTGAGAGCCACGTCACGTTTAAAAAATAATAAATATGGCCAAAAACTAAAACCATGATAGAAAATAAGAAGATATATAATGCTACAATTAAAGATGGGGTAGGTAATTCACTTCAGAAACACTTGTTGTTATACTCCATGGAATTCTCTTAACATCCTGATAGCAATGAATATATTAAATGCTTTGACAATAAATACATAAAAAATGTCATCTGTGGAAGCCGTGGCGCTGTAAAAAGCACGACCAATCATCTGAGCCGGCCCGGCTAAAATAACTGGATGGCCTACCTGCCTGTCAGCCTTCCATCTGTGCACAAACTTATCTCGTGCCCTCATTGGTCATGTGCGCGTTCGTGTGTGTTGGAGGAGGGGCTCTGTAAGGAAGTCTGAAGGAAGGGGCAGATTTTTTTCGGCTGCGTACTTTCAAATTCTAGCGCACTCGAGCTGGTTTCTCCAAAATTACCTACCCCACCTTTAAGCTGGTTAACTCGTGCTACACTGGAGGATTTCTTGTCTTGTACAGAGACATAAACTGTACTTGTACGGTTGCTTCAGTGTTTTTTTACAATGGAAACTACAAATACAAACACTTTAATAAGGAACTCTGGATTAGTCTTACGTGAAGTGAACCTCAGTTGAACTAGCAACATTCTGCAGTCCTTTTTCAGTCACTAGAAGCTAGCAATGTTAGCACTTTGGCATTAGCTAGTGAGTATCATGCTGGGAGTGAACAGCTTGAGGTGATGGGCAAGCTGTGTCTACAGTCTGTTGCAACGAGAAGCTGTGACATAATATGGAAAAAATCATAACAACGTTCCTCCTTCTTTAGGCATTTTTTTTTTTTATCCCAATATATACATTATAGGCCTGGGATTAGTGTGTGAAATACCCTCTGAAGATCAAGAGGGTCCAATATTGGTATAATGTCAAAGTCTGTTTACGAGAACCAAAAGATAACGTGCAATTATCTCCAAGACATAAAATATACAACGCTAATACATGGAGATTATCCTCTCAAGGGTCCTCCATGTTTCCAATCAATACTTTTCCATCTGCAGGCTCTATACATTTTAAGATGCATTTAAATGCTAAAACCATGCTGGTAGCTGATGTATAATTCCAACACATAGAAAAGAAAAGCAGATGGCATGATTTCAATTTACGTTTTTAAGAGCAAGAACATAAGCGTATTATAAATGGCAAAGTTGTTGTATTGACTTTAAATGTTGACCTGGATGACTTCTGCATATGTTACCCTATTTGACTTGATCTTTATTAGAAGAAAAACACTAAAAACCAAAAAAGGCACAGAAATCAAGAGAAAGCCAAAGGAAACAAACTGGTTTTATGATGCTCTGATTTGGCTTTTAAGAGACACTATGAATAAAGAAGGATAGGAATTCAGTTTAATGTCAGCTGCCTCTTTTTACTTTAGTTAGTATGCAACATGTGGCCTTGGAGAGATGCTGCAAACATCCGCTATAATATCAATGATTGGAGAGAAGCGACATGCTTGGAAGTTTAACCCCAAGAGAGAAAAGTGTACCAATCCTTTTGTATCCTGTAATGCAGTGTAGATTGGTTAAGCATTAGTAACTAGTAAGCATGTGCTGAGTTGGACAGTATCAAATAAATGTGGGTGTAATACAACATTTCTTACCTTATCTAGTTTTGCCTCGATCTCCACAACCTCCGTCTCCACCTCAGCGATATTTGCCCTGAAAAATACAAATAAAGAGAAACCGTTAAAGCAACACATGTTGAAGAACACATGTTAAAGCATGTGTTGTAATGTGTCACCGTATAACTGAAAGAAACTCCATTGAGTTTAGAAAAACAGCCGTTCAACAATCTGCGTGTGATTTCCCACGTTTCTCAGAGAGCATGAAGCGCCTCCATAAATCAGAGAGGGACAGATGGAGATTTTGCACGGGGCCAAACGCAGACGTGTTCGTGCAGAAACGGGCCAGAGTTTTGGGCGAGAAGGCGTCTTGGGAGCAGTTCAGCTCTGTCAAAACAAAGTGACAGACGGGGTCTTGACACAGTGAGGGGGAACATGGCTGTTTTGGACCCCCACCCACTAATTTTCACTGTCAACAGAACCACCACTATTACCACCCCCAACTGCACCACTGAGAGGTGTGATTTACAACCAGAGGCTCACAGCTGCATGGTGGAGACCCTAAATCCACTGCTTTCCCACTTCTTAAAGGTCCCCTATTATACTGTTTTTCATCAATATATTATAGGTCTCAGATATATACAAACATGTCTCTGAAGTGTTTGGCTCCAAACACCAAACAGATCATTGCAGCATCCCATAATCCCCTCTGTTTCAGCCCTGTTTCAAAAGTGCTGATTCTCTGTCTGTTACTTTAGATGAAAATAAGGAGCCACTCCCCACGCCCCTCTGAGAGATATTTGGTTAAAAAGAACTCAATGGTGCTCTAGGAGGAGATTCAGTTGATAAGGTGGGGGGGGGGGTACCTTGGTTGGTGATTGGCTAATGGTTACACAAGCCAAAAAATCGTTATGACATCATAAAGTGGCCAAAATCTGATCAGCTCATTTTCAGACAGGTTTTTATATAAATGGATCAGGACAAAAAGAGAGAGAATCTTTTTTCCTGAAACTTTCAGAGTCTCTTTACACAGAGGGGACACATGTTGATGTAGAAGAGACATGAAGAAGTGGATTTTGCATAATAGGTTAGGGTTAACATACTGATGTGTATAGAGTGGTGCAGTGATGACATTTTCTTTACATAACGTTTTGGATTATTGCAGGAGACAAGATAAGTGGCAAACACTAAATGATGTTACTCTTCAGCAGGGTAAACTCCACCTTTTTTAAAGCGTAAGTGCAATTGCAAGAAGCAAAAAACTACGGTAAAGATCTACATCACGTTACCATTGCTGCACGTCACAACCGCTAAGCTAAAGGTGGCTAATTTTTGGCGGGAAGAGATTTAGTAGTCTTATTCAGTCACTCGTTAGCAACCGCCGACACACAGAAGCTAAACTCTCACTGGTGAGGTATTTACTAATACTGACTTTGACGATCGAACAAGGAGTGGTAAAATGTCAACTCATATCCAGGTTTTAGGTCTCATTTCTGCACCGCTCAATAAGGAGTGAGTTTATTTTGGGACTACTTTCTTGTATACAGTTATGTGTTACTTTCTTACACTTCAAGGAGCTATAGGCTACTTTGTCTAATGCTGCAGAAACATGCAGGTGGTTGAACAAGATATTGCCTTAAATAGTGAATGTTTCCACATTTTTATCCATTGACAAAAATGTAAAAAATGGTGTGACTGCTCTGATTTTCAATTGCTAGTTTTATCTTGTTGAACTCTTGCTTTCCTCTTGAAAAATAGGTCATCAGAATGATTTTCGTCATCGTTTTCGGCGACAAAAACAACATTTGACAAGCACTTTGGAAGAATCACACTGGCAGGCAGCTTCTCCATTCAATATGATGAAGAAACGAATCACACACACACTGCTTTGTGATGAGAGTATCTGTGGCAGAAATCGGCCGAGGCTGGCAGATATAAAACTTGTATCTCTGTCTCTTTGGCCTTGGGTGGATTAGCCTGCTCAGGGGAGGATGGCTCTTACACTCCCCTCCACCCCCACAGCTTTTCCCTCTCACCATCTCCTTTTATAAAAGATCTGAGGAAGTAAAGAGGGGGGGAGAGAAATACTCCAGAGAGGAAATATCTGTCAAAAGCTCCGACTCGTGCAAAATGGAAACATACATTACTAAAATAATCAATGGCATATTATTCCACATGTGGACGTGTGTTATTGTAACCTCGGATGATCTCCTTCAGCTCACCACACCCCGGGATTATGTTGCTGTGAGCAAAGCTGTTTTCATTGCTGATGTCATTTTTTGAAAGTTCCCTTTTTACTGCAATAATGCAGAGCTTAAGCTTTTCAGGACGCTCGACCCCCTCACGCCTTCCAGCAGCAGCAACTCTGATCTGGAAACAACTGCAGATTCCCAACATGAGTGACCTATTTAAATTAGGCTAGAGCAGATAGATACATATTTTGTGAAATAGGCTTGGGGTTTTCTGTAGTGTGTGATATAGGTTTTAGTGCATGTAAATGGTCTGCAAAGGCTAAAATCCCTGTGTTCCCTACTTCCGGAACAAAGTGAAATCACTATGTTACACTCACACTTATATCGACTAGCGCTCCAACACATTGTACGTGATAGGCTAAGGAGCTGGACATCTCTAAGCGGTTGACGAATCACAACAGAGCCGGCCAGCTAACCAATCAGAGCAGACTGGGCTCTGGTTTCAGACAGAGGGTGAAAAGAGGTGCTGCAGCACAGGCAGTATGAGAAAAATAAAGAGCTTTTTGAACATTAAAGCATGGAGACATGTGACGGTAGAGACACAACATACTGATATGAACCTGAAAATGAGCAGAATAGGACCCCACATTTAGCAATAACAACTTTATTAATAGACCACACTGGTGGCTTTGGATGTTTTAGCCCCTTAATCAAATACAGTATGCAGCCTTATTGCCAGAACATTTTTCAAAGCATATCATCAGCATTTGATCTGTTCTCCCTGCTTTTAATTCACACTTCACTGTGGTATAAATATCAATGAGCAGAGACATGATTAAAACGGGGATTCAAATTCAAACTCTTCTTCTAAGGGACTGTATCAGAGTTCAATGGGTTCAGAAAAGGTCAAGGATAGAACGTTAACCCCTACAGACTTCTGACAATATGACGAGGAAACGACTCTTTCAATACATTTCTCACAGTTTTGTAAGCAGTGTCTTGGAGATTGAAAAACCCAGACTTAAACCCCCAAAAGAGAGCCTGATATGTGTGTGGAGTCAAAAACATAATTGTGTAAATGTAGTTCCAACAGCATTGAATCACGCCAAATACAGAGATGTGGGACAATCACTGAATACGATACAGTGAACTTTACTATGACGTGAAGGACATTTGTTTTGGACTCCACATAAAACCACATACTACAAAGAAACCGATAAAAGTAACTAACATGTTAACACAAGACTTATGCACACACACACACACACACAGGCAACCATATTGCATAACCATCAAATGTCTCATATAAAGGTATTTTTTAACGCCACTTTTTGCTGTGACACGGTAAATGTCCCCGCTGTGTGAGTAATAAAGGAACTCTGATTCTATATTACATTTACTTCTGAGGCAATAAAAAGGGTATATTTCAAAGCCCCTCTCCACACAGGGCTGCTCTATATATCCTTTATTTAACCAGGTAAAAGTCTCATTGAGATTAAAACCTCTTTTTCAAGAGCGACCTGGCCAAGAGGGCAGCATGAACAAAGTTACAACAAATGAACACAAAACAATACAGGCAGACGAACACAGCGGTCGTCTCTGAATGAAACTGAACTCAACACAGTGACATCTCGGCTCCCTGATCCAGATGTGTGGACCAGCTGACCCCCCTCCAGGCTGAAACCCCCCCTCACTTCACATGCCTCTCATAATGGATGCACACGGTTCCCCCCGGGTCCCGTAGCCACAGCAACCGTCTCCTAAGTGGGCCGGAGAGGTCCCCGATGGGCTTGTGGATCGACCCTTATTCACACCATGGGGAACGCAGAAGCTAAGTAGACAATAACACGACTTCGTGACAGGAGATGACCATCCTCACACCATTAACAGCTCATCAGGAGACCCTTAAACTGCAGTAAAGCAACAGTGACTTTATCACAGTGACTTTATTACCCGTCAGTGCAGATTGAGGTTGAGTGCCCCTGTTTGTTTGCAGGATTTAAGCTTCAGTGTAAAAAAAAACTATTAACAGTGGGATTGTGCTGAGCGAGCGGCGGAGTGGTTTCTACATGCTGACGGGGCGTTCAGAGGAACGTCTGAGGTACTTTTACTGGTGCACAGCAGCAGAACACCTCAACTGTTGTTTAATTTATGAACAACCGCGCTTCTTAAATAATATCCCATGATGCAGTATAACAGCAACTAAATGTTTTCCAAGCTGGCTTTCTATTGTCGTGTGCAAACTTTTAGAGCTTCTGAAAGCATCATCTCAGAGAAAATGTTTACATTATTCCAGAAATAATTATTAATGGAAGAACAGTTTACCTTGCTAGCTGTGAAAATATTAAAAGTAAATGTTATTAGAAAGTGAAAGTACTTATAATACCGAACAATGGCCAGGTTGTAGTTTTTTCATACTGAAGTACCTTTGATTATAAAATAAACTGTTGAGTGGTTTGTAAAAATGCATCTTATTTTCTAAACTCTTCATAAATGTTGAAGAGTTAAATCTGTTGTAAGCTATTAAATACATAGTAGAAATTGTTGTGTTCCTGCTATTTGAATATTGCACTTCAATATTGCGATTTCAATACAATTTTGATATAGTTAGCCTTAAGAATCTCAAATCTGTACCCGAGCATCGCCCTTGTGGCCTGGCTGCTGTTTGAGAGGATGCAGCTGGGCTCAGACGCCCCAGAGGGTTGTGTGTTTTGGAGGGTGAATCCTCCTGGTGGTCTGGATGGAGAACGAGCAGGTGGGGCGCTGAGGAGAGAGCCAGCACTTGGTCCAGGTAGTGACCCCTAAAATACAGCCGTGCACCCCATCCCAAAAGACAAGCCGCCAGCTGGGGCACAGAGACTAAAACCTACTGCAGTCGTCCCTCTGGGAGAGTGAAGCACACACTGATGTCTCTCTGCCAGAATACAAATGAGAACAGCTGCAAGTGATCCTCAGTTTGATGTCAGTCTGCAGCATCTTTCATCTGCATTCAAACGCTGCCACAGAGCTACCTCTTTTAATATCTGCACAGCTTTCCAAACCTTTTCTTTCACAAAAGGTAACACAAACCAAAAATACAAATAAAACTACACCCTTCCCAAGCAATAAATACTAAGCAACACATAATTTAAAATAACTAAAACAGAAGTCAATAAACACAGGACTGAATAAACAAGTATTAAATGATTTGAAAAAGATAATTCAATTAAAAAATTTGAATAAAATAGAAATAAAAAATAAATACAATTATCATAAATACATGTTAATTCAAAGAGGACTGGTTGAGTGTTATAACTATGGGGTGTAACCAGTTCAAATCAATATCTCATGTAAATATTTCTCTTTATTGTAATGTTATAATAGTTGTTTTAAAATAGCTTTTTATAATTGTTTAATTTATTTTTTATTTTCTCACAATGTATGTTCTTTGACTGTGTTTATGTGTGCACCATACAGTACACACCAAGGCCAATTCCTCACATGGGTAACCCTGTTTCTGATTCTGATTTCATAAGGATGGAGTATTTGGACGTGTGGAGGAGGGGGAACCAAAGGGTCTGGAGAGGGGGGCGGCCCCGTCTGTCTGAGGGCCCATTGTGAAGAAGACACTTCCTGTCTGGAGAAATGGCAGCATTTTTGTCATATTATTGATTGCTTTAGTGTCCTAATTGAGGCTGTAGTGCAGGGCTGAATGGCTGACTGAGGGGGGGGGGGGGGGGGGGGGGGGGGGGGGAGCTCGGGTTATTCTTAGCTCCCTGCCCTCCTCTTCCAGACGTGAACTAATGCAGGATACAGGAGACACCGCTGGCTATGCAATGCCAAGCACTTACACAAATACTACCAAGTGTATTTTCAGAGTCACTTAAAAAGGTCCAGTACAAAGACTGTCGTAATAACAGATGAACGACCGTAGCCAGGCACTTCAGGTCAGTCAGGCCTTGAATTGTTTAATATTTGGAGCGATACTTAACATTAAAAGCATTTGGATGGTAGTGTTTTTCCAAAATATACCAACTTAGACCAGTACATAAACTAATGCAGGCTCGAGGAGACATCGCTGGCTATGCAATGCCACGCACTTACACAAATAAAACCCAGTGCATTTGCAGAGACTTTATAATATCTCCAAAAAACGTTACGGTCATTTAAAACTCGCCCGCGGTACAACAACTGTCCCAATAACAGATGAACAACCGTAACCAGGCTCTACAGGTCAATCAAGCCTTAAATGTCGTAATATTTGGAGCAATACTTGGCATCGAAAGAGTCTGGATGGCGGTGTTTTATTTCCTAAATATAATTTAACCATATATACAAGAACAAAACTGTAAGGATTATTAAATATTTGTGTTTATCTGCATGTCCTTCTAACTAGCTTACCTCCAGGAGTAACATTATTTCCAAGGACAAGATGCACATAACTACTAGTTTGTGTTACTGCATGTTAATAAAAAAACTAGCACACTCTTTAACTATTCCCATTGTGGATGCCAACCTTGAATGCTCTATCAGAGTTTAAGCTAACGTTAGTGGTTTGTCTTTTGCTTTATTGGACTAGAGTAATTTATAGTCTAGAAACCACTGCTAATGTAACCCAATATATGTTTCCATGTCTTCTACACGATCAGTGGCTGGTGAAGAGGTCAGAATATACCCCTTATTATACCATATAAGTCAGACATTTTCACTTACTCATGAAGCTAAGTGGCAGTTATTTCAGCCATTAGAAGACATTAGAAGTCTGCTTTTGGTTACCTCTATATGAAATCAAGGACCAAATATTAAAAAAAACCTACTAAGAATTGAAAGTACTCTTGCCTCGTCTATCATTGTAAACTGCATACCAACCTTATGACCTCAGAAGAAATTCTGAACATCGTCATCCTAATAATTTGAGAAAAGCCCCGCCCAATAATCTCTTGTAACCCAATCCTAATGCATTTAAGGTGCAGAGGGAGTTCAAATGTCTCCAGTAATACCCTCCCCTGCATGCGCTCAAATCCCTGACTATTGTTTCATAAGCCCAGGCTTGTATTTCCACTTGAGAGCTTAGGTGTGTTCCTCATTCTTAAACGGGTCTGTTCTAAAAGAGGCGAGAGCTTGGTCTATAAACACCGCTCACATTTCTGCAGCAGACTGTAGAGAGTGTGCTGCTGTCTCTGCACTAACCACCACCCATCTTCAACAACACACATCTGCACTAATGGCTTCACAGAAGTGACATGTCTGCTGCTGCAATAATTATTCATTTATGCTTCGATGACAACATGAAGGTCGGAGCATGAAGTCATATAGATTCAGCTGCATGTACTGGATGGGTGGTATCCATCACAAGGTTCACTTTTATGTCTCTGGACAGGTGCTGTCAGTATGTATATTAAAGCCTGGTGGCTCTTCTACAAGAAGCCCCAACAACCTCCCCCTACCCATTTCTACATCATCAGCATCCACATTAAGTGCCGTTTCCGAACCATCTTGTAGGAGTGGGTTATTCAGCCATCCAAAATGAGTTATTAAACCCTCTAACACTAAATCTGCCTCGGTTTTGAGTAACCAGATGTTTGTGTTTTGAGCGACCGACTCAAAACCTTGGTTACGAATAGCTAGGATAGTTCCTGTTTCTGCCAAAAGGAGTAAGGGGCATTTCCAGCAAAAGGTCCCTGGACTAAAAGCAATGAGATTTTTTCATTGGCTGTTGGAATTTTGCAGAAGATAAACTTTGTGTCCAACACACGTTTGCGATATACAGGTTTTGTTCAGCAGGATAATCTCCACATATGAACCCCACTTTATTATTTTTGAAGCGTAAATTCAACCGCCAGAAGTAAAAAGCTAACATTAGGCTATACAGGAAGTACATCACGGTCCCATGACTTCACATTACTACTGCTAAGCTAAGAGCGGCCTATATTAAGCGTGAAGGCGTTTAGTGGGAGGTAGGAGTCCGGTATTTACTGACGTGTTTCTGTTGCAGAAGAAAATCTCTTCTGCTTGTGTTAACAATTTCAGGCATCTGACCAAAACCATGTTCAAAAACCAGTTGATATTACGAGCAAGACAAAGTAACCGGAAATGATAACCAGGGTTCATACACTTTTTCACCAATGATTTTCAATGACTTTTCCATGACCTTTACCTCATTTTCCATGACCAAAAAAATTACTCTTTCTCAGCGGTACCACTGAAAATGGTTTATTTTAACATGGAACAGGAAAACAAGGTCTGCATATGAAACATGTCGTGCCTATCTAAAACAAATCAAATAGTAGGCTTACTAGCTTCTACAGGCTAAAGCAACTGAAATCTCTCACCAGCAAAATACCTCGTCAGTTAAATGCCATTTTAGGTTTCATTACTATACGATACAGTATTTATTATCATTATAGTATTACTATTTCGGCGATTAGATCAAATATAAATTATATTTGATGCAACTTTAGTTACATTTCCATTACTTTTCCAAAACTTTGGGAAAAATATTGTTTTCCATAACTTTTCCAGGGCCTGGAATTAGCATTTTGAATTTCCATGACTTCCAGGTTTTTAATGACCGTAAGAACCATGGATAACTAATTTCCAGATTTTAGGACTCATTCCTACACCAGTCTATTGGTTGTAGTGTTTAGTGCTCCCCCCCCTCTTTCCTACTGTGCCAAATACTTGTGAAAAGCCAAAACAGCTGAGAGGCAGTCATTCACCAGGACACGTTTCTACGGCAACATTCATCTGCCCTCACAGACAGGCGGACCCTCCCGGCCCACCCACCCATTCTCCCAGTGGACTCAAAACAGAGACCACCAACACTCCCCAATAAACTGTTTCCACCCAGAGGCCTCGTGTGTCTGATCTCTGCCAGGTCTGTGAACGCACCGTCTGGTGTTGAGTTCAGGGGAGGACCTGTGAACCTTCTGAGGTCACATAGTTTCACATTTTAGTGCTGAAATAAATCAGTCTTCAGAAAATCCATTGATTTCAAAGTTGATGAGTGCTCATTTTATCAAGAATAAATGCAAACCATTCATTGGTTTCGGCTGCTTAATTGTGATTTTCTTTTGACTGAAAAAAGTCATTTGAAGATGTGAATATTGGCTGTTGGAACTTTTGCCAACCAGCTAACCAATCAGAGCAGACTGGGCTCTGCTTTCAGACAGAGGGTGAAAAGAGGTGCTGCAGTACAGGCAGTATGAGAAAAATAAAGAGCTTTTTGAACATTAAAGCATGGAGACATGTCAAAATACAAATATGAAACCTGAAAATGTGCATTTAAGACCTCTTAAATAATTAATTGATTAATCCAATATATAATTGCAGTCTTATTTTACAAGCAAATAGAAGTTTTTAAGTATGCAATTACCTCATGGATCAATTCTTTGGTCTATAAAACATTGACCATCACAAACGTCTACAAAAAACAGTTATATATGATTGAGAAGATTTTCTAAACATAGCTGGTTGCAAAAACAGTAGTGACAAATCAGATTTGTAGGAGTACAAAAAAAAGTAATTATTTCACCGTCCATTTGAATCCGACCAAAATAAAATCTGCTTTACATCACTGCTTTGAATACTACAGAGTGTCTTCTAAATCTGCCAGGATGAAAGCCAACCCCTCACCGCCCTGAAAGCTCTCCGTGAAACAGCAACTACATCAACAGTGACTCGCACAACTGCCAGCTCGTCCACGTGAAAGAGCCCAAAAAAACTCAGTCTATTTTAGCAGGAGAGCACATGAACTCCCTCTCACGACAATGAAAATCCTCATAAATCACTGACAAGGACACAAACTCATGGACAGCTATGTCTGTCTGCAGGAAAAGTTACCCAACAGCACTCCAATTATACGAGACTCAGACATACTGAATAACCACAAAGACATTCAAATAGAATAATGCAGGGGTGTTAAAATTAAACTTGTT
The DNA here is from genome assembly GCA_031216635.1 of Dissostichus eleginoides. NCBI lineage: Eukaryota > Metazoa > Chordata > Actinopteri > Perciformes > Nototheniidae > Dissostichus > Dissostichus eleginoides. The sequence continues at coordinate 9,227,307 of CM062267.1, read as the reverse complement.
AAAATTAAACAAATTCTGCACAGTTTTGTTTTTGCATGCGACGAGAAGCCTCTGAAATGCAAATTAGATTAGAGGCGGTGTCTCAAAATAGATACATGTGCATGCTTAATATTGTCAGCAGCAATTTTCTTAGGCACTTGTGTTTTTGACTTGTTCAGTATCTCCTCTGGAGTAAATTCAGGTTAGAGCAGCAGACGTTCACTGTATCATAAGGTGATTTTGGAAATTGGAAATTGAAGCTGCAGATCAGAGTTCATGTTTTCATAGTAAGGTAATAAATGTGCCCAGAGCTAGATAGGAAAACACAGATTTAGCCATAGATAACTTCACTAGAGCAAGAATGAAATTTTTTTGAACAGCCACCATCATCACTCGGATTTGAGTAAAATGGATGGTCATAGGCCTCAGCGTACCGAGGCGGCCGTCAACGGCCCGCTGACGACCGGCCGTTCTCTGATTCTCCAGAACACACAGATGGCCAGACGGCCTTACCCTGTATTCCACCGGGTCACCGCGGCGCAGACGGACCCGGTGGAATACAGGGTCTACCGCGTTTAGGAACCGTTAAGCAGAACCGAAATTGTGTATTTTGTATGGGTACCCGGTACCCGGCATTTTCTTATCGGTTCTCACCTGGAACCGAGTTTCGGTTCCCAACCCTAGTCATATATTGTTTTTTCCTCCTATTCTCAGAGTGTGAAGGCAAGTGTCACACTGCTGCTGTTATTCCTGGTCAGCCACGTTTACCCTTAGTGCCTATAGGCAGCCAAGTCTCTCCAGTAATGGGACCACAGACATTCTTCACAAAGACAGCCTCAACAGGGTGTCAGTCCATCAAACATGAAAGCATTGTGTTGCTAGACCACCAACAGATCAATATGGACTATGGACCACTGTTTTGCCATAACACTTCTTATGTGCAATATTTTACTATTGCTATTACTGCTGCTACTTTTTTATGCATTACTCAATACTGTAAAACCCTGTGCATAAATAATATTGTGCAATACATAATTTTTACTATTTTACTACTTCATTACTTTTAAAAGTGTACTTACTTTTATAATGCTGCTACTTATTTTTCTATCTGTGGACTGATTTCATTTGTATGTCTTTATTATGTGCTTGCCTCTTTATTTAATATGTTAGTCTACTCTTTTATTTTGTCTTCATCTGTACTATACCCTTTACTGTAACAATGTAAACTTCCCTGTTGAGGGACGAATAAAGGATTTCGGATTACTATGCAATTGTGAAAACATCAGGCTGCCATGTTTTCTCTGTAAGGAATTTTCCAGAGCTTTAAGTGGGATCGGATGATGAAACGTACAGAATCGGCACACTGCAACCTCAGAACATAGAGATGTCTGGACTGGAAAGAACGAAAAGGAAAACATAGCCAGAGATTGACAGAAGAGGAAAAGGGGAACTTGGCTGACGATACATATTCCTCTCCAGACTGCACGACGTCTCCCAAAATCAACACTCCTGATGTTTCTCTAACTGAAGGAGCTATCTGGTTTGGCGGCAGGTTGAGCTGCATATGACCAGTCTGCCGTCTGTGGGTGAACTTTGGCCTGTCTGATCCTTCCCCTTCATCATCCTCTTCCTCCATCCCTCCCTTTCCTACTCTGGTTGGCTGTGTTTTGCGTCTTTGCACGATGAAAACCACAGCACATAAATCCTGACAGAAAAAGCAGCAGCCCGTCCTCTCAGAAAGCAAACCCCAAAACTCTAAAAACAACCTTTGGTGTTGGCGTAATCCAACAAAACCACAAACATAATTCAAATGTTTAAAGTAAAGGCTTAACTAATGAGTTTTTAAAGACCAACGCTTATACCAACATGACTTATTGATTAATACCAGTGTTGAGTATATTTGTATACTGTGTATGTGACCAGTCCTATGCCAGAAATTACAAATCCCCCCATCATTTTCTAATTTGAAATATAACTCATAATACTTTGATTCTAGACACTTTAACCGCCTAAAGAACCAATATGAATTAAAACGTCAACAGAGAAATCAAAGATACAATTTAGTGCTGGTTTTACTGATTGGTGTTATGTAGCTGTGGTCAGAGAAGACCCTAATCATATCATAGGCGGACCACATGACTTGAAAACAAATATATGATATATAATAACAGGGCCACAATAGGAGTGGTGCAGTGATGACGTATTTTTGGAGGCTGACCCGGAAGTAAGCTGCGCATGGGTTCCCTCGACAGAAAAGCAAAGGGATTTTTCCATAGGATTTTTGAATATTGTAAAAAATAAGATCTGAGGGGTCACTGCTGATGTATTAAATGTCGTAGAACAAAACGTGATCCGTCTCTTAAATTTGTGTCAACCACAGACCTTATTTCCAGCTATTTTCAAAAACTAGTTCAAAAAACCCATTGATTCTGAGACGAGGGAACCGGAAGTGGTAACATGCTAACTCACTTCCAGGTTTTAGGACTCGTTCCTGCACCACTCTATTGGTCTGAGATATTGGCAAATCATATTTTTCAGCAACTTATTCCTCTGGAAAAGTGAATGCACTAGCAGCGCTTTCACACCTCGTGCACACATACAGTAGATCCTGACCCCTCAGAGACACTGTGAGCGACCCGACTCTGCAGGGAGGAGCAGCTGCCCTCCACTCCTCTCATCTCCCCCTAAACTCCCCCTCATCACACTACAGGCTCAACAGCTCAGAAGTGGGTTAGGTGCCAAAAGAAAAACACACTCAGCATGTCTCACCCGGTTCCCTTCAGAGAGACAGGCTGCTGCTGACCAACTGCAACAGCTGAAGCATTTTCCCGCTCTTTTTCAAATCTTGTCAGTTGACATTCAAATTTGAATCAGTTAGTGCTAATAGATCTGCTAAAACACCATACAGACGTACAGAAGTACTCTACTTTTTATATGGCACTTTCTACTTCTACTCCACTACTGCTCAGAGAGAGTACACAAAACATACTTAGAAGTTATAAAATATGATGTACAGGTATACAAATTAAAACTACCCTAACACTTTTTACTTATACAAGTAAAACAAAAACGATTTGTTGATTATTTTTGTAATATTTTGATGCATATAATGCTATACAATTCATGTTTCCAGCTACTCCAATGTAAACATTTGCAGCATTTCCTTTCAGTTATTTAATTTTAATTTATTTTAGGTAGATAAAGGTTTGACAAAACAAACACTTTGGGACACTATTTAAAGTAAATTAACCCTTAACATAATTGAAAATAATAACTAGTTGCAGTTTAAATAAAAAAACTAACTTCAACCAACTATAGCAGTCAAATCCTGCTTTGACATTAATGCAATAATGACCTTATGATGTAATCAATAATTTTATAACAGCCAGAGGGGACATTTTTCTACACAGAGCACTTGTACATTTAATATTTCAACTTAAAAACATGTAGTTAAACACCATTAGCACTGCAGGACATTTACGTAAAGGAGCATTTACAGTGGGGTATAGTACTTTTACTTAATACGTCTAAATACTTCCTCAACCACCGACAAGACATCCCATCATTTGAAATAAAGGTAACTCATGTGATTTAAAATGCTATTTAAAGCACATATGCCATCATGACAAACACTGATGCTTTTTATCTCATTGAAGTCGTCCAAAGACGTTTTTTTTATGTCTAAAATAAGGAAAGTGATGTTATTTCCATTTATAACTGTCTGGCTCAGGGATTTTGCGCAGCAGACAAATGGCAAAACATCTGGATTATCTAATTTTAGCTTCGACTCAGACAGCCTGGTTTAAGGGTACGCGACCCGAGTGAAGTCGGAGTTATAAGCTTGAAAGTTAAAGTGGAATTATTTCTGCTTTGCACATGCTTGAAGTCTACAATTAAAAGCCCTGATGCCCGTAATGTGGAAGAACGTTTCCGTCCTGGATCTCTGATCGTTTTCTTTTCCTGTGTCAGCCTTTCCACTAATATTTCAAAGCTTTAACTACAGGTCAGCTGTGGAACAGACGTCTTCTGCACAATATCGCCTTTCACTCTGTAGTCAGGCTGCTGGATGGATTTCAATACCGAAGACAGTCGTATGAAAGTGTCTGAAAAGCAACATCTCCCTCACTTAACTGGCTGCTGATGTTCCTCTTTTCCCTTTATGCCACGCAGCTTTTGAGAGCCTCATGAGACATTTATAATAATATTATTCTGTTTGTCACTGAAGGATTTGATTGTTGGTACATCCTGGATATCACAACATTTAGACATAGAGAGACATTGACACATTTCATGACATCTCGTCTCTGTCAGGTGTCATGTTAATAAGTATGACTGACAATAAACTGAAGATTATAGGTTGCACAATAGTGGAAAAAAATACTAATTTGTATTAATATGTTTGAAATATTAGGGGAATGATCATTTTTGAAACTCTATTTAAATTTGCACTGAAAGACATATTAAAATGATCATGACATGATTTTTTAAGAAGATCTGTACCAAACAAAGAATGTTTGAAACATAGGGATTTTAGCCTTTGCAGACCATTTACATGCACTAAAACTAATTAAATTATGTCTTGAAGGATAAAATAATGAATGTGTTGCTTCCTTGAGTTTTCATCAGACCGTCTGTCCTAAAAGCCTGTGATGAACCAAACAACCATGGATCCAGGAGACTGTAGAGATAACAAGTGATGACAATCAGTCCAGACAAAGAGCTACATAAACTGTGTATAAAAGACAATAAACACGGACAGGACAGACGCATTTCTATAAATGCAACTGTCAATTTCCGCCTAAAGTATTTACAGTGAATTGGCAGCATGCGTTTCTCCACTCCTGAACTTCCTGCTGTCAGCTCAGTTCTTGGAAGCTGAACTGGAATGCAGCCGGGGGAAAAAAAGAAAAAAGGGCAATGAATGGGAATTCGGCCAGCCACGACCTTGAGTTGTTGTGGGGTCAGCGGTGAAGTCATTCTGGAAATCCCATAAACAACCACTCCCTCTTTGATATCAACACAGGAAGAAACCACAATCCCTGCTTTCACTCTCACTCCTAAAACATCCGTGTGAACTCAGAGCACTGCAGGTGTGATGCAACAGTCTGACCAAATATCACATCCAAATTCAATATTCGCAGGATATTTCAGCTTAAAGCTTCTCAAATTTGAGATGTTGGTGGCCTTTTTTTTTTGTATATCTTTGCCAACTTAACATATTTATTGATGGTGGCGTAAAACAATAATAAAAGGTCACATTTGGTTTTGGTGATAATGTTACATTTCCTGAAGGCGCCATATCACCAAAGTTATTTCGATTCATCCTCTGGGGACTATTTCACTGTATTTTACATGATTGTTGTTGAGACCAGCGTTTCCGCCAGGGGGGGGTCTTGCCGTCATTTGACGCCCTTATTCAGCTCGGGACGCCCTGAACTCGAGCCGAGGGCGTCCAAAAATATTAATAATTCGAGAGAAGATCGAGAGTTTTTATCGCTTGAAATAACGAAAAGGACAAGGACATCCCTCTTTTGGAGGGGCAAAGGAGTCAGGTGGGATTCTTTTTGGAGTATTAAAGACTGTTTCCCCGACATCGGCGGTGCCTGCTACTGGACAACACGGAACGTGCGCGATTTGGACGCGATGAGCGGTGCTAGTGGAGCACGCGCGTGAGCTGCGAGCACCAGCGGCGAAACTGAGGCTCCCTCGGTAAACTGTGGTAACATGAAGAGCCGTTTGGGAGTCGAAACAGCCGGCGCTTTAAGAGAGCCGAGCCAAATGATCCGGCTCACTAACGTAAAAATACAGTATCTATAAGGGACGGCTCAAGTCAAAATCATCCAATAGTTACCGAGATAACTAACCCTAACCCTAACCAACTTAACTTGGATTCTAGCCAGGCTAAGAACATCATTACCAATTCAACTAACCCTAAACTCCTATGGGTCTTTCAAAACCAAATAAGATCTTTGGTTGAAGTGCCATATCATTTCTTATTTGCAATTGGAGCTTTGAATCAATCCAAACTGAGATGACCCCAGGTTAAAAAGTCTGATCACTGCACGATTGTTAAATCTGGCAAACAGCAGGATAAGGTCTTTAATATCGGCCGCAATTGGGCTTTTTGACAAACCAGCTGGGTGTAGTCGCCATGCATAATGCAATGCCAACTCCATCCATCCCCCATTAGCTATAGTGGGAGAGTTGGGGGGTGCTGCACAATTAGGCCACCACAGCCCATGGGGAAATGGCACTTCAGTCAGAGAGCCAACAAGATGGTCATGTAGAGGAAATGTGACATAGATTAACCCTTTCAGCACAACAATAACGGCGTTAACAAGACTCCTCGAACAATAATTGGATGAGTGTTTGGAGCTTCCTGTGCTCAGGGGAAACAGACTTGAATGGACAGTCTCAAATCTTGTGTTTATTATTACTCTGGATGCTAGAGGATGTGTTGGATACACAATAGTATTGTAAGAGTCGGGATGCTGTTTATCGGTGGGGGTAAACGGGAGAAAAAGGCCGGAGAAAGGTCAGGATATGAGAGGTCTCGGCTGGCGGCGCAGGTTTATATTAACCCAGGGTGGTCCGTCATGACTGCAACACGCAGAAATGTCAAAGAAGATATTTCGGGCCGTAAGAGGGAACACACACAGGGAGGGTCCAGAGGAGGCCTGGCTGTGAGAACCGGCCTGGACAATGTATTTCATTGACGGGAGGAAGACAATAAAGCCTACAGACGTGAAGCTCCTCGCTGCCTTTTTCTTGGCAGAATACCCAGAAAGAAACCAGCAAATAGAACAAAACTCTCATCCCAATAAACTAATCCAGTGTAACATCCTGACATTTTAGTGAAATAGCTCAATTCCCTCTGTAAAAATCCCTACAAACACAGGCGTGATGTGGTGGGGCTGAGCTGGGAGTCTTCCCGGCATTTTTGTGGGCTAAACATGCAGCTTGGCTTGCACTAGAAAGACATACCAGACGTGTGAAGCATTCAGCGCTTTCCTGTCTGAAAGCTCCAGAGATGGCTAGCAAAAAAATACAACAGCTCAAGCTGCTTCCACATGAAGTGATGTAGTATATTGGTCTTTTGTAGAACAGTTTAACTACTATAACATTTTATATTGAGTATTGTTTGTGGTTGATGTCCTTTCTTCTGTAGATATGTATATATATGTATGTCACTCCCCAAGCCTGATTATGATTATGTTTGGAAACGCTACAGATTTACGGTTGATGTAAGCATGTGGAGATGGTGCTTATTCGGACATCATGCCAACGTCATAGGGTCAAATCAGCTGACTCAAGACAGTCAAAGACAACAGGAGAGATGTCACTTCCTGCTCGGTTTCCCCCAGGTGTTTCCTCTGGTCTGAGGTCAGAAACACACCCCTGGCGTCACCCTTTGGCTTCTGTGACCTGCAACCCCTCCCCATCCCTCTTTGGACCTGAAAGCTAAACAAGCTAACCCTGACACTATCAGTGAGGAAGCAGAACAAACCAAGAGGACACTGGAAACTATGGGACATCAAAATTGTTATTGCTTCACCTGTAATGGGACTGGAAATGAAGTTACGAAGACGATCCGGGCCAATTTCTTGCTACTTTTTCCTCGAACTGCGTGAGAAAAATACAAACCCAGGAACACTTCATGGGCAAAACACAATGGAGGAGAAGTGAAGCTTGGGATAGCTGCCTGAACCTCAGTTAACAATGCAGAAACATGGCAGTGAAAATGACTCTCTGGAGAGTAACAGCTCAGCAGTTCTGCCAGACTCAGTGAGTGAGAAAAGAAAAGAGAGGAATTATACAGATTTGCGAGGAGAAAAATTGAATCCAGTCACGGCTCATTGGTATCTTTGCCCAAAACCACACTATCCAGGGACAAACACAACAAAGAAACAGTGAGAAAGCTAAACAAAAAATGAGGAATTCAGGCTGAAGTGTATGTTTAGTTAATGCTGACAAGGACCAAAGAATATGGCTCACATCTGGGTAGACTAACCATTATTTTCCTAACAATAAATCAACTTTTCAGTTAATCATTAAATTAATAAACAACATGTCTGTCACGATTTTATCCAGAGAATACTGTGCCAGAGACGACGTCTTCAAACCAAAACCCTGAATCCAAAGATATTAAGATAAAAATCTATTTAAAACTGAGAAAAAGTAGCATATTCTCACATTTTATAACTACCAAATACTTTTATTTACGGCTTGAAATGTAACCAATTTGATTTGATTTAACAAAATTGTTTTATAGCAACATGTTCTGTCAATAAACAAAGTGATTTTAATTGTGGCATCTCTACACAAATGTCTCAGCTTGCAATCATATAAAAAAAAATAAAAAAATCCTCATATGGGAGCCAGAAATTGTTGTCAATAAATGTTATAATGATCATTTCAGCTTTACTAAAAATGCTTCTTTAAACCACTAATTAGGAACCAGGAAACAACACATTTCTTCACTTATCCAACTAAATGATCCTCTTTTGTGCAGCATCGTGTCGTCCTTTTAAGTTTTATTGACGCTTGAAGTCGTTTTTAGGGATGAATGTCGTGACTCAGGGTGTCAGAACAGAGTCAGCAGCACACATCACCTCCTCTGGGTTTTTCCCTTTCCTCTGAACCTGCTTTTAATTTTTTTCGAGGTGGACTGACGCATTTCCTGCCCTGTGCCTTAGACCCGGTTCTGGCCCAGCCCCGAAGAGAAGTCTGCCCCCGCACACAGGGGAAGGGAGGACGGAAAAGGGGGAGAGAAAGAAGGGAGAGTATGAGGCAGCGAGTGAGTGAGAGGGATGGAACAAATGAAAAGCAGATGCTTGTCCACGTGTGATTCAGCATTTCAAAAACGCAGCTATGAGAGCATGTGGAGAACATTGATTCCTCCCTTTATCTCATCTTCATTTCCAATATTTGTACAGGGACACAGAGTCATTTCTTTATTCCCCAGATAACGACAAACGCGCAGCTGTGTGGTTGAAATACGTCTCTTTTCTCCCATTTCCTGATCCATGGGGTGATAAACATGTAGCTGATGTTGATACACCTGGAAACTACCCAACCAATCCCCCCCACCTCCTGAGATCATGGATTTCCTAGCAGACTCATCATCAGGGGAGAAATTTCATGGAGACATGACATTAAAAAGTGAAATCCGTTAGTCATAACTCTCTTTTTTCCACTTGTGTCAGGCTATTTTTCAAGAGTGTGGTGATAAGAGCAAGTACAGGTCATTGTGTCTGTGGATCTGCTGACAAATGACGCACAGACACACAGTCGCTGTCACACTGAGAGACACTGGAGGGCAAATCTCCTCCAGCGAAGTCGTAAAAACACAGCTGAGAGATAGAGAGGCCGAGAGTCGCTGAGGAAATTGCGTATTTTTCAATTAGTCCTCTATCTCGAATGTCAAGCGGTCAGTGAAATACAGTCCAGGCCAAACACCGTGCACCGCTAACAAGAAAATCTGATTGTGATAAATCAGATTTTAGAAGCTTGAGCGTCTGTGTAATGTTTCTAGGTCATGCTCTCGTTAACAAGGACACATTTCAAACAATGCAGCAGTTTTCTGGAAAGGAGCTTATTGGCCTTTTTTGCAGCATTAGATGAGACTGTGTGTTAGGCTAAATGTGCTTCAGCAGTTGGTTTAGATGCAGCAAATGTACTTAATGTGGAGACATATAGGCTGTTAGCTGTTTGTGTTGAGCTCAGCCTTTGAATGAGAAAAAAAACTCTGGTTGTTTCTGTTATTTCCTCCCAAATCTCTCTCCTTTTTCCTTTCCTTACATTCATGATTCGTAGCAGACACGTAAGGAAATGTGCTTCTTATTGAGTCTTTCCATTTACTTTCTGTGCAATAGTGATGCAGAAACGACACAGATGTGGTTAACACAAGCCTAAGAGATGTCCACGTTATGTTGTACAACATAAAATACATCAGTAAATACGCACTGGTGAATGTCCGAAGCTTCTGTCCGAAAAACTTTGGCTGCTAACAAGTGACTAATGGCGCTTTTCCACTGCAGGGCCTCGCTCGGCTTAGTACGGTATGGCTAGGCCTCGTTAGGCCTTGTTAGGCCAGGCTCACTTTATGCTGCGTTTCCATTACAGTTTAGGAACTGGGGTAGTATCTATAGTAACGCAGTGTAGGTGGAGCCGTGACGTCATCTTCAATGCGAAACACAAAACTAACATCAGCCGTTAGCTGTTAGCCCTCCGAGCTCACAGCTCCTCATATCTGTTCAGAAACTAGACAAAAGTTAAACAAGTACAAACCACAGACTGTCTGTGTCATGGTGAATACAGTCGCTGGTTTATTTATGTCTGTAGGCCGTTGTTGTGAGTGTGGACGGTCGAAGCATATACAACGTTAGCTTAGCCGATCTCCATTCAGAAAACACGCATTTTAAAAGGTTTTTCGCCTGCCCTCTTGTCTGCAGACTTGTCAAAGCATTAATTCATGGTTTTTACTAACCGGTATCAGTATGTTGTTACTTCGGCATCACTTTGAAACGTGTATTACAATTAAATCACGGTAAAATATGTTCATTTTGTTGTAGTTGCCAGTGATTCTCTCACTAGTTTAGCGGACTCAGCCCGGTTGTTGGCCCGGAAAGAACCTCGATTTTGGAGAGCCAGAAAAACTGTGAGAAAGTACCCGTTAGCCGGAACTACAGCTTGTGGAAATGCAACCAAAAACGGGCACGGCACGCTTAAAGTGTTTATGACACGTGTTTTCATGGAGCTAACAAGTCCCAACATACAAAGATAACATAGAACTAAAACAAATGAATTGATTAAAATATAAGTTTATTGTGTATAAGTTCAAAAAAACGGCTCCCGAAATGCCGATTTAAGGTTCTGATGTCAGCTCTTCCACTAATCCGTCGCCATCTTGCGTGACGTCATCGCCAGAACCAGATGGCTCGCGAGAGTACAGAGAGGCTAAACAACCATGGCGACTGCTACAAACTATCCAGAATTAGAGGTGGAAGAAATCAACAGTTTTAGCGACTCTGATTCAAGTGTAGACCTTTTTTTTGAAGTCGGTGATGTAAATTATATGGCCGATACATCAGAGCAGCATCAGCAAATTCAACCGTATCGTTTCGGGCCGTACTTGGATGAACTCTCCGACACGGCAGAGACTGCCTCAGGCTCAGAGTCTGACTCGGAAGGTCCGGAGGGTTTACCGCAAGCTGATGCGGCCGTCGTCATAGAACAAGATATAGGCAGACTTCAGAATACTGAGTGGTAAGTAATTCCCGTTATATTTTAGAATTTATCTGTAGATCTTTCTGGCTTTTCTGGCTAGTCCTTGACAGCGGTCTGTCTGTTCTGGAATAACAACGTGTCACGTGTTCTGAATTGACCAATCAGAATAGAGTATTCAACTAAACCATGTAATAACTTTGGATAATAACACGGCAGAAACGGATCCTCTCTTTTCCTCTCTCCCTCTCTCTCTCTCTCTCTCTATAAATGTTACCAGCTAAAAATCGGTAATTACCGGCTAACGGAAACCCTGATATTCAAGTAGGGACAACAACAATTGACAACAAATCAATAGCACAAAAAAGACAAACGTAAACACCTACCTCAAGCCGCTGTCTTTTAGCTATAGCTAATGTCTTTCTTTTGACCGGGGATTTCTGTTTGGGTCTCTTGAACAGTGAAGGGATAGCGTCTGGCAACAGAATAACTTTATGCTGAACATTAAATCCTAAAGACTCTTTCAACAACGGTTTGTTGTCAAAACATGACTCGGTGAAATGAGCGCTGCACAGCACAGACGATGTTGATGGACTCCAGCCCTGGCGAGTTCGCTGTACTTGAGCGGTCCACTGGCTTCTCAAACTAAGTTCTTTCGGAAATTTAAACAAACTCACTCCATCTTTGTTCGTATTTGAGCAATTTGCCGCAACACAGCGAGAAGGCATGTTGATTTAAAGACGAAAACGGAGACAGAATACACACAAGAGCCTTCACCTTTTTCACGCGCTGGCAAGTTCTGGCGCAGACGTCACTAACGGTTTTTTCATGGTCTGCTCAGATGATGTATGTTTTTAGCGACAATATACAAAATAACGTGAAATAAAGACTATTGGTTTATATTTAGGGGAAATTGATTATATTTTATGAATATTTAAGCCTTTCAGAACATATTAATGCCAAATACCAGCAATCGTGTCATAAACACTTTAAACCGCGCTGTAGTGGAAATGCGCCATAAATGTCATCACGGGGAACATTAGCCACCTTTAGCTTAGCGGTGGTGATGCGCAGCCATGTAACCGTGATGTAGTTACTTTATAGCATAGCATTAGCAATTTTCCAAAATCCAACAGGAAAATCCCATTGCTTTTTGTCGAGGGAGTCCTTTGCAATGCTTACTTCCGGGTAGGCCTACAACAATAAATCATCACTGCACCACTTCTAAAATTCCCTTTTGCATTCTGCCACGTTACAGCAAGAAAACGGTTAGCTTAGCCTAGCATAACAACAAGGCAAAACGGGCCTTTACTGCAGTACAGCTCTACTTAACAGTATGGATAATCCACCAGGAACATTAGTCAGACTATTAATATCAACTCAGAATTATCGCGCATTTAATAACCGGATGCCCTCTGTGCACTCAGGTTGCAGCTGAAGATTAACTCCCTACGTTAGGGGTCAGAAAAGGTTGAAAGAGCACAGATGATACTAATCCTAATATGATTGATTCCTACCACCTGTTGTTGGCTATGCTCTGAAACACACATTTCCAACATTTTTCTCATGTTTCAAGATGTTCTCTGCCGTGACAAAACATATGATCAGGTTTGTCTCTGGGGCAAACTGGCAGTCCTTCTCTTACATATTAACGTGTAAAAGTGGATTTTCTTTTTTCCAAACAGCAACAGACATCGGATATCCACGGCCGTGCAGAATTGAGATCAGATGTTCCCTCTCCATTACCATAATCCAATCTGCTAGGGAAAACAAATGCCGAGTTGTGAGCGATTTTGTTCGCCCCGCGCTGTGAACCAAGACCAAAAGGCTTGAATTATCAGCGTTAAAAATCTGTGTGTTTCCAGTGTGTGTGTGGGACTGGCTCTTGTTTTCTGACTCCCCTGCCTCGCATTAGTCATTGCTGGGCTCATTCAACGTGGTTTGTGATAGGAATACTAATGCAAATTCAGTACAACACGTTCATCATTTCAGGGGCTCAGGATGTTGCCATAGTGCTGATTCAATGTCTGCAACCTGTGGCAACACCGGATGGCTTATTTGGAAAAAACAGACGAAAGCAATTGAGCTAAGTCTGGCTATGAGATTTTTATCCCACTTAATAAACTGTTCACACACATGCCGGTTGCACTTTGACGGATCGAGGTCTTTGTCAGCTCTCAGGATGTCCGACAGAAGCAGATTAGCAGCGTTCAGCATGCGGCTCCATGCTTTATAAAGCTCTTTGTGTGTGCAGTGTGTGAAACGTCTTGCTATTCACTCAAATTAAATGAGAGGGACAGCCAGGGCTCATGTGGCAATCCCCTCTCCTCCTTCAGCACAAAAGACTCAGGGATGACATCATCTCTGCACCCCAAAGCATTTCACCAGGAAATAATCTGCATTTACACAAATCATCTATTAACCTCCTGGATATAGAATAAAAAGGCACAATACAAAACCACGCATTAATACAAATGTTCAGGGACCTCGTGTTCTGCTAGGTCTTTAACCGAAGATATATGTATTTTTGATAACAACAATTTAGAGTAAACTACTGAATGTGTATTATTTAGGGAGTTAACAATGGAGTAATGTAGGTCGGGGGGGGGCTCTACTTTCTGCATGTGCACAAATATGAGTGTTTTCCAGGAGAAACTGTCAGCAATGTATGCCAGCTTTTCACTCAGCCTTCATATGTGGTTGCTTGGAACAGCTTTACACATTTGATTTCCAAATATAACAATCTGGAGGGGATCAGATTCACTTTGATGGAGGGTCCTAGAACTGCCAGATGTACTGCTCAACATGGAAAACATACAGTATATATTATCTGCACCACATGTACAAATGCCGTCTGTTGCACATTGCACTATAGTGTATCAGGTATATCTGGCTAAAAGTACTACAGTCCGATACAAGTCATGTCTTGCAGAAAGTCTCATCTTCCTGAAGGTTATAACGTTCTGCATTGCCGTCTCTGAGGCTGCACAGTTCATCTAAATGTATTGAAAATCTAATAAACAATAAATATGGGCTAATGCAATATTCAAATCGCATGAGGCATAATATAAATTACCAGCAAAAAGTGTGTAAATGTTCATTCTGAGGTAAGGAATATGGTGATGTATAGATATCCTGGCCTAGAGATCATATTCTATGGACTTTCTTTGGTACAGATCGTCTTAGAGAGGCCCTTTTATGCTTTTGGGGGGGTTTTCCCTTTCCTGTAGTGTCTTAAATACGTTTTTGTGCATGTAAATGGTCACTCATCACTCTGTAACACTTCTATTGACTAACACATTGTACGTGATAGGCTAAGGGGCGGGACAATTGACTAATCACAACAGAGCCGGCCAGCTAAGCAATCAGAGAAAAAAAAGCATGAGAATAATTATGCAAAAAGTGATCAAACCATCCGACATCTTGAGTCTAATCACCATTGTAATATCAGCCAAAGATAATCGCAATTAGTTGTTTTTTCCAAATCGTGCAGCCCTAGCTGTTTCTATTCAAGGTTCAAGGCTTTTATTGTACATCTACAGTGTAGTTATGACGATGAAAATCTTAGGTCACAGGCTCCTCCAACAGTGTTTTGTCCACCCCATTTTTACCAATGAGGATAGTCTGAAAACAGCTCTGTGTAAAATGCGATACAGTTTAACAGCGCCTTTAGCAACATCCCCTTTAATAATCATGAAGTTGAATCAACAGCAGTTAAAAGGGGGGGGGGGGGGGGTTATTGCAGCACTGTTGCATTAGACTGCATTAGCTTTAGCATGGTGAATTAATAAACTAAGTAGTAGTATATATCCTTCAAACACTAATAATATATGTGCAGTTGCTCTCCACAGTACATGCTTGGAGCCTGGTGGGCTCCGAGGCTTCAACTGGCAAAAGCCCTTCATCTGGTCTCATTTAAAATAAAAAAGATGAAAGCCTTTCCCACTAATGGTGCTGTGCCTTCTCAGTGGGAGGGCAACAGCGCCGTGATGAAGATGCCGTGTGCATCATTGGATCTGTTTGCAGTCCGTCACATCGGTGTCACACCTGGACGTTAATCCTCCAGGTGCGACACCTTGCCGTTTCCAAAGGGATTGAGCGGGAGAATGTGGGCCAATCCCCGATTAAAAGACGCGCCGCATGACCGTCAAACTCCACACCGCGGCTTTAATCCCCGTCACTTTCATTACCTGCAGGCGTATCTCGGGGAGCTCACTGACGGCCTCTTACGAGATAGAAGAGGTAGAAATGCCCACTGAGCCTCTCTCGCTCATTAAATCAAGCACATGAGTGAAGATTAAAATAGCAGAACAAGCTCTAAAGGGTGGGGGTGAAGGTAGGAGAGTTAAATGGGTCGAAACAGGAAGTAGGCTTAAGCGAAAATATTTGTAGCTAGATATTCAGTAAATCTAAATAACGTTCAGTAATATTCAATAAATTCAAGTAAATTTCATACAGATATTCAGGTAATATTAATCAATTTCAACTAGAGAATTATAAATCAAACTACAGCAGATATTTTGAAGGTCCAACCCATTTTAACTGTTGATTTCATTAACATGTCATTATTTTTTATGTAGTCGATTTATTCAATATCTTTTAATCAAGTTGTTTGTTCTTAAGACTCAATTATACTGTATAACGTGTCACTTTGTTGCCACCATTTTTGGAAGTAACCAATGGTCACATTTTTCTAGGGTGTAAATATTAGGCCTCCACAATAATAAATGATATACAAATCGCAAAATGGACGAATACGATGTTCAGATTGCAGGAAGAACAACATTTGAAAAAAGGTTAAATATTTGTGAAAATACCATTTATGAATGAACTATTGTGGAGATATCCCTGGAACAGATGTCCGGCAGTGGCTCAGTCAGTAGGGGCTTGGACTGGGAGCTGTAGGGTCGCCGGTTCAAGTCCCCGACCAGACCTAAAATATGGAGTGTGGACTGCTACTTGGAGAGGTCCCAGTTCACCTCCTGCCCTGCTGTGGTGCCCTTGAGCAAGGCACCTGACACCCCCCTTCCCCCATCACTCGCTGTACAATAGCTGCCCACTGCTCCTAGTACTAGACTCCTGGTACTAGGCTAGGTTAAATGCAGAGAACACATTTCACTATGTGTGTTCTGCATGTGTGACCATTAAAGAGGGTTTCATCCCTCCCCAATTCTATTCTAATTCAATTCTATCATGAATCATGTCAGCCAAATTGTGCAGCCAGATATAAAACTGAACAATCTTGTCTATAAATGATTAAAATATCAGCTGCTGGATGCAAAAGGAGACCAGCTAGATGTCTGCAAATTGGTGTTGTTTTAATATAATATGGCTGCGTCCCCTCACCCATAACTGGCCGAAAGTCACAGCCTGGTTGTGAGGATCACCGCTGACTGAACAGAAGGACCACTGACACACATTCAAGATGGAAGGAGGTCAGTCTGAAATAGAGCAGAAGTAACAACACCTCGCAGAAGAAATCCCTTCCAGCTCCATGCAGCTGGAGAAGCAGATCTTCCAGAAACCTGAGAAACCTCCTCCAGCTAAAGCCGCTCCATGTGAGGGGAAGTATGCGATAACACTGTTGAATATCGCTATAATGATACATCCCTCATGCACAGAAAACCAGAACTTAAAATCATTCGGGTTGTGTTTATAAAGTAACTAAAGCAGGCACAGCTAGTCGTCCACCACAACCTGAACCATACTTGCCAACCTTGAGACCTCAGAAATCGGGAGAAATTAAAAACCACCGCGCCGGGGGGGGGCGGGTTGATAGTGGATAGCCGGAGCTGTTAGAACTGTTAGCGCCGGAGCCTCGCAGCGGGGAAACTTACTTTTAAAGATGCTTGTAGTTGTAAGTGCACTGCCTTGCTGCCTGTAGCACCATCCTTGATGGAGCATATGTGTGGGCTGGACCTGTATTTTACAGGAAAGGAGTGAGCAGAGGGTCGAGTTGTCCATTCTTGTTCTGTTTTCTGTGACTATCTTCCTCACCATGCTGAACACCCTCTCAGACTTTCAGTTGCGCGCGCTACTAAAGAGATGCGCTACCATGGAAACCAAACAATGGTGTAGCTGTATTAAAGTCCGAGTGGAAACAGTCGTGATTAAATCTGATTTTGTCAGAAATCGGGAGAAATGCGGGAGAAATATGACCCCGGGAGGAAACCGGGAGAGGGCAGTAAAATCGGGAGTCTCCCGCGAAAATCGGGAGGGTTGGCAAGTATGACCTGAACATGAGCAACAAACCGAAGAAAAGGAGGATTTGGTTGGAGAAAGAAACTGGATGGAAATGTGTCAGCTCCATAAAGGATGATGTGACTTTGGCTTCATCCGGTGTACAATCCTGTATTTTATAAACAGGCATATATACCACAAAAAAGCAATATATTAAAACAAAGAATATGACATTTGCATTGAAGAGAAGAGGCCCACTGACACAAATTCAAGATGGAAGGAGGTCAGTCTGAAATAAAGCAGAAAAGGCTGAAGATGTAGTGTAGTGAATATTGCGATTACTTGCCATAAATATACAGACAGATGTTAAGCCTCTACTGCTTTCAGTTTACTGCTAAATATAACAAATAGCTTGTTGAGTTAAGTTGTTTCCAACATCCTTTAATTGAACATTGAACTGAACACAAAAGGCACCAATAACAAGATCAAAAAGGGTGGTTTTCTATGTAATGACTCTCTTTAAACTAGCAAATAAAACATTCTTTGGTGATGCGTTTGTTGACAACAGATGAAATTGTTTTCTGCTGCAGCCCTTCTCCCAACCTCCCAAAAGTCCCTCCTGAACTGAGATGAACCCGGATGCTTGGAATTGAACTCCCAGCTTTATCTGCACCACTTTGGATGTTGTTGTGGTGCCATTATGAATTCAACATGCCTCGTTGTTGTGTGCAGCTTCTTATTTATGAACAGCAACAGACTCCAATATGAAATCTGGGCCTTCCTCTCGGTAAACATGTATTAAATATGAAGTCATGATATCACTAATGTAATCCCTCTATAAATTCATTTCCTTTCCCCACAGAGAGAAATGCATCTTATTTAAACTAATCTAGAGGCAAATTACTTTTCAGGTCACTCAAGGATACTCAAGGATGCACAGGATGCAGAAATGAACTCAACTTACAAGCAGTGGGATGAAATTAAATTGGGTAAAAACAGCAATCAGAGCTTTTGTTTTTTACATTTGTATACTGAACATGGAAACTTGTTGTTAACAGTGATAAGAAATAGCATTTATGACAAAACTAAAATATAGTCTTAGTGTTTAAAATGTTGTTACTTCCAAAGTCTTTTAATGTAAGAATACGTAGCAAATAACGTACTTAAATGATCTTATTCAAGCTGCATTTGTTTGGCTGATGTGGTGATAAACTGAATATTTGGGGTATTGGAAGGTCTGTTGTACAATGAAAGATATTGAAGTTATCTTTTCTGGGGGTTTTTTCCCACTTTTTTTAAAACAAATGGTTTACCAATAACCAATTAAAACTTTAATTGATAAAGAAAAAGTCTTTAGTTGCAGACCTAGTGTTATCATCTATTTACATTTTGTGGAATCATCCATTTTTAGAGCTGCAAATGCAACTTAAGACTTATTTCATATAGATTAACATGCCAATTGTTTCCTTAACCAATTGATGAATTGTGTTGTTTAAAAAAAAACTAATTCATAAGGACTTTTTTGTGATTAAAAATGGATTCAGCTCCCATGCATTTAATATCAATTTCACCGTTTCATACATCCATTTTACTACGGACTAAACCAATATCAGAATATCTGCATTTTGTTGTCTCTAAACTTGTACTGTAATAAAGCTCAACTAACCCATTTTGTTTACTATATATCATCCAACCTTAACGTCGTTATCCTTTGCATTCATTTACACTTTACATTCAATTAACCGACTATAAATAAAAGGTATTATTAGTGTCTTCTATTCCGACTAATCAGGCGTATTTAATTCATCTCTCACAGAGATAGAAATGACTCTTAAGATACTTTGCATTCCTTCACAGCTCGTGGAATTTGCCATACACCCCCTCCTTCACCCTGTCCTCTGACTTTGTGTCATGAATCCATCCATCCATCCCGTCATTCTCTCACAGACGCTGCCGACAGGTCATTGAACTTGGATTCCCAGACTCTGCTGACTTAATGACAAACCTCGGTCCTCCCCCCCCAGCTGTTCACAGGGAGAGGGAAGGATCATGGACGCCCCAGGCCTTTTCAGAGCCAGAGAAAAGAGTCTGTCTCTCAGCGGAAGCAGGAGAAGCTCTCTGGACAATAGTTATATTCTGCTGGAGGACTGTGTGGACGCATGGAGGGGCCGGCAGAGATGCTGAATACCCCGCCAAATAGCAAAAAAAAGGCGGTAATGAAATATCCCCTCAAGTTAAGCAGAAACAGAAGAAGCATTCATAAAGGTTCAGGATCCGTAGTCATAAAACATCTTCACCCTAAAAAGCCCAAAATTGCTTTTTGATGCCTGAATTAGCAATTAGAAAAGTCCTAACTTTAAAGAGTGTGTATGATAAGTGCTTATGATATTTTAAGTACATTTTGCTGATACTGTAATACTATTTCCTAAGCTCTGCCTCCAAGCACGTTATATGGTATAATGTTTGGTTAAAAATGTTTTTTCTTACCTTAAAAAGTCTTTAAAAAATGCCTGAAAATCGACTCTTTCTCCCATTCTGCAAATTTCCAGGTTCATATTTGTATTTTGAGCCTCTACTGTGACATGTTTCCATGCTTTAATGTTCAAAAAGCTCTTTATTTTTCTCATACTGCCTGTGCGGCAGCACCTCTTTTCACCCTCTGTCTGAAACCAGAGCCCAGTCTGCTCTGATTGGTTAGCTGGCCGGCTCTGTTGTGATTGGTCAACCAGTATGTCCCACGATCACGTACAATGTGTTGGAGCGCTAGCCAATAGAAGCACACGCTTTACTTAGTGATGTCACTTTTTTACTGAAGTAAACAAAGGAGTCCAATGTTCAACACACTACAGTGTAAACCCCAAAAAGCATAATAAAAGTTGACTTGACTAATGGCGCATCTCCACTGCAGGGCCTCGCACGGCTTAGTACGGTATAGTTAGGCCTTGGTAGGCCAGGCTCACTTTATGCTGCGTTTCCATTACAGTTTAGGAACTGGGGCAGTAACTACAGTAACGCAGTGTAGGCGGAGCCGTGACGTCATCTTCAATGCAAACTAGGGATGCCAGCGATTATTCGATTATTCGAATATTCGTTACAGTCTCCATAATCGAAAATTATTTTTAAAAATCGATTTTATTTATATTTTTATTTATTATTTTTTTTTTCTTTCTTTTTTTTCCTGGCTTAGTTTCAACCAAAATATAGACTAATGCTAATAATAGTAATAGTATTAATAATTGTAAATGGCCATTGGTCACACCACTAGTTTGTTTTACTGTAAACTTGGAGGAAGCCAGCAGCGCAGAGTGCACTGCGCTGCTGCTACACACCGACTCCCCCCCCCCCCACCCCCACCCCCCCCCCCCCCCCCCCCCCCACCCCCCCCCCCCCCCCCCCCCCCCCCCCCTCTCCGTCACACGTGCGATTGATTTATTGGCGATATACAGAACAGTGAGAACAGCACAACTAAAGATGAGCAAAGCGGCACGTTCAAAGAAGAGTTCCTCGTGGAACTACTTCGAACTGACAAGTGCAAATGAAGTAAAATGCAAGCTCTGCGAAAAGACTTTGGTCTACCACAGCTCAACATCAACAATGCGTTCGCATTTGAGTGCGAAGCATGCTAAAGAAGTACCTACAGAGAAAGACGCAGCACAGCCGGCCATTACTAACTTCACTTCAAGGCCACGTCGTTGTGATGACAGGCGTGCAGGTGACATAACTGGACTAATCACCAATATGATAGTGAAGGACATGCTGCCAATAAGTTTCGTGGAAGGAGGGGTTTCCTTGAGCTTATGGCAAGCGTGGAACCAGATTACAGGGTCCCGGGCCGTACTACAATGACCAAACGAATTGAAAAGCTGTACAAAGATAAGGCAGAAGATCTGCGCAGAAGCTTATCAACTATCTCAAAGGGTCGATAACCACCGACGGGTGGACGGCACTCACAACTGAATCCTATGTTACCATAACCTGCCATTATATCGATAGTGAATGGGAGATGAAGAGTGCGGTTCTACAGACCCGTGCAACGCCGAACGGCACACAGCAGAGAATTTAGCTGAGGGGCTCCGCAGTGCTACCGAGTCCTGGGGGATACTGGAGAAAGTGACTGCGTGTGTGCATGACAACGCGAGCAATGTTACTCTCGCCAACAATGAGTACTTGGATTGGGATTCAAGTCCATGTTATGCCCATACACTCCAACTTGCAATAAATGATGGATTCAAGCTGAAGCCCATACATCATATTGTCGCCGGTGCCAGTCGACTTGTGTCACATTTCCACCACAGCACAGTAGCAACACAGGCGCTTTGTCAGAAACAGGTTTGTTTGTTTCTTTGCACCCCCCTTTATTTTTGCTTCTTTTCTTTTACTTATGTAAACCTGTGATGTGACAATAAAGCTAATTATGATTATGATTATGATTCAGGTTGATCAAACACTGCCAGATCACCGCCTGATACAGTACTGTCGTACGAGGTGGAATTCCATCTACGACATGTTTGATCGGACGCCAAACCAGAGATCACCGAGGAGGACTCCTCTGAGTCTGAATCAGCGGGGGGGTCTTCAGCGGGGGGGTCTGCAGCGGCCAAGAGACCACGATACGACAACAAGTCTGCAATGCTAACATTGTTTGGCGAAGAATACCACGCGGAGACACCTGTAACGCCTGAAATGGAATTAAGCCACTACTGTGATGAAAAGTGCATCGCTCCCCATTTGGATCCCCTCGATTGGTGGAGAGTAAATGAGACGAAGTACGAAAGGTTGGCACAACTTGCGAGGTCATATTTGTGTGTGCCAGCCACGTCTGTGCCCTCGGAAAGGGTTTTTTCGGCGGCAGGACTAATCCTTAACCGGCTGCGCTCTCGCCTACACCCTGACCACGTCGACCAGCTCATTTTTGAACAAGAACTAAATAGTAAGACGTTTTGTTGTTGCAAGTGAAGCTGATTTAATTTGTATTATTTGGAGCCTAATTTTCAATCTATAGCCTAAAGACTCACTCGCTACTGTTTATTTATAGACTATAATGCAATTTAGATTTATTATTTTTATGCATAAGCAAGTGATGCTATTGTTTTTGTTGACTGATTACTGCAGTATTATTTTATTCGGCCTATTGTTCTAAAGTGCCTGCCATTGCCTTTATTTGAAGATGCGCGATGCACGCACACACATAAAGTAGGCAATTTATTGAATTTATTGCAATGCTGCCATTATTAATACAGGCTACATGATGGTGGTTTATTTGTTGCTATTGCTTTGTACTGTTCTACCTGACGATCCCTTTTGTACATGTTCCAGTAAAAGAAAACAACGGAATTCCATTTGTCTGTGTTTTTTTTTTTTTTCTCTCCCGCGGGGGGGGGGGCCAAACCAACATCGGCTGTTAGCTGTTAGCCCTCAGAGCTCACAGCTCCTCATATCTGTTCAGAAACTAGACAAAAGTTAAACAAGTACAAACCACAGACTGTCTGTGTCATGGAGAATACAGTCGCTGGTTTATTTATGTCTGTAGGCCGTTGCTGTGAGTGTGGACGGTCGGAGCATATACTGCGTTAGCTTAGCCGATCTCCATTCAGACAACACGCATTTTAAAAGGTGTTTCGCCTGCCGTCTGTCTGCAGACTAGTCAAAGCATTAATTCATGGTTTTTACTAACCGGTATCAGTATGTTGTTACTTCGGCATCATTTTGAAACGTGTATTACAATTAAATCACGGTCAAATATGTTCATTTTGTTGTAGTTGCCAGCGATTCTCTCACTAGTTTAGCATACTCAGCCCGGTTGTTGGCCCGGAAAGAACCTCGATTTTGGAGAGCCAGAAAAACTGTGAAAAAGTACCCACTAGCCGGAACTACGCCTTGTGGAAACGCAACCAAAAACAGGCCGGACACGGCACGCTTAAACCGCGCTGTAGTGGAAATGTGCCAATAGAAGGCCTAGATCGCTAGCTGTAGCATAAGTGTTAGCCAGTTGGCTAGCAAGGTAGCTAGTTTCAGTAATGCAGGCGATCAGGAGAGAACTAGGCTACTAAACTCAGCTGCTTTATTTCAGAAAGACAAGGTGGCGGCAGGCTGGGAGAACTTGGTGGGTGGTAGTGAGTCAGGAGCGGCTGTTTAGCTCAGATCTCCACAGAAACAACGGAGAAAATGTCAATATGAAACAAAAATGTGTACATTATGTTTAGCCAAATTACTATTTCTAGAACTGCCCAGCGAGGGAAGCAACGTTTATACAACTAGTCCACTTAACGCGCATATCCCTACCCTAATTGCTATGCCTCAACATTATCCTGCAGCAGTGTGTGAGTGCGACCTCAAATTAACATGTCAGTGGGGAGAAAACAGCTCAAACGTTGCGTGTTGCCACTGTTGAGCCGGAGCAAACACAAACACTTGAGTTCCTGCGGCCGTGTAATCATCACAGACCACTTTCTCAAAAACAGATGTGGAGCGCATCAGTTTCCTGCAATCTCACATCTGTCTGGGACGTAGTATCCATAGAGAGTAAACACAGAATACACACAGTTTGGTCAAGAGATCTGAACATGACTGGTTATTTATCAAGTGCTAAACATCCAAATTAAAGGGAGAGAAGAAGAACCTTACTGTCAACTTTTTAGCTCTGTCCTGGTCAGAGTAACTGCTAAATCATTGAAATTGGAGCCAACAAATGGATACGCCTGAAACATATGAGAGATAATAGTACAAAAAAGGGCAGGAAATCAGTTCATGTATGATTTCACACGTGTGGGAAGCAGAGTGTCATGCCAATTGTCATAGAGAAAGGCAACATTTTTCCTGTAATCTGGGCCTGCCGCTTCCTTCCAGTCATCCACCTCCAGGGACGTTACATAACGCAACACAGCGCTGCTTTTAGCCACACAAAAGGAAAGCATTTGAATGCTCCATGAAAAAACACAGTTACAGGCTTCAGTGGCTGCAAGAACATGCGTTTACTTAATATCTTTCAGCGCCTCTTCTAGTCATTTAAACATCCTGGGCAGCACATAAAATAAACATAAAGTGCCGAACAGCTGAACACGGAGCGTATAAAAAGCATCTCTAAAGCCAGTGAGAAAGGGTACAGTTGTTTCATTCCACATGCACAGCTTCAGAGTGATAAGAGATAACTTTATCGACCCATTCAGGGGAAAAAAAGGAAACAGTGAGGCGCCTCAGAGCTTTAAATATGAGGTGGGTTATTCTGCAGCCTGTAGCCTCGCTGCTTAGCATATGAAACACAGGAGGAGAAGGTTAGTGCACTCAGCATTTCCTGAGATGGGCCTTTCTGCAGCCCAGATGGCCGTCATTAAGGTGCTGCTGCCAAGTCTGGAAGTCTTTGATTTATTTGGGAGCAGAGATTTTATCCAACACACACACACACACACACACACACACACACACACACACACACACACCACACACACACACACACACACACACACACACACACACACACACACACACACACACACACACACACACACACACACACACACACACACACACACACACACACACACACACACACACACACACACACACACACACACACACACACACACACACACACACACACACACACACACACACACACACACACACAGTGTTGCAACTTGGTATATTTAGTTAAATAATGTTCTACTTGAGTATCATTTTTGGGTATACTTACTCTGTTTTATGCCCTATTCTACTCCTCAAAATGTCTGGAGCACATGTTGGACTCCACTGTTTTCATTTGACAGGTGCAGTTACTTTTCAGATTTACGATAAAGACATAGCATGAGGTTATAAAATAAAACGCATAGTTGAATGTATCGTAAGCCCCTTACTATAAAACATTGTCTAGATGAGGCTGCTTGTCATGTTTCAGATGAGTTGTTGGTTTCCTTTGTTAACTCAAAACCCAATGTCACATAAGAGTACTGTTTTCTCTTCTTTCATTCCCCATTAACATCTCATGACCCTCAGACCAACCCTATGACCCTTTATTTGGGGCTCAACTACTACATAAAACTACCTACTCTATCAAGTAGTTGAAACTTGCTCTGGCTCAACTAGCTTGAAGGACCCCTATTATGCTTTTTGGGGTTTTCCCTTTCCTAGGTTTTAGTGTATGTAAATGGTCTGCAAAGGCTAAAATCCCTGTGTTACATCCCGCGCACTCCCCGCCTGAAACACCTCCATCGGACTCCTTTGTTTCCTCCTTTACTTCCAAAACATAGTGACATTGTAAGTGATAAGGGGCGGCACATCTCTAAGGACTTTCTACTGGTTTTCTCATATAAATAAAGCGAATATGATTACATCGTGGTATTCCTGCTCACTTTATACTTCAGTAAAGTCACTTCTTCAGACTCCGAGTCCTCAGGTCTCCCCTCTTGACTCGGTGGGAGCAGAGGACCAGGTTTAGATGTGGGTGTAGAAAATTCCTGCCTTATTTATGTAACATTTGCTGCACAGTGGTCAGGGCTTTGGTGCAGGCTGTGTGGGATAACCTTCACTTCCCTCTGATCCAATGATTAGTGACACCGTTTAAACCAGAGCTGATACATCAATTAATTAGTTGATGACAGAAAGTGATTGCCAATTCATCGTTTAGGTGATCTCATAGGCACAAATCCTTAAGTCACATTAGTTTCAGCTCCTACATATTGCTTTTCTTGTTTTATGTGCAATTAAACAGGATATTTTGGAGGGTTAAAACTGTATTTAATAGACAAATAATTACCTGATTAATCAATAATGGAACAAAAATCATTACTTGCAGCTCTAGTAGTTTGAATTGCATCCTTTGGTCAGGAGCTCTTTTATAAGGAGAAAACCATTCACAGAATCATCTCCATCCATAGCTTTAATTATTCTGGATTGGGACTATGTTTTTTGAAGAAGGCTGCAATGATATAACCTACTTGACACTTAACTGTCAAATGCACAGGGATCAAAAAAAAGCTATAGCAGCACAAGAGGAAAAGCAAAGAGAACTCAACACAATGTGAGACTGAACAGACTCTGATTTCATGCTGTCCCCATGTGACAAGACATAAGGCTGCATTGCTCATCATCATGCAAGCAATGACTGACATGGAGGCTGAGAAATAACTCACAAATCCTTCTGACTGTTCCAAAATTGTGATCCAGACACCATTTATTGGACAATGTATACAAATCCCACTGAGATTTAAATCCAAAATGCAACATAAGAGAGAAGACGCATGCAAAACAAAGAAAATGCACTTGCTTGAAATGTCTCGGATAAATAATGTGAATAAACCCCCAAGAAATACTAGAAAATCGCACCACAGTCTTGCATGGGAATCACTGGTTGCGTCCAACAGTTAAAACGTGGATTCAGAGTTTTGCTCTTACCTAAACCGGGGGGAATCCTTAATGCATTCTTCAAAATCCACCGTCATCTTGGGCTGGATGGTGAGGTTTTAACACGGTTAAAATGTGGGATTCATGTCCCGGGTGTTGAGGAAAGTAGAGATGTTTAGTATCCGATACAGCGATGCGATCCTCCCGCCTGTTAGTGCTCCTGCAGCGGATCAGTCTCTCTCTGAAGAGCCAGAGTTGGAGCACCAGCACTGGACCCTGTGCTGCCTTCACGGACTCCTGCTAACCTCGGATTTATAAGCTGCCACGTCCGAGTTGTAGTTGTTGCTGTAAAATGACATTTCAAGGTTCAAGGAGGTTCAAGGCTTTTATTGTCATTTGTGCATAGCTACAGCGTAGACAATGAAAATCTTAGGTCACAGGCTCCTCCAACAGTGCAACACAATAAAACAGATAATAGTGCAAATAAATAAAATAAAATAGAATATAATAGAAATTGTGCAGAATAGTCTATATACAAGTAATTGGAATATTGACATATATATGTATATTTTTGCTTTTATTTATTGTTTATAAGGGCACTATTATGCTTTTTGTCGTTGTCCCTTTCCTGTAGTATGTAATACAGGTTTTTGTGCATGTAAATGGTCTGCAAAGGCTTAAATGTTAATATACTTACTTAATTATTTGGACATATTGGACACTAGTTCAACATCTGATGACATATGTTTGTAGGAGTACTGTGTTTTTCTTCTTTCCTTCCCAATGAATCATCTCATGACTCCTCACCTTGGGGTCTCAACTAATAAATAAAACTACTTTACTGTATGTTAAGTAATTAAAGGGGACTTATAATGCCTTTCCTGTCGTGTGTTATATAGGTTTTTGTGTATGTAAATGTCTGCAAAGGCAAAAAATCCCTGCGTTCCCTCCAGACGGAGTTTCTCTCCCACACACTTGAGTTTATTTCTATAAAATATAAAAAATGTCTTATGACTAAAATCTCAAATTTCCCTTCAAATGTGAACCTGAAAATGAGCTTAATAGGGCTCCTTTAAAGTGGGTTCCAACTAAAGGCGAAATGTTACACATACTCAAGTCAATTCCTAAGTATAATTGTAAGGTACTTGTACTTTACCTGAGTATTTCAATTTCATGCTACTTTATAGGCCACTTTTACAATTTCAAATATGATTTTTTATGTATTATTCACAATAAAACGGTTTTGATCCATGGCTTAAATTCACAAGGTACTCCAGCTGCAACATTAAACTTATGAACACATTGATGCATCAACAAATATAATTAAACTATAATACATGTGCATACATTGACTTTTTGTTCGGATGTAAAATAGTGCTTTTACCTGAGGGAGTACTGAACTTTTACTTGAAAGCATACTAAAAATATCTTAGCCATATCCACCACTGATACATAATATAACACAATAAAAGCAGGCCTTCCCTATTTGGAAATACACTATTTGGAAATACATGCATTTCACAATAATGTTTATTATGTTATTGTATTATATATAAGGACGCATTCATGCATCACTATCTATCATGTTGTAGCTGAAACAATACGGATCTATTCACTTCCTTTATACATATACTTTGATATGATTTGTGCTAATGTAATGATGTAAACAGCATTTTATGTATGTAGATGATTGAGGTAAAAGGGTAATTTAACTAGTTTGACAACATTTCATTATATAATCTTTGAAGTACAGGTGTAAAATACATTTAGTAGAGAAATCAAACATTTAGTGGTATAAAGTACATTTAAAGCAACATGTTTTCAATTAAATAGAGTAGAAGTAGCTCACGATTGTATGTCTTTGTTACTTTTCACCTGATCACAGCAAAAATCGTGCTGTTTTGCATTCAATTCGTTGAAGTTGTAACATTTCCGACAGTACTTGAACGCACCAGGTGCTCAACTCTCTGCATGAGAATGAGTAGAACGCTGACGTCACGTTCCGTCCCATTTGAATGAATACAACGTGTTCAATAATCTTCTTTTGAGCCTGTTATGACATTCATCAGTCATTTGTCTTTGTATTGTAACAGCATCAAATAACCCTTTAAATGTACAGGTAAAAGCAGAAAGTAAACTACAGGGTCCGTTTTTTTGTTGTGCAGATATTCAGGTCACTTTTATTCTGTAATTATTTGCAATTTTGATCATAAAAGACACAAAATAATGTGCATTTTTTTAGGCAACATATTCATTAGGGGAAGTGTGATTCGGTATTTCACACTCTCCGGTGTGTTATCTTAAGCAATGAATAAGCAAACACCCACAATGGCTTCAGTTTCTTCTTTTCAGAGATGCTCCTACAGTCGGATTCACACTTCTAATACAGTATCAGATCTGCTTGTTTTTACTGCTTTGCAAGCTGTGAAAATCCATTTAATGTCAACTCCTGACTCAGTGAAACTAATTGCTTGGTTCTGAAACCCTTAAAAGAGCCCTCTAACACATCCGAGTGTTGCTATATCTACTTTCCCATGCTGCTGTTAAATGAGGGTATCTTAAGTGCATCCACTTCCCCAGCAAGGCTATTATTAATTTACAGGAAATGGGAAAGCATCGAGTAAGACGCCTGCTTGGGATTTCACTGCATGTTTTCATAGAGCACCATTGTTCCCTCAGATCCTGGCTGCTGATCAGGCCATGAATAGAAATGATTTCACTCTTTTTCAGTGGAGGTGTCTTGACTTAATCACCATCGGACAATGACACAACTAAATCTCAGAGGAAATACATTTTCAGCCATGCAACAGATGGTTGTTGGTTGGTCCACCACTTTCACCATCTATTGGATGGATTGCCATAAAATGTAAAAGATAACAGAGTTCCCAGAGGATGTATCGACTTTGGTGATCCCTTTATTTTCCTCTTGCATCATCAAAGGTGGCCATTTGTAGTTTTCAAAAATGTCACAACACATATTAAATAGATTGCCATGAAATTAGTACGGACCAAATGTATTTTGCCTTCCGGATTAATCCTAATAATTTAGATGATCTGATCGCGATCCAGACGTCTTCAACAAAAAGGCAGTGATGTGCACCTCACATTTTCAACCTGCAAAACATGCTTGCACTTAAGGCACACAAAAAAAAACATGGTGCTCCAATACAGCAGCTCTATTTCTCTTCCCTGCATTTGGGACACAACACTAGGACCATTTTTAGACTCCACTAACCATCCCCCCCTTTCCTCATTGCCTCAATCCCAGTTCCTTTCACTAATCTGAGATCAAAGCACCCACTGCTTCTTTGTGAAGGTGTTGAGTCAGCAGTTGGCTGATCTGAAATACACACTTGTGAAACTTCAGAGCAAACTTAGTGGAGTCAATATAATCTATAAGGTTGTGCATTTTATTAAAGCAGGAGCAGCAGCCCATTAACATATAGATACAGATATAAAATGGTACCTGTATTCATCTAGCGAGTATGTTGATTACATTTCGATGCAACTGGCATGAAACAGGATGAAAACAAACATTTGGTGTGAATGTAACAACTGAAGAGAAAACAATATTCGGGAGTTTTTTGATAGAAAACGACACCAAAATCGTCAGACAAATAAAAGGGAAACCAACATTGTGTTACTGATTGTGTTCCTTGCAGACAGTCAGGCTTCTTGTTTCCAGTCTTTTTGCTAAGCTAAACTAGCCTGTTGCTAAAAATAGACAGATATTGTGGCATCAACTTACTGGGCTGAATATCAGCCAGGCAGACACAACTGTATTTCTCAAGATTTCTTTAAGATTTGGGAATCTGGGGGTTTTGAGGCAGATTCTTCATCGTATTATGTACTTGACAGCAAGATGATTTAAAGTGGAGACTGCCAGCTATCATATTAGTAATGGACCGTTCAACTCCTGCTGCTTTTGTGTAATTTAATAGGAGCAGGGATGATTCTCTTCTGCCTTTGTGCAGGAAAAAGAGTGGACTGGAGCTGTCGACTCCCATTTCTGAGGCCCTCTGATGGCAGACACATGCACTGCTGCAGTGTGAAATCACTGGGAGAGATGTGTGGGTCTCTGGGAGGGTGACCTACTTTTTCTCCCCTCTTTGGTCTGCTGGAGAGAGAGCTGCGAGTCGAACTGCTGAGCACACAGTTTGTAATGTTATCCCTTCTGACTGCAGGTGCAAGGCTCTACAAGACACCACCAATGAGGCATGTACAGATGCTGCATGAATGTTCTATTTTATGCAAGCATAAGTCTTCTCAGCAGCGACCTAATCCAAGTGTTATGTATTCCCATGTCTTTTTAAAATTAATTTGAATCTTACTAAAGGACTGCTGCACTGTGTGTGTGTGTGTGTGTGTGTGTGTGTGTGTGTGTGTGTGTGTGTGTGTGTGTGTGTGTGTGGTGTGTGTGTGTGTGTGTGTGTGTGTGTGTGTGCCATATGTACTAAGAAGACATTCTGGCATTGTTATAGTAGTATGTATATAATAATATGTATGCATTTGACAATTCTTAAGATTTTTTAAGAAATTGTCCGACAAAGAAACGTGCTTATTTGCTTTCTTGCTGAGAGTTAGATGAGAGGCTTGACACCACAATATCTGTGCAGTATTTATGAAACTATCATCAGCAGCTGGTTAGCTTAGCATACAAAACTGGAAACAGGTGGAAAAGACTCAGGCGCTCTCCAAATGTGATATTATACCTACTGGTCCCTCTAAATCTCATAAATAATTTTGTTCACACAACAATTTGCGCTTTTTTGGAGGGGTTATGCTGAATTATATATATTGGCTCGTACTTATTGCCAGAAAAATCAGAGGAGCCTCTAGAAAGTTACTCGACCCAAAGTAATAGTCCTGCACATAAAAACTGCAAAATTGACATTTTACACTTTGGCTTTAGTACGTATTAGACTAGAGAGATATAATGTGTATATTAATGTTGCCTTAGTGGTTCCCAGTTTGAGGACCAGGGACCCCACAGAGGGTCACAAGATGATGAGTAAAAAGGAAAGCAGAGAATAACTATTCTGAAAAAAAGGCTAATTATTTGCAGGGTTTTCTTCACACCCTTTTTTTATGTGCGTTATTGTACAATGAGAGTAAAAGTAAGACAAGGCCTGCCTGCTCATACCCGGAGGACTATTGCAACCAGTGACAGGGGTTACCAGTAGACATAGCTTGTTTCCCTAGCAAATACTGTATGTTGGGAACCACTGAAGTAAAGGATACTGCATGTCGTGAAAATAGAGCTCATTTTAATAAATAATATTCTCAATTTGCATACTGGATCATATTCAAAAGCCACTGACACATGACCTTTGTGAGTTTGAAACCCCCGTTACCAGAAGCTGTTTGCAGTCATGCTAACATCACTACTGACTTATTTAGCATCCCCGCCAATGCACATTAGCCCGTGTCGCTAATGTCTGAGGAAAAGTTCTTCTGTGCAGCTCTAAGCATCGCTCCTGGTGGTAAAACAACTTCAGCATCAGTTCACCTGCATCAGCAAAATAACTTGAGGGTGAAAGGAGAGGGTTTCTTGCTTTTAATACAGCTATATGTTTTCAAGGTTCTCTAATAAGTAGATGATCAAACCAAAGCAAGACTTCTACAGGATATTTAAGGAAATATAAAAATTCCCTTTCTTTCTAAAAGATGGGTAAGAATTGTACCATTGTTCATACAATGAACTAGAACCAGTAGGTAGTTAGCGTAGCTTAGCACAAAGACTGGAAGCAGGGGGAAACAGCTAGCCTGGTGAGGCTGGTGCTTTTACGCTGTATCACCAAAAGAAACAAATCTGTTAAATACAACAAAAAAGTAGAATTTCAATTAAGTAATTTTAAAGTATTATACTTTTGAACAGAGCTAAGCTGTTCCCCTTTAATTACAGCTAAGCTAAGTGGCTAATGACTTTAGCATCACTTTGAGCATACAGATACGAGTGGTATTGATCTTCTTCCCGTATTTCCCAAAAAGGAAAATACCCCTTTAAAGTGTGGTTTTAAATAAGTGCAGGTAATACATTTAAAGACTTCACATGTGGAATTAATACACAACAAGTTATGTTTTTCTGAACCACTCGTTAGCGCCTTATCAGGTCACTTAGCATGTCAATCTTTAAAAACACACTGTGCTAAACAGTGTCTTGAGCAGCAAGTCATTAGGAGTTCTGACCTTGGCTCCATTGTGTTAATCGTGTTAGGGTAGCTTAATTGCTTAAGGAATTGCAGGATTTACAGCCCAAAGCCAGTCAGCGTTGGCCCAGCTCCATATCCACTCTGCAGTATGTTGTTCCTGTCAGTGATTCCTTTGAGGTAACTGTGACAGGATCCCATTCAGAGTGGATGGGGTGAGTCCTGGGTCAAAGCTGGAACAGAGACATGGGAACTTAATTTTGAGGAAGTCTGTTTCACTGTGTCAGCTAGTCTCAAATATTCAGATGCCCAAAGGCAATCCGAATCCTTGCCACCAGGTGTAGTAAAAGTAAGGCAGATGACCTACTCAAACATGTAATTATTTGGTTGAAAACATCACAAAAGAATAATGTGGCCAAAAAATTGCCTTTTAGAAAAAGTGTTGCTTTATTGTGCTGATTTACTTTTGAATTTTAGGCTACAAGAAGATCGATACCACTCTCATGTCTGTCATTTAATATAAAACCACAGCCAGGAGACAATAAGCTTAGTTTAGCATAATAATGACTGGACTTTCGCTCTACGCTGTTCAAAGGTTAATGTGTTGTCGTGGCTAAGCTAGGCTAACAATCCCCCTTCTTCAAATTTAAAGTATCTCTAACCCTTAGCCTGTTACATATTCACACAAAAACCATGCTTTATATATTGATGACTACATCAAACCAAGCGTTTCTATCATCTGGATGTTAAGTAAACAGAGGTACAAGCTAAGCTAAGCAGTTAGCCTGCACCCCTGCACCCTTTGTCTTTTAAACTGTCGTAGCATCACAGATTTTTAACAATTTAGCCGTTTTTAATAGTGCAAATAACTCCAGTGATCCTAAGTTGTGGTTGTCTAAGTAAAGATCAACCAGCAGCAAACAAGGAACGGTGAGTGCTTATTGTGTCCACTTGGTTTTACACTCAATTCAGTGTCATTTTTGTTCATTTCAGAAATGTTCTGGCAGATTAAGGTGATTATTGTTTGTATCCTGTGCATTGTTAAGGGGAGAAAGTAGGGCAAGATGAGCTGGAGGCTGTCAAGTACCCGCCCACTGAATCATAACACAGGCTGATAGTATTACAATCAAACCCAAATTGATAAGCAGAGAAAAATGATTGGCTTTATTTACTGTATTATCAGGGATCACATGAATATATTGTAGTTTTTGTTGCATCTCTTAGAATCTAGTTATGATTAAAAGACGTCCAATCCAACACATGATTGATTTTGAACATGAAAGGATGGATTTAGATGACCAGAAAAACATCAGATGTGAGTGTCTGACTGAAGCTCCTCTCTCGAGTTCGGCCGGACGAGATCCTGAGAGAAATGAGACGGAGGATGCTGTTGCTAGGCGACGGCTGTGGGAGGCGGGATGAGGAGGAATTTAAAGGAGTCTCAGACATCTGTGTTGCCTCAAATACTATATTTGGTCGAGGTTCACCTACTGTCTACTACTGTATCTCCACCCACACCATGTCATATGTAACCAAGCTGCTGTGAACAGGGATTTTCTATGCAAACCAAAGCAAACATCATCCCTGATAAAAGAAACAAAAAAAAGCACAAGACGTGAGGTTTTGGTCAGTTTATGTTTGGGACACAGTGCTGCCATCATGTGGTCATTTCTGACAGTCCAAGTCAACCCTTCTTGATGTCAGGAGCTCAAGTTGCACGCTTCTTTCTTTTTCCTGTGTTTAACTCTGTAAATTGACAAAATGCAGATATTTCAGCTATAAAAGAATGCATCGACTCTTAAATCAATGGGTCATTTAACTAAAAGTTGATGACTTACTGACTGAAGCACTGCTGGTTTCACTGTGAAGAGCAGCTTCTTCCTCCGTTGTGACGGCAGCCTTTGATGCCCGTAACAGGTATTTAGGTACATGCTGAGAAAAAAGAAGAAAAAAAGATAGAATGTGTAATTAAGGTTGCCTCTGATAAGCAAATGTATAAATCAACCTCTATTTCATCAACTGAATTGTGTTTTAGTACAGAGTTAGTATTTCCGGTTACAGGAAATGATGATGAACTTCAGTTAAACAATTCAATTTTAACAATGAACTGCCTCTATGCTATGAATCTCTATTTTATGGTTGCACTTTTTTTTCACCAAGCCCTCTGTCTTTTCAGAATCATATGACTGCCTGTAAGTAAATCACTGAAACACTACTGAGAAAAGGCTCTCGAGATATTCAGAGTGGAGAGCCTCTGTGTTTTGAGCTCATGCTGTCTGATAGGTATACAGATGTTTCTCTCTTGCTCTCTGTGTAATGTTGTACTGACCCAGGAGGTTTGTTGCAGAGGAAGAGGATCGGCTCTGCTCTGGATCCTGTCGCTGTGTCGTCGTTCAGTGGAGCTGCTGGGGAGATTTATGGTGGACGGCCGAAGGCGACTGCTGGTCGATTCAGATTCATCTGCTTCAGCTAGGAGGTCTGTTAGCTCTCCATCACTGATCTCCCCCTCCACCACAGAGCCCTCTGCACAGGGACAATTTCACAAAAGACAAAACAAAATGTATTGTGCAAATCTTTGAAATACTATACTTCCCGTAAAACTTCCTTTTCCTATGTCATGTGGATTCACTAATCCACCACTACCATTATTATTATTATTATTATTATTTATAACACCCTAAATGCTTGGTGTAAAGGTAAAACTGGCTTTGATTGTATCATTATTTCACTATTTACACATATTTCAGCTTTGTCTGAACATTTCAATCTCCTGGAAATTTCGCCCCGTAAAATCATATGCGAATTTAAGTCACAGCTTGTACCTGTATGTTGAGGAGTGACCGCACACTCAGCACAAATCCAGTCGCCTTCATGAACTGTGTTTAAACGTGGCGTCAAGCAGTCCATATGATACCTGGAACAATAAGTACAACCACAGAGGACTGGATTAGCATCTCTAAAATGTGTAGCAACAAAGCTTTGAATAAATGAAGTCGCTAAGCCTCATTACTTTGACTCATTTCAAATAAAAGTGATATTTAATAAAGAAAATTTAAAATCTCTCTCTGTACCACCCTTTGCTCTCTAGCAGCAAAACAGGTGGACTAAATAACATTTAACCATGCCCAAGTGACAATTGCTGGAAGTGCCCAAAACAAATGTGTGAAGTGTTAACAAATAATGATAAGAGTAAAAGATGTTGGCTCTTACAACATGTATTTAAAGTTTGTGGGTGTTTTGATGGTAAAACTTCAACAACAACAAAATTCAAGTACAACTCACTATAATGCTTCTGCTTTGACAAAACCACTGATAGGTACCAACAAATAAAGATCAAAATAACACTTGATAAAGCTGTGTTAAGCTCCCAAGCACTCAAATGCCATACCCTGAGTCACAGTGAATGCACACTAGCAGCCGGTGCCTGCGGTCGCTGCGTCCACATTCCTCACAGATAACAGCAGGGCTCTCCTCCTCTTCATCATCATCATCATCTTCTTCTCTCTTTTTCTTTGTCCTCACTTTTATCTGCAGAAGCGGCACCACAAAACAGTTTAGCTCCAAAATATTTCCATGCATTTCCAAATACTTCAGGACACTGTAAATACTCACCTTCTTTTGAATGTCCCCTCCAGGACACCCTCTCTGGTAGATAAAACCAAAACTGATCCGATCCACAGGGCAGGTGTTCGCTGTCTGAGATTTGAGACGAAGCAAAAAGACATGAAACTTAGCTTATTCATAAAAGCGTTTTACACTTTGATTCACATCGTGTACAGAGGCAATCCATCAAGCATCATGTCAGAGCCCCTGGTGACATTTTTAAAAGAATTTGATGGTATTGTGCTGCAAAAAGCTTATAACACTGCAACCCTATTTTCCCATTTATACATAGGCTATAGACGGATAGATAGATAGATAGATAGATAGATAGATAGATAGATAGATAGATAGATAGATAGATAGATAGATAGATAGATAGATAGATAGATAGATAGATAGGAAGAGTATCTATGAATAGACACTATCAAATATACAGAATTATTTTAAGTTATTAAAGGATAAACATGTCTACTGACACTACTTTTCAAACACAACTTGTGTTAATATTTGTATATATCTTGCCAATTTGGGATTGTTGCACCTTGGAGTATTATACATTTATACTGATAAGATAGTATGATGGCTGACAGCCTGACACATTTAGCAGGACAGGGGCGACAGGTGAAGTGTGTGTTTACCTGGGACCATTGCAGAATACATTTAAGGCAGAACACATGCTGGCATTTCTCCAGAGAAGCCACTGTTTGCTTTCCAAAGGGGCTGAGGCAGATATAGCATTTATCTGCTCCACCGGCTCTGTTTATCACGGAGGAATAATCCATTTTTACAATATTGCGGGACAAAAGAGTTTCGGTGGAGGAATTTTAAACGGCTTTTGTGACTGTTGTGACGAACTCGAACTCAACCGTTAGTGTAACGACAACAACTACTACAGCAACACAACAACAAAGCTAACGTCTGTTTAACGTCCGTTACTAAATTAGAAAAATACTAACAAGAATCTTCTTCTGAAAAAAAGGGTTGTATAGTCGCATCCTTAACACCTTTTCTGCCTTGTTATAGAATATATTACCTCAAATAATTAGCTCTTTGTTAGTTATTTAGGACATTTAAAAAGCTGACTGCTGACTCCTTTTCAGTTTTCTTCTTCTTTTGATGGCGGTTGGCAAACAGCTTTTAGGTGCATTTACCGCCACCTTCTGGAATGGAGTCAGTGTGGATCAGCAACCTAAAATCTAAAAATAGTCCTTGTCCTTTTTAAAAACCTAAATACTGCCCTGTATGCTACATCCTGAACCCCTCTCTATTCTCTCCAATCTCTATTAAATGTAGTTCTGTTTGGTTTCTGGTTTCAGAGATTCCTTTATTGATAAACGGTCTGAGACTTACACATAGACTGAAAAAAAAGACATGTTTGAAACTTACAGTTGTTGCAAATCTTTAAAATTGACTGTTTATTTTGAATGGCTTATGAATGTCATAATTGAAGCTGGCAGGACACTTAACAAATATGCAAAGTTATTATCATAATTGGCTCTCAATTGCAATTTTATTGGCAAATCATATCTATCTGGAACCAACAAAGCTTGTATTTATTGAATGATGAAAACTTTAGGCAGAATCAAATATTGTTTTCCAGTAAAATCATTTTTTATATATTTTATTTATGGATCACAAATTACACATTTGTCTCAGGGGTCTTTACAGACCGTACAGCATACAGCACCCTCTGTCCTTAGACCCTTGCAGTGCAAAATAAAAAACTCCTCAAAAGGAAACCCACAATAACGGCAGAGAAATGGAAGAGATTTCAGAAAAAGGAAAAGAGGAGGGGTCCCTCTCCCAGAATGGACAGATTTGCAATGGATTTTGTTTTTTCCAAATGAAAAAACATAGTAAAATGACAAAATAGACAATCCATATGACACAAATGATATAGTAAACAGTTTGATCCATGCAGGAGGATGTGAAAAAGCTTCCGGTTTCCGCAAAAATAATAATGTGGTCATCGGGTATGACCACAGAAACAAGAGAAAAACGATGCAAATTACACCGTCCATGCCATTAGAGCTTGTTAATAAAATGTTGATAGTTTAGCACTCACTTTGCGTAACACGGCAACAACAACAAAATACCATAAGCTTCATAATAAGTGTCATCTCGAATGAAATACCATAATAAAGCCGTTTCTTTCAAGTTTTCTTTAATCCATTTAAGATGATTATGTTTGTTTTCACAAGATTGTCCTTTGTCGGAATATATTTTCAGCTTGACACATTCTTGAGTCCTAACACCCCGTTGGGAATTAAATTAAGAAGTACAAATATATGTTGTCATGAATACTGTTATGCTCATCTAACAGAGCATGATAAAATACAATGAACAGATGATGCAGGTCGACATATCAAGTTGACAGCTCTGAAGCACTCTTTGAAATGCCTGCTGTACCAACTCCTCTCTTCGTGCCAAGTTATTTTTCTGTGTGTGTGTGTGTGTGTGTGTGTGTGTGTGTGTGTGTGTGTGTGTGTGTGTGTGTGTGTGTGTGTGTGTGTGTGTGTGTGGGTGGGTGTGTGTGTGTGTATGTTGAATCAAACTAGAACACAACAGAGGACAGAAAGACATGGTAAACGCTTGTGTACTTAAAAACGAACAGGGATGTAACGACTTGTTCTCCACAACTTTATATACCTGCAAAAGGCTTGCTGTTGTCCCAGTATCTGTATTTGAAAACCTGGGAATGAGAAAAAGCCGCACACGTTTTTTATACCTAGAAATATCCCAACAAAAAAAAGAACAGAGATAATACAGGCAGAGGGCAGCAGGGTCAAACACTGCCACAAACTGCTAGTTTGACATAAGAGAGGATTGAGAGGGGTCATTTTTATTTTTAGACTATACATGTTTTCTTTTAATATGAAAATGCTGCATATTATACCTTTAACCAATCATAACTTAACAACAAACATGTACCAGTATTGTAATTCAAATGTTTACATAAGTTCAAAATCCTGAAACTAGTCATCCCACTCATCGTCATCCTCGTCTTCATCTCCTCCCTCATCTTCACTTTCATCTGAAAAAAAGGACATATGTTAATATATATGAGACCTTTTTTTATGGCCCTCTTGGCTCCATGTAGTGATGATATTGTGATATTTACCAGAGGAATGGATGGCTTTACTCCTCTTCTGCATGACCATCATGAGAGCACCAACGATGCCCTCATTGGAGTCCGCTGGAGCTGCCTCAGGACTGTCTATCACCTGCAACAAGACAAGAGGACAGCGTTTGAACATCTGCTACACATGTAGAGGCACTAGGGCAGAACAATTCATTGAAACTAAGTAAAAATCCAAATATTGGTGCCTTAAGTGAAAAAATCGAATCGCACGAGGCAGATTATTTGTTACATGCTTTGTCGTGCAGCCCTACCAAGCACAGTTTTAAAGGGGCCCTATATAAGGGGTTATATAGGTTTTTGTGCAAGTAAATGTCTGCAAAGGCTAAAATCCCTTTGTTCACTTTCTCATCCCACCCCCGCTGCCTGAAAGGCTCCATTGGACTCCTTTGTTTACAGGAACCTAGGGACATCACTATGTTACACTCACGCTTCTATTGGCTATCCCTCCAAAACTTTGTGATAGGCTAAGGGGACGGGACATCTCTTAGCAGTTGACCAATTAAAACAGAGCCGGCCAGCTAACCAATCAGAGCAGACTGGGCTCTGGTTTCAGACAGAGGGTGAAAAGAGGTGCTGCAGCACAGGCAGTATGAGAAAAATAAAGAGCTTTTTGAACATTAAAGCATGGAGACATGTCACAGTAGAGGCACTAAATACCAGTGGTGGGCCGTCAGGGCCAGCAAGGCCTTCTCTGCTGGCCTAAACATCATCAGAATATAAATTTAATTTTTATATATGTTTTCAACACATATGTATTAAATTATTCCCCATAGTCTATTCTCTTAATTTCATAGCTTTCCTCTTGATTGCGCTGCTTCCAGCCTCAGAACGAGATTTGGAGGGCTGGCCTTTATGTTAAAGCTTTAATCCAATCATATTTCAGCCATAATGTGTTGCCAGGTCAAAGAAATCTGCCCTTAGGCCTTCAGAATCAACAGTGCGGGCGCCTGTGCCTTAAAGTGAACGGAAACAAAACTCAGGCGTTAACCAATCAGATTTCGAGTTGGCGTCAACGGGCCAGCTAGCAGGCGTACGATAACGTTAGAACGTGCACGTCTTTTGATTGGATAAGCACTATTGAGAGGCAGAGCTAACAGAGAGAGCTAGAGCTAGCAAACTGATATTGTTAATAAAGATTAGCTAGAGCTAATAAACGAGCTAATTTGTGTAGATTAGTTTTTTTTTTTGCAACCCACAATGGCTGAAGGAGGAGAAGAGATCGATTTGGTCACAGATATTATTACAACGCCATTTTCAAGGCGAACAGTGACTATCCCTGTGTCCACTGCTTCTGTCGAGCGGTCATTCTCCGCCTTAAAGCGAATTAAAACTCATGCCAGAAATTCTACTGGACAGACTCGGCTTTCAGCATTAGCCTTCATGTCAATAGAAAAGGACTTATTGGTGGAACTGAAACGCACAGATCAACTGTACACCAGAGTTATTGAAGGAAAAGAAAGGAGGATGGATTTTGTGTTCAAATAATCAGTTGTTTTGGTGAGTAAACGAATTAATATGTACGTAATTAAAATTACAAATATATAAAAAATAAATGTTTGATGCTTCTGCAAGAGATGTAGAGATGTAGTTAAAGCTGGTAGTTTAACATTCTTAATATTAAATGCGGATTTATTGATTATAAATGCTTCGGAAATATTAATATAACTCTGTTGTACTTGACTATGTTAAGGTGATGCAACGCCCGGTTATAGTGCGTTTCTGTCTAAATATATAGTTTCTAGAGCCATGGCGTCATAATGATGGCATTAAGAGGTGGAATAATTCAGGTGGGACTATGTAGGACATCATTGAAGGCCTAGGTGTGAAATGCACGGCCCGCCACTGCTAAATACTAATATGAACCTGAAAATGAGCAGAATAGGGCCCCTTTAAATATGCCTCATTCAAATCAAGAATTGTGTATTATAGCAAAAATATTTTGAGAGAAATACGTTTGTTTTACATTTTTGAGCTTCTTCCCCAGTCGGATCTGATCCAGCAAAGCTCCTCGGGGCTCTTCTCCTCCTCCTCCTCCGGCTGCAGAAGCTGGTGTTGATGGTTTTACACTGGAAAGAGGAGGAGGAGGTGGGGCATTTGAAGAGGGAGGTGGAGGTGGTGGAGGAGGAGGAGGAGGAGGAGGCCCTCCACCTCCCCCTCTGCTGGGTGTAGATGGGACAGGAGGAGGTGGCATGGAGCGATGTGGGCCGGATGGTGGAGGAGGAGGCAGGCTGTGAGAGGGGATTGATGGGGGGTCGTGACAGGGAGGGGGTGAGGGGAAGTGAGAGGGAGCAGAGTGTGAGGGTGGAGGAGGTGGAGGTCCGCCTCTGTTTGATGCAGGAGGGGGGGGTGGTAGGGCTCCACGTCCAGGAGAAGAGTGGGGTGAATGTCCTGGGACAGGAGGCAGGGCGCCGGAGCGGCTCCGAGCAGGTGGAGGCGCTGGGGCCCCGAGGCCCGGGACCGGAGGGAGGGGCCCCTGCCTGCCAGGCGGAGGGGGGGGGGGTCCACCTGGAGGGCAACAAGATATGAGTCACTATTTAGCTTAAGTTTTAGAAATAAATGATATTAGCAGGTGGTGACAGTAAGATTAATAATGAGGAACATTACATTTCCCTTTGTTGAGTTAAACAACATCTAAAAGTTAAAGTTAGACATTTACCACTTCTGGTTCCCCATTCTTAAAGTCAACGTTTTTTTTGTATGTGTTCTTGGTTAGACGCCTGAAATAAGTCTGTGTTTAACACAAGATATGTTCACATTTTGTTCTACGACATAAAATAGGTCAGAAAATTATCTACTGGCTAATCTCCAACCAGTGACTAAATAAACGCCATCACGCCGAACATTAGCCGGTGGTGACATGAAGTCGTGTGACTGTGATGTTCCTTTATCGCCTAATGTTTTTAGGTTTTTACTTCAGAAATTAATGAAGGTGGTGGTGATATGTGGAGATTATCTTGCTGAGCAAAACATGTAAAAAACGTGTGTTCATGAAAGATCTTACTTTTTGCAAAATTCCTGAGGGAGATCTTTCAATAACCTATAAATATAAGTC
Organism: Dissostichus eleginoides; assembly: GCA_031216635.1. Taxonomy (NCBI): domain Eukaryota; kingdom Metazoa; phylum Chordata; class Actinopteri; order Perciformes; family Nototheniidae; genus Dissostichus; species Dissostichus eleginoides. Next base: position 9,184,640 of record CM062267.1, on the reverse strand, counting down.
ATGTGATGGACACACTTCTAAGCCTGCAAATTACTCTCAACATAACTCCTTTTCACCTTTGCCTTTTTCACAGGATGAATTAGTGATTTACAGTGTTGACTGTCTTTATATATGCACCATTTCACCAAGGCAAATTCCTGTTTTGTTTAAACTAACTTGGAAATAAACGTGTTTCCGACTCTGATTGACCCCTTGCAGTTTTCAACATTAACAGATTTTACCGCTAACAAGTTTTACAACAGACAGAACGTTTTTTATATACTCAATGAATTCCTTTGCAGTCTGACATCTCTAGAAGTTTAAGTGTAATCTGAGTGAGTCTCAAACTGAAATGAAATGATTGAGAGTGAGTCTTACCTCTGTTCATCTCCCTTTTGACGGCCTCCATGCCTCCGGACTGCTCGATGACGTTGAGAACCATCTGCGACGTCTGTTCGTCGTTCATCGCGTCCGCACTGATCCCGGCCTGAGAGAGCAGCTTCCACATATCAGGGTCGATGTTGTTCGGATCCCAGCCCACATGACCAACATGCCTGACAGGAGGGGAACAAACAGAGAAGAGACACCATTTTACAAATATTTAAAATGAGGTCCTCTCTAGATATTTACCAAACTTCCCTGCCTGACATCCAGTGGAAGATGAGGTGCTTTCTCTTGAATAAAATGTGTATTTCCAAAGTGTGTCTATCAGTGTCAATAAAACCCCCTTCTGTATAACAGCCCATGAAAATAACAAATGGCTTTTATTATAATAAGCTTGATTATTGATGCATTTAAGTGGTCATCACTTAAATGTTGCACCCGTTAAAGAAGAACCGTAGATGCTTATTAATTGTATTTTTTTAAAGCTATTACTGGGTAGCTTGTGAATTTCACCAAGGGATCAGTTAGGTTTATCATAACCCATAAGAATAACATAGATGATAAATAATCTGTTATATTTTTGTATAAAGTAACTAAAGTTATTGAATACATTAAGTAGAGTAAAAAGAAAAACGTTTGCCCTGGGGTTGTAGTGGAGTAGAAATGTAGAGAAGCAGGGAATGGAAATATTAATGTAAATTACAAACACCTTAAAATTGTTCTCAAGTTCAGCACATGAGTAAACACACTTTCGACATTAAGGCAACACATCCATCTGCTAAAACACTCACTTAAATCCACTGGGGGCCCCGATGTCTGCTTTGGAGAGTTTGGGGCCCTTCTTTCCTTTCTTCTTGTCCTTCTTTTCTTTGCTGATCAGGCCTAAGGAAACAGCAGGAGGAGGCATCGCGCGGTACCGAGAGGAATGGATGTCCGGGTTCTGGATGTCCACTGTGGCCATGTGGAGAGCACCATGGCCGCCTGGGGACGGTTCAGGAGGAGAGACAGACGTTAAGGATGGTGTAGGCTTATTATTCTGTAGATGTTTTACTTTAAAGGTCCCCTATTATACTGTTTTTCATCAATATATTATAGATCTCAGATATATACAAAACATGTCTCTGAAGTGTTTGGCTCCAAATACCAAACAGATCATTGCAGCATCCCATAATCCCCTCTGTTTCAGCCCTGTTTCAAAAGTGCTGATTCTCTGTCTGTTACTTTAGATGAAAATAAGGAGCCCCTCCCCACGCCCCTCTGAGAGATATTTGGTTAAAAAGAACACCATAGCTTTGCCGTACTTAGTTCCCAGCACTTAGTGCAGTGTTTCTCAAAGTGGGGGGCGGGCCCCCCCTTGGGGGGCGCAGAGGCATGACAGGGGGGGCTGCGAGAGACCAGGAGGAAAAATAGTTTGGAAAAAAAAGAAAAAAAAAAAGAAATCATAATTTGAAAAATTATTGATTCGAAAATAATATGATACAGTACAAGTACGTCTGGGTCTCTGTGTTTCATTCAAGCTCGGCTCTGTGTGTGTGGAACGAGCCATTTTGTGTGCGTGCGCGCGCTCGAGAGAGAGAGAGCGCACCGGTACCGGAGATCGTTGTTGTTAGCTTCTGGTGCTAGCGAGCTAGTGGCCGGGTCTCAAACGGTTTGGTCAAGCTACCCCACAGCACCCCAAAAGAAATCTCTGGCACCGCCACTGAGCCTGCCTGCGTTTTGAAGAAATGTGCAGTGCAAAACAGGCTCATTGCAGCCACTAATGCTGTGATAAGACACACTTTTTTGCCAAATATCAGCATTTTCTTTCTTTTCATTTTTTTGCAGATTGCAAAGTGGCAAAGTATTATAACTTATTGTTCTAGCAAAGGGATTGCACAATTGTATTATGTTTTTGTTTTTTTGACCACACAGACTTATGGAGCATTGTTTTATTATCACTGTTCTAGCAAAGGAATGCTCACGTTCATATTGATGTATTTTAATAAATGTTGACTTGGCCCATTACGTGACTATTTGTGTTGGGGGGGCCCGAATTTTTTTTTTCTCCAAAGGTGGGGCCTGACAGAAAAAGTTTGAGAACCACTGACTTAGTGCCAGCACTTAGTATCCCCATGGAACTAAGTACAGATCGCGTTCACACCGGAATAAGTTCCCTGAGGGAAGATTACGCAAATGAAGCCGCTGACGTCACTTCTTCTTCTTCTTCTTCTGCTTTGGGTTTACTGGCAGGCCGCAAACAACTTCACGGCGTATACTGCCACCCGAAGTCCCCGGCCGGAAGTCCCCGGAGTTGAGGACTGGCTTCAGTAGAAGCTGCTGGGACTCCCAGCAGCTTCTACTGAAGACTTCCGATTAAATCGCCAGAACGCCGACACCTCCTCATCACTCCACCGCTCCCACGTTTTATTTTGTGTTGCCATAAGTTAGTCTCTCTCCGTTGGTGCGCTGGGCTAATGCTAATAATGCTAATAATGCTAATGCGAGCAAATAAAATGGCGGCTTCACAAAACTTTTCAGAGTTTTACGGGGCGTGGTTTGCAATTCGCCCACCCAATCAGAAATTGGAACTTTTTTCTCCCCAGGAAAGTACTTGCTCTCTAGCAGGGACTAAAAAGGGGGCAAAAGTTCTCATGAACTAAGTTCTCTTTTTGGTGTGAACGCAAAATCCCAGGAACTATCGGAACTAAAAGGGAAAAGTACTCCGGTGTGAAAGCGCCTAATGGTGCTCTAGGAGGAGATTCAGTTGATAAGGTGGGGGGGGTTACCTTGGTTGGTGATTGGCTAATGGTTACACAAGCCAAAAAATCGTTATGACATCATAAAGTGGTTTGTATATAAATGGATCAGGACAAAAAGAGAGAGAATCTTTTTTCCTGAAACTTTCAGAATCTCTTTACACAGAGGGGACACATCTATGTATCTATCTTATCTATAAAAGACATGATTTTGCACAATAGGTGACCTTTAAGGATGGTGTATTCTTATTATTTGTAAGATGTTTTACTTGAAGGGGCCCTATTATGCTCATTTTCAGGTTAATATTTGTATTTTGTGTCTCTACTGTGACATGTTTACCTGCTTTAATGTTCAAAAAGGTCTTTATTTTTTAACATGGAGTAAAAGTATAAAGTAGCATAATATGAACATAAAGTACATAAGTATCTCAACATTTAGTAAATGTACTTAGTTACTCTCCACCACTGATTGTTGGTGGTAGTAAAAGTTACAGATGTGTTCAACGCACCTTTTTCAATGGGGACTCGAGGCAGATTACCTCTATCTGCAGAGACAGGAAACAGGAAGGAAACCGTTTATTGTTTGCTACATATGTAAATGAAATGTGCAGATGTGAAATGTAGTGTTGTCTTACCACTTGGCGGCGGGGGGCGCTGTTTCTTAACTGTCAATAACAAGCAGGTGAGAGAAACCATTTTGGGACACATTAAAACACCATAACAATGTTTTTCATTCTTCTAAAACATCCTAAAAAACGTTTGTTAAATAAGAATATTTATTAATTTTAATTCACAATTATGAATCAACAATTATATATCGACTCATTAGCATCTCCTATATTTTCCATAATAATATGAGAATATTTAACAATTTCTGTTTAATTTAAGTCTCTGCAGGAGGCTTCTTGATAAGGACTCACTGCAATGAGCCCAATAAGGAATAAACACATATTGCATATTGAATTGTTGTATTCATTTCATGCTTAAAATACACATGAAAGTGGTCTCTGGACCTCACTGACCTTGACGAGTGTTTCTCTGGTTGATTTTGTCTTCCACAGCGTGTCGGAAGTCTTCTGCTTCCTGTTGCATCGAAAAGTTCAGTCCCACTTGACAGTCCTGCGTCGAGCAAGGAACAAACAACAAATATGTTAAATAATTGTGACGGTACTGATGGTTTAAAAAACTAAAATTGCAGTGCACCTGGTGGAAAAAGAGGGTTTGCTTACATCCGATTCGAAGGTGTGAAAGAACGGTTGTGGTGAGGAGTAAACTATCTGGTTGTAGATCTCCTGCTCCCAAACCATCCTCCCCATCTGTGGAAAAAGAACATGTTGAATATTTAAGTCCTTCAATAATAATACTCAGGAAAGATGCGAGTTCTTCTTTTAATAAAACCTTTAGCTAGGGCTGGTTTCAGGCTTCTCCATACAGAGCGTCCTCCTCGGTTCAACTTTTTATGGTATTTTATTTATTTGTTATTTTTTTGTATATTTATTGGGTTTTTGTATGCCTTTTATTTTATTTCATTTTATTATTTGTATTTCACATTTTATCTTGTTATTTTATTATTTCTTTTTTTATTGTCAGTCATGTTTTTTTAATCTGTAAAGCCCACATTGGTTTATATAAATACAATGTAATTTGATTTGACTTGATCGTTTTGTAACTCACTGTGATTAAATCAGTTTGAAAAGGGCCAACATACTTTAGTGCAATCATACAACAAGCTCTTGGTACAATGGCAGTGAAGTCTGAGATCACTTTGTTTAGGAAAAGGATGGCTATAGTGAGTCCCCCACACGCAGTACCATAGGCTATTTTCTGATATTAACACCTAAAGACGTCTGCAGACATGGCTTTGCTTTTCAATGCTGTAAACCCAACTCAACAGCGTACAGCATATACAAATAAAAGCATAATGTTAAACTTAGACTAAAATAAACTGTCAATCATTTGTTACATTATTTAATTTTGTTGGCAACTAGTTTAGCGCTGGGCCCTGCTGCTGCAAAGCGGAAGCCATGTTTGCTCTTTCTATTTTCTGTTTGAAGTTCACTGATGTTAACTGTGTCACACTTGGGTCTCCGGAAATACACCAACAAGTTTGAACAGTAGAAACAATTTGTCATTTGTCTGTTTTTGAATATTTTCTAAAAAGAAAAACGGGACAAACGATACAACTTCAGGATGAGGACTTTTTATAAACTTTTAAGGTGATGGATTTGATAAAAAAAATGTTTAATATAACTAAATGTATACATTTCCCGTGAAGAAATGGACTGACTCTTAACCACATTTTTACACATCTTTACTTAGAATTACAACAACGATTAGAAATAAAAAAAATATTGAATTTGATAAATATTTCGCCTAATCATTCACTTTTGTTTACTTCCTTACTATTTTCTTTATATTTATTTATTTATTTTACACTTTATTTGTATCTGTATGTGTACCTGTGTACACCAATGTCAATGTTTGGTGTGTATTATAGTGCATGATGTTCATTTATACTTTCTTGAATAAAAGAAATTCAGAACCTTTTTAACAAGATGTACTTTAGAAAAGTGTTTGGGACTATATTGCCCAGCTTCCCCAGCTTAAATTACACCTGTGTCAGTGAGGTTACCTTCATATCAAACATCCGTATGAAGTAGGAGCGCTGAGGGTTGTCTTTGACGAAGCACACGACTCCAGTGTGCTGCAGGCTCCACACCGAGGGGCTGTGAGGCAGAGCCATGAACAGCTGGGCGACTGCAGTGGCCATGGACTGAACACACAAAAGAGATAAAACATGCATTACAAAACAGATGAGATCTGATAGGACACTTTTATTGCAGCTCATGTAAAAGTGTGTTGAGGATCCACTTCCTTGCGTGCATTCACTTGTTCAAACAACAACTTTTTAAAGTGCTGTGCTGCTCTTAATTTGCATGCACAGATAGCATACGAGAGAAATATGCCTCTAGAGGCAATGTGTTGCGGCTCACTGACAGTGCTTACTTCAGTGGCATAAACAAAGTCAGGAACAAAGCCAACTTCTGCTCTACTGTAAGACTAAACAACACTAGAGTCTAATTCTGACACCAGAGGAGGAAATGGTTCAGCCACCATTTCCTGCTACAGCTACCTCCTCTTTTCTGATGACCTAATGTCAGCAATACATTTTAAACTGCATGGACACAGTCTTGTGACGGAAACATATGTCAAAGTAAGACTGGAATTCAAATACATTTCATTAAATAAATCGACTGGAATTCAAATAAACTTCATTAATAAATCAACAGCGCACATTCAAACTCAGGATATCCAAGAGCCTTAAGGGCTGAGACAACATTACTATGGAACAACCAGAATAACCTGTATTATCTTGGACGGCCACTCCTTTCCACTTGTACGACAAATTCTGTATCAGGTAGTACACAAGTCAGACAAATACAGCAGGTGGGACCCCCCCCTTCCTCAGTTTGCTTTAACTTACAGCACATCTTCTGCCCATTAGCTCCTCACACTTCTCATTCTCCTGTTGGCTCAGCAGAGAGCTCCTGGCACCCTCCGATTTAGTTTTAGATCCACGGCTCATGATGATAAATCTCCCAGCTTGTCTCAAGTGAATGTGTACAGCATTTAAAGAAACAAAAAAAAAGACAGTCGTCTTCTGTTCAGAATACTTAGCTCTAAAGTCAAGGAAGTTTCTCTTCTCTGTTCCGCGCACACATCAACTGAAAGCAGGAAACGGACAACCGCACTTCTCTTACCCCCACTTTTCTTCTTTCTCACAGACGCAGGAGCACGAATGAATGTGTGACTTCCATTTTCAGAGAGAGGCAGTGCACTATGGCTCCTAATGCTGTGACTGCATTCATTTTACAACCACTTTAGTGAATTATTACACAAAGTAGTTGTAGTAGTGTCACACAGGTGTAATGCCTATTTATATATTACCTTTGTGGATTGCTCATGTTTGTATTAGTGGGTTTTAAATGTTTTTTGATAGATAGATAGACAGATAAAGACTTTATTTAAATAATTTTGTCACAGCAGCAGTGTTGTCAAAACGTTACGGTACTGGATGTGTATTTTGTAAATTGTAAATAGTGTAATTTTTTACTTTTATCTTTAAAATGTTCACGCATGCTTCTGAATTAATACTAAGCTATCTTTGTTTACTTGCTGTAACAAATGTACATTTCCCCTCTGTGGGACGAATAAAGGTATTCTAAATATGCCTTTTTTCTTAGAATGTGCCCTTTTTTTAAACGTCACTTCCTTTTTTCAAAATGTCAGCTTCTTTTTTTTAAATGTAATTTTTTTTTTTTGATTTTGACTTTTGCTTTTCTTTTCAAATCATTTTGTGACATTCTCACTGAAGAGACTTGCAATTATTTGCCCCAGACTTCTGCTTTCAGACGTAGTTAATTATGAAGTTATTACCCTATCAGATAATAATCCAATGCAGAGGCAATAATGTAATATAATACATTATTTTATATATATATTATTTATATATGTATTTTTATATAGTCTTAAAGTTACAACTGGCCCTTTGAGTGCAGCCATAATGCTGATGTGGCCCGCGATTAAATTGAGTTTGACACCCCTGCTTTAGAGTATCTCAACAATACACAATAACGAAAATATTGAATACATTTAGTACAATATAATCACTAATAATAGAGGGTACATTTTTAAAGATGTGTCGGTCGTCTGTGTTGTTTTAAAATTTGTCATAATGGATCCTTTGTCTTTTATCTGCAAACCAAATCTACCTACGCGTCCAAATAAAAAACCTGAACCTGAGATAAAGCTGTGGATTAAAAAGCTACTTTGTACAAATGAGAGACACATTTTATTGACAGATATCAACATTCAAATTAATTAAAAAAAGGTACAGGATGAATAACAAAGTCAAAACATGTCTGTAAGTCAAATTTTAAACTTAAAAACCCATAGGTCATTGTTCACCATACTGAACAGTTTCTGGGGCGACTATAACAGACACGTCTTCATTAACACTGACATTATTTCATGTACACTTTTTAAATGGCTTCCCCCCCCCTAATTTATTTTTTAAAAAGTGTGATACACCCTCTTTCAATATGACACAAAAGTATAATCTCTGGGTTTTAACAACGTTTTTAGTTTTTTTCAGGAATACATAAAAAACTGTACAAACCACCTCTGTTGATTCACATGTTATTGTCTTTAACTGTGTGTTTGACCTTCATTGAGAGCAGCTGAACACCACAAATTGCACCATTTCTGTTGTATTATTTATAAAAGACCACCTCAGGCTCAGCTTTGGAGATCAAAAGATGATCACTTCTACAGGAGTCATGTTACGTGTCAGTATAGATTAAAAAAGTCACATTAAGAAAATGTTAAACTCCATGTACAAGTCATTGAAAAGTGTGTTTAGAGTGGAATGGTTTGTGCGGCTTCAGCCTCACTGCTGCTCATATTTTGCAGCTTTTTTGAAAGGTTGGGGTAATTTGGACACAAAGCAGCAGCATTTTTTACAGTCCTAAATGTATATTGAAACAGCAACTGACGGATGAACAACTGACATTTTCATTTAAGTATGCAAACTCCCGGGAAAAGCAAGTGAGTTCCATACGACACAAATTTCTGCGTGGGGAGGTGTGTTGAAAGAATTTTGGCAGTGACTGAGCTATTCCAAGGAACTTTACACATCCATACTCTAAATGGGATTTCCATTTGAGTCATGTTGTTCCCATTCATCCTTTGGCTGCATTTCTACACATGCCTCCAAACATCCTTATAGCGAGGCATGACTTTGTATTCAGTCAGAACACATTTCTTTGTATTCTCATTTATCTCCATTAGTTTTTTTTCTGTTGTATAGGAGAACTTCACATATCCTTCATCTTGTGATGCCAAACTTTTGTTTTCCTGTTTGGCTTTAAAAAAAGAGGAGGGGTTTAATAATAGGGAGAGTTTGGGATGGCATTGTGTTCGTTTAGTTTCTCTGTTGAGACGGTTAGTGTTAGTGTCCGCCTCCGCTCCGAGACTCCCCGGTCACCCAGTCGATGATGATAAACGACAAACTCATGACCATGAAGACGACTCCCAGCGCAGCAAAGCATGCAGCCTGCAGGAGGGGAAAGGAATAAATGGACATTGGTATCAACAACACACTTAAACTAATTAAAATGTACGTTTAGTATAACGTATCCTGGGTGGACACACAATTCCTAATTAAAATGGTTAAAAGAATAACCATTAACTAAGTCTTTGTTAACGTAAAAATAATGTATGCATTTTTTGCATTAAACCATCAGCTCATTAGGAACTAAGGTGCAAAAACAATCATAACACAACTAAATCTAATTACTGGAAATGATACATGTGGAAGATTCTTATTCAGTATTTTGAGACACCCCATATTTGAAGTTAGTAAAACATTTGTTTTACTTCAAAATGAGAGGATGGTTAGGGCAGAAGTCAAACCATAGTCATATATTTTGGTCATGTAAGGCTTAGCGGTTTCTGGGAAATCGTTTGGAGAGAAATGTCAGCTACTTTTGGTATTTCTCTAAATACAATACCTCATATACTATTACCTGGAAAAACACCAGAAGAAATGAAAGGAAACGATTCTTACTTATTGCTTGTGATAAGAGTAGCCATTATTAAACAAATTACAAGAAACTGGTAAAAAAAAATTGTATCTTGATAAATGGAAAAATGGAAAGATCTGGTAAATAAATGTTATGGTAGCGATCTGTTACTATATTTAAGGTATTTGAAATAGCTAAAGGAGCCGAGTTGTACCTGAATCTTAGGTCTGGACTTCAAAGGCTCCTGGTCTTCAGGAATGATACGGATGTAGAAGATTGCAGGAAGGATGAAGATGAGGCTGGGGGCAGTTGTGGCTCCTGAAGTTAAAGGAGGAGAAGAAGTGAGTTTTCTTAAAGCCAAACACAGTACATGATAACACAGTTTAGGCATGATGATAATAATGGAAGCCCAGACCGTACAGCCACTCTTTCCTGTATAAAACATACCAATGAGTCCAAAGATGTCGCGGATGGAGGGCACGAAGATAACCAGCAGGTTGACCACAAACAGGAGACATAATGTAATGCCGATGTGCACCGGCCAGTTGAAAGGCTTGTCAGGGAAGAAGATCTGCAGCAAAGCCCTGCGGATCTACAGGGGGAAGGGAGGAAAAGAGGGACAATGTCATGACTTTCTTTACTTTACAAGAAGATATGCATCAGGATTAATAAATAAAACTATAAAAGCTGTTGAGAAACTGTTTCATAAAGCCATGTGGAAAATAAACTCAATACAGGCAGCAACTTGACTACATCCCCTCCCAGCAGGTTAGCAGGTATTTTCCATTAAAATGCCTGCTTATTGTATATTATTTAAGACTAGAAGTGCAACACACTTGAAGAATACTTAGGGTGTGTGCTTATTTGCCTTCTTGGATAGAGTGGGATGAGAAGAATAGATATAAATCATATTCATCAGTTCATTATGAAGCTTGAACTAGCTGCAGGTTAGCCTAGCGATTAGCTTAGACATAGCTTGTCTGGCTTTGTTATAAAAGCTTCCAGCAGAGAGTGGAGAGAATAAAAAATGGATTACCCTGTTGTAAAACCCAAACGTGACACCTTAAAAATATCTATGAGGGTTTAAAAATGAGATACAATGTGTATAACATATTTTGACTTTTGGAGAGAACCAGGCTAGCTATTTCACAGCTAGCATTCTTAGCTATGCTATCTGTCTATTGGGAGCGTGTCTATGTTCCCACAGCCCAATGGTCCCACAGCCCAATGGTCCCACATTTCTAATATGGTTTTTTTCTTCAAAATTAGGCCCTATGTTCCCACAGCCTAATGTTCCCACAGCCCAATGTTCCCACAGCCCAATGTTCCCACAGCCCAATGGTCTCACATTTCTAAGTAATCTAACTATAACTAACCTAACCCTAACCATTGGGCTGTGGGAACATAGGGCCTAATTTTGAAGGAAAAAAAATATGTTAGAAATGTGGGACCATTGGGCTGTGGGACCATTGGGCTGTGGGAACATAGGGATGAACCCTGTCTATTGGCATCAGTTTTATAATGACTACAGTGTTTGCTGATCTGCTCTGTATCTTTACCATTCATTTTTAATTTGGATGTTTTCCACCCATTTTAAAAACCTGCTTACATTTTGAATGGTCATATTTATAAACTACTGTATATTCAGAAGTTATGTTAAGTTGTGTTTAGTCCATAAAGTCAACACACCATTAAGGTATAAATAGCTGTGTTCATAAGTTACACACTGACAGACACAGAACTGAAACAGTACAGTTACAGAGTATTTATTTATAAAACTGGTCATGTTCTTTGAGTCAGACATCATTTTTCGGCAGAATCCGCAATGTGGTTAAGATGCTACATCAACATTTTTTCCAGTTTATTCTGGGTACAACTGTTACGTCTCTACAACTTACTACCACCAGGGGTCATTGTCATTTCATATAATTGTGGCACATATTTCCATGATGACATTCACATCGGAAACATAGAATTACGGATGCACTATTTGTTTATGTCAGATCTTTTCCTAAGAGAAACTGATTATTTTGTTGTATAAAGGTTTTTGCTTTGTTGCAAGGTTCTTTATCTACAGCATTTTAGAAGTGTTTTGTATACATAGTAATACAAATAATAAATATAATAAACCATACACCCCAGCACGTGCACTCCGCTCTGCATCGGCCAAACGGCTCGCTGCACCCGCACTGCGAGGGGGACCCAAGTTCCCATCAGCAAAAACACGTCGGTTTGATATCCTGGCTCCAAAATGGTGGAATGAGCTCCCCATTGACATCAGGACAGCAGAAAGCCTACACATCTTCCGGCGCAGACTGAAAACTCATCTCTTTCGACTCCACTTCGAGCGATAGATTTACTAACAAAGCACTTATATACTAATAAAGGACTGGCTTATCTAAAGCCAGTTGAGTAGCACTTGAAATGTTTTGGCTCTATGAAACCTGATGTACTTATATGATTCTAGTTTGTATCTTCTTGGTCGAATGCACTTATTTTAAGTCGCTTTGGATAAAAGCATCAGCTAAATGCAATGTAATGTAATAATATCATATAACATTTTAAATAAATAATAAATGTTATACTGTATAGAAAATCCTATTCAAGTATTTTGTATATGGCATTTTTTATATATATTTTATAAAGTTCTATAAGGCTGCAACTATGGATTACTGTTCCTAATTGATATTTGTATTATTTGTGATATAAAATTCCGGCAAATTGAATGTTTAATTGTGGTCCAAAAGCAACAAAGAAAAACTGAAATGTTCACAATTTAGAAGATGAAACCATTTTGGCAGAAACATTATTTTAAGCAAATCAATTATTCAGCAGATGGTACTCTTTTAACCTCTCTTTTGTGTCACTTCGTTTCATCAATTTTATCTCAATCTACTTTTGCTATTATGTAAAGTGTGTTGAATTTGTGGAAAGAGTAAGGAAATCTTAACCTAAATATAGTTATTATTCATGTTGACAGATGTCTTACCGGGAAAAGAACGACGGGGACGGTCAGAGTGACGGCCACCAGCACGGCCAGACGTACACAGAGCATCAGGCCATCCAGGGGGTCCACCTGACTGTAGGTGTGTAACAGCTCTGACTCCACAGCACCTGAACACACACACACACACAGACACACATAAACACACTGAAGCTCTTTACACATGGTCTATCCCCTCATTCACAACACTGGAAAGCACACATGGGCTCTGGATACAAGTGGCTCATTCATTTAAAAATATCCCCATTCACAACTTCTGAACTAGGTGACCTTTGACCGACAAAGCCAGCTCTTTGAGTCAGCATATGGAAACAAAAACAACTTTACTCTCATTTTAGAAAATGGAAATAGAAATGAAAGATTTAAATGAAATATTCTCTTAATTGTCACGCACATGTAAACAGAACTACACACAGAGGGACATTTAGACTGTGAATACAATCCATCCTTGTACAGCGCCCATGTAACAGTGTGGGAGTTATTAACACAATAATGCATCAATTGTTTAGTAATGTGATATATATATGATTCTAAAATGTGCTATTATGTCCATTAAGTAACTTTTGGTGCTTTCAGTTAAATTTGATGCCAATACTTTTGTACTTTTACATGTAGCAGATTATTTTTAAATTTATTATTGATGCTTTTACTTAAGTAAAAATACTTATTCTCTGCTTACCAAAGAAAGTGAGGTAACCAAAAAGAGCCGTTATTAGGTACATGACGAACATGGCCAGGATGGAGACGTTAGCGATTCTCTGCATTCGTTTCTTGGTGGCGCTGTGGTAAAGAAAAGCAGAAAATGTATTTTAATTAAATGTTAGGAAAAAACTATGTTAATTTTTCCCTTAACCTTTTAGCACATCTCCCTGTGTTCCAATAAGATCATTATTTTGAGATTTTGTGAAATGCATGACGGCATTCTGACTTACTCTCGTAGCTCGGTGTAGATTGGTAGCACCTCGGGGTGGCAGACGAAAGAAAAGGCCAGAATTGGGATGGTGTACGCTGTCTAAAAGCAAGACATATCTAAGGTCAGTGAATAACCCACCAAACAAACATTCGGGAACACATCCATATTTTATACCAAACACTACTGTTGACATCGTACACTTTATTGCTGTTGACATAACAACCTCTACTGTTAGCCATACTAACACATGACAGTGAATCTGGCATGCTAACCATATACAGTCTATGGTGCTAACCAAGGAATACATTAAAGATTCAGGGACTTAGACGCAGGGATAGTAAAAATGTTTCCTCTGACCTGTGAGTTAGTGGTAAACATTTTGGGCTCACAGAAGTCATCTGTCACATTCATGTGTTTGTTAACATAAACACTTGTAAAGTTGTTATGATTGTCATCATTCAGGGGACACGGGATGTTGAACTTCTTGAAGATAACCTGGGAAAACCAAAGATAAATAATGATTAGAAAAACATCATAATCAGAAACAGGGTTTTGCAAAGTAGGTTTAAACATACAAGGAATTTACTGTGAATTATTATAAAAACTAACTAACTTAGTAATTAAATAACTAGCTGACGGACTGACTGACTAAATAAGTAACTAAGTAACAAACAAACAAACTTTCCAACTTTTAACTAACTAATGACGGACTGGCTAGCTTACTAACTAACTAAATAACTCACATACTAACTACCCTAGCTAAGTAATTAACTATCTAACTATCTAACTAATTAACTAACTAATTAACTAACTAATTAACTAACTAACTAACTAACTAACTAACTAACTAACTAACTAATTAACTAACTAACTAACTAACTAACTAACTAACTGAATGACTGATTAGCTTACCAAGTAACTAACTAACTATGTAACAAACTGACTGACTGACTGACTGGCTAAATAGCCAACTAACTTATTAACTAAATGACTGACTAACTTAATAACTAACAAATTACCAAACTAAGTGACTAAGTAACTAACTTACTAGATAACTAAATAACTAAGTGACTAACAAAGTAACTAACTAAGTGACTAACTAACTGTCTAACTAAGTAACTAACTGACTAACTAACTTACTAGTTAACTAAATCAATAATTAGATGACTGACTGACTGACTGACTACCTAACTCACTAACAAGCTAGCAAGCCAATTAACTACATGACAAAAAACTAACTAACTAACTAACTACTGTAACTGACTGACTACCTACTTAACTCACTAAAAAGCTAGCAAGCCAATTAACTAAATGACTAATTAACAGACTGACTGACTCAAAAGAAAATATTTATAATAAATATAAATATATTAAAAATATACACACAATTAAGTAAACCTAGGAGTGTGTAAAACACACAGGGAATGTGGTCAGGTGGTTTTGTTGTGAAATACTGTGTATATCTTTCCTGAATATTTGTACACTCACCGAAATGACGAAGAACACCATGCAGCAGAGGGAGAAGCCACTCGTGTAGCCCAGGTAACCTGTGGGCAATGATAACACCATATTCAGAACTGTATTAAGAAGTGATGGTACTTTTTCAGAAAAGCACATAAAAGTACAGTACACGTATAAAGGAAGTGAAAACATGATGTAATATGGGAAAGTATGAGGAATACAAAGTTAAATGAAAGAGAAATGTGACAACAGAATGAAAAACATACCAAGTTGTTTCATGAGTGCTAGAGGAAGGATGATGACAACACTAACTATTATGATCAAGTAGTTTCCATTCAAGAACCACTCTCTAAGAAACGACCAGACAAACAGGTGAAAAAAGAAAAAAAATCAGTACAAAAAAACACAACAAACAGAAACTGTGAATAAATCGGAATATGACTCTGACACTCACCCTGTGTTTTCGGGTTTACTGAGGAAGGCTTGAATAACCAAAGGGAGCTCAGATTTGACGATAAAGAGGTAGCTGGACATCGCTAAAAGGAAATGAAATCAGTCAGTAATATCTTGTGAAATGCATTTGATTAAATATATTAAAAAATAATCTTTAAAGGAAATAACAAGACATTACCTCCAATGTTGTGTACTGAAATGATGCACCCTGCCAGTATTTTTCCCGGGGTGCCAAAAGCCCGATTTCCCAGCTGTTCATAAGCACGGATACCTGAGGAACATTAGAAATGAGTGTGAGGAGTTATGAATGAAGGATCAACTAAATGGCTTTGTTTGCTAAGTTGTGTGTGTTGAATCCAGCTTACCGACAACTCCAGCACTTTTCAACAGGAGATGAATTGAATATGCAGACAGAAGGGCGATGGACACCAGCAGCATCCTGAAACACACAAGAGCAGAGATCTCTCAGTTTTAAAGATTTAACGGCTTTATCATCATTTGCTCAATAGCTAGAGCTTAGTTATCGGCAATGAAAATCTAAAGTCCAACGCTCTTCAAACAGTGCAGCATACAATATACTTTAAACAAAAGTTTTTTTAAAAATACATAAATAGTGCAAGAAAAAGGTGCAAGTAAGAAAATGGCACAATAAAAAGTCCAGGAGTAAGTAAACTATGTACATGTGAACTAGAACAAGATAAAACAGGATGTTACATTAAATACTTAAGTAAAGTACAGTGGAATACTTTGTTTTCATATTTAAATATAAGTATCAAACCCTTGAGATGCACCATTTCATTTTTAAGGGGTTACTAAGGCACAACATATTTTGAGCATATATATACATCAATATATATACAAAAACAGTATATTTCGTACTTTTTAAGGCTGCAACTATAGATTATTTTCTCTATTAATCAATTAAATACATGGTAAATAAAATGTCAGCATATTGAAACCCCCTTGAGATCCACCGTATTGATGAGAGACACTTTATGGCTCTCCATCATTATAAAAACCACATCATTATAACATAAAAATACATTCACAAAATAAAAAAAGATTATTATAATGGCAATTTTAAAAAACAGTAAATAGTAGGTGTGGAAGTCACGGTGAAAAGTAATTGATCCGAGGAAGTTAGGAAGAATATTATGGAAGTTTAAAGCTAAAAGCAAATCTGTATCAAAGCTCCTTCAAATCTGGAGATTAATATAGAGTTAAAACTGAGCTCATTAATTAAAAATAAATACAGACAGAAAGAAAGAGAGAAAAACGATGTTATTCTCTTTAGAAACGAGAAGCTTAATCCGAACAAGCCATTCTTGTAATTGTTGTTTTTTCTTCTCCGCCCACACAAGTTAGTTTGACTTCCAGAGAGAGCGGCTCTCCAGTCCAGACCTCCTCCTCCCTTTCCTCTCCTCCCCCCTTCCTCCCCCCTTCCTCCCTCTCCTCCCCCCTTCCTCCCTCTCCTCCCCCCTGCCACATAGCACAGGACTGATCCAGCAGGCGTTTCTTGGATCTGATCACTACGGACTATTTTTAAACACTTACATCTGATTTAGGGAAGCTGCGTGTGTATGAGCCCTGATGCACACACACACACACACACACACACACACACACACACACACACACACACACACACACACACACACACACACACTGATAGAAATATACATAAATTAGGTCTGCAAAAGCTGTGGAGACATCTGTAGAGTTGCCTCATTGTAGGAAAATGTAGTAAATGCAGTTTCCATGGGTTTTTATGCTTCTCTATGTCATTTATTCTACGATTTTACTTGTGTTCTATCTGGACCTCAAGTCTGTAATAAAGTTTGGATTTAATGATTGATAAAAGCTTCTTTTTTTTTCAAAAATATAAAGGAATAAAAGTATTAGTTTTTTTAAATAAGGCCTTGGAAAAATGTATATAGTAGGTCAGGAGCAGCACAAATAACTTTGAAATCTCCACTGTATCATTTTCTAAAACTCATACCTTAAACTCTAACACATACGACAAACAGCCTTGTGTGAACATTGGCTTTACAAATCCTGAAATCAAGATACTACTGCTCAATTGGGGATCATATTACAACTTATTACTGTGCGTTGAGCAAATAAAAGGCTGGAAAAATACACGAACACACAGAGAAAAAAAGCCAGGCATGATGTTAAACCAAAATGAGGATTGTGTTTGGCTTGCATACTCACAGAAAGAGAATAATTCCGGTGTTGGACATCGCAAAAGCCAATCCCAGAATCCCGCTGCCCATAATAGCGTTACTGAGGTTAAAGATGGACATGCCAAAAGAAGTCTTCCCCTCGAACTGCAGGAGAGGATTAAACACAGAGATACCGTTTTAAAAACTACAGAAACCAAAAATATGTTTTCTAACATATTGCTGAGCAGAAGCACTCACATCTGTGAAGTGGTTTTCCTTCTTGACTCCAGCTTTGTGGGGGAGAAACTCGTCGTGTTCAGTCAAGCCATCCAGACCGTCAAACCTTCAATGGAATACAAGTCATTGGTTTAAGAGAGCCACAGAAATACTCAAGCTTTTTTAAATACACGTTTAAAGACACCTTTAAATCAGAATCTTAATAGCTTAAAGAGGCCCTATTATGCTTTTGGGGGTTTTCCCTTTCCTGTAGTTTGTTATTTAGGTTTGTGTGCATGTAAATGGTCTGCAAAGACTAAAATCCCAAAGTTCCCTCCAGAGGGTTGGGGATTTTTTACTTGCGCTTCTATTGGCTAGCGCTCCAACACATTGTACGTGATAGACTAAGGGGCGGGACATCTCCAAGCGGTTGATCAATCACAACAGAGCCGGCCAGCTAACCAATCAGAGCAGACTGGGCTCTGGTTTCAGACAGAGGGTGAAAAGAGGTGCTGCAGCACAGGCAGTATGAGAAAAATAAAGAGCTTTTTGAACATTGAAGCATGGAGCCATGTCCCAGTAGAGACACTACATACTGATATGAACCTGAACATGAGTTTAATATGGCCCCTTTAAGTTGAAGTTGTGACACTTACCCATTGTCCTTGCTGTGTCCGTTCATCTTCTGAAGCTCCATGCTGGTTGCAGAGGTTGTGAGTTTTTTTAGATTTACTTCTGCTGGACTGAAAGAATCCTCTTCAAAGTGTCACCTGGATAGAGGTTAAGAGAAAAAGGTTTTTTATTATTTGTTATTCATGCCTTCAACTCCTTAACATGTTTGCTATTAATCATGTTCAGAGAGTTCAATGTCAGTTTGTTTTTCCACAACAAACACGCTTCACGCATCGATCTTGCCAACTTTCCATCATTTGTTTAATGTGTGAAGACTGCAAGCAGCTTGTGACTTTTCCTTTCAGGAATCAGAAAGAGGACAGGTAAAGACTAAATAAAAGAGCAAAGTACCACTAAATAAAGAGGAAAGCATACGTTAAAAAAAAAAGTAGCAGCATATAAAAAGTAAGTGGAACATATACAAGTAATAAAGTAGGAGCCAGATATCAGTAGTATATATAATTTAAAGTGACAACCAGCTCCGTATGCACTTGCAAACAGACATTCATACATGTTTTTACATTAATAATTATATATATTTGTAAATATGTAAACAGCTTCACGTCTTTCTACTGATGATTTTATATTTGATATACTGTTTGTGTGAACTCTTACCTGTGCTATCATGTGTTTCAATCTTATTCCTGTCTCTGCTTTAACAACTAAATGTCCTTACTGGAATCAATAAAGGTTCATCATATCCTATCTTAAATAGTAAATGGATATATTGCAATGATATTCCGAACAGCGTTATTCAATCAAAGCAATAACAAAAGACAGAGTTAGGTGGTTTTATAAAGTAACATTGGTTGTTGTTTTTGCCATCATTGCAGTTAGTTAGAGGCCTCTTCCTCTCCAAAACGTATGGATAAGGGGATTTAACCCGGTAAAGACACTGAATACACAGTTTCACGTTTAAAATGTGTGCGACTCCATGCTGCTTGGTGGAGAACAGCTTGTTTCTCCGTCAACTTTAGATCCAGACATTGGTTAGGAAGTTAAACACAGAAGTCTGCACTTCTTCCTGACATGATGAGTAAAGAAAATAAATATGTGTCTTTGATGCAGTTTGGCAAGTTTGCTCATCTTATTTCTGATGATTTAAATCCATTGACGTGCAGTCAGGGGAGGCAGGGGAGGCAGAGCCTCACCTGTCATACTCCAATGTAACGGAAAAACAACTAAAGAAAAACTAAATAGTAATAATAATAAAATGTCTCCACTGATCTGTGTTGTAAGTGTGATTTATGTATGATTCCAATCGCTTTTCATAGTCAAAATCGGCAAATTTGCCGAGCTCCGCTACAACTACGGGGAGCGATGAGAAGTGAGGCAGGGACAAGCTCTGCCTCACGTAAGCCCACAGTAACTGGCTGGAGCGCGGGCACTAATTATGCGCGGCCACTTATTTTGTGAGCGCGCTCAAGCCAGTTACTGTGGGGTAAGGTGAGGCACAGATGAGCTCTGCCTCACCTCAGATGCGTCACCCCACAGAAACTGGCTGGAGCGCGGGCCCTAAGCGCATGCCTGTTACCATCTCACTGTAGGTCACCAATGTAATGTTTGTAGATCCCTTTATTACATTTATCCTCGCCATCCACAGTCTCTAAAGAACTTATTTCACGTATATATGATATTTAGGCTCGCTGGTCTCATCATACAACGGCAATGAAAAAAGCACCAGGGGAGGCAGCCATAACCTCTGCCGCACTGGGGGCGCACGTGAGCCCACAAGTTCTTGTTGCTACTGTTATTCTACGCAGAGACGGTAGACGCAAACAACAAACTAGACTTTTGAAACTACAGGAAGATAAGGAGGACTTTTACAAAAAAGTAATAGAGATTGTTGTCCAGAAGAATAGCATGGACTTCATCTTCAAGTCAAGGTAAGACCACCATTGTAATGAAATTGGGATCTTACTAAGAAAGAACAATCCAATATTTAGATTTTGGTTATCCTTTTGTTGAACGGTCTGTTTAAAATGAATGGAAGCATCAGACTAAAAAAGCTTTTGAAAATATCCGAATATTTCGATTAAGGTCAAAATATAATATTTGTAAATCTGACTCTGAAAGAGTCAGTGCCTCACCAGCCATGAACCTCACCGCACGTCACTGTTTAAATCCTTCATCCTCCAAAAGTTATGCCTTAAAACTGGATATCAAGTCAAATTACAACAGCTTCTGGCTGAAACAAGGGGGATAAACTATTTAAGGAGACTACATGAAATGGGCAATTACGTTGATTAAAATGAGAGAATTTTAAAGTTTTTAAATTGTAGCAAACTTTTGGGATAAAGTAAGTACAAAAGTCAACAAAATATACAGCAAAGGTTGAGCCAGTTTAGGCAGCTAATGTGTACACTTAGATACTCTTCTGTGTGTCTGTGTGTCTGTGTGTCTGTCTGTCTGTCTGTCTGTCTGTCTGTCTGTCTGTCTGTCTGTCGAGATAGATGTGGATATGGCTCTGTTCTACCACATATTTGATATAAAGGTGTGTCACAGTGGCAGACGTCAGCTGTCTTTAAATAAACTCAGCCTTTTAAAAAGGTAAACATACCTGCTATTTGCACTTAAGCAGACGGATGCCACTGCACACAGGAAACACTGAATCAGATTGTTGTAACACAAACGGAACATTTGGCTTATAAAGGGCAGACCTATTTCTAAAGTCTTGAGAGTCACACCACTGTAATTTTTCCTGCAGGACGAGATTGTTGATTTTTCAGAAATCATTGAACTCAGATATCAGGATACTAAAACCCTCACACAAGTAGTTCACAAAATGCAAAAGGGGACACTTAAGTCCAATTAGAGCTTGTGTGACATGAAAGGCTTTAAATAACAAATGTTGTCAGAGGACTTATGTTGCTCTAATCTGTTGTGGCCCACAGAAAGCTGGCATGGACGGATTCTGGGAACGAGCGTAGGTCTGCTGCTGCCCCGGGGTCATGGGATACTTCACTCCTACTGCCCTCAGGATTTTCACATTTGACCCCCAAAGGACACACTCACACTACATTGTGCCATTCCTTAAGAGTTTCACACAAAACCAGAGTTTCTTATAGTCCTACACTCATCAATGCGCTGGCCTGTGGACGCACAATAATCCTCACAGTTTGATATAGCCACAGAGATAGACAAAGGTTGCTGTGTAAACCGTGCTATTTCGTCTAAATACAGAGTAGCCTTTTCCCTGCATACTTGCCTCAGGTCAAGTGTGGTTACAGGAACCTTCTTCCACTACATACCCCAAGACTTTCCCATGGCCTACAGCCAACACACACACAACCGACAGAGTTAAGGGTAAATGTCAGGGATATTTAGTCATTTAACTTCCACAAATAGCCAGTTTTGAAGGGTTAGTTAGTCCCACAGCTTTTACGAGTACCATACTTTGCATTTTCATGTGAGAGAGGTACTAGACAAACCTGGTTAACTAGAAACATTTCCATATAACTGCTTCACTGGCCACAAAGGCAGCCTGGAAACAGTCACATACAAACTGTAAATTACCCTGAGACAAATGTAAAATGTGTGATATTGGGCTATATAAATACACATTGATTGATTGTGATAGTTGGAATAAAGTAGATAAAACAACTAAACAAGCACTTTCCATCCATCTAACAAAAGCTTTATTTCAAACAACCCATCTCAAGCCCTTGAAAAACTCTCACAATTAGAATAATAAGCTAAATATGACAATCTTTACCATGACTTCTTAATTTAAACCCAGTAGTTATTAATGTATCCTCACTGCTACACACCACATGGCTTTCGTCTGACGCAAGAGCAGCTCACTATTGGCAGATAGCCCTTCCTTTCTCTTTCTCTTCCTCAACACAACACATACACACATTTTATTTTAGAAACTTACCCTGGTGGTCAAGAACAAATCTACTTTTCTTTTAAATATTGACAGAATAAATCCTGGTGCGAGCTCTCTGAATTTTTCCGAGTCTTCCAATGTTTATGTTAGGCCTTACGTTCCTAGGAGCTCCTCTCCAAAGCTCCTTGGTAGTGAAGAGAGGAGAGAGTGAGCGAGATTACAGGCAGGGAGGAGTGAGTGGGAAATGGGAACACCCATACTTAACCCTTTGTTTAACCTTGTGCAGGTAGAAAGAGACTAAAGGTGTCAACACAAGGGTTTGAACAAATGCAAAAAGGAATCGCCTGTAGTTTTGAGGATCGGTTTACAAGTACAAGGCTACAGGTAATCCCATTCATTCAACAGGGTTCATACTGGACACCAATGACCATGTCGTTACAGAGCATGCAAATACAAAAGGAGGGGCAAAATGGCAGTGAGCTGAGGGGGGCTTTGTTACGGCATGGGTGGAAACCATAGACTGTATGGGGGAAACTCAGTGACAGTTGGCTTCCTGCTGGAAGTCTCAGTGATGATAATTAGCTTAGGAGATCTTTTTTAAGATAGCCCACATGTGATAAGAGTGGGAACATTGTGCATGTTGTGCTACAAAACAAACAGTGTAAGACCTGAGGTGACATGTGACACTGGATGTGGGACATTTAAAGGGGCCTTATCATCAAAGTCAAAGTCAAAGTTATTATGCTTCTGTTTGGGTGTTCCCTTTCATGTAGCAGGGGTGTCAAACTCAAATACACAGTGGGCCAAAATTAAAAAATCGGTGCTAGTCGAGGGCCGGACTGGTTCAATGTTTATTGCAAAACTTATTGAAATTAACTTATTGCCAACATTAAACATTAAATAATCAGTTGCATTCATTTCTTATGGATCTATCTGCAGCTTTTCCAGAGTCATTTCTTATGATTACATTTTTCCACAGGCCAACAACAGCTTCAAAAAAAACTATTTCCCTCAAAGAAAAAACCAAACATGTCCTGTTGTCTCAAGAGAAAAAGTGCAGAAGGAAACATCCATTTAAACTCAGCTTGCTGCTCTGTGATGCTAGTTCAAGCAGATACTTGGCATCTCATCTTGGGTGCAAGTTCATCAATGTTTGGGCTCAGGCTCTGAGCTGAGGAAATCCTCAGGATTGAGTGAAGGTGTGCGTGCTATCTACCGGCGGGCCAGATCTAATAGTAATTAGAAATTATCCTGCGGGCCGAAATTAAATCCACCAAGGGCCTGATTTGGCCCCCGGGCCTTGAGTTTGACACATGTGATGTAGTGTGTTATATAGGTTTTTGTTGCATGTAAAGCTCTGACTAAAATCCCAAAGTTTACCTGAAACGCATCCATTGGACTCTACTTTACTACCAGGGCATAGTGACATCACTACGTAACACTTATGCTTCTATTGGCTAGCGCTCCAACACATTGTACATGATAGGCTAAAGGGCTGGACATCTCTAAGCGGTTGACCAATCACAACAGAGCCGGCCAGCTAACCAATCAGAGCAGACTGGGCTCTGGTTTCAGACAGAGGGTGAAAAGAGGTGCTGCAGCAGTATGAGAAAAATAAAGAGCTTTTTGAACATTAAAGCAAGGAGACGTGTCACAGTAGAGGCACTAGATACAATAATGGACCTGAAAATGAGCAGAATAGGGGGTTTTATGACTATTTTCTCTCTTATTGAAGCAACAAACCGACACCCTCAACCTGTTACTCATTTCCTCAAGATTAAAGGGTCATACAATTCTCACGAACAATATTTCAGTTGGTTGATCATTTCAACTTCACAGAGATATGAGCTTTGCCTTTACACCCACACAAGTGCTCTTTATCTCAGCAACACAAATACTTCTACTGGAAAATGTTTCCTCTGAAGTCATGGCAGATTCTTGTCATACCTTTTAAAATGTGTTTAATTTCTAGAAAGCTTGAAATCATAATAAAAGAGGAGGTAAATGTCCATGTTTGAAAGATTTGGCAAAATATCAGGTTCAAGGTCTGTACTTAACATCATGGCTGCCTCCGTCACCGTCTAAGTGATTCGTAAAAATACAGGACAAAGCATCGAACATATAATTACATAATTTTATAGCTAAAATATGGCTTAAAGGAAACATTTATCAAATGTTATTTTTGTACCAAACAGTGTTACCAGAATTTGCTTTCATCATGGTCTCATATGTGTGATTGCGTCATAAATCCCATGTGCTTAACAACTGCCAGCATGTCATCAGAAGGACAGTATCACTACATCCTTTGCTTAGAAATGAAAGAAACAGGTTGAAAATAATGGCATCTCTATCTCTACTGTCAATATACAGTACACTGGAGTAAACATCATATTTTATCTTGAGTAGCTTTCCACATGTATGAATGGGAACTTGTCTCGTGGCTTTTGTTAGAGCAGCTGTAGTCTGCCGGCCTCGAAGGTACTCACTTCTCCAGTAGCAGTCAGACAGATGGATGTCCACCGTCTTCACAGAAGTAGAGTAGAGTTAAAACGTGTGGCCTGGTCCAAGTCAGAAAAACTGCCTTTTCTCTCAGACACATGCAGTGAGAGGAGAGACAAAAATGGGGGAGAGGTAGTCGTTTGCGCGCGTTAAAAAATGTCCTGCCATGTCACAAGTGAAGCCACTCCCTGTTCCTGCAGGCCTGAAGCTGACAGAAAACGACAAATGAAATACACCTCTGTCTGGGCATGTGCCCCTGGGAACATATTTGCTAAAGCTCCCACCATATCTCTTCATAGGAACAGATACTTTATAACTTTTCATATCAATTATATGTCTCTCTGCATCTCTTTGTAGTTGTTTAGGCCTGTTTTTAGTCTTTTGGTTTCTCCTTCTAGTAGTTTAATGTCACTCTGTGTTTATTTTGAGTCTATTACTGGCCGCTATGCATCTCTTTGAGTGACATTTGTAGGTGAATGCCTGAGTCTGTGCCCAGTAGACCAGCTCAGTAATCCATCTATGATACTGGCCTACATACTTCTTATGTGTCCTTATGTGACCTCTTGCCTATTCACTTCTGTGTTAGAATCTTATACTTGTTGTTGCTTTAACATCTGATTTTCTTACGGGAATCAATAAAGGTTAATCTTATCTTTAATAATCTTGTCTTAAATTACATTGCATTTCAGTGGTTGTAATTTGGCTCTAAGCATAAAGAGTTGCTGTGGAAAGTTACTTTTCATTTCCTCTCTGAGCTGCATTTTTGTAATGTCTACCATCATTGCCATCTACTGGCTACCACAGAAAGTCACTGATGTAAATTAGACAAAAGTAGGAGAAACTCACTGGAGGGAACACAGGGATTTGAGCCTTTGCAGACCATTTACTCAGTCTGTCCTACAGATGACAGTTTAATATACATTATACACTATCTGGTATGATAACAAGCAGGATTTTTATGCAATTATTTGTTGTCATACTAGATTCATCTGTTGATCACGCTCATTTTTAAAGGATCGTTTCCAAGGTGACATCTCTAATTTGCTTGATTTGTGCAACCACTGGTCAAAAAAAATCAAAGATATTTTATGTACAATGATATAAGAGAGAGAAATGTTGCAAATCCTCACATTTCAGAAGCTGGAACAAGATTTTATTTTCTTGAAAAATGATTATTACATTTGTTGCAGATACATTTTCTGTTAATAGACAATTAATGTATTATTTGCCTAATTGTTTCAGCTCCAAAAACAAATTACATTTAATAGAAAAAACAACAATCTTTTAATACTATTATAATAAAAAAAACAGAAACATACAGTCAACAATTTAAATGTGTGAAATGCTGAGACATTTGTGTGGTTTTCTTACAGTACTTGGTGAAGCTAGCTGGGAAAAACACCTCGCGGTCCGCACAGTAACATTTTTACTTTCCCTTCTCCACCCACGCAAAGAAACTACACCGAGCCTCGGGGTTGGAGGCGTGTCCCTGAGGACGGGCGCAAACAAAGAACTGTTTCCCCATGTTCGGCCCCTCCTTCTTCACCGTACGCAGCACACAGGGTTCCCTATGGACCTTACAGGAGGGCGGGGGGGGCGGACCATGAAGCACGGACTTCCAGAACCCCAACGAAGCCCCTTTTTTGGCACCGGACTGTCCCACATTGGGCGCTGGGGTTAAATGTTTTAGATTCATCGGTTTGCCACTTTTTATTGTGGTGCAGAGTTTTGGTGAAGCGTCATCGAGGTGATCAGGGACGGGTTCGCTGCTTGTGACTGAGGATGTGTCTTTGCTGGTTGTGCACGCTTTTTGGGAGTTTTGCGAAGAGGTTACTTTGTCCGTGCCGAGTGTTTTCTTTTCAGGGGCTTCGGTAGAGGGAGCAGCCGTTGGAAGTTTGGGTTTGAAAAAGGAGAGGAGGCTGCCCTGTGGCTTTGGATAAGTCTTAGCCTTTTTCCCCTTTGGGACAACTGAGTCTGATGTTAATAACCGTTTTTTACCAGAGGCGTTTCCAGCTCCGGATGGCTTTAAATTCTCCCTTCTTTCCTCCTCTTCTTGAGATCCAGGTAATGCCTCCCTGTGCTCGGACTGAATCGATTTCTGGTCCACTTTAACAAAGAAGCGGGAGAGTTTCTGCTGCCTGCCTGCAAACTCTGGCAGGTAGCATGTGCAGAAGGGGGGGGCCTTGGAGCTGGGCAGGAGGGAGCAGCTCAGCTTCCCCCACACAGGGCAGTGGTCCGACCCCTCCACCTCCGGCATGATGTCCGCCGCCGCAAACTGCTCTTTGGCCAGCTGGCAGTCGGCGAAGATGTAGTCAATGCGCGTGCCGTAGTTGGTCTGCCGCGCTCCAGTCATGGTGGACCAGCACGTGAAGGCGCTGGTGCGAGTCGGATGGAACTGGCGAAATGTATCCACAAATTTCCCACCGTGGACGGGATCTGAGGAAGTTACCTCAGGTTCTTCGTTGGGTTCCTCCTCATTCGTTTCCTCTGTTTTGTCTGCCACTGTGCAAGAAGCCATTCAGCCATTTCCTCCCAGGGTTTTCAACGAAATCCTCCTAAGTAATGAGAAATGTTGAGTTTTGTTCTTGTTCAAAATAAGCCTGATATAATAAAACCACCACATGCTTCCTTGATGCGATAGATAACACCCCCGGAAACGTTGAACAGCTGAGCAGTAGACAGTGCTGGCTATATACATGAAATATGAGATTGAAAGCTGCCAGTGGGCGGATTGTTTTACATTTGATCAGCTGTTTAGTGTTTCAGCTGTTTTAGTCAGAAATAAGCTAATCTAACTGCTGGCTGTAACTTCATATGCAGACATGAGATTGGTATCAAAAATATTCTCTGACTCTTGGCAAGATATTGGAAAATCACATTTCCTAAAAGACGAGCAAATATGAATGTATTCAAATGTACTTACAATATCGCTGGGGTTACAGTGGTCTATTTGCCGGTGAGACGTGTTTACATCTCCTAAAACAATCACATGGCTAAGAAATAGAACAGGAAAAACATTAGTTTGGAAGTTTAAAAAAAGAGAGAGGATAACAGAGTAAGTAGCAAAAACTCTCATGGTACATTTTCCAAAATAAGTCATAAATTAGCTGTTTCTTTTACCACATTGTAAATTACTTTAAGTGTTTATCCACTCATGACAGCAAGATACATGTGTGCTGTTCAAGCTCAAATGTGCAACAGCTGTAAACTGGTCAAATGTAGCAGATTTAAAAATAACAACAGATTGAAAGTTGAAATATTTGTGTAAAGATTGAAACTAAACTAAAAATCTATTTTCAGTCTTTGAAAATTCTCACCTCCCATCTTTCAGTATAGCTTCAGCCCGACTCTGAAGCAGTTTGTAGAACTGCAGCTTGAACTGCTTTCGCTCTGGCTTTTCAGGGTCGGCCCGCGGACAGTACACGTTGATCACAGTTACAGTTTGTTCTTTGTCCTGACACCTGTGGGGAAAAAGAGGCATATATTTTTAAAAACTGAATAACCGTTGATATGGTCGTTATCAACGTGTCTGTTTTGATCTACACATTTCTTCTGATACTTGAATTGCATAATTAATTTTTAAATCTTCTACTTCCTGGGCTCTTCTCTTTCTGTGTCCTGGATCAATGTCATTAAAGTGATTCAGCCTCTTCTCCTGTCTCTCTTCCAATTTATCTTATGGATATTCAATATTGTAATTATAACATGTTGGTCTATTCTGGAAACACGCCATCTATTGTAGGTCCGACCTTGAAGAGTAATCCCTACTTAATCGCTATAACTGAGGTTTTCTTACATATTTACCCCAATAAAAAATTGGTAAGGTTTTTTTTTCTAGTCCAAAGCAAGTGTCTGAAAGGAAAGAGGGTATCATATACAGTGCAGAATATAAACCTTCCAGTAGTACATTTGTCATTTGTAATATTGGGCTATATCAATCAAATTGACTAGACTTGACTTGTAATAGAAAATCTGACTGCTAGTAAAGATTGTGAGGGCTATTCCATTGCATAACCAGAGAAAAAACAAACAAGTACCGCACGTGAACCATGCAAGAAGAATGTCTGGATATCTCTTACATGACTCTGTGCTGTGTGATAACGGCTCGTCCTTCATTGTCCAGAAGCTGCAGTTCCTCGCTGCAGAACTCAGACTGGTCTCCATAACATCCAACAGCTCCTTTATGGTGGGTCAGCAGACCGGTGAGACCCTCTTCAGCAGCACATGGGGTGGCACTGTCTTTACAGTAAGTGGCAACCCCTGTGCATGTGAGGAATGGGAGGTGAATTAGTTTGTAAGGTTATAGTAAGGTATCTGTAAAGAATGTGTAACAATGGGCAGCAGCATTAACAGGGTTCAGTGTGGATTAGTGACAAGTTAATAATAGAAGTATCTTAATCTAGACTATTGTGGTTTTTTTGTCCGGTCAGTGGTGGAAGAAGTATTTAGATTCTTCAAGTAAGTAAAAGTACAAATAGCAAACAGTAAAAAAACTTGCATTGGAAAGGTTACTTAAGTCAAAGTAAGTATAAACAGTAAATGTTATTGAAATATTAAATGCAAAACTACCAAAAACACCCCAAAAAACACAACCAATATTCAAAATAGATTAGAAAATGAACCTCATGTTTATTGATTAAATGATTATATAATGAATGATTGATCTCTCAATTGGCTAATTAATCGAATAAGCTGTTTGTTTGTTAATCTAATAATAAATCATCATACTTTATAAACTCTTGTGTTTTTATGCAGAAATCTTAATTTGTAAAGTAACTACAGCTGTAAAATTAATGTAATGTAGTAAAAAAGTGTAATATTTATACTCAAAGAAACGTAATACTACCTCGATTTTGCACACAATTAAAATACTTGATATGCAATTAGCTACATTACATTATTGAGTCTGGGTGGATAAAATATAATGTAAAAGAAAAAACTGTACATAACAATTCAAAGACGTAAAAATCAATGCATAAGACAATGTAATGCACCTGAATAGCCGCTACGTCCTCGACTGAAGCTGAAATAAGAGTCGTATCCGTCAACAATGGCAGTCCTTTCATCAAGCAAGTCTCCTGTGGGGGAAACATTAAGAGGTTACACCTCTAATATCTCTCATAACAAACTTCATGTCCACATGACAGCCTCTCCACGTTTTCAAGCAAACACCACTTACTTGTCACTTTTGTCTCTTGAACACAGATTATATCCGCGTCCAGAGAATCAAGAGCCTTTTTAATGCCTCCTCTGAAAGTCCTTATGCCATTTATGTTCCAGGTAACAATCTTCATTGTAAGTCAATAAATAAATCTACCGTTTTTTGACAGACAGCATGGATGTATACAGAGATTGAGCTGCAGCAGCCAGACGCACATACAGGAAGTAGAACGGTAGAAAAAAAAAGTACGACCGGAAGTGTATTTTTGACATTTATTTTATTACTTCTCTTATGTTGGTTAACTTATAATGCTTAATTCCTGGGGGACCACTTGTGTTTGTTTTTTCTTTTCTGTTTTCTTCCCTCAGTTTTGAATTAATGTAATGAACACTGATGTTTATGTGCCTTTTTTTTTTACTGATGTGTAAGATGTAAACTGTTTTTTAAATGTCATCTATACTGTATATGCACCATTCAATGTTATTCACTAAAACATAAGCGCCATTCAATGTTATTGACTAAAACATAAGCGCCTCAAAGGTTTTTAAATTACTCTAACCCTAACCCCTACCCTAACAGGCTAACACTAATAAATAAACAAAAAAACGAATTCAAGAAGCAATAAAATAGTGCAAGGGAATGTTGCAACTGTCTAATGTGCATAATTGTGTAGGTTAATTTGTTTTAATCTTCTATTAAATACAGACCATAAAGACATGTTGTAATTGCATTGCGCAGTTGCTTAGCTAGGGGGGGTAAAAGTGCTTTCAGGATTTCGGCGCGCATTTGACACCCAGACCTGAAACCAGGATGTGCTCCGGCCATTGAAGCCAATTTTATGAATGGCCGTAGTGGACAAA
Organism: Dissostichus eleginoides; assembly: GCA_031216635.1. Lineage (NCBI taxonomy): Eukaryota > Metazoa > Chordata > Actinopteri > Perciformes > Nototheniidae > Dissostichus > Dissostichus eleginoides. Next base: position 9,153,722 of record CM062267.1, on the reverse strand, counting down.
CGGTGGTACTACAACCTTCATGACGTCATTTTGGCACAAGAATACTTTTTCTTCTGGGACTGATATTGGGAAAAAGACGTCTGTAGATCAGCGTATAATATATAGAAAATATATTTTTTGAGCTAAATAAACTACCCAACACGAACACTTGTATAGCCCCTGTTAAAATCAATAGGGTCTCAAAGATTCAAAATGTAAAAAAATGAGCCGAGAGCGGGAGATCGGATCATAGGATCGGATGCAAGGTTTAAGGGGAAAACTCCACTGCGCATGCTCAGTAAGCGGATGATCCGGGTACTTTCTGAATCTACAGTTGCTCTATTTTGTCTTCCTGCGCCATTGAGCATCTCTCATAGGAATGAACGGAGTCCCGCCTCCAGTTCTCTTTATACATCCATGCCTGAAACCAGAGAGCCGGTGGGAGGAAGGGAAGCGGCTGTTGTACCCCTGGCTACTCTCCTTATTAGAAACCGTTACCGCTGTCATTTCCCCAAGGAAGTAAATAGGGGACGTTTATTCTCAACTGACGTTCTCCATCTTTGAAGGAAACCGAGAGGGTGAGTAGCTAGTTTGTGCTAATGGTTGCAGTTTAAGCGGTAGCTAATTAGCTCCTTTGACAGGACATGACTGACGTTAGAGACAACGGAGAACAACCCTTTGAGGCGTGGAAACACATGTAATATCGTAAATTCCGTTAAGCCTGTTTAAATAAACGAACTAAATAAAGTCAAGAAGCTAGCTTGCTAAATGCTTTAATACAACGTTGCAAGCTAGTACTTGTTAGCATTGTGTTGTCTTCACCAGGCTATAACTACACTTGCTAGCTGTCCGTGTCCTGTTCATAGTCCGTATTGTGTCACTATCAGAATAGTATTCATCGTCTAATGATCATACTTTGAAATCAGTGAGGACTTATTTAATGTCAGAGTATTGACCTCCTTTCTTTTAATCTCAGTTGATGCTAGTTTGAGGGTTAATGGAAACAGATGCTTATGTGATGCATCATTTGGCATAACTCGGGTGTGTGTGGTGTTTCCATCTTCGGTCAAAGGAGAGGACACGAGGAGGAGATGGGGGATGTCCGCCCCACCCCAGTCGATGAGGGTCGTCAAAGTTAATCCATATTGTTTACAATCACTGCTACTCTGTGGAAGACACTAATACAACACTTTAACCAACTGTCATAACCTTGTAGCTAACACCAGCTATAAGGCTAGCTTGTTCTGTAAAGATGTAACGTTGCTGATGTTGAAGGCGTGGGATGGTGCATGCCAGGAATCACCAGTGACGGCGTTGAAATACCATTGGTTTATCGGTACCTGTTAAATAAGGCAAATAGCAGAAATGTGATACATAGTCCAGATACATATTTACTAACTTCAGTCCTTTATGTCTTGGATGTATAGTCATTTGGCTTTCTGAGTTCAAAGTACAAGGTTACCCATTCAAATAATCCCCAAGACCACCACAAATATCGTCTGTAACACCACGGTTGTGTTATAACACTACAATGTGCAATATATAATGTAAACTATTTATTCATGTTATAACTGGCTGCTTCTTCAATGCTCAGACTGGTTGAAAGAGGACTGTGCTACAGTATGTGCAAAATATACACCTTTTACACACTTATGATGTTGTCACTTGCTGTTCACTTTTTTTACGTGTTCCTATTTGATTTTGTATTATGAGCAGGTTCTTTCCTATGCATTTACCATTATTATTCTACTAGCTTTATTTCTACATTTGTATCTGCCCTGTCCCTTTGCTATAACTCTTTAAATGTCCCTGCTCCGGGACAAGATTCTACATTTTCTGATGTTGTGCCTGTTTAAGAAGGCCAATAGCAGCAATATGCTAGTTGTAAATCCTTGTGAGTTATACATGCTAACTACATAATTAGAAACGGCAGTAATTAATGGCTTGGATTTTTGCCATTTTGGGCTGAAAGTACACATTTTCCCATTCAACCAATCCCAAAGAGAATCCTGCCCTATGCAGTTTGCTGAATTTTCCTCACAATGTGATTTATACAAAACCTCTTTCCATTGTTGGTTTTTTTGAAAAGGCCTTTTCATAATCACCATCTTTGTGTTTTGCCTTTTGTAGTGTGGAGTAATGAGAGTGGGGGAGAGAAGGAGGCAGGACTCCCAGTAGAACATTGGCAGAAAAGTTGAAGGCCAAGCAAAGATGCTGGAGGCGGATGCAGACGCAGCAGGTGCAGCAGAAGAGAGAGAGGAGGCCGAGATGGGGAGCGGAGACTATACGTCTGAGATGAGGCGGCTGAATCTGGAGCTCCAGGAGGCCACGGAGGAGAAGCTCCAGGCAGCGCGCTATGGCCTGGAGGTGCTGGAGGAAAATTCTGCTCTGAAGATGAAGCACAGGCAGCTGGAAGAGGAGCACGAAGTCCTCAAAGGGGAGCTGCAGCAACTCAGAGCGGTAAGATCACCCAAGGCATCACAGTTATATTTAGACAAATTAGGCTGTAAAGACCAATTCTTTCAGCATTGCAAGTGTTATTTTCTGTCAATGAACTACTGCTTTATAACCTTTTTTATTTTCTACATTTATCGTTCACACAGCAAAAGTAGAATTCTCCCCTTTTTATAAATAACCAAGTTTGTCTTTGCATCAAATTGATTTGGTTGTTGATAAACACAAACATTTCCTGAAAATACCTATCTGATGAGGATTATTTAAAACCTCTGTCCTGCGTGTATAATTCACATATATTACATTTTCACATAATATTCTTCAGCAAAAGCTGCAATCGTTTTATATGTGAGACATTTGCCGGAAATTGTAATAAACTATTGCAATACTGATGGATATATTAAACATGATGCATTTTACCAGTATTATCACACTTTATTGTTTAACCTTTGATGCTGCTCCTTTTAACTCAACAGTCGAGGAAATTCCTTGCAGTGTACCTAGTAGTCCTATAAAGACACCATTGTTGTCTTTCTACATACGAGTGAGCCATGACTTGAATTTGATTCCTCATCCCTTTATTGCATGTTGGCCACCCTGTCCTTCTGCCATCACAATACCAGTTCTGTACCAGCTGTGACCTCATGTAATAAGTACAATGCAGAGGCTTGTGATTGCATACTGAGTCAGTTCTGCTCTCGTATGTCATTTGATGCTGATGGCGTCAAAGGGAGAACACTGTTTATTAATTAGGACAACTCAAACAGCCAATTAGTCAGCACATCCGGTGCCTTTAGAGTAGGACATTTTCTCTGTTCATCCTAAACTGCTTAACTGAAAATCATTTAATATGGATTTGGGTTCATTAGGGATATCCAATACAAAAAGATTAGCCGAATATGTCAGATAACAATGTAATCCATGTGTTTCACGGATCTATTCAAATTGTGACGTATGCATTGCATTGTGCTTCCCAGTATTATGGTTTCACTGTTTTTACGAGTTGAGTCATTGCACAGTAAAGTGGAGTGTAGTTTGTAGCGCTCTGCTGTAGCTGACAGTAATCGTTTCTGTGTTTTAAGTCATTATTAAAGTTATGCTCATGCCAGCACTGGATATGTGTTAGGGCAGTGTTTCCGCCAGACCAGGGTTGAGAGGGCTTCCATCCCGAGAGCGGGGGCGGGGGGGGGGATTTTGAATTGAGCCGTCACTTATAGATACTATCTCTTTACGTTAGTGAGCTGGATCATTTGACTCGGCGCCGGCTGTTTCGGCTCCAAAACGGCTCTTCATTTTACCACGGAGCCTCAGTTTGGCCGCTGCTAGGCTCCGGCGCTCGCAGTTCACGCGTGTGCTCAATTAGCACATAACTAAATATGAAGCAAAGCTCTTAATGACTTTAGGGACGCAGTGGTACAGTATTTCAGCTATTTTTATAATCTGCATAAACCTCATGTCTGGGCTGTTTACCTACCCTAGGCTTTGGCAGGGTTTAAACAAAGCAGAGCGGACTCATGTGTTGTGAATTAGCATCATTATATAACCAGAATGATCAGTTGAGCGTGTTCAGTAGCATGTTTATCCAACACCTATTTGATCATTCTTTCATATGCAGTCATTGATGCAAAATGCGTCATGGCTGCTGAAAATGGCAGACTTTGGAGAATTATCATTACAAGCTAAGTGCAATGCTTTCGGATCATCATCTACAAATCGAGTGTGGAAGCTGCTACTAAGGCCTGAGGTGTCTTGTTACAAAGCCATAACAGCCATTTCCTCAATGTAATCAGTTTAAACCGGATGGGTGTCAGGGAAGTGCTGATTTCATTTGTTGAAGATGTCTATATTTCTTGCCTTGATATCAGAAGTACAGCATGAATGCAAAAGAGTGGTGCAGGAATAGGTTACAAAACTCGGAAGTGAGTGTGCTTTTCCCCCTCTTCCTGTTTCCTTGTCTGAAGGATATAATGAGAAGCGCCATCATGCAGAACAGGAATCCGCCTTTAGCTTGGTAACCATTGCCATGTGAATGTGATAGCCTTGTTAGCATTTTACTTTTGGCAATTGCATCTTGCTTCAATAATCATGAATTGATGTTAACATTTGGAGATAACCCTTATGTACAATACGTGTAAATGTCATAAACGTTTGTTTACCGCAGATCTTTTTTCCGACACTTTTCCAAAGTCCAATGGCAAAATCCTATTGCTTTTTGTCGAGGGAAATCTTCGCAATTCCAACTTCGGGTCAGCCTATAAAAACACATCATCACTTTGAGCACCACTCTATTGTCCTTGTGCACTGAAATGTTGATCCTATATGTAACATACTGTAGCCTGACAGATAGGGCTGCAACAAACGACTAATTTGATAATCGATTAATCTATCGATTAATGAAACGATTAATCGATTATTCGGATCGTTAAGGTTTTAACTGTACTACTACTTTTATCGATACTGCTTATCGATCCGGTCCTTTAACGATAGTCTTATCGGTTCTTTTGAAAATAAATAAGGTAAATTAACTAAACAAAATTGTGAACAAAATTAACATTGGTTTTTATTTAAATTAAATAAATAATATTTCACATCAAAAGAAACAACAATGTTTTAACAAATCATATTAAATAATGTGATGACAGAACTGTAAACAGAATAGCTGAAACTTTAACAAAATAAATAACTCAGTTACCTCTAATCATTAACCCATGTTTGAATCATTGAGTTAACTCGTGTGTTGCTGCTAGCATACATAACACCTGACGTGGAAACGTTACTCGTGGATGGGGCTACAGAGCTCCTAGGAAGACAGTCGAACCCGGTGCATTCCTCCGTCTGGATGTGGTGCACTTTTGCTAAATGTTTAGACAAAATGCTCGTGTTACCGCCCTTAGATACTAAACTCTTATTGCACTTTTGGTAACGAGCATTGTCCACATCGAGACGGGTAAAGTTTAACCACACCTTGGAGCGCTTCTCTCCGCCATCTCCTCCGTGTGTGTCTGTGTTGCATGTAGCAGCTGTGTGTGTGTAAACTGCCCCGCCCCCTCGCACACAGACGGGGGAGAGAGAGAGATCTCTCGTCTGGATTGGAAAGATCGAAAATACATCATAGACGCATTTTGTAGTCTTATTGCATATTAGAAACGGAGTTGGCGACACTAAGACTGCGATATAATGTTTATGTAGCAATAATACATATGACATATATGTTTTAAATGTCTCCTGTACCGATAAAAAGACCGATAACGTTGGAGCTGAACTGCCTGTGAAACACACGTGATGACGTCACCAACGAATCGACGACTGAATTAGTTGGCAACTAATTTGGTCATCGATTTTAATCGATTAAGTCGATTAGTTGTTGCACCCCTACTGACAGATACCGCAGGGTTTGCCCGTTCCTAAAGCATTTTTTTTTTGTGTAAAGGCATTTTCAGATTCTGTGAGCAGCCAGAAGCGTGCAGCTGCTGATGGAGAGTGTCGGGAGGAGAACCTGATGCAGGAGACGGCCACTATGGAGGCCGCCTTGACAACTCGCATGGATGAAGTCCAGGCAGAGCTCAAGCAAGCACGCCTTGCTCTGAGCAATGCACATGCAGAGATCGATAGACTGGGGGTGGTCTCCACCCAGCTAAAGAAGGTAAAGCCAAATCTAAAGAAGGTGTTGTTTAGGGGTGGGAATCATCAGGCTCCCCACGATACGATACTATCGCGATACTTAAGCCTCGATACGATAGTATTGCGATTCTACGATATGCTATGTATTGCGATACGATATATTGCGATATATTGCGCATATATATTGATATATGCGCAATATATCATGCAATCATATATATTGATATATATACGATTGCATGATATATTGGGTTCTAGTGTCTTTAACATGTGACAAAAGCCTTCGTTTTCCACAACGCTGTATGGACGCAGGTCTTTGCACATGAAGCAGGTGATTGAGTTATTTTCTTAGCTAGCTCAGAATTTGATGGTACCTTTGCCAAGCTCATTTGGATTTGCAATATGAATAGTTTATATAATAAAATATCGATACTTGGCGTCCGTGTATCGATACAATATCGCCACGCAAAGTATTGTGATACTATGCTGTATTGATTATTTCCCCCACCCCTAGTGTTGTGAAACTGTGTGCAACCTGTCACGTCCTGATGCATACCATTGAAGCATGAACCACTGGAGGATGTATTCGCTGTGTAGCCTCATTCCCAAAGTGAAATTGAATGTGCATGACTTGAAGTTGCACATTTATTGTGCAGTTCAAATGTTTTGCTTTGGATTGATTTGACCTTGAGTTGTGTTCTACAGGAGTGTGAGTGTCTAGATGCCGAAAAGGGCCATCAGAGGGACGAGATGAAGGAATACAAAGTACGTGAGCAGCGCCAGTTGCAGGACAATAGCGAGCTAGAGGAAGAGAACACCTCTCTGCAAAAACAGGTGTCCGTGCTCAAGGAGAACCAGGTCAGTTGTCATTCATTCATCATTCAAGCTACAACTTTAACAGTTACAAGTTTCTCACACTGCCCGTAATTGTATGGACGGATTCTTGAAAATAAAATGAATTAAACTGTAGCTATCCAGAAAGTTGATATTAAAACTATCTGTAGAAAAATGCAATTAAGGGAGAAAAATGTTGATAGGAACATTGTGCCATACTATTGTTTTTTACTAAATTAGCTTTTTTACTTTCTATACTTTGTGTTTGTGAAGTTCTTGTAAGTGGATGTTAACACATAATCATACGGTTCATTGTTATAGACAGGGGTGCACATAACTTTTTTTGTGAGTTACTCAGATGAGTACCAGGAGACAGCGTTTGGTACTCACCCCACACGAAGCGTGGTCCTCCTCAGTGTCTCCTTCACTGTCCTCTATTTACACTTCTTGCATGCTAGATGATGAAGATGATGAAGATGCACCTCCCTGTCTCTTTTTAAGCCTCCGATTTGCTTTCTCCAAAACTTGTTGCCAAAACTGTGAAGTACTTGCATTTCCTGAGGCCAAGTTGAAGGATCAAATACTAAGAAATGATCACATGACTTGAAGTCATATCTGATTTCAGATGTGGGAAGTTACTAAGTACACTTATTCAAGTATACTTAAGTACAATTTTGAGATATTTGTACTTTACTTGACTTTGATGCTACTTTGTACTTCTACTCCACTACAGTTCAGAGGTAAATGGTGTACTTTTAGTCCACTACATGTATTTAATACCTTTAGTTACTTTACAGATCTGGATTAATGATGTGAAATATAATCAAGTGTTAAATCAGACTTTAGTTCCACCTGGAGTAAATTCACAAGCTACCCTGCAGTATACAAAGTCATTAAAACTAGCTGCACCTCTACCAGCTTTGAGAACACTTTAATGATCAATCATTATAAAACATATCATATATATTATTCTGAAATGGACCTATCTACTTTTACTTTTGGTACTTTAACTATATTTTGATAATACTTTTCTAATTTTACCAACGTAAAAGTTTGAGTGCAGGACTTTTACTGTAACAGTAGTAGGGGTGCAACAACTAATCGACTTAATCGATTAAAATCGATGACCAAATTAGTTGCCAACTAATTCAGTCGTCGATTCGTTGGTGACGTCATCACGTGTGTTTTACGCGCCGTTAAGCTCCCACGTTATCGGTCTTTTTATCGGTAGTGGAGACATTTAAAAAATATATGTCATATGTATTATTGCTACATAAACATTATGTCGCAGTCTTAGTGTCGCCAACTCGTTTCTAATATGCAAAAAGACAAAAAAATGCGTCTATGATGTATTTTCGATCTTTCCCCCGTCTGTGTGCGAGGGGGCGGGGCAGTTTACACACACGCGGCTGCTACATGCATGCAACACACAGCGGGGATGGCGGAGAGAAGCGCTCCAAGCTGTGGTTAAATGTTACCCGTCTCGATGTGGACAATACTCGTTGCCAATAGTGCAATAAGAGTTTAGCATGTAAGGGCGGTAATACGAGCAATTTGTCTAAACATTTAGCAAAAGTGCACCACATTCAGACGGAGAAATGCACCGGGTTCCACTGTCTTTCTAGTAGCACTGTAGCCCCATCCACGAGTAACGTTTCCACGTCAGCAACACACGGAGTTAACAAAATTATACAAACATGGGTTAATGATTAGAGGTAACTGAGTTATTTATTTTGTTAAAGTTTCAGCTATTCTGTTTACAGTTCTGTCATCAGATTATTTAATACGATTTGTTAAAACATTGTTGTTTCTTTTGATGTGAAATATTATTTATTTAATTTAAATAAAAAGCAATGTTAATTTTGTTCACAATTTGTTTAGTTAATTTAATAATATTTGTATTTTTGAATCAAGTATTCATCTTTATTGTCTTCATTGTTAGTTTCCACATGCCTAAAACAACCTCAAGCTAAATCTAAAAGTTGATGGCTAAATAAGAGCGTTTGAGAAATTTTGCAAGGCATAATAGTCCGAATAGTCGATTAATCGTTTCATTAATCGATAGATTAATCGATTATCAAATTAGTCGTTTGTTGCAGCCCTAAACAGTAGTATAGTATAGTAGAGTATTCCTACACAAGATCTGAGTAGCTACTTCTTCCACCTCTGTCTGATTTCAAACTCTTCGATTAACACCCTGAGTAAGTTTGCAACTGTGTGTTTCACTCCACTTTGTTGTAAATAAAACTGCAGCAGCTTGACCACAGAGCGTGAACGTTGTGATCAGCTGATTTTGCGCAGTTCTCCAGTGTGTGCGCGGGGCACAGAATGTGCACAGGGGAGTCTCCCACTGCAGCCAGTTGGCGGAGTTTTGGCACAATTCTGTTGTTCATACCGACGTTAACCCTGTCTGTGCACACGGTGAACAACTCTGTCGTCCAGTGATCTAAGCCTCTGCCTCCTGTAAAGCTTCACAGGTCCGTCGGTTATGTCCTGCGCGGCTCGCCCAGCTCCAGTTCAATCAGTCATAGAAAGTCCGAAGATCTTTTGCAGGGAGCGAAACGGCAACGTAGCTGCTTAATGTATTTGGTTTTTTTGACATGTCTAGTAGTTTACTCCATTGAGTGTTGACAAGAAACACGTGTAGGCGAAATATGTGTTTTGTTTTTGATGTTTTGAGGTACGCAAAGGCGCGTAGTCACACAAGTGACGTTACGCAATTCAGATTTGTGCCGCGCATGCGTACCTGCGTACCAGTTATGTGCACCCCTGGTTATAGAACACTATATGAGGACAAAACTGCCTTGACTGCAACAAATGTATAATCTTCGTCACATGTTTGCTGATATAACTTTACGAACTGGCCTATGTTGTCTAGACTGCACCGACTAGTTGAAGATTAATGATAATATGTGGCTGCCTCCCTTAAGAGCCAGCCTAGTGGGACCTTTTCACTTATAGTTGTTAGTGGCACTATGTAATCCGTGCTCCGACCTGCATTCCTTCCAAATGCATTTTACATTTTCTGACGTCGCTAGAACATTTGGTAACTTACTCTGAATAGTAAATACTGTTGGGTGTTAATATTAAATAGTGATGTTGCTTGGATTCTAAAGGGAGAGAGGCAACTGTTTCCGTACGCAGATGTACCTTCTCCGTGTTTATTGCAGCTCTGCCAAGACAAACTGTCCATGACTAAGTGTAGCCAAGGCCTGTTATTTTGTGCAACACCCAGCCTTCCCTCTACAGCCTGCTGTCGGGATAATTGAAGGGTTCTATGTAAACCAACAAAGAAGCTCATCCATACAGCAGCATGTTTAAAAGTGCATGAGTACTAATTTGTATATAAAAAGAATAGACCTGAATTGTCCACCCAAGCCAAAAGGGGTGTTTAACGCTATTGTACAGATATTTGATCAACACTAAATAAGTGTTAGAGTACACAAATACTTTTTTATGGAGCTGCAGAAATATCCTGGCTACAAACAGTATCCTACCAACTTAACAAAGCATATGTTTGGTACATACCCTCTTAAAATATTACACTAAAAAATATGTTTTAATGACAACGAGCATTATGAATTAAATATGATCAATCCCTCAAATATCGGTCTAAATAATCAATAGATTTTTTTTCTTCCCCAAATCGTGCACCCATATCTGTTTCATCAAACAATATAAAAAGACTTCTTTATTTTGTATTTACGTACCTTTTGTTATTCATGTTTTATTATCTTTGCTTTTAAATGAGTGTTTTTAAATGCCCTTTTATAATATGTTTCTTAATGTCTTTCATTTTTGTAAAGCACTTTGAATTGCCTTGTGTTGAAAGGTGCTATATAAATAAACTTGCCTCTTGTTGTGATAACATTTCAGGTGGAGTTTGAATCGATTAAGCTAGAGATGACCCATAAGAATGAGGAGCAGGAGGAGCTGCGAGCTCAGATGGAGGAGACGGAGCGGCTGAGGGAGATCTCGGAGAGGCAGCTGGACGAGGCCCTGGACTCCCTGAAGGAGGAGAGGGAGCAGAAGAACTGTCTGCGGAGGGAGCTCTCCTCCCTGACCCTCAACCCCTTTGAGTCCATGGGGAACCTGGAGCTCCACCTGGATCAGCTGGAGGACAGCCAGGAGGAGGGCCAGGGGGGAGAGGGGGGAGAGGACCAGGACAGCGGCATTAACAATGGTCCTGGCTCTGCTCCCAATTCTGCTCACCCTCCTCACTCGGGGGGCTCCAAAAGTAACGGCCATATCCGACGCTACTCCACTCCGCGCAGCAGCATGGCGTTCCCTCGCGCTCCGGCCTCGGGGCTGGTGTCCGACCTGCTGAGTGAGCTACACTTCTCAGACAGTCAGAAACTAAAACAGCAACTCCTGCAGGTAGGTGAACTTGTCTCACTTTTTAAAATGTATTAAAGGTCTCCTATTATGCAAAATCCACCTTTTCATGTCTTTTATACATCAACATGTGTCCCCTCTGTGTAAAGAGATTCTGAAAGTTTCAGGAAAAAAGATTCTCTCTCTTTTTGTCCTGATCCATTTATATATAAACCTGTCTGAAAATGAGCTGATCAGATTTTGGCCACTTTATGATGTCATAACGATTTGTTTGTCTTGTGTAACCATTAGCCAATCACCAACCAAGGTAACCCCCCCCACCTTATCACCTGAATCTCCTCCTAGAGCCCCATTAGGCGCTTTCACACCGAGTACTTTTCCCAAGAACTAGGCCGATAGTTCTTGGGATTTTGCTTTCACACCAAAAAGATCTGGAACTAGTCCCTAGTTTGCGCGAACCTTTTCACCCCCAGATAGTCCCTGCTGGAGAGTAGGTACTTTCCTGGGGAGGAAATGGTTCGTGACATCAGCGGCTTCATTTGCGTAATCCTCCCTCAGGGACTTATTCCGGTGTGAACGCGATCTACTAGGACAGGTTCAGGGACTAAAGAGTTCGGGGGGACTAAGTACCGGGGACTAAGTACCGGGACTAAGTACCGGGAACTAAGTACCGCAAAGTACTCCGGTGTGAAAGCGGCTATTGTGTTCTTTTTAACCAAATATCTCTCAGAGGGGCTGGGGAGGGGCTCCTTATTTTCATCTAAAGTAACAGACAGAGAATCAGCAATTTTGAAACAGGGCTGAAACAGAGGGGATTATGGGATGCTGCAATGATCTGTTTGGTGTTTCGAGCCAAACACTTCAGAGACATGTTTGTATATATCTGAGACCTAGAATATATTGATGAAAAACAGTATAATAGGAGACCTTTAAATGTCAGGGCACATTTTTCCAACCCCTTTGGCTTTTATAAAATATTACAGCTAGTTTTTATTTGTTTGACCATTTTTCACCATTACAACCTACCGGAAGATACTTGCAATCACAAGAATCACCAAACAAATGTTGGTCTTTGCTATGGTAGGTTTCCTCTGCAAGACACAGTCAAAAGACAAGCCTCTCCTACAATTCCTACAGCGACGTCACCGGCACTTTGTTAAGAGTTGAAATGTTTTCAAATTCGAAAGGGCGCTATGTGAACACAGGCCCTTTAATAATAGCCTTCATGCTACTGCGAACACCATGCATGCACACACAGGAGACAATTTATATATACATTGACATGAAAGTATCCGTTCTCATCAGGCTGAGCAGTGAGGTTATCATACAGGTTGGTTGTGTGTCTTGTGACGTGGATGTGTGCTTCCTGCTTGAGACCACATCCCCTGTGTGTTTGTAAATGAGTGAGCCTTTCTACCAACACCACCTGGCACCACATTGCATCATCTACCTCACCCAGCAAGTCAGTTAACTCTCACCTGATACAGTCATGCCTCTCAAATAAGGGTACTCAAGAAAATTAAGAATGTCTTGAGCTGTCATTCCTCTGAAGGAAATATATTATTCATGATGCACTTACAATTGGGGGTTGGGTTATAGGGCTACTACCCACCAGATGTTGGGTGTGGAGCCAAAGGGGGTCAGCCGCTGTTATAAATAATGGATTAAGAGGAAGGGTGGAGGGGCAAGAAATGTTTAGTATTCTTTTGTTTTATTGAATCAAGTCAACAATCAATATTGGTTTAATGGCATGTATTCAAACTAAAATGGATGATTATTGAACTAATGACAGCAGCAATTTGAGCACAGTTAAGATTCAATGGTTTTATTGTCACAAAGGCTACAGCTTATTTTAAACAATAAAAACCCTAAGGCCCAGACTCCTCCGTCAATGCAAAATAAAATGTACTTTACATACAATGAAATAAAATAAAATGATGCAATAAAATGGTGAAAGTGACAGAATAGGTAAAATAACTAACTATTAACGTGTCAAATAGAATAAGATCAATAAAAACTGAATGTAAAATTGAATACTCTACAGTGGAGTAACATTGAATACTGCTTAATATATAAATAAATATGTAGACTGTAAAATAAAAAATAAACGTCAAGACAAAACGATTAAAAGGCAAAGTTGGAGAGGGGCTTGAGACATGTCCGCCATTCACGCTGCCAACATAAAAATGTTTTGTGTCTGTTTGCTCGTATCCAGGCAGAACGAGACAAGTCCAGTCTGGCCAGCAAGGTGGAGGACCTGCAGCTCCAGCTGGTGATGTCCAAACAGGCTCTCAGTCAGCAGGCGGACAAAGTGGGATCTCTCACCCAGCAGCTGGAGGAGGTGCAGAGCAGCCAGCGGCCCAACGGCGGAGAAGAAGACAAAGGAAACGGAGACGAAGCACAGTTTGATTATGAGGTGGACACCAAGAGCAAGGAAGTGCTGGAGTCCCGCATGCGCTCAGCCAGCGACGACCTCCTGAAGCTGAGAGATGAACTGTCTCAGGCGGGGACGCGTTACAACACCCTGGAGCACCGATACAAGCAGGAGAAGGACCGCTGGAGGGCCGAGGCTCAGGACCTGGCCGACAAGATCCGCCTTTGCATCAAATCCAGCAAGCAGGACGAGGACCGCATCAGTGAGCTGCAGAAGGAGATCGGAGCCACGCGGAAAGTAGCCATCGATTCAGAAGGGCACCTGAGTGTCGCCCAGGAAGAGCTGCTGGCTTTCTCCGAGGAGCTGTCCAACCTCTACCATCACATCTGCGTGTGCAACAACCTGACGCCCAAACGAGTCACGCTGGATTTTTACCGGGAAGCACGGAGAGCTCACCTGATCTACCCCCAGCACGGCGCCCAGAAGAAGCCGCGAGCGAACGACATGTTCAACTCCAAAGCCTCGGTGCTGCAGTTCATGGGGGAGGTGGACAGCGCGGGAACCAGCACGGACTCTCCTGCATGTCCTGGATCCCCTACCCTGGACTTCAGGGACCCTTCAAATGTCTGCAACTTGGTAGCCGTCATCCGGTGCCAGATCAAACACCTCCGGGTAAGAAGCACTGATAATCACATATACAGAATGTCGGATTTAGATTATATATACTTATTTGAAAACAAAATCAGGAAATGGTTTTGTTGCAGCGCATGTTGACATGGCATTAAAAATGAGTTAAAAATATCATTACAGTTACAAACACTGAGTAAATGTATACAAATCAACAGTAGAAATAATATGAATATCTGTAGAGTATTAATAGAATTCAAAATGTAAAATATACAAGAAATTGAATTCACTCTTAAAGACCAACTTACTACTAAAACTAAATATATAAACATACATTTTTGCAAGAGTGCAAGATGTTATATAGTATTTATATAAATGCAATGAGGTAGACTTATTTAAGTAAAATAAGTACAATTGTGATTAACCCTTAGATGCATAAGTGGGTCTTTTTTGACCCGGTGAGGTGGTTTTCTTGAAGTATCTTTGTAATTACATTTTTTTATCATTTCATTTTCCAGCTATTCCTCAAAAAACATGTTTTGGATATCATGCCATTCAAATTTTAAATTTACATTTTAATAAATTGTAGTTTTGTATTACTACCCCAAGCTTCCATAAGTGGGTCAAAAATGACCGCATGCATTTTCTATGGGATCCTATGGGAGAACGTTTTTTTTCAAAATGTAAAAAAAATGTCTAAAATTATAAATAGTGAAAAATTCAATATAAAATATTTCTAGTGTGAACCAAAATATAATACTAAATATTATACAAGTGATTTTTCTTAACCAAAATGACAAAAATGGCATAAAAACACATATTATTCTAATACGGGTCCTTTTTGACCCACTTATGGAAGAGTGTAGGGTCCAGTCACTCGTGCATCTAAGGGTTAAAAGGGGAAAAAGTGCAATCTGGTTAAATAAAGACACTATGGAGATGGGTGTTTTCTGCTAGTCAGAGGTGAGGTGTTGTAAGGGAGTGAATCATTCCTTCTAGTATCCAATTGTACCCTGAAAACTGTAACCATTGGAACTATCTCATGTTGGTTTGATCACTTGAAGTCAGGCTTTTGTTCTGATGAAGGTCTTCCCTTCGTCAGACATGTCTTTCCTAACCTAATGCTCAGCTCAGACGTAGTTGAGTAGCTCTTGTGTGTGCTTGGGTTTCAATGGATTGGATTACAAGGGTCAAAGAGGAGATGTGTCTGCTTCTAGAGAGAACATACCTTCAGGAAACAGCTGTGTGTGTGTGTGTGTGTGTGTGTGTGTGTGTGTGTGTGTGTGTGTGTGTGTGTGTGTGTGGTGTGTGGGTGTGTGTGTGTGTGTGTGTGTGTGTGTGTGTGTGTGTGTGTGTGTGTGTGTGTGTGTGTGTGTGTGTGTGTGTATAATATATACAGTGTTATAACAAAAGGGGTATGATATGCAGTATAATAAAACAGTCTCAAGCTATTAGACACAAAAGTAAACCCTTAGATTAAGATTTTTGTTTTTAATAATAACTCCCCTTGTGTTCTCTAGGTGGCGGTGGATCTGTGCCGTCAGAGGGGCGCGATGCCGTACTCGGGGTTCAGCGACAGCGGAGAGTCGGAGCGAGACGCTGAGAGCCTCATGGAGGAAGTCCTGAAACTCAAGTCTCTCCTCAGCACCAAGAGAGAACAGATCGCTACGCTCAGGACCGTGCTGAAGGCCAACAAACAGGTCGGTCGCAGATAAACCTAACTACACTTTAAACTCCTTGAATGATTTGAAAACCATGTTAGTCTTGCAAAAGGCTGGTATTACATTACATGTCACTTGTTAGACGCTTTTATCCAAAGCGACTTACATACTCAATACTGTGGGCAATCCCCACAGGAGCAATTTGGGGTGAAGTGTCTTGCCCAGGGACACAACGACATGCTGACTGCAGTGGGGTTTGAACCTGTGCCCCCCTGATCCCAACACCAATGCACTAATCCACTGCACCACACGCCTCACTTACGCCTATTACACTTTAGGGTTATGCTCTGAATCAACTTCACCTGTCAGTGGTTGCTCTATTTTTCTGTTTTATTGTGTTGCACTGTTGGAGCAGCCTGTGACCTAAGATTGTCATCGTCATAACTACACTGTAGCTATGCACGTATGACTAATAAAAGCCTTGAACTTAATGTAATCATTTCCAAGGCCAATATGTGGAATCCTTTATTGTTATATCTTTATTCTAGGGCTTCAGAATAAATTGAACTTGGGAAGTATCCGAAAAGTAGATGCTCCAATCGCTGATCGAATTTTGGGGCCGATGGCCGGAATCAGTATCGGCCGATACCGATCGAGTGGGCGGGGCCTATGGGGATCTTCCATTTAAAGTGATGTTTAAAACTCAGTTAATGGGGCTCATTCACTGGCGCTTCCACAAACAACAACCAACATAATTATTACATTCAAATGAAGTGCATTATTCAAGTTTACAGTATCAGTATCTCATGCAGCTCACTGATCCAGTAATGAGTGACCCGACAGTGAAGAATAAATATATTTATAACTAGTTTAGCTATGTTCCAGAGGTAGATAAAATAGCTAAGTGTGTTAGGTCTAACTCTTAGTGTGTGTTTTGCTCCGCTCACCGGTCCGTCACAGCGGGTGGAGCTGCAGGATTTCTGCTTCACACACGTTGCATACCGCTATTTTACTGTCTTTTTCGGACACCTTAAAATACTCCCAGACTGGTGAAGCCATTCTGGCGAGCTTGTTTTGCCGCACACAGAGAAAAGTGTCATGTATTTTACGTCATGTAATCGGCTCTCACGATCGGCCTTTATGGAGAGCACCGATCGATCGGCAGAGAGTGAGTATCGGCCGATAACGATCGGAGCATCCCTACCGAAAAGCAAAATATGTGAAAATGACTGAATGAAGTATTGTGTCCAGGCAGTGGCTCAGTCAGTAGGGGCTTGGACTGGGAGCCGTAGGGTCGCCGGTTCAAGTCCCCAACCAGACCTAAAATATGGAGTGTGGACTGCTACTTGGAGAGGTCCCAGTTCACCTCCTGGGCCCTGCCGTGGTGCCCTTGAGCAAGGCACCGGACATCCCCCGTCCCTCTCATTCCCATTGCTCCCCGGGCGCTGTGCAATAGCTGCCCACTGCTCCTAGTACTAGACTCCTGGTACTAGGATGGGTTAAAAGCAGAGAACACATTTCACTGTGTGTGTTGTGTGCTCTGCATGTGTGACCATTAAAGAGGGTCTCATCCCTCCCAATTCTATCTAACAAGCGATATTCAACATACTTCATTGTAAAACCCTTGTTTGGTACAGATCCTCTTTAAAAAGTGACACCACGATCATTGAACATATAATAATGGTTCAAAAATGATCTCTCCCTATAATAATCATATTGCAATCTCAGCAAATGTAATACGTTATTATGTACAACTTATTATCAGGCAGTGTGGTTGACCTGTGTCATCAGTGTCTGCTCTCTCAGAGGTCTTCACCTTCATTACAGTGTGATGCTGCACTGCTGTGAGTTTTAAATGACCCCCCCTTTTCCTGTGGCTCAGTGATGCGTGACCTGCTGCTGTTTCCCTTTAACGGTCTCTCGCCCTTCACATGCAGCCAAACACTAATCCTCTGACGACTTGCAGTGATTCACCTTCTCACGTCTCAGTTCCAGAGCCATGTTGATCCCCTGTTTGTTTTTCTGATTGTGGTTTCTGCAAATGAACGTTGTTAAAGAAGTAAATAGGGCCGGACAATTTGGAAAAAATAAACAATTGCAATTAGTTTTCAACTGATAGTGTGATTGTATATGATTCACGCTTTTGGAGGGGACTCAGTTTTAAGCAGGGTTTTCATTATCATATAAATAAAATAAATGATGGTGTGATTTTTCAAAATGTTACTTTATTGTGCTTTCTGCAATTTGAATAATGCACTGGTCCGTATCGTGAGTTTGATCACATTTTGAGATATTGTGCAGCCTTAGAAGTATTCACTATTCACTATCCCTAAAGACTTCCATCTAATGTTCACCTCTGTGACCCGAGTGGATGCTATCAGTTTGAAATGACTGCAATATTAGCATATTGTGTTGTTTATTTTGACCAATCATGCAATTTCTTATACATTTTAAGACCCCACACTGGAAGTAGAATGTTGTTGCTGCAGTAACATAATATGTCTTGATTATGTGCATCGTGCAGACTGCAGAGTTGGCCCTGTCCAATCTGAAAACGAAGTACGAGACGGAGAAGAGCATGGTGTCAGAGACCATGATGAAACTGCGCAACGAGCTAAAGGCCTTGAAGGAAGACGCTGCCACCTTCTCTTCTCTGCGAGTCATGTTTGCCAGCCGGTAAGTTGTTGTTTGTATGTATGAGGAATATATTTACCTGTTTATATTTGAGTAAAAACACACCTGTATTTATTTTATGCTCTGAGACAGTACTTTTTGAATTGCTGCTAAATGTGTTTGAGCTAAAACATGCTAATCGGTTCCAATCGTCTGATGCGTGCCTCTTTGCTCGTGTTGTTCATGCTTAGTAATGATACTCTTGCAGTGGCACAGCTTCTCCTGCCACTCGTGTAATAAGCTTACCGTGCTTATTACGTCTTTGGACAATCCACTGGTTCACGTGAAGATTATCAGCCACGTGCTCTGCCCTGTGCCGATGGGGGAGGAGGGGGAGGAGGTGAGGACAGATTTGTCCCATCAAGCCAGATCACCTGAGGGAAGGAGTTTAATGTCAGTGGGAGAAGACGATAAATGGCGTGGGAAGGTGCACGGTTAAACTTCAATACCACAACACCACCACTAACCTCTTGAGAGAATGTGTTTGGCATGGATTAACGTTTGGAGTGTTTTTGTGTTGATGAGTGATCTAATGTTTATTTTCTTAGTAATGGACAGCAGGCATTGTTATTTATGAATCAACAGAGAAGCTTTTTAGACATGCATTACCTGTCTAAGCCCTCTCCAGACGGCTAAGAGCTGGAATATGATTATCTTTAAGAAGGATGGAGTAGGCAGTGAGGTGAAGGAATACTACAGGCTGAAGATTAAAAGAGCCTCTTGTTTAGAATGGGGGGGTTGGGCTGCCATCTTGTGGACAGCTGTAGTTACTGCATGTATACCCTTTCAAACCATTCAAATGGATTTATATTACATACACTTTCGTCAGGGTGTCCGCGGGGTCTTAAGAAGTATTACAAGTTGATAAATCAATTTAGCGAAAATTAAGGCTATTAAAAAGTATTAAAACGGCATTTTCCAAGGTATTACATTTTGTAGCTTGTTTTCAATAAGTATATACATTGTCCAAAGAGGTTGTATTCTACAGTCTGCCTGAATGTAATCATTGCGTAGGTGTGTAGTGTGATTCTGTGTAGTTTATTTATGGCATCCCGTTGGATTTGACGTCATCTGAACAGGACATCGCACGCTCACTGCTTGATAGCGCGCGAAGGTCCGTTTACGCCGGTTGTTAAACAACATGGTTATGGGGAAATGCAAGTTTGCGTCCAAATGGTTGGAAGATAAGGAGGAAGGACAATCAATACTGTATATAGTGAATGTGAGGTAAAGTGTGTCGCCAATGTAACCGGTTAGAACTCAAAGTGGCGATGAGGTCTTAAAATGTATGGAAAGGGTCTTAAAAAAGGTCTTAAAAGGTATTACATTTGAATTCAGGATTCCTGCGTATACCCTGATGTTATATCACTGAATTTCTCAGAGGGAATTAATAAAGTATGTCTTTATCTTAACCTTAGGAAGCTTTATTTTTGCACCAGCTTCTCAAACATTGATTTGCAGAAGCATTAGGCGCTTTCACACCGGAGTACTTTTCCCCGTACTTTTCCCGTTTAGTTCCGATAGTTCTTGGGATTTTGCGTTCACACCAAAAAGAGAACTTAGTTCATGAGAACTTTTACCCCCATTTTTAGTCCCTGCTAGAGAGGTGGTACTTTCCTGGGGAGAAAAAAGTTCCAATTTCTGATTGGCTGGGCGAATTGCAAACCACGCCCCGTAAAACTCAGAAAAGTAGAAGCTGCTGGGAGTCCCAGCAGCTTCTACTGAAGCCAGTCCTCAACTCCGGGGACTTCCGGCTGGGGACTTCGGGTGGCAGTATACGCCGTGAAGTTGTTTGCGGCCTGCCAGTAAACCCAAAGCAGAAGAAGAAGAAGTGACGTCAGCGGCTTCCTTTGCGTAATCTTCCCTCAGGGAACTTATTCCGGTGTGAACGCGATCTGTACTTAGTTCCACAGGGGAACTAAGTACGGCAAAGTACTTGGTGTGAAAGCGGCTATTGATGGTAACCAAACATTTACATTTTCATGCTACAAGATTAGTATTAATCATTGTTTTAGAGTCTCTACCACAACTGTTTTTATCAAGTATGTAGGTAAGTATCTCAACAGACCATGAATTAGTACTTACAGACATAAAAGGCCCTTGGATTTCATCAGGGAGAGTTCATGGACAGAGGAGACAACCCATGTGCTCCATAGGCAGGAAACAGGAAACTATGGCAAGCCTACGTGGACACACTGTGCATAGTTATTTTTTATTTATATGCAATGCCTTTTTTCATGGAGCTGTTACAAAACTATTTCCCAATTTAGGAACAAGTAAATAAATCAAAAATAATATGATTTTATAAAACATTATATTAATTTTGTGATGAAACAGCCACGCTTTAAGTGATGTTTAGCATGTGTTTTGTGTGTCTCTCACTCTGTGCATTAACTGGTTTTTGCCTACTTGTGCACGTTGCATCTCCCCCCTGTGTGACACCTCTCAGGTGTGACCAGTACGTCACGCAGCTGGACGAGATGCAGAGGCAGCTGGCGGCGGCCGAGGACGAGAAGAAGACCCTGAACTCCCTGCTGCGGATGGCCATTCAGCAGAAGCTGGCTCTCACTCAGCGCCTGGAGGACCTGGAGACCCCTCTGTCTCCTCACAGCCTCAACAGCAGCCCCCGCCGCTCCCGGGCCAAAGAGCTGGCCACCAAGTCGGGTCGGGCTGCACGAAGCCCCCGAAGCAGTCCCGCTCGCCCCCCGCTGAGGAGCAGCCCCCGGGCGAGTCCTGTGCTCGGAGGCAGCGTCTCCGGCCTGGCCACGCACCACCTGAGAGGGTTAACCCGGAGCCTCCACACCAGCCCCGTAAGCACCGCTCTCTCTCTCTGTCCCGACACAAGCAGCCCCGTAAGCCCCGCTCTCTCTCTCTGTCCCCGCTCTCGTAGAGGGAAAGCTCTCCCGCGGGACGCCACCTTCATTAGGAGTCATAGCGTCAGCGACGTTTCTAACACAGAGTTGAGTTCCGACTACTCCCAGTCGCGTAAAAGCTCCATCAGTTCTGTGCAGAGCGAGTTAATGCTAACACAAGTAAGTAATTCAAGAAAAGGTCATTCAGGGAGGAGATCTTCGGTCCCTGTACGTCAGGACACCTTCATCACAACTCGTGTTGTAGCCGCCTCTTCCACCAGGAGGAAGACCTCCATGTATTCTTCAACCGTAGATCCTCTAACCTCCTCTAAAGCCTTGCGTGTGAATCCTAACACATCTAATGCACGGGGCGAAAGTAAACAGAAGCCTGATCTTAAACCAAACTCCGATACTTCTGTTAGAAGAAAACCGTCGGGTTACAGGTCTAATTCTGTGCAGGCAGCAGCTGCCAACACCTTTCAGTCCGACACGGTCAGATCTCCCGCTGTTCTCGAGCCGGTCGGTAAGACCCGGATGAGCGGGATCTGCAGGGAGTCCCGGCGTAGGTTAGCCTCATCGAGCAGAACCAATGAGGAGCCGCCGCTCACTAATGTTAGCAGGAGCTCTGGAAATAAAGTTCAAGGGACGCCTTCGAGGCCCCGCAGCTCACACTCTAGATCAACTCGCAGGCCTTGAGGTTAAATAAGAGATAACAGAAGATATGTATTGATCACCGTAGGGAGATTCACACGTTAAAGCAGCAACTGGTATCATATTGAAACACAGGATGGGACAGGTAAGAGTGCACACAAGGGTAACAATAATACAAGATAGAGAATGTCAATAACAAACAGAATTAGGTGAAACTGTTTACACATATACAGAAACAAATAATAAAGAATATCATAAATAAGTTGCGGGTCAATCCCTTGGCTCTGATTTATACTAAACTGCTTGATCTACAGCCACGAGTTATGGTTATACAAAAGAAGCCATTCTTTACCCATAAGATAATAAATAAGTAATCTGAAATAATTGTCTGTCTGCTCAGATTTTATTTAGAGCTATTGAGGTTAAACATTTTTGCTTTTATACATCTCATAATTAATATATATATATAGTGTATATATATACATTTAAATACCATAATTTGATGATCCTCCATGTTATGTGTATATGTATGGATCTAGGGCTGCACAAATGGAAAATAAATAAATATTAGATTACTTGTTTTACGCATATTGCAACGGCGATATGATTTGATATTTGAGGGGATGACAGTTTTTTAAAACATTATTTCAAATATTATTCATAAATAATATATTAAAAAGATCATAGTAACAATAATTTCTTTATTGAGTCAGGCACAATGAGTTACATTTATCCCCCCCCCCCCCCCCCCCCCCCCCCCCCCCCCCCCCCCCCCCCCCCCCCCCCCCCCCCCCCCCCCCCCCCCCCTCCCGGTCCTAGCTGGTAAAGTAAATAAATACATATATAGGGAAAAATAAAGTAATGCAAAAGATATTTAAAAAAAATAAAATCAATAGATAAGGACATAAAGAATAATAACAATAATACATGTAGCCATATACTCACATATACACACACATATATATATGTACATACCTACACCCATACCCACACATTTACATACACATACACATACATACATGTATATAAAAAACACATACATTCATAGTCCCCCCTTTCTTCCTAACTTATTGTCTTAAGTTATCACAGACTATCACAGAGCCCCAGACAGATTCAATTTCTGACATTTCTGAAGAGCCCCTCAGGTTATATTTAATCTTCTCCAAGTCCAGATACAACATAAGATCTTTGAGCCATCTTTTTTTACTTCTGTTTGTTGGACAGGACTTTTTTTTCAGCTCCTCAATGATTTATATATATTTTTTAAATCATATATTTTGCCTTTAGCAAATATGGCGCTTACCACAAGATCAGTTTTTTAAATATTTTGTATTCTGAGCAACGTGCTTCAGTTAACCGATAAATACAAGTATCATGACACAAAAGAAAAACAATTCAAATATTGTTTTTCAATGAATTGTGCAGCCCTCTATTGATCCATTTACCCTTTTAAAATCACCCTCATTATTCTCACTCGTTTTATTATTTGAACTAAATATATTTTCTGTCTTGTCTCACCCTGTCTCTGTAGCGCTGAGACGCTCCTCCCATTACTCCAACCCCCCTCTTCTCCATAAGGACCATGTCGATCCCCGGCTCCCTCCTCCTGTCCATCCCAGATACGATGCCAGAACATTCCCCATGGATTTAAGTTACAAAATAAAATCTCTCATCCTGCTCTCTTGGTTTCCTCTGCTTCGGAGCGGAGGGACCTGCATGCAGCCTGCAGAACGATGCTCAATGTGACGTCATTGACCGTGTCTTGTCTCAAGTGGATCCCATCTGGTCTTGTTGTGTGTCGTGGTGAACCATTGACAGTATTTATTCCAGAGACTGTTCCTGTGCAGTACTCCCTGTCGTCCTGCAGCCCTTGATTCAGTTTAAGGCTGTCCGCCGTCTTTACACTCTTGCCTTTTAGTCTGGCGTCCTGTCCAGGTCCATCCGTCCGTGCGTCCTTTAGTGTCTGTAAGCCAGTAGATCCTCGTGATAAGTCCCAGGTAGTTGTTTATGTAGAACAATGCAGCCTTACTAAAATACTTGTTCTCCCATAAGTAGTTGCTATCATGTTTAGGTGGCTCCCTTTCACTGGTGGTGCAGTAACATCCCCCTACAAGTCCTTTTAAACTCTTTGGCTTTTGCCCATGAGCCACACCCTTTGACTATAGGTCAGTAAACACGCTTTTTCACTGATGGAAATATAACAGCCATTAGATCCCCCACTGAGGTCAAATGGAGTAATCAGTTAAATGATTTGGGACGTCTAATGCACGTCTTACTTTGCACATTATGCAGACCAAGTGAGGACAGTGCCTGTGTAAATCCTGCCTCATATATACTGCTGTTCAGTCGGTTAGCATCACTGACAATAAGCTCATTTTGGAAGTCATCTGGTCGTAAGAAGTGGCACATTTGCAGGCATCCCATTGGCTGTGACTTCCTGCTTGTTGGGCCATGCACATTTCTCTTGGTTGCATAATCATAGTTCACATTTTCTCACTCCTTTTGAACAAGCGAGCAACAATACTCATGTGTTTGTATTCCATCGTTTTAATGTCGCCATGCTTTGTCTGCTACCAAAGTTAGCATGTTGTCATGAGCTAACATCACCCTCAACAAAGCTAGAGTTCTCCCCCTGTGGCTACAGTTAGCTCATAGTGCTAGCAGGCTGCTGTTAGAGTTGCTGCTTGTAAAAAACTAAATATGAATACGATCCCTTAACGTATGAGGTCAAAGAAAGAATAATAAATACAAACCAAAATATGTCTAAAAAGAACCGTACATTGCTTTGCTTTCCACAAGTCTGAAGAGCAAAGAAAAGACACGAATAGGAATCATTTAAAGCGCTTGTTTCTGACGACACCCCAACACGGGTTGCTAATAGAGTAGTTTAATTTGAGCTGTGATTTGAGGACAGCACGTTAACACTGGTACGGTCACAACATCTGGCTCATTGAATGCAGTTGAAGTGGAGTTGAGACTGATCATGATGCTAAAGAACACATTTGAAAACAGATGTTTAAAAAAGGAAAACTGAAAACACGTTGACACCCATTTTCTTTTAAAGCACAACTGTCCTGTGGTTTAGTAGACGAGGCCACATCCTGCTGATTTGTTTTCTTTTCTTAGTGCCTTGGTTTTGATCTTGTCTGTTGTTTTTAGACTTCATCACACTTTCTAAATAGAGGTTACTATTCAACACTGTAGTTGGGATTTTCTTGGAAGGATTGTTTTATTTACTTTTGAGGAAACTCATAAAGCAGTGTTAGCACTGAATCAAAGCGATATCTCAATTTGTTGAAATACTTCCCCTTTTTAGCACTCCTATGAACTTGTTAGTATTAACTAGTGATGGCAGTACAATCAAGAGCATAATGTATGAAGAACATTATAGATTAAAGGTCGCTAAAAAGTGGGAACGTTCTAACATTTTGTCCTGTGGCTTCGAAGGTTGTAAATGGATTTCTTGATCTATTTAATTCACTCTGTGCAGTTGTGTGTATAATTTAATTACCATTGTTGTATAATATTTTAAGCTGTATTTATGTGGTCTGCGTTCTGTGTAAATTGTTCTGAAGGGACGACATGCACACACTCCCCACAACACATTTCATGGTCCTCTACCTTTTATGTGAATGCAATTGACTTTCCTTGACCTGTGAACCACTTTTGTCATGAAGAATAAAAACAAGACAGCACTGAATGTTGGTCGTGATCCTTTGAATTCAGACGCTATTGAAACACTGTCATGTCATGTATATAAAAGAATAGTCAATCCAATCAAATGTCGACGTCATCGTACGCCTGCTAGATGGCCCCCGGTGTCGCCAACTGCAAATCTGATTGGTCAATGCAACACTTTCATTGCCATTTGTTTTAATCTACCAGAATCTTTTTATACATCCATGATCTGAAGGCCTCAGGGCAGATTTGTTTGACCCAGCAACACATTCTGACTTAAATATGATTGGATAAAAGCTCCAACATTAACAACCATTACTGGACGCAGCGCAACACAGAGAAAAGCTATACAATGAATTATGGCAAGTTCAAAAACCCTTTATTCAAACACTTTAATCACAAAGCTTAGAAAACCCTCTGCGGCCTGAACACAGGTCAAACAAACTTCATCGCCCAGCATAACATTAATTCTGACTTTTGGCAGAGCTCGTAGATTAAAAACATTCTGAACTGAATGGTATAACATTTAATATATGACATTTTACAAACATCACAAATTATCTCAAAAAGTGAGAAAAGCCTCCCGTCAAAGAAATATATATTATCATTGTTACGTTTTTATATAGTCATACATTCATAAGTGTGCGCATGTTGTATCATTACTCACAAAAAGTGAGTGTCAAATCTTCATTACAAAGAATGAATATCAAAGATAATTAATTGTATAATTAAATTACATTTAATAATACAAGAACTGATGAAAATTCAGCTTCATAAAATACTGGTCCACACTGACTTATTTCACAAGCTCGGCGCGAATGCATTCAGTCCCTTCAACGCCATCTCGAACCCCAGAAAACAGGCCTGAAGGAGGGAGAATGAGGAAAATCAGTAAGTAAATAAATCCAATACAAATGATTAGAAAAAAGGACTTCAAATAGAAAACAGCTAGTAGCTAAATCAGGGGAAAGCATCTTTTGTATTTCTGTAGAGATGGTCCCTGACAAAAATAACTTAAAATATAGATAATTATGTTATGAGGCCTGAAACGCCTGGACTCCTTTGTTTACTTCAGGAACATCGTGACATCACTATGTAAAGCTTGTGCTTCTATGGGCTAGCGCTCCAACACATTGTACGTAATAGGCTAAGGGGCGGGACATCTCTAAGCGGTTGACCAATCACAACAGAGCCGGTCTAGCTAACCAATCAGAGCAGACTGGGCTCTGGTTTCAGACAGAGGGTGAAAATGTATGAGAAGGTATAGGAATAGATATATGAGAGTAAAATAAGAAAATGTTTACCGCGTTGGCAGGAAAGGCTCGTAGAAAGACAGCATTGAATCCTTTGTAGAGCGATTTAGGTCCTTCCTCTCGGAGCAGCGTTCTCAGGACGTCCACCACACCTCTGTACTTCCCATCTGGAGCTACACACACACACACACGTTTTTATTTATATCCATTGAATTTAGCAAATTTATCATAAATAAATAAATCTGAGGGGTCGTGAGGTGATTAATGGGCGAGGAGAGAAGAAGAAAACAACAATACACATATCCCTTTTACATTCTTCTGACCATTTTTACTTATTGTATCTTATTTATGTGAAGTATCGCAACAACAATCTAAAAGAAAAATTTTTGGACGAGAGACACCAACTTTTGGTCAAAAGTCAGAGAGTTTGGGATCCATGGCTTCATCTTAAACATATTTGAAAATCTCATTGTTAATTTAAAATGTAAAAGGTTGATTTGAAAACTCCCTGCAGCTGTCACATAAAAGCAGTTCAGTAGAAAGCAAAGTTGCCTCTGTAGTTGAGTAGAAGTACAAGGTAGAAATTAAGTACAATTCTAAAATCAAACTACAGTACAGTACTTAAGCAGAGACGGTTTGAACTCGGAGGCCCCTCTCTTTTAATTTCCTGTGCATCCAGGTTGTATTTAGATCTGAGGGTAGAGCTCCACCTCCTCTCTCACCTGTCTGGAAGTTGGACTTGAGGACATCTGGAGGGAGAGCGATCGTCCAGTTTAAAATCCCGGCGATGCCTCCAGCTAGGAGGATCTTTGGAGTGCTGAGCTGAGAGACACTGACACACAAAGACACACATTCAAGTTTAGGAACGATTACAAGGACTTCGAATAGTCTCTGGCCCAAAAGGGAACTTCTACCTGCAGCAAAGCATAAAAACATTCAGAAATCAATTCAAAGTATTTATTCTGTAGAATTTGATAAGATAAAGTAGTACACAGTTAACAGAGACAAAGTTTTTTTTCTCCAGATGCTTCAAGCTCTCAACTTTCTCTACACTCTGACCTTAAACAAAGGCCTGAGAGGTGGATCTGTGGATCTACTTTAGACGATAAACATGTCTAG